>CM057230.1:6741448-7383591 GCA_029891385.1 Erythroxylum novogranatense | reverse complement strand
GATCACCAACCTCCATCCACAGGAAACGGTGATCTAGCCCTTAACCTCGATGCCCTTATCAAGACTTGCAGGCAGCACCTGCTGACACCATTTCGCGACCTTATTGACAAGCTCAATTCACAAGCTCCTCCCGTAACGTGCATACTTTCAGATGCTATATTGGGTCATACTGTTATGGTTTCTCAAGAATTGGGAATCCCCCACGTTCTCCTCTGGGCTGTGAGTGCATCTGGGTATTTGTACATCATGGAAAGTTATGCAAAGATGAGAAACTCCATTGCTCTTCTGAAAGGTAAAGATGAAATATGAATCCACAACATTTCCGTCTCATCAAGTTCGTAAAATTCCAAGTTTGATTATTATGCAATTTATTATTATATAATTATATCCTTATGCAGATGGAAGCGGAGACATAGCTGAGCATCTGGATATCTTCAGAAAGTTCATTCCAGGACTCAAGGGTGCTCAACCGGAAGATGTAATGAAATACCTCCAATCCCTGAACGCAACCGAGACTAACGAAAATGAATTGGAGAACGCCCTGGTCCCATCAGCAATAGTATTTGATATTTTTGAAGCCATGGATCAAGAAGCCTTACGTTTCATTTCATCAACCTTTCCAAAGGTCTTCAGCATTGGCCCTCTGAATTTACTTCTCAATACTATTCCTAAAGAACCCTACAATCTGATAGGTTGCAACTTATGGAACGTAGAGTGTGACTGCACTAAATGGCTTGATTCCAAGCAACTCAACTCTGTGATTTACGTGAATTTTGGAAGCATGACGGTGATGGCGCCGGAGAGAGTAGTTGAGCTCGCTTGGGGTCTAGCTAAAAGTGACTGCAACTTCTTATGGATAATAAGACCTGGTTTTGTCAAAGGAGAAAAAGCCATACTTCCACAAGAATTTGTAGATGAAACCAAAGAAAGAGCTTTTCTGGGCAGTTGGTGTGAGCAGGAGAAAGTTCTCAACCACCAATCCGTTGCAGGATTCATAACACACAGTGGATGGAACTCAACTATTGAGAGCATCTCTTCTGGGGTGCCCATGATTTGTTGGCCGTTCTGCACTGAACATTTGGACAATTGTAGGAAGAGTTGCAATGAATTGGGTGTTGGCGTTGAACTAAGCGATAACTTCACCAGAGAGGAGGTGGAGAATGTTGTGAGGGAGGTCTTGAGTGGGGAGAAAGCTAAGAAGTTGAAGATCAAGGCTTTGGAATGGAAGAAGAAAGCAGAAGCTGCAACAAGTAATGCAGGAACTTCGTTGGATAACTTAGACATACTGGTCAATGAAGTTCTTCTTTAAAACACCATGGTCATTGCTAAAGGGTATACTTAATTTGTTGAATTGATGAGAAGTTCAAGTCGTAATGAACATGACAGAATGGAAGTGTAAGGTTTTTTTTCGGCGCCTCCCTTAGTTCATATTCTTACAATTAATTGGTTCATTGTAATTCATGTGTAATATTATTAATTTATTTAATAGTCATTTTACTTTTATATATTTTGTCAATTAGGAAAAACAAGTTCATGAAAGTGCAAAATTCCCGAATAACACCCTTGTTGTGGTTAAGTTAATCAATTAATTAGATTATTAATTATAAGTAAATTAGTTTAATCATTTTAATTATAAAATTTAAATAAAATTAAAAATTAACCTAAATTTGACTTCGTCATGATACAGAGGGCTCCGTGTGTTAGATTAAAGTATAAAATTTGTGTGAATCAATGCTGATATAAAATATAATAAGTGAAAGTTTAATTTAGTTCCGTTTCCATTCATTCACATTTTGTAAACTTTAATTAATTAGTAATGATTTAAAAACGATAGAGTTTAATATGAAGATAGTTGGTAAGTAAAAATGTTTAATTACTCTAAAGTAATTAGCAAAAATATTCTACTATTCTTAATTAGTAATGACTTAAATGATATGTTATATTTCAGTGTAAATTGAAAGGCGAAAATTAATATTCAAATATCAATTACAAGCTAATTATTAATTAGCAAGGACATATATGATTAGATTTAAACAAAGTACACACTAATTCTATAATCTGTATCTAATTGAAATATTAGATAATGAAATAGATAGATTAAGTGAATCATTATGGTGCTCTTAATATTTGAATATTTATTATATATTTATAAACATTAATCTTGACTTATGAATTTAAATTTAATTAGAGAAATAAAGATAAATTAAATTATTTTAAATTTTAATTTTAATTCTAATTACAATTATAATTATAATTTATAATAATTATTAATATATTAAGACTTTAATAGATCAAGTAAAGAGAAGTTTTAATTTAAATTAATTTGAACTTAATTACAAAATTTAAAAACTTTAAGAATTAATTATAAGTTATTTAATATTAATATTGGTTCTACGGATTACATTTGCTGGTTATCGCCATTCGATCCATGTCTCGATGTACATTGAAGCGATCTTGGTGAAAAAGTCTCCTGCAAAACAAAGGGAAGGCACGTCGGGGTGAAATCCGATTTGCCCTCCGACGCTCAAGTAAGTCTTTGGTGGAGGTGAGGTTAATCTGATCGAGAAAACAACTAGGTTATGATCTTGTACCTTGGTTATGAGAGAATAATACCTTATATCGTTTTCTGCTAAGTTTTGGGTCTTTACGTTTCTTACGACGTCATGGGAGATTTTCCTATGCTAATGGAAACGTGGATATATAGATTAGACCCGATTAAGCCATGGTTGTGAGATTGATCGATCGCCCGTAATATTGGACTTGGGCCCAATATTGCCGACCCAACCATAAGCCCCCCTCCTCGAGTCCGAGCGAAGAGAAGGGTCGAAGGAGTACGTTATTATAGTTTCGCTTGCCGCCGTAACATGTGAAGCGGGGCGACTGCGATGTGGTCGATCGGTCGAGCATTGGCTTTATAGCTTCGGTATAGGATGTACTCGAGTAATTTCAATTTGGTGGTGTCAGATCTTCGGGTATAATCTTCTTTCGTATTGGCGACTTCGTTGTACCGCGGCGGTCGTTTGGGATTGATTGGTTGAGGTCCTCTCTCGATCGGTTTCACCGTTTATTGCGTGACAACCGGTGCTATAGCATGTCTGACAGTCATCATTGGCAGACGCTTGGACCTGCGTGAAATACTTATTCATCTGACGGTTCGTGATCTCGGCGGTATTCGAATCCAAACGTGTCGTCTTTTTAACCGTTCTCGCGCTTTGTCATCCGTCGTCCCTTCAATGTCGCGCCCCAAATTTTGAATAACCCAAACTCTGCGGTTTAGATCATGCCGCGTGTCCGAGCACAGCTCGGATTTTCTCCACGCGTCGTAGTCCGATTGGGTCACTTTGGAGCGCTCCTTCTCCCGTCCTTCTATAAATACCCATGCTCGACGAGTTGTGAGTTTCTGCCTTTTGCTTTCGTTTTCTTGCCTACATTTTGCCTTCGCTTTGTTCCTTGTTCGCGATTGCGAAACTTCCTTATACTCCACCGTCCGATTTTCTGTATCCAATCTCCGATTAGGTACGTCCTTTTCTTCATTCCTCTTCTTTTCATGTCATTGGTAGTTCGGGAGTATGGTCGGAGTAGCGGAGGAGATGGCGATGAGAGAGAGGAAAGACGGTTTGGTTGTGGAGGTACCGCCGAAGACTGCATCGTCAATGACCTATGGGGAGTTGAACAGGTTGGCCATTAAATTTAACATCCCTTCGTCGTGGAGGCCCCGATTGGCCTTGAAAAATGAGCGGATTCACAGCAACTTCGGTGGGTACGTCGCCGTCTCCGGCAGTTTTTTTACAGTTGGCGGCATGAGGCTTCCATACGCCCCGGTCATTGACGAGGTGTGCTCTATGTTTGGGATGTTGCCGAGTCAGATACCTCCAAATAGTTGGAGGTTTATAAATGGATTGGCATTGCTGTGCCACCAGTTCGGCCATCCGGCCTCTGTCGGCGTCCTGCGTCACTTCCTCAGGATGAGCCATAGTCCAGAGCTCAAGGTGAATCCCATTTTTACAATATAGAGACGCTCGGTATCGTCCTGCCCGGATGTCCTCAAAGATCTCTTCTTGGCGAACCAAGTACTTTTTCGTAAAGCCCCCAGAGTGTTCCTCGGAGTGTCGACCGTGGAGGTATCCTCTGGCCGAGAAGTGGAATGACGCGTCGACCCTGTCCCTCAGTAGAGATGAGTTGGAGGTGATTGGTCGCATCAAGGAGCTCGGCAGATACGACTTCTTCGTCTCATTCAGGGATACCCCTGGGGGGCTTCGGCTACTTCTTTCCTCGCCGATCCCCCACCTCAGATTACCGGGCTAAAGGAGGAAACCGCCTCGGCCGGTTGACTCCTTGTGATGGACTTAATTGTTGGACTTTGGTGAGCTAGTTTTATTTTCTAACTCGATTTTTCGTTGTGCAGCTATGGTGAGGATGGGAGGTGCCCCAGCCCGAGCTTCTACGTCGAGGAAGGAGGCTTCCCGGAAGGTGAGCGAGGGTGCTGATTCGTCCGCGGGGTTGGTCTCCTTGGTAGTGTCATGGATGTTTCCCTGTGGAGGACCTTCTGTTGCGTCCGAGCCATTGCCGATTGTGACAGCGGATGCGGGACAGGCAAATCCAGCGGAGGAGGAGGAGGACGCGGGTCCTCCTCTTAAGAGGAAGAAGTTGGTGCGGTTGGGTGACCTATCTTCCTGCCCGGCAGGTGAGGCCGGGCATGTAAGCGAAGAGAGGAAGGGAAAGCAAAATCTCAAGGCGGGCGGTGGGAGCTTGCCTGAAATTGTCCGAGGATGCCACGCTGGGATCTCGAGGTGGCCCGCTATCTTGCCGAGAGGGTCACTCCCCGTGGAGGAGCAGCTCATGGAAAAGAAGGGTGGCGTGGAGCTGGGATCTCGACTTGTTCGTGTCGGCATGCGGTGCGACGATGTCCTTTCTTGCGTCTTTGCGGGTGGAGATTCTGGACCAGAAGTCCGGGATCTCCATGTTCAAATGAAGGATTTGAAGGACGAGTATGCATTGTAAAGGAGGGAAGGATCTCCTCCAGCAAAGAATACGTCCTTGGAAGAGGAAAAGAAGGTCTTGTTGACTCGGTTGACATGGAGAGGGGGAGAGAGGCGAGAAGAAAGGGAGGGAGGTGGAGAGGATGGAGAGGGAGGTAGAGGTCAAGGGTGGAGGAGGACGGTGAGAGTGGGCGGGAGCTTAATAGGCAGCTCGCTTTGGATTGCCGTTCATGGCGGCAGTAGGGACAAAGCCGAGAAAACCTTGGAGGAGGTGCGGCGATGCAAGGGAGCAACAGGTTGAAGCTATCAGCGGTGGAAAAGGAGGTTCTTATCGAGGAGAGTTTGGAGCTACGCTGCGATATAGCCCGCATGATCTTGAAGAAGGGTCACGAGCTCTATGCTCCGAGGGTCGATGTGCCCTCGTTGAAGATTATGCCGAGCCCCTTATTCCTGCGGCTCTCGGACTCTCTTTGGAGGAGATGGAGAAAAGAGTTGAGGGGAGCCGAAGGCGTTCCGGACGAGCAACTAGATCTCGGCTACGAGGGGAGGAGGTCCCTTATGAAGATGTTCCTTGATTGCTCCCCGGTTCTGCTCCTATTGATTTGCTCTCTCAAGATCTTTCTAATGAAGATACTCGCTGATTGCTCCCACGGTCCCGCCTCCGGTTGGCTTCTCCTCCGCTTCTCAAGGTTCCCGGTATTCTCCCCACAATTGTAAAGCTCACCTGGTGGGCTTGTGACCGGGCGATTTTCTTCAATGTGATCTTTGCTTCTTTTTAACTTGTCTTTTTAGTATTCTTGCTTTTTATACTTGGAGAATTTTAATGAAGTTACTCGAGTAATAACGGCCGAGCAAGTTAGGTCATGTCGACCGATCGACCGCAATCGATCGTCGTCTCAAGAGTTGTCTTGGCGATCTAGCCAAGCGATAAGTGAGGGCGATTGATGGTTCCAGAAGTCTCGTTTTGGGCGACCCGACCGACGATGGTCGATGCATGGAGACTACCGAGCGAGGTCCCAGGGATCTTGTCCTGGCGACCTGTCGAATGAGGTCGATCTATGGATATACCGAGCCAAAGTGATGGCGTCCCAGGGATCGTCCTGGCGACCGGTCGACTGAGGTCGACCTATGGAGTTACCGAGCCATAGTGATGGCGCCCTGGATCTCGTCTGGCGACCGATCGATCGAGGTCGATCTAAGGAGATCCGAGCCATAGTGATGGCGCCCTGGGATCTCGTCTGGCGACCGATCGATCGAGGTCGATCTAAGGAGATACCGAGCCATAGTGATGGCGCCCAGGGATCTCGTCTGGCGACCGATCGGCGAGGTCGATCTAAGGAGATACCGAGCCATAGTGATGGCGCCCTGGGATCTCGTCACGGCGACCGATCGATCGAGGTCGATCTAAGGAGATACCGAGCCATAGTGATGGCGTCGAGGATCTCGTCTGGCGACCGATCGATCGAGGTCGATCTAAGGAGATACCGAGCCATAGTGGTGGCGCCCTGGGATCTCGTCCTGGCGACCGATCGACAGCGGTCGATCTAAGGAGATACCGAGCCATAGTGGTGGCGTCCCAGGGATCTCGTCCTGGCGACCGATCGACTGAGGTCGATCTAAGGAGATACCGAGCCATAGTGATGGCGCCCGAGGATCTCGTCTGGCGACCGATCGATCGAGGTCGATCTAAGGAGATCTGAGCCATAGTGATGGTGTCCTGTGGATCTCGATCTGGCGACCGATCGACCGAGGTCGATCTAAGGAGATACCGAGCCATAGTGATGGCGCCCGAGGATCTCGTCTGGCGACCGATCGATCGAGGTCGATCTAAGGAGATCCGAGCCATAGTGATGGCGCCCGTGGATCTCATCCTGGCGACCGATCGACAGCGGTCGATCTAAGGAGATACCGAGACATAGTGATGGCGTCTCAGGGATCTCGTCCTGGCGACCGATCGACAGCGGTCGATCTATGGAGATTTGCCGAGCGGTGGTTAATTGGATTTTCTACTCTTTGCCAAATGTAATGTAACTTTGTTATTGCCAAGAAATCTGAAAAACTCCTTTATTGATGATAACGAGGGTGTGGGCCGTTAAAAAACCCGCCTGGCAAGGGCGGAAAAAGGTACCACATGTATACAAAATGATAACAAAGAAAGATTAACTAGCATGAATACTTATCTATTGGTAGAAAGCTTTCAAGTTACGTGAATTCCATGGCCTTGGTAGAATTTTCCCTTTCTCATCGCTAAGGATGTAAGAACCATGCCCGCTTGCTTAATCACTCGATAGGTCCTTCCACGTCATCGAGCTTTCGGGATGCTTTCCAGCCGCCTCGGCTTTTCGTAGGACGTATCCTCCGACCTTTACACTGCTCGGCTTGACCCTTCTGTTGTAGAACTTAGTCGCCTTTTGCCTGATGGCTTCCGAGCGAGCGGCTGCCCTTTCTCTGTCCTCGCTAAGGAGAACGAGCTCTGCTCTGCGGGCCTCGTCATTTTGCTCTTCCTCGTAACCCGACACCCTCTGATTAGGCAATGCCGCCTCAACCGGGACCAAAGCTTCTGCTCCGAAGGTCATCCGAAATGGCGTTTCGCCTGTGGCTCCGTTCGGTGTGGTTCTATACGCCCACAATACTTCATCTACTTCTCTACCCAAGTCTTTCTCCGTCTCAGCGCTTCTTGAGGCGTTCATTATCTTTTGTTGGTGTTTTGCGAGACCGTTACTTTGGGGATGGGCGACCGAAGTTAACCGTAGCTCGATCTTTAGTCGATTGAAATCTCTAAATTTGTCATTGTCGAACTCGCCGCCATTATCTCGTGATCAACACCATAGGCATTCCAAAACGGCACAAGATGTTCTTCTTTATGAAGCTTTCCATTTTCCCTCGGTTATTGTAGCGACAGATTCCGCTTCTACCCACTTGGTGAAATATTCCACCGCCACTATCAAAATTTCTTTTGTCGGGACCGAGGGAGAAAGGCCCCAGATATCCATTCCCCATCGGCGAAAGGGACGGGATGACTTACGATCTTCATTCGTTCGCCGGTTGGTGAGACAATTCTTTGTTTCTCTGGCGAGCTTCGCACCGGTCGACCTTTTTTCGACAATCTCTTCTCATCGTTGGCGAGTGGTACTTCGTCGATCAACCGTGAGCTAACCTCCCGCCCCTATGTGATTTCCCGACATCCCTTCATGGACTTGCCATTGCTCGCTTCGGCTTCTTCCTCATTCAGCATCAAGTAGCGGCGGTCGTGGGACCGCTTATCTGAGAACATCATTGACGACCGTATATTCGCCGCCTTCCTCCTTAACTTCCCGGACTCGATGGGTCTTGGTTGCTTTCCTTCTAAAAGGTATTGCATGATCGGTTCCGTCCGGCCGGTCGATCGGTGATTTATGTTAAGAACTTCATCGGCTTTCGGATGCTAGGGACGGTCTAGTCGTTCGACTGAATATTGTTTACTGCATCACGATCGGAAGCTATTTTGGAGAGCGTCCATACTAGCATTCTCGAGCTCGCTTCTACTCTTGATCGAATATTGTCGAAGTTGTTCAATTCTTGCTTTACCATTTCGAGATACTTGATCATGTTATTTCCTTGGCCTCATACTCCCGGTGACTTGGCCGACCACCACTGGCTATCACTATATATCTTCAAATGCCGTACTTCCATCTCCCGGCTAGTTGGAGGCCGCTATCAAAGCCTCGTATCGCTTCATTATTGAGGCCTTGAATTCCAGTAGAAGGCGTACTCCACTTTCTCATCCGTATGCGGGCTAATTAGCACTACTCCCGCCCGCATCCCTCGGCATTGGATGACCCGTCGACGAACAAATTCGGTGAGGAACTGCTCGTCCTTCGAGCTCGGTTGGCTCATCTCTGCAATGAAATCTGCCAACACTTGTGCTTTGATGGTCGTGCGGGGCTTGTATTGAATATCGAACTCTCCTAGTTCTACCGCCCACTTTATCACCGACCCGAGGTTTGGGCTTTTAGAACCTTTGCTGAGGGTTGATCGGTCCATACCTCAGCGGTATGACTTTGGAAGTAAGGTCTCGACTTTTCGGCCGCCATTATCAAAAGAGTGTTAGCTTTCTATGGGCGCAGATCGCGTTTCGCCCGGTCAACACTTTGTCGACGTAGTAGGCGGGTGTTGCTCGCCTCCTTCGGATCGAATAAGTCTGCTACCGATCGACCCTTCCGTGACGGCCAAATATAGAATCGGTTTCCCCTCGATCGGGCTTTGCAGAAGCAGGCGGTCTAGACAAATATTGTTTCAAGTGTTGGAAAGCTTTTTCACACTCATCCCGCCATTGGGCTGGGTTACATTTGCTTTCCTCGGGACCTTGAAAATGGGAGGCACTTGTCTCCCAATCTAGAAATAAATCTGCCAAATAAACTACCCGACCGTCGAATCGACGTTTTCAAGCATTGTGGCGAGGACATCGTATGATGGCTTCAATCTTCTCGGGATTGGCTTCGATCCCACCGAGTGATCATAAACCCTGTGAATTTTCCGGATGCTACCAAGACGATTTTTCGGATTTAGCTTCATCTGGAACTTATTTAAAGTCCGAAGACTTCTTTGAGATCTCGCACATGCTCTGCGGCCGTCTTACTCTTTACCACCATATCATCCACATAAGCTTCCACCGTCCGCCTATCATTGTTTAAAGACTTCGTGACGAGCCGTTGATAGGTCGCCTGGCGTTTTCGACCGAAAGGCATTACTTGGTAGCAAAAGTGCCTTGGTCGATTATGAAAGCGGTCTTTTCTTCGTCTTCGAGCTCATTTGGATCGATGATAGCCGAGAAGGCGTCCAGAAGCCGAAGTTCGTGCCTCAAGTGGAGTCCACCAACCGATCGATCTTAGGCGTGGAAGGCATCCTTTGGACACGCTTTGTTTGGTCGGTGAAGTCTATACACATTCTCCATTTCCGTTCTTCTTTTTACCAACACCACGTTGGCGAGCCACTCCGGTATTTGACTTCTCGGATGAATCCGCCTCTAGCGGTTCGCTACTTCCTTCTTGATCACCCCCTGTCGTTCTTTGCTGTGGCATCGCTTCTTTTGTCTGATCGGCTTATAGTCATGCCGAATGCCGAGGGAGTGAGATGTGACCGATCGAGAGATTCCGGGCATGTCGCTTGGTACCCAGGCGAAGACTGATTTATTCTCCGCCAGACAGTCCGTGATTTCTTTAACCAGGTCTCCCTGCAGCCCGGAGCCTAGGTTTGTAAATTTAGAGAGGTCGGCTTCATCCAGCACGACTCTTTGCGTTTCTTCCACCGGATTTATCCTTTCCACCTTTTCGTTGGCTCTCACATCAAGAGAGCTCGTAAGTACTACCGTACCATCTAATGTCTTCGTCTCGCTAAATAGCATTCTCTAGCAATTTTACATTGGCCTCGACAACTCAGGCTCGTGAGGTGTCGGAAATTTCATGTTTGGTAGTAAGTGGAGACGACCGATCTAAGGGCATTTTTGTAGCCGGCCGATTATCGCGTTATCGCCCATGGAATTTAACGACTAAGAACTCAACGTTCCTTTCTACTTGACATGGCTTCTGCCCGAACTTCACTTTCAAATTTACCCGAGCGAACGGGTAAGCTGACGCCCCGGTCACTCCCTTGATGGGGCCGTCCGTAGGTAGTAGGCGCTCTTCGGGCACCTTCATCTGCTTGAAAGCCTCGTAATATAGCAGGTCGACCGAGCTGCCCGTGTCTATCATCACCCGTTTCACCTCGTAATCGTCCATATTAAGGTTTACGACGAGGGCGTCATCATGCGGGCAATTTACTCCATTTAGGTCTGACTCGTCGAAAGAAATCATTCCGTCGTTCTCTTTCGGCTTCTTGATGGGCACGTCTTCGCCGACCTGTTTGGCGTATCTTTTCTTGCCTTTAGTGGTGGATCCCCCCGCCGCATTTCCACCGAATATTGTGTTTATGACCCCAGCTGGTCGGTCATCCTGTTGTTCGCATTTCCGTCGTTTCTTTCCTTGACCGCCCTCTTCCTTCTTGTTGGTTATCGGCATTAGTGTTTCGCCTCCCGTCATTCTGTCATTTCGCCTGTGGTGGTCGCCTATTGTTTGGCCGACCTGTTCTACGCTGATTGTCCCTGTCGGCATTTTGCCCTTGTTTCACAAATCGGCCTAATCTTCCCTTCTGTATGAGCAATTCAATCTCTTTCTTCAATTGCCAGCAATCTTCCGTGTCATGTCCGACTTCTTTGTGGAAACGCAATACACACTAGTGTTTCGTCCTGTAGGGGTTTTCATTTTTCAGCTCTCGGATAGTTTCCCCTCCGCTATTATAGCCGTCAAGACTTAGTGTATCGTTTGTTAAGCGGGGTAAAGTCTTGTTGATTCCAATACTGCCGCTTCGGCTTTCTCAGTCGATTGGTCTCTCTCTTTCAGTGAGGCTCATCAGGCCTACCACTCGCCCGCGATCGTCGCTTTCGGCGTTTTGTGTTTTTAACACCTCCTCGAAATGAATGTACTTATCCGCTTCTAAGATCCGATCTCTGAATAGATCGGGCTGATCGAGGGCTAGCAACTTTTGAACTCCTCGTCTCTCGTATTGCTCATGAGGGCGGCCAGCATAGACGAGCAGGTGAGGTCGGGTACCTCGACCGCTTCATTATTAAACCGAGTGATGAACTCCCGCAAACTCTCATTCCTTCCTTGGGTGAGTTGCATCACCTCCAAAGCCGTCTTCTGCGGTCGCTTACTGGTGGCGAATTGGTTCAGGAAGAGCGATCTGAAATCTTCGAAGCATGTTATACAGCCTGGGGGTAAGCTGTTGAACCATCGCCGAGCTCCCTCTTGGAAAGCTGTACAGAAAGCCTTGCATTGGATAGCGTCCGGAACGCAATGTAGGCTCATCATGGACTGGAAGTGCTGCATGTAGTCCAGGGGGTCGGTCTTCCCATTATACTTCTCGGGTGTTGGTATTTTTGTGCCGGGCGCTGGGAGACTATCCAAGATCTCCGAAGTAAAGGGAGAGTCAGATTATGCCGACGGCGGTCTGTTGATAACTTCATATTGCGTGAGACCGATCATCCGCGGTTTTTTCTAGGGCTTCAAATAAGCGATGATCGTTTATCACGCTAGTTTGTCGGGCGGTTGGCCGTGCTGACGGCGGTCTCTGGGGTGGTTGCTGTTGCCGCTGAGACTGCAAGATTTGTCGGATCAACAAATCCGGCCTCCTCTATCGCTTCGAGTCAAAGTGGTGTGCACCACGAGGAGGGATGCGCTTCGATCGGTCTTTGAGGATTTGTATGTGTGTCGAACGCGACATTATCCTCCGCAGCGCGCTGTTCCTCTTGCTCAAAAGTCCGAAGGTCTGCGATCATTGGATGTGAGGATTAAATGCGTGAGACATGCGGTGCGGCGATATAATGGTGGCAAACAAACCTAAGCGCCAGATCGCCAGAGCCGTGATACGGCTACGTCCAGATTCGTCGCCGCATGGCCGATTTGAGTGGTTACGGACGTGGTTCCGGACGTCGGGCCCCACGGTGGGCGCCAAATGGTTCTCACGGATTACATTTGGCGGTTATTACCATTCGATCCATGTCTCGATGTACATTGAAGCGATCTTGGTGAAAAGTCTCCTGCAAAACAAAGGGAAGGCACGTCGGGTGAAATCCGATTTGCCCTCCGACGCTCAAGTAAGTCTTTGGTGGAGGTGAGGTTATCTGGATCGAGAAAACAACTAGGTTATGATCTTGTACCTTGGTTATGAGAGAATAATACCTTATATACGTTTTCTGCTAGGTTTTGGGTCTTTACGTTTCTTACGTGCGTGCATGGGAGATTTTCCTATGCTAATGGGAACGTGGATATATAGATTAGACCCAGATTAAGCCATGGTTGTGAGATTGATCGATCGGCCCGTAATATTGGACTTGGGCCCAATATTGCCGACCCAATCAAATATCAATATTAAATCCTACTTATAATTAAAATTAAACTTTAATTATAATCAAAATTTCAATTTTTATTACAATTAAAAAAAAGTTTAGTTTTCTAATGGAACTAGCATTCTTGGCAATCTCTCTCAAAATGGAATTATATTTTCTTTACTCTCTGAATATTCAAAGCTAACATTGGAATAGCGTGTTTTTTGATGTTTCATCAAAAGAATAATAGTTTTGAAGAATACCAAATTTTTAAGTTTGTCTTTATTTTTTCATTCATGCTTCAAAGTTAATCTATTAAATAAATTTAATGAGAAATTATATAAATTATTCTCCTCTATTTGTAATTTGGCTTCAATTATTTTTCTGACAGTGCATGAGGACCTTTTATAATTATTTAAGTTAATTTATATATTCCTAGCCCATGTTATATCACATCTAAGTATATTTTAATTTTATATTTGATTCAGCTTCAAGTCAGATTAAAAAATTAAAATCTAACTTGATATGTTGAGTTATTGAAACTTTTTTTTTAATGAGAGAATAACTATTATCTCAAAAAATAATGATCTAAGTTATAGTCAGACATATCGACCCAAACATGAAAATGACTATGGAGAACAGATATTTTAGCAAGAAAGTAGGCTTCCCCATTCTTCGAGCGCCTAATTCAAGAAACAGAGATATTGTTTCTAGTGCATAAAATATCCTTATAATTCAAAATTACATGACTAAAATAGGAAAAATCTAAAAAATTGAAATTCAAAACATAAATAAGGAGCTGACTGTCAGTAAAAATAGAACTATTTTGTAACATATCATCACGAGCAAATAGCAAGCATCGTCGAAGAGTTAACGCCTCCGTCATCACGGGACTTCCATTGCCTTTATCATAGCTAGAAAGTGCCAACGAAAAATAGCCTTCTACGTCTTCAAACAAAATTGCAAAAGCAAGGAAGCAAACATCTACAAATATCGAGTCATCAATGAAAGCCAGTCAACTAGAGGACGGCGTCGTTGGTTTGAGGACGGAGAAGGCTACTGGGTGAGCCGACATCTTCAGCTTTTCTTTGACTCTCTTCCTCAACGAAACGAATGGAAAGACTTGTAGACAGAACTCCGCAACTTCGGGTCTTATATATGTAATGTACGCAAACTACTGTTCTAGCATGCAGAGCAACGCGTGGTGAGAGATTCGGTGGCATACGTGGATTGTTGAAGTTCTACGTGGCTATATGCGAGACTTCCTCGTGAATAAAAGGTCAAATGTTACGCCACAAATGCACACGTGGCACTCATTGTCTTAAAACGACACTAGATGCTCACCGTTTTACAGGTGAAATTGCTTTATTCATAAATTTTCATTATATTATAATAAATAATATAAAATGAAATATATATATATATATATATATGTGAATGAAAATTTTAATATTAAAAATAAAATTGTTTCTTATTTAAAATAAAATAACATTCATTTGGTTTTAATTAAAAATATAAATACTAAGTTATTGATATAAAATTAAGAAAATTTATTAAACATTTTAATCGAGTTTTCAATTTTATAACTTTAAAGAATACTAATTTTAGTTTAATTATATTGAAAAATAGATTTTGAGATAAATTTTATTTTTCTTTTTTCTTATTAAAGAAATGATGTCATGTAATAGCGTCAGCCGACTATAACATGTCTCTTATTTCTCGGGCATAGGATGATTGTTTCTATTTTTGTGTGTTACTTTATGTCCCTTTTTATGCATCCATATATTAGGAATCAATTCACTTATATGTTAATGAACAGATAGATGAAGAGCGGCATATAGTGACACACCGAATTGAGAAAAGTGAATTGATCTCTTATTTTTCTCCTTTGACTCCACAAGCAAAACGCCACCTATCGTCTCTGCTTTCTCCACGTGTACCTTACTCCACTTGTCACTCTCTTATTCCTAAGTTCTTCTAATAGTTTCCAGTTCTATTGTATAGAATTGCATGGATTTTAAAACATCAATCTTTTTTTTTTAATCTTATTCAGTTAAAGTTGCACGATCAGCTTGATCTCCTTCAATGATGTTTGATTCCTATGTTCATTATTCCAGGTTGAAACATCTGAGGAGTGGACAAAAGTTCTACCAGTGATGAAAGGTTCTTTCACTGAAAAACTTGATGAGGTATGCCATTTTCTTTTGGTATTGTGTTTGGAATCTCAAACTGACAATTGCAATAGCTCTTTTATTTGGGCTCCTAAATGAGCATTTATACTGTTTCAGGTCCAAGAATGGGTGTATTCTGATGGAGAAGATCCCACTGTCAACGAGTTCCAGGAACGCCTTGATGCATTAAAAGCTATCGTTGACCTGATATTTTTCAGGTATTTGCCTGACTTTGGTTTTTACAGGAAATAATCAACTTTACATCAAGTATATATGCTTAACTCAAATAAGTTCAACGACTTAGGTCATGTATGTTATTTATAGTTTCATTTCTTCTTGGTCGTTACTGTTTCTTTTGAACAGTCATACATTTTCACTTGAATCATCATACCCTTCGGTTATTTTGATGAAAGACAACAAGGTATATATAAGGATTGGGTCCCTAGGCTTAACCGATACTTCTGCATACACCATCATTTGCATTTTGTTAAAGCTTAGAAGAACCCTATCACATTTCTTCAAGATCTCTCAACATCAATAGCAAGAGGTACGAAATAATATTTCGCATTTATTTTTATAATAGACATGTATACAGATCATTATCATGTCTAATAGTTGATATCAGAGCAAATTTTTCTCTGCCTTGATGTAATTAATTTTCTGTAATGATATGCATGATTGAGTGTTTTTCCTATTGCATATATTGATGTGAGAGGAGTCACCGTTCTATGCAAAATGTGATTCCGCTTGAAATGGCTTTTGAATCATTAGAAATAGAGTTTAAGAAGCCAAGATATTGTTAGTTTTATTATATGGGTTGGATGTGGGTCAAGTCGACCCGTCAAGAGGTTGAAGATGAAGTATTTCGTGTTTTTCACTCTCTGTTGAATTGCAAATTAATAATGTGTCCCATCGTGTCTGCTTTTCAACGTCGAACCCATGGTTGTCAGCATGAACCCATGGTTATAAGCTTTCCTCTGATATTTTCAAAACTTTTCAACGTGGGCCATTGTTTGCAAAGTTTGAATAAAGGATGCGATGGTTGCGAACACTTGCTTATTGCATCTCTTGGTTATCAAGCATTATTATCTTTTTTTTAATCAAAAAGTTTCTCATGAGACCCACCATTTGCTTTTGGTTGTTTTATGAATTCTTGATCAAAAAAGAATTTCAAAGAGGCCGCACATGGTTGAAGCTTATACTTTGTAGGTTCATTGAAAATTTTAAGTTTAGACTTGAAAATAATAAATTATTTGGTCAGCCATAAATGTACTGTATAATGGCAGTGTAAAATATACAGTATTTGCATTATGGTCCATATTTATTTTGTATTTATATATAGAATCTATATATTAGCCTAATTTTATTAAATTGCATTATTTAAATTATGTTTGATTTTAAATTCATGTACATATATTTATATTTATGCAAATATATGATATTGATTAACTATTAATCAATTGTAAAGGATTATGTAAAACCTTTATTATTCATAATTTTGCATAAAATGTGGTGTCATGTGATTAATATAATTTTAATTAGTTGAAGATTAGCCACAACATCTTTGATTAATTAAAATATATATTATGTGTTATAGATCACATATAGTAAAATGACACCAATTGTAATTAATCATATTTAAATATAACAAATTTTATCCCACGGGAAGATTTATTATATTTGCATAATTAATTAGGATGGAATAGCAAAATTGTCTTTTTCTTAATTTACCCACAGGTACTAAGAAAATAGAATATAATTTGATAGTTTCATCATAAATAGTAGATATGAATCTTTTAATTAAAGCTTAGCCCACCGGCAGTTTTAATTGTTATATGATTCATATATGAAATATGAGTGCATGTTTTAACATTGGTAAAACATGATACATGTTTCTTTGCTTCAACAAATATAGTAACATAAGCATGTTTATATTTTGAATTTTGTGCAGTTATTCAACCTGTGAATTTTTCTGATATTCAATGTGATATTCTCGAACTGAATGGTGATAACTATAAAATATGGAAAGAGAGAATTCTTCTCCAATTAGGGTGTATGGACATTGATTATGCTATCCGAAAAGATGAACCACATGTACTTACCGAAACTAGCACTCAGGCTGAAATTGCTCTTTCTGAGCGTTGGGAGCGATCTAATCGCCTCAGCATGATGTACATAAAGACCAAAATTTACCCTAGTATTCGTGGTTCTATTGGAGAGTGTGATCATGTTAGGGACCTATTGAAGGCTATTGATGAACAATTTGAGTCTTCAGATAAGGCCCTAGCTAGCACCTTAATGACTAAGTTATCATCAATGAAGCTCACAAGTGTTAGAGGTGTGCGTGAGCACATCATGCGAATGAGGGACATTACGGCTCAACTGAGGTCTCTTGAGGTTGAAATGTCCGAGTCTTTCCTTGTGCATTACATACTTAATTCTCTTCCATCACAATATGTACCCTTTAAAATCTCTTACAACACACATAAGGATAAATGGTCTATCAATGAACATCTGACCATGTGTGTTCAAGAGGAAGGGAGGCTAGTAATGGAATTGAGTGAAAGTGCACGTATAGCAACCGAAGGAAGGAATAGAGGGCAAGCCAAACAAAAAGGAAAGGGTAAAATACCAGTCCGTACTGAGCTAAAAAAGGATTTCAATCCCAAGTGCCGCTTCTGCAAAAAGAAAGAGCACATAAAGAAGGATTGTGCCAAATTTAAGGCTTGGCTTATAAAGAAAGGTATTTCAATCTCACTTGTTTGTTATGAATCTAATATGGTTAATGTTTGTCATAATACTTGGTGGATTGATTCTGGTTCTACAATTCATATTTCTAATACCTTGCAGGGTTTTCTAAACCACAGGAAGCCAGTGGATAGTGAACAATGCATCTATTCAGGCAACAAGATGTGTTCACATGTGGAAGCTGTTGGGACATGCAAATTAGTTTTAAATTCTGGTTTTGTTTTGAATTTGGAAAGAACATTTTATATTCCAAGTTTCTCAAGAAATTTGATTTCAGTTTCAAGACTTGTACCTATGGGATATTCTTTTAACTTTTCAAATACATCATTTGGTTTGTATCATAAATATGATCTTGTTGGAAATGGTACAATGATTGATGGTCTTTTTCGAATTAATTTGCAAGAAAATATTTTTCATAATACAATGCATGTCCATATTAATGCTGGTATTAAAAGATGTGTTATGAATGAACAATCCTCAATGTTATGGCACCGAAGATTGGAACATATTTCCCTTGAAAGAATAAAAAAGCTAGTGAATGAAAAAGTACTTAATACTATAGATTTTACTGATTTTGATGTTTGTGTGGACTGCATAAAGGGAAAGCATACCAACATGAAAAAGAAAGGTGTTAAGAGGAGTTCAGACATATTAGAGATCATACATACAGACATTTGTAGTCCAGAAATGGACTTGTATGGTCAGAAATAATTCATCTCATTTATAGATGATTACTCGCGATATATGTATCTCTATTTGCTTCATAACAAGAACGAAGCATTAGATGCCTTTAAGGTATTTAAAACAGAATTAGAGAAACAATGTGGTAAGCAAATAAAGATCGTGAGATCAGATAGAGGTGGAGAATTTTATGGTAGATACACTGAGGATGGACAAGCACCTGGTCCATTTGCAAAGTTTCTTCAAGAGCATGGGATAATAGCTCAATATACCATGCCTGGGTCTCCGGACCAAAATGGTGTAGCAAAAAGAAGAAACCAAACATTATTAGACATGGTGCGGAGTATGCTTAGAAACTCTAAACTTCCTAAATCCTTGTGGACTGAAGCTCTTAAAACGGCAGTGTATATATTAAATTGAGTTCCAACCAAAGCTATTTCTAAAACACCATTTGAGTTATGGAAAGGTTGGAAACCGAGTTTGCGACATATACGCGTGTGGGGATGCCCTTCTGAAGTAAGAGTTTATAATCCATAAGAAAAGAAACTGGATCCAAGGACTATAAGTGGGTATTTCATTGGATATGCTGAAAGGTCCAAAGGATACATATTTTATTGTCCATCTCATAGTACTAGGTTTGTGGAATCAAAAAATGCAAAGTTTCTTGAAAATGACTTGATTAGTGGGAGAGATCAATCTCGGGACTTAGTTCTTGAGAAGGATCATTGTGAAATACAAACTCCTACTTCAAGTAATAGATTAATTGTCGTTCATAGCATCCCTCAAAGTCAAACAGGAGGTGAACAACCAGTCATTGAAGTTCCACAAGCTACTGATGACAATCTAGTAGATCCAATTGTTCAGCAATCACCACAGGTTATTGAGCAACAAGTTGTACAAGCTCCTCATCAGGAGGGCGCTAATACAATATTAAGAAGATCAACTAGAGATAGGAAATCAGCAGTACCTAGTGATTACATTGTGTATTTACAAGAAGTTGACTATAACATTGGAGCCAAAAATGACCCTGAAACGTTTTCACAAGCTATGAGTTGCAATGAATCTCAATTGTGGTACAATGCTATGGTAGATGAGATAAATTCTATGACATCTAACAACGTCTGGGATCTTGTCAATTTTCCTAATGGAGCAAAGGCCATTGGATGTAAATGGGTCTTTAAAACAAAAAGGGACTCATTAGGCAACATTGAAAGATATAAAGCTAGACTCGTTGCCAAAGGATTTACTCAACAAGAAGGAATCGATTATACAGAGACCTTTTCTCCTGTATCTAAAAAGGATTCCTTACGAGTGATTATGGCATTGGTTGCCCATTTTGATTTGGAGCTACATCAAATGGATGTGAAAACGGCGTTCCTAAATGGAGACCTAAAGGAAGAAGTTTATATGAAACAACCGGAAGGATTCTCCTCTAGTGATGGTGAGCATTTGGTGTGTAAGCTTAAGAAATCCATATATGGATTGAAACAAGCCTCCCGTCAATGGTATTTGAAATTCCATGATATTATCGCTTCATATGGTTTTGAAGAAAATATCATGGATCAATGCATATATCTAAAAGTCAGTGGGAGTAAAATTTGTTTCCTTGTTCTATATGTGGATGATTTTTTACTCGCCACAAATGACAAAGGTTTTCTATATGTGGTGAAACAGTTCCTTTCTAAGAATTTTGATATGAAAGATATAGGTGAGGCATCTTATGTCATTGGCATTAAGATCTATAGGGACAGATCTCAATACATTTTAGGTCTATCCCAAGAAACCTATATCAATAAGGTCTTAGAAAGATTTCAGATGAAAGATTGTTCACCAAGTGTAGCACCTATTGTGAAAGGTGATAGGTTCAATTTGAACCAGTGCCCAAAAAATGAATTTGGAAGGGAACAAATGAAAAATATTCCATATGCTTCTGCAGTAGGGAGCCTAATGTATGCTCAGGTTTGTACGAGACCTGACATTACATTTGTTGTTGTAATGTTGGGAAGATATCAGAGTAACCCAGGTATAGATCACTGGAGAGCTACCAAAAAGGTGATGAGGTACCTTCAAGGAACAAAAGATTACATGCTTATGTATAGACGAACTGAAAATATCGAAGTAGTTGGCTACTCAGATTCAGACTTTGCTGGTTGTGTTGATTCTTTAAAATCAACATCTGGATATGTATTTATGTTTGCCAATGGAGCCATATCTTGGAGGAGTTCAAAGCAGACTTTGACTGCTACTTCAACCATGGAGGCTGAGTTCGTTTCTTGTTTTGAGGCTACATCACATGGTGTATGGTTGAAGAGTTTTATATCTGGACTTAGAATTGTGGATTCGATTTCTAAGCCATTAAGAATGTACTGTGACAATTCAGCTGCAGTTTTCTTGTCCAAAAACAACAAGAGCGGTAGTCGAAGTAAACACATCGACATTAAGTATTTGGCCATTAGGGAACGTGTCAACGAAAATAAAGTGATCATTCAACACATTCGCACTGAATTAATGATTGCCGATCTTTTAACAAAAGGCATGCCACCAAAGAGCTTTAAGGATCATGTTGCTAGAATGGGACTTGGTTCCATTATGTGATTTATGTTTGTACTGTCACGAAACTCTTATTAATTAGTTGTTTTTTCTCATTCTAGTGTACACATTTTTATTTTTTAGAATTACAACTATTTTGGACCTAGAATAAACATACAGGTTTATTCATTTAGTTACAGTGGCAAAAGAAATAAAGATACATCGTGATACATGGAAGATAATACTCACATTTAGAGGACTTATTGCCATGATTCGTGTATTTAATTTCTTTAATTCATTAGAGGTTTTATGACTTTTAGATTACAATTACGACCTAAGTGGGAGACTGTTATTTATAGTTTCATTTCTTCTGGGTCGTTACTGTTTCTTTTGAGCAGTCATACCTTTTCATTTGAACCATCATGCCCTTCGGTTGTTTTGATGGAAGACAACAAGGCATATATAAGGATTGGGTCCCTAGGCTTAACTGATACTTCTGCATACACCATCATTTGCATTTTGTTAAAGCTTAGAAGAACCCTATCACATTTCTTCAAGATCTCTCAACATCAATGGCAGGAGGTGCGTAATAATATTCGCATTTATTTTATAATAGACATGTATGAGATCATTATCATGTCAATGTTGTATCCCGGTGATGTAAACTGCTGTCAGTAGTTACAAAGAAGTTAGTCGAGGGCTACAAAGAATCGAGTTCTTGGAAAGTACTTGAATGAGCTATGAGGAAAACTGTAGGGTGTAGATTCACAAAAACTTCGATTTGATCGTAATTATTTTTAAAGTTTTACCGCAGTTATTTGAATCTATATCTGTTGGTTATTAGATATAAAATAATTATATTAACAACTGTTAATATTTTAACATAAACGAAAACAAAAAAATAAATACGAAATTAAACAAATCAATACCAAAATTTGATAACGTAATTCGACACACTTTGTATATGTCTGCGAGACCTTCATCCAGCTTAATTCTTTCACTAACGACAATAATTTTATACAAGACTTTACTGAGTCGACTCCACTTAATCCCTAACACTATCCCTCATCCTCATAACCTGTGAAAGAATTTTACACTCACTTCGTACTAACCTCAACAGCAAAATTTCTCAAACAATGTTTAATGAAAACGAAATAAAATAAACAACTCAAGTGACTAAATAAAATTCAACATAAACAAAAACACTTGAGAAAGAAAAACAACTTTTCTAACAATATAGCTTCATCAATGAAAGAACGGGAAGTTGTCCACCAAGAACGCTGTTGTACGTAGTCTTTCGATATTATCACCGAAACACCTAACACATAGCAACAGAAAAATCACCAACGATCATAAGCATTTCCTCACCGAAATGCTACGAACAATGGAGTTCAAAATTCACGACAACAAGAATTTTTCGTACACAATTACTCGCAACCAACAGCCCAAAATTACCACTTCATCGATAGTAAAAACAGCCACCAAAGATTCACGCACACATCATCAAAACCTAGAAAAATCAACTGTTGAGACTCCCCAATCAACAATCAGGACAGCTCACAAAAATCTCGCAAGAATAGAAAACGCAGTAGCAATATATGGATCAATAAATCAATGTAAACTTGGCTGCAAAAGATTATCTAAGATAGCCCTAAAAAATCATTCAGCAACAGGAGAAAAACGCAGGCATGATCAACAATAAACCCAGCTATAACATCGTGAAACCTTGGCAGAAAATTGCAGCTATACACATACACCTATCAATATGTTTTTTGTAATTCACTAAAGACCCATCAAACCTTTTATTTTCCCACTTCACCAAATAGTCTATAAGGCAGGTCACGCACTCTAGGAATTGAGACTTCCAATCACGCACATAGGAAGTTCCAGACTGGGAGTCACACACACACAGTGAAACTAAGACAATTTTTTCACGTAACAACCAACCCACAACCAATTAACCAATGTCAAGAATCCAACAAAAAATCACTCACGCAAGCCTTCCTATGCAAGCCTTCTTGCTATAGTGGAAAACATAAACGATATCTATTCATAATCTGACATAATCCACTTGAACTTCACTTAGACATAGGTCATGTTTGGCAATCAGCTGATAGCTGATTCTATCAGCTGTTAGCTGATAGCTGATAATATTAGCTTGTTTGACCAGCGGATTGCATTAGCTGTTTGTTAAAGATGTTTGGTAAAATTAGCTGTTTAGTATTAGCTGTTTAAGTGTAAAATGACTTATAAGGACATGACTTTTAAAAAATATAAGAATATGAATATTATATATTTTAGTTTGTCAATGAATATTCTTATAAAAATTTAGATTTTAGATATTTAATTCTACAAAATTAAGTTTATAACTCTAATAAAAACATAGAGCATATAATAATAATAATAATAATAATAATAATAATAATAATAATAATAATAAAAAGAATAATAATAGTACTAATACTAATAATAATAATAATAATAATAATATTATTATTATTATTATTATTATTAACAACAACAACAACAAAATAATAATAATGACGATAGTGATGGTGATAATGATGGTGATATGTCCAACCATAAAATATAAGAATCCAAATGAAGTTTAAGTTTAACAACACATATCAAATAGAGCAAAAGAAATAAACATCTATTATTTAAAGTAAAAGTTTATAACAATTTAAGAACGACGTCTAGCTGCTATTAAACTAGACGCAATATTATTGCGAATAGTTGTCATCTCCCGAGTTCTTTGCTCTTCAATGTCTTCTTGTGTAAAGTTAACTTCAACATCTTGAAATACATCTGGAGGTATAAATTCAGGATCTTGATCGATGATGGTAAAAGTCGGGTCGCCAATTATACTTCTTCTAATATAGTTATGCAACGTAAAAGCTGCACAAATTATTCTATTTTGATCTATTAATGAATACCTAGGCATTTTCTCCAATATCTTCCATCGAGCCTTAAGAACACCAAAAGTCCTCTCAATACAACTTCTCAATGATGAATGAGCTCGGTTAAAAACTTCTCGAGATCCTCTTGGATTTGCACCACGAAACTCCTATTGATGATATCTTATCTTTGGGTAAGGTGTCAAATATCCTTCTCTTTCTGGATAGCCTTTATCAACCAAGTAATATTTTCCTGAAGTTTCATAGAAGCAATATAATTAGTATAAATGATATCATAAAAAGTCAAAATCATTAATAGCAAATCCTACAAATCTTAAAATTACCCATCGATAGTTTTGAAAATTTAAGTCTCGGATTACCAATTGTATCAAGAAAAATACGAGAATCGTGCGCTGATCCTTCCCAACCAGCTAAAACATATGTAAATAGTAAGTTAAAGTCACATGCTACCAATACATTTGTTGTTGTTATTCCTTTCTGTCCTCTATATCTCATTTGATCCTCTCCTGCAACAACTACCGTTATATGTGTACCATCAATAGCTCCAATGCAATCCTAATATAAAAATAATCATAAGATGATAAAACAACATTTTTTAATGGAAAATATAATGAAGGGGGAGGAAGAACATATTCAATTACCTTAAAATGTGGCATATATCTAACATCATTGGCAATTTGTGGTGGAGTGTCCTTGAATTCGGGATCTTTTGGTACGAGTATATCCCTTGAAAATCCATCCATAACAGTCAAGACTTCTTTAAAAACTCTACTCACAGTTTCACCAGAATGTTGAAAGTACTCTTGGGTATCTCTATTAGAGAAACCTTTACTGTGGACATACACGAATAAACCAACTTTCTCCAAAATAGACATCCTATCTGAAGATCTCAAACCATAATTGTTTTCCAAAACAATACATAATTGACGAAATGTATTTTGATTCATCCTAAATGCATTAAAACATCTTTTTTCATGACCATTCAATAATTCATTCATCCATAATTCTCCTGTTTGATAGGAAGTCATGCATGGTTTCTTGTATATGTGGACAAAAAAATACACACTCATATATCCCACTGCACAAGTCATCAGATCCCAAAATTCAGTCTCATTGTCCAACAATTGCTTCATTTGCAGAAATTGCATAATTTTCATAACATTATCATCCATACCTACAGATCAATATGTAAAATTATATTGTAAATAAACAACACACTTATATGTCTACATATAAAGAAATAAATAATATAGCAGGTAAACATAGGTGCATAAATAATAAAAACAATAAACTAAACATATAATGGATTGATAGAAGCTATGTTTAATGTTTTTTTTGTTTGTCATACTTATACATAAACTTTATGTATTCAACCCTCTTTGTATCATCTGGTAAACCCGAAAAAAATGGTTCTTTTTTTGCAGATCTTCAATCAACATGCAAGCAAAATAAAATTTAGGAGTACCAGTCTTTAAATAAGGCAAAGTACATATTTTCCCAAAGCATTCGTAATATCATGGTGTGATGTACCAGCACTAATACTTTGTGATGCACCAATATTCATCATATCCAACATTTTCGTCATGGATCTATTTATCTCCGTTGTTGCATTCTTCCTCCCTTCAATCAATTGTATCACACCATCAAGCCTCTCATATATTGTTGCAGATCTTCCTGCTTTTTTAGAGGAATCAGTTCTTGCACTCTTATTACTTTGTGTACTATCACCTTCTAAAACCCTTTTGCATCTTCTTCTCTCGGTCCCTTCATCATATGTGGCTTGAGGGGTCGAGGAAGATTCTCTCCACACTTCTTCCCAATTGTTGAGGCCACTAGTCTCATCTACATTTTCATGATGATGATAGGCTGACAATTGATGATGAACATTATGACTAGCAGCTAGAGAAGGAATATATACTTCCTCAACTTCTCGTTGTCCTTATGGAGGGTCAACCACAGGACAAAATGTAGTATCTCCTCGGGCCAAACATCCAAAAAGTTGATCAAACTTACATTCAAGCTCAGGTTCAAGCCCTTCCTCTTAAAATGTTTTAAAATTGATGTTCTCCTAAAAAAAACTTATTTTTAACTAGATATTTATTATAAAAGTAAAGGAAATTAATTTAAATTGGAGAAAAGGGGATAACCTTAATCTTCAAAGTCCACCACTCCTCATTAGCAACAATTGTTCCTTTGTCATAGTCTCATCCTAATTCCGTTTCTTTTCCTTTCAACTGTTTCCAAGACTCCATCTAGTTCTCATCCAATCGAACTTATTTTTAAGCTTAGTTTTTTCCCATTGTAAGTTAGTCGCTTTGTGAAATTCTTCCTCTACCTTCTTCTATGGCATCCTTTGACAAATAACTCCACCATGTTTTCCCTTACTCTTTTGAATATCTTGGTTACAAAGGTCATAAAAGAGAAGAAGTGTTTCTTTTGGCCAACGAACTCTACCTATATCATTCCCTCCTTGACTTTCCCCTTTGTTTCTTTTTTGAGACGATGTCATCTAATCATACAAGATTAGAAAAAGTTATGTACTTATTGACTAATTTACAATTGGATTCACTATTGAGTTATTATAATGGTTAACAATTAGAAAATTTTAATAAAATAATTATATAAATACTTTTATTGTAATATCTTTTTAACTTGTGAATATTATTCAAAATTATATAAAATTTTATTGTAATGTTTTTTATTTAACCAAATAATTATTAAATAATTACATAATATTATAAAATTTAAAAATAAAATTTAAAAATTAAACAATCAATTTTGAGAGCATGATCAATTAAACTCAAATATTGAACTAAATTAAAGATTGAAATATAAGTATTCTACATATATAAATTAAAGATTGAACTTTAATATCAACTATGATACAAAATTATTGAACCATATAAAACAAAATGAAATATCAACAAGAAATTATATGGTGGTTATCCATTTGTTTTATGTGATACAACATATATATGTGTGAAATCATGTTATTAATTTATGCTATAATGCATATATACATACATGAAAACTCTTGTTTTATGCGATCATCGTTGTTTTACGTTGTATATTTATGCGATCTTGTTGTCGCCATCGTTGTTTTATATTGTATATATATATATATATGAAAACTATGAAAACTCTTATGATGTATATGAAAATTGTTGTCATTTACTGTTGTTTTATGTTGTCATTTATTGTGTTATATGCGATACTGTGTACATAACTGAAATTATTTTGAAAACTTTTGCAATACTGTAAACATACCTTTAAAACTCATTACCCGCCCATCTTCCATATTTCAAAACAAGCTAACTTTTTACTTTCAAATTATATGGTGATTGTCCAACTCTCTTTCCCTTCCCTTTTTTATTTATATATTAATACATGAATATCAACATTTATCATACTAAATCATGCAAATAAAAATACTAAAAATGAAAGCTAACAAAAGTTGGAAAAAACACAAAAATAACTATGCGATACAATACTATTGTTTTATGCCATACAATACTCTTTATATTAGTAACAGACATTTCAATATCAAAAAAATACAAATCCTAAGTTGTAATCCTTACCATCGTAGGAAAATCCGGAGGTACATCACATGTATACAGCGTGAAAACAAAAATTTTATTCCGGGACTTTCCCAAACCCAGATCCGTGTGTCGGTATGAAGACATCAACCTAAATAGCTAAAAGAGACTATCTCTAAAGGTGATCCACGCAGAGATCGAAAATCTAACCGAGTCAAACCCTTTTGACCGGGAATAGCTAGAAACGAATAAAGGTTGCTAGACCTACCTACCTCTCCGGAGAGTTGAAGGAAGCGTTGAAGGAGGATGAAATCCTTGGAGGAGAAGATGAAGAATCAATGGAGAAGATGAAGAAATAGGTTTTCTCAAAACCTTTCTCTTCTTTGCAATCCACGATCATGCTCTTCACCAAAGACCAAAGAAAACTCTTTTCTTCTAGCTTATTCCATAAGCTTCGACCATCATCTTTATGCTTTCATTTTTGTCTTTTAGTTATCATGAAAAGTGATGACTAGGCATCTTAAAGGAAGCTTCCATGCTTCCTCTCCTCCCATCCACGTGACAAGCATATATATATATATATATATATATATATATATATATATATATATATATATATATATATATATATATATATATATATATATATTATTTAATTAATTAATCATATATATATATGTATATATATTGTCAAGTAGTCCAGTCACACTGGTTTGGCCCTACTAGCCTCTAGGGCCCCGATCGTGGCTTGACTCTAAACTTTTCTTAGCAATATTGATGTCGCGATCTCATCGGGACATATCCCAATCCCATTGGGATCCATTTAATCCTAATGCTCTCCATAATTGGAACTCGTCCAATTACTATTTCTGATTCTCGAATCACTCTTATGCGTGTGACCCTTTAGGTTCCGGTTATGTTGGCCACTTAGATTAACAATTAATCTAAGCAAGTCATGAGCGGTATCTAGCAACACATCATGACCCCAATTGACCGGAAAGTAATCGGTTTGATGTATTCATCACGAACCGGATCACGAACCCTTCCATGTACAATTATCGTGCAATTCGTCCTTTCACCATCCTATACCCCACTTGGTTATGAGTATGGTCAAAGTGTCAACTCTCACTAGACCGAGTCTAGCCCAGTGATATCGTTCTCGTCCCGAGACTCATTACTCTATATGTCAATGAAGACACTCTTCATGACATACATGCCGGATGACCTTAGTAATGATCCCGACAAGAGGCTATGGGTATCTCTTACGCTAATCCGAAGTGGTGAATCCTTTATTGGCTACTCAATTATCTTGAATACCTCAAGTGCACTCCAAGCACCACCCTATGAGTTACCTCCGGAAGGCAACAAGGAATGGAGTCAGCACATGATCAAGATTCAAGATATCCTCGAGTACCTCAAGTCTAAGGATACTTGCACCATTCTATGATGAGATTATCACTGACACTTAGATAAGATATCCATGTGATGATCTCATGGCAGGTCATCCAATGTACTTACTACCGCTAGTAAGCATCCACATGTCAATTCTAAATATCTCATATTTACAGTTTCTGAGATCCACTGCTTGATCCAATCAAGGAATATGACATGTGCTAGTCTATCCGGATTAATGATGTCCAGTCTCATTAATCCTATGACTAGGGAGAATTTAGATACTGACATAATTGCACATGATAGGAATCTCAGGAGTATGAACACATCATAATTTCCTTCATGCTATGTCATATATCATGGACTTCATTAATTTGATTAAAGATCAAATCAATTCATAAACAATGTTTATGAATATCAAATTAATGAATAATGCCTTTTCTTTATTTATTCATTCGATGCGCACGATCGTGAATAAAACGCGCTAAAGGGATTACCTTTAGGGCACAAATAACAAGATCGACCTTGAACAAGTCGACTTATCCAATGAACAAGTCGACTTATCGATTATCGAACATGTGTAAGTCGACTTACACATGGTACAAGTCGACTTATCACTTACAAATCTCCCACTTGACCTAAAGCCAATTTCCTTAGTATCTAATACCATAAGCGAGTCCATGAGAATCACAATTCTCCTGTGACTATGGCTTTGTCAACGGAACAGCAACACTTTGCTCTGTGGGAATTTTCTCTATCAGGATATCATCTCGACTAATGATCTCTCGAATCGGTGAAGTACGAGTTCGGATCGTCGATAAGACCTTGGTTCCTTTGCCTGCGCACTAGCCCCATTGTATCACAATACAATCCTATGGGCCCATCACGCCTAGGGACCGATCAAGTTCAAGAATGAACTTCTTGATCCAAACCGCTTCCTTTTGCGCATCTCGTGCGGCAATGTACTCTGCCTCGGTTGATGAATCGCATCCTCTCTTGTTTGGAACCTTTCAAATTGACCGCCACGCTATTCGGTGTGAATGTATATAACCTGATTGTGATTCGAATCATCCTTATCGATTAAATACTAGCATCGAATGCACGCCACTGGAGATTTCCATCTCCATAGATCAAGAAAACATCCTTAGTGCTTCGCAAGTACTTGAGGATATTCTTGACACCACCCAAAGGACCTCACCAGATCCGATTGGTATCCGCTCGTAACACTTAGAGCATACGATACATCGTGCCTCGTACATAGCAACTGCTCCACGCTAAACCTCTTTAGCATCTCATCTATGTACGATGATTGTGAAAGACCAAGCAACCTTTTGATTTATCTCTATAAATCTATATCCCTAGGATATAAGTTGCTTCACCAAGGTTTTTCATCGCAAATTGATTGGACAACCAAATTTTAATCGATCGCAAACATAGAGACATCGTTTCCCGAGAATGAGATGTCATCTACATACAACAAAAGGAATACGATTGCGGTCCATTAACCTTCTTATACACACAATGATCATCCAGTTTTGTGAGAAATCAAACTCTTTGATTGACTCATCAAAACGGATAATCCAACTCCTGGATGCTTGCTTCAATCCAAACATGGATTTCTGAAGCTTGCATACCTTTTCGCCATCGATGGAAGTGAAGCCCTCAGGTTGTGTCATACACATCCTCGGGTAGATTTCCTCTCAGGAAAGCTGTCTTCACATCCATTTGCCATATCTCATAATCATAATGAGTGACAATGGCTAGGAGTATCCTAATGGATTTAAGCATTGCTACGGGACTGAAGGTCTCGTCATAGTCAACTCCTTGTCTCTGACGAAATCCTTTGGCCATAAGCATTGCTTTATAGGTAATCAAATTACCATCCATGTTGGTTTTTTTCTGAAAACTTATGTGCACCCTATGGGCTTTATTCCTTCGGGTGCAACAACCAAAGTCCAAACTTGGTTTTCTTACATGGAATCCATTCAGATTTCATGGCACAAAGCCATTTTTCAGACTCTGAACTTTTCAGAACCTCTTCATAGGTAGTAGGCTCATCATCTCGTATGAGCAATACGTCATTCTGTTCCCCACGAGAAATCTATATCTCTCAGGAACAGTGCGTATCCTATTTTACCTACGAACTTCGTGTGTAGTAGAAGGTTGAACTGTTACCTCATCTATATGAGTTACAGTTGCAGGTTCAGGCAGTTGATCTGCGTTTGTTCGAGCATCTTGAACTTCCTCAAGTTCAACTTTGCTCCCACTGTCCTCTTGTAAAAGAAACTCTTTCTTTAAGAAAACAGCATGCTTGGAAACAAACAACTTTTGTTCCTAAGCAAGGTAGAATTGATATTCCACGAACAAACACTTGTCGACTTTTACATCAAATGTATCTCGATCGTGTCCGCTACACGTAAGGTGACAATCCCAAACTTTCGATGAGAAAGATAGGGCTTTCAGTTAGTCCATATCTCCATATGGAGTAACCACAATCGTCTTTAATGGAACTCTGTTTAGCAAGTAAACAAATTGCCTTGAGCGATATTCTCAAAACTGCAAAACCTACCATCAATCGCATCATGTCTAACAAGGTTCGATTTCTCCTTTCAGCCACACCATTGTGTTGCGGCGTGTAAGGTGGAGTATCTTGAGATAAAATCCCATTATCTCGAGATAATCCAAAACTGCTGGTCTAAGCATTTTCCACCACGATCGATCGTAATGTATTCATACTTTTACCAAGTTAGTTTTCTACTTCATTTCAATTGTTTGAACTTTTCAAACGCTTGATTTGTATCTCTACGATACAGTACCCATATCGTGAATAATCACCGATAAAAGTAATGAAGTAAAGACAACCACTTCGGCATGGATGGACATCGGACCACATACATCCGAATGTATTAGGTCTAATATTCCATTCACTCGCTCACCCTTTCCTTTAAAGGATTACTTAGTCATCTTGCCTAATAAACAAGATTCGCATGTGTCATATGATTCATAATCAAATGACCCTAAACATCCACTCTTATGGAGCTTAGCGATGCGTGTCTCATTTATATGGCCAAGTTCGACAATGCCATAAGTAAGTTGATTTTAAATTATCTCGATTATGTCTTTCCGTCATTGACATTCTTAATTGGATATGACATATCTTATATGTCAATTCCATTGCATAATGTCACGAGTACCATAGAGCATTCCATTGCAACTAATATAACAACCATTGCTACTAAAAGTCCAATGGAAACCTACTCTAATTAAACATAAAACATACAATATGTTCTTTGTTTAAAACAGTACAAAATGTCAATTATCCAATTTGAATACAAGCCCAAGAGGGAGTAACAAGACATAAGTGTCACGGCTAATGTAGCAACTCTTGCTGCATTATCTACACGAAGGTCTAGTTCTCCTTGAATGAGCTTTCTACTGTCCCTGAGGCCCTGCATATCATTTCATATGTATGAGCCACAACCGGTATCTAATACCGATATGTTTTGATCAGGAATAGTATTAACCTCAATGACAAACATATTTGAAGGAGTAGAGGCATCTGATGCCTTCTTCTGCTTCAAGGACTCCAGATAGATTTTACAGTTTCGCCTCTAGTGGCTAGTCTTGCTATAATAAAAGCAAAATCCTTTTGGGGCAGAATCTTTGGTTTTTCCTTGATGGCACTTTCCTTTGATTTCTTGGCCTTTTTCTTCTTTGAACTAGAAGAAGAAGCATCCACCATTAGCACTTGCTATCTCTCTTGATAGCCCGCCTTCACTTGTAATGAGCAGATTGATCACTTCAGAATTGTTGTGGATATTTGGTTTATCTGATAGTTTATCACAAACTGTGAATAATCATCAGACAATCCAACCAGAATTAAGTCTCTACTTAACTCATAATCCATTACAAATCCTAAGATGACCAATCTCTCAATATAGCCATTCATCTTCGTGGCATCTCGCATGCGAGATATCCACGAGCCATCTTTAATGGTGAAGAGAAGCCTCGAGGTCTCGAACCTTTCGCATCGAAGCTTACTCATCAAACAGACTCCCTAAGATGAAATACTATAGAGTGAGCATCCATGGACTCGTGCTGCTGCTGCAGCTCTAGTGACATCGAGGCAAGCATAAAGCAAGTATCCATATCACTGTCCTTTAGATGCTTACAATATGCTTTCTGATCCTTATCAGAAGCATCGACAGCAGGTGCAACTGGAAGTGGAACATCTAGGACGTATCCCAGTTCCTCAGATCTAAGAACAATTCTCAGATTTCTTAGCCAATCAAGAAAATTCAGTCCAAAATAGAGAGCAAAAATTCACACTGAAAAACTTCTTCAATCAACCTAGACGCGATAGAGAGAAGGAATGATAGAATAGAAATGCCTGCATGATCATAAGGACTTGCATGACATGCATATGGCTCCCACTAGTTTCCTAGAATCCATAACCCTCTTTACGAATCCAGAGAAACAAAGTGACATAAAGTCCTAGTGGGTCGATATCCGACATTGCTAAGAGTGACCTTGGGTTTGCCCAACAAGCCACAACTTAGGTCAATCGGTAGGTATCGATCATACCAATTGTATCATCGATAACCGACATTAAGAATGACCTTGGGTTTACCCAACAAGCCACCTTATGTCTCGGGAGGTATCAGATATACCAATTACATCTTAGACACAACTATCGATCAGTGCTATCAACTTGTTGATGTGTGCACTTACATTGGGTTATCAACTCTTTGATGCGCGTACATCCGATGTACACTACCCAATTTCGCCTCTGTCCACGTTGACCTTGAGTTTGCTCAACAAACCAACGCTTCCAGTGAAAACCGACCCATTAATCCGAAAATCTTATTTTCATGGTTCGAACATATCCGTATAGAGTGAGCTTGGGTTTGCCCAACAACCCAGCCCTATAAGAACTCTGGTTCTTACCATATTAATGGGAGGGGTTAGTTTTCATATGCCGAGGAGGGATTTCGAAACTTCAGACTCCAAGCTTAGGACTATATGGAATGATTTAGGTTTCATTAATCACATTGAATCAATCCTTATAATCATCCATCATCCAACCTGAGCATGCCACAAGTCGACTTACATAGGAATGCAAGTCGCCTTATGCTGCTGCCCACACACAAGTCGACTTGTACACTGCAAGTCGCCTTATGTTCTCGCTTGACGCACAAGTCGCCTTTGTACATCGTAAGTCGACTTATGTGACAGACTTGTTGAACAAGTCGCCTTATACTCCAAATAAGTCGACTTGTCCAACAGAATTTGCTATAATCTCTAATCGGCTAATTCCTCAATCCATGCAATTCCAATTCACAACACCTACATACCTAAGGTAATATCTGATAAATTTGATGTATCAATGAACAATTCATTGAACCATGAAAGCCTTAAATAATCAAACTATATGAAAAGCTTGAAATGAGTCAAAACTCATTAATTTCCAAACGATTTAGGAACACCCAAATTATCATCCTAAGCATCTCTAGCTAGCACATACATTATCAAATTTACTTCAGCACATGCCATAAAAATATGACGGTCAAAACAAACAAGATAATTCAATATACTAACGAGATGCTAATGTGATCACTTAGGCATCCGAAAATTCTTGGAAATGCAACTTCAAGCAATTCAGTTTGGCAATCATAATACATCAAGATAACACATTTTTAATCACATTAAAAATGGTGCAAGGCATTGGAACTGAAAAAGCACACTCAATCAAGCCAAGCAAAACAGTCCCAACAATTTTTCACAAAACTGTCCAGTTCTGTACATTGCTCGAAATGATCAATGAAACAATTTCAATAAATTCTGAGAAAATTGCATAGGTTAGTAAATGTTCAGAAAATGCTACCTGAATTTTTTCAGGATTTTTAGCTATCAAAAACTCAGTCAAACTAAATAACAAAACCGATTCAAAATCTGTGTTCATCAGCACAGCAATTCCCAACAGCATAGAATAAATTCGTGAATAAATATCCAATCACCTTGAAATCAAATTTCCATGCTCACAGACATTCAACAACATCTTAGAGACATGTAGGTGAAGGAAAATCCGAAAAACCATTTTTCTAGAATTTATTCTCGATTTTATACTCATGCCTGTTCCAGAATCGTTTCACAAAACAGCATCTGTAACCTTAGGGAATTAATTAGCAAAACTATATCAAATCAAATCAATAAATTCTGAAAATTCATAGACATATTATCTAACATGTTATGAACAATCCTGGGCAGAAAAATTTCGAAAAAAATATCACAATATAAATTCGAAATCTGAACAGATAGCATGCATCAACAGAAAATTCCATTAGGGTTTCTGATCTCGCTTAGGTTTTAGCTTCATACGGGACACCAGACGCTCTGATACCACTGTAGGAAAATCCTGGGAGGTACATCACATGTACCGGCAGCGGAAAACAAAAATTTTTATTCCCGGGACTTTCCCGAAACCCAGGATCCAGGTGTCGGTATGAAGACATCAACCTAAATAGCTAAAAGAGACTATCTCTAAAGGTGATCCACGCAGAGATCAGAAAATCTAACCGAGTCAAACCCTTTTGACCCGGGAATAGCTAGAACAGAATAAAGGCTGCTAGACCCTACCTCTGTCCTAGAGAGTTGAAGGAAACGTTGAAGGAGGATGAAATCCTTGGAGGAGAAGATGAAGAATCAATGGAGAAGATGAAGAAATAGGTTTTTCTCAAAAACCTTTCTCTTCTTTGCAATCCACGATCATGCTCTTCACCAAAGACCAAAGAAAAACTCTTTTTCTTCTAGCTTATTCCATAAGCTACGACCATCATCTTTTATGCTTTCATTTTTGTCTTTTAGTTATCATGAAAAGTGATGACTAGGCATCTTAAAGGAAGCTTCCATGCTTCCTCTCCTCCCATCCACGTGACAAGCATATATATATATATATATATATAAATTATTTAATTAATTAATCATATATATATATGTATATATATTGCTGAAGTAGTCCAATACACGGGGGTCGGTCCTACCGACCCTCATCGCCCAAATCAAAAACAGATTCTAAACCTTTCTTAGCAATATTGATGTCGCGATCTCATGGGACATATCCCAATCCCATTGGGATCCATTTAATCTAATGCTCTCCATAATTGGAACTCGTCCAATTACTATTTTCTGATTCTCGAATCACTCTTATGCGTGTGACCCTTTAGGTTCCCGGTTATGTTGGCCACTTAGATTAACAATTAATCTAAGCAAGTCATGAGCGGTATCTAGCAACACATCATGACCCCCAATTGACCGGAAAGTAATCGGTTTGATGTATTCATCACGAACCAGATCACGAACCCTTCCATAGACAATTACCGTGCAATTCGTCCTTTCACCATCCTATACCCCACTTGGTTATGAGTATGGTCAAAGTGTCAACTCTCACTAGACTGAGTCTAGCCCAAGTGATATCAGTTCTCGTCCTGAGACTCATTACTCTATATGTCAATGAAGACACTCTTCATGACATACATGCTGGCCAGCCTTAGTAATGATCCCGACAAGAGGCCATGGGTATCTCTTCTGCTAATCCAGAAGTGGTGAATCCTTTATTGGCTACTCAATTATCTTCGAATACCTCAAGCTGTACCCAAGCACCACCCTATGAGTTACCTCTGGAAGGCAACAAGGAATGGAGTCAAAGCAGGATCAAGATATCAAGATATCCTTGAGTACCTCAAGTCTAAGGATACTTGCACCATTGCTATGATGAGATTATCACTGACACTTAGATAAGATATCCATGTGATGATCTCATGGCAGGTCATCCAATGTACTTACTACCACTAGTAAGCATCCACATGTCAATTCTAAATATCTCATATTTACAGTTTCTGAGATCCACTGCTTGATCCAATCAAGGAATATGACATGTGCTAGTCTATCTGGATTAATGATGTCCAGTCTCATTAATCCTATGACTAGGGAGAATTTAGATACTGACATAATTGCACATGATAGGAATCTCAGGAGTATGAACACATCATAATTTCCTTCATGCTATGTCATATATCATGGACTTCATTAATTTGATTAAAGATCAAATCAATTCATAAACAATGTTTATGAATATCAAATTAATGAATAATGCCTTTTCTTTATTTATTCATTCATCGCATCACGATTGTGAATAAAACGCGCTAAAGGGATTACCTTTAGGGCGCAAATAAACAAGATCGATTTGAACAAGTCGACTTATCCAATGAATAAGTCGACTTATCGGTACCGAACATGTGTAAGTCGACTTACACATGGTACAAGTCGACTTATCACTTACAACCACTACACAAAACCATCATACTCCATCATTGAAACAACATACACACAACAACACCCATAAAGATGAAGATGAAGGAATAAACATAACAACATCAAAGGGGAAGCTATACACACTAAACTACTTAATAAAATACAAGCCAGAATTTTAGGTACTTCATCAAGAATAGGAATACCTCACCAATCAGCATATATAACTAGTTCTTACCATTTTCCTTAAGAAATCAATAACAATAAGGAAACCGAAAAGAGAAAAGAAGATGAAAACATAAAAGAAAAGAAGTGAGGCATGACAGAATATAGAAAGAACAAAACTTACAAATGAAAACAAAGAAAGACAGCATTGGCATTAAAGAAAACATCAAACAACTCACCAGAAGTTAAAATCCAAGTGAACCCACCAGGGATCGGTAAAGAATCAACATATTGTGTTAGCTTTTTATAGGTGAAAAACAAACAGTGGGCAGTTGTGATTTAACAAATGGAGTTAAATGCTTTCATTAAATCAATAGATACAAAAAGGGCAGGCAGATACAAAAATCTTCCTTCGTAGTAGTCAAAAACCTTCCTTCGTACAACCTTAAAGCCAGTATATTGTCAGACTTCATTTATATCTCAACTACTATCACACTTCATTTAATACAATCAACAGATACAAAACAGATTGGTTAAATCAACAGATACCAAATAGATGTAAAAGCTTATGAATCATAAAGAAAACCAACTACCACAAATAATCTATCTGAAGGATCCCAACGATATCCAACTCATCAAAACGAGTTAGCAGAGTCACAAAGTCATAAATGTTGGAAAACGAGAAACTAGCAAACTAGTTCTTACCTTGGCATGATCTTGGTTTAAAATTTGTCCCAATATGGTCATCTGTTATATCAGTCGCTCAATAGTTGTGTAGCTAGGCAGGTTTGCATGAGCTGATATTATTTATAACCAATGAATTGTTTGAGAGATAGAACAAAAATTGAAAGATATAAAGAAGGTGAGCAGATGATTTATGATGGAAGAGTATACACTAGGGACTTTTCTGGACTGCATCATAAACCTGTTCTAGTGAACAAGATTCAACTTGTTTCAGGGAGTACAGAGGATTGACGACTTCTCCATGAGACATTGACTCAAGAATTTTCCAACTACATCATTAAGGAATAATTTTTAATATACAATAATACTTTTTGATATGTTGTTCAACAAAATAGAATAGCCATAGTTAAAAATACACCTGTACCAAGTATTTGTTATCCTGGTCAAAATGTAAAGATCTTTTTGTACAACAAACAGAAGGGGAAACAAATTACTAAAAAAGTTATACAAAGGAATCATTTAAAGAAAGCAGTAACATTAATTAAGAAATCATCAATGTCAAACTGAACAAAGAAATACAAGACAAGAGAAGTTACCTCTTCCAAAGTTACAAGACAAGAGAAGGTGAGACATTAACAATCCCACAACCTTCACGTGAAAGTAGTTAACACCACCTAAATTATGTTGAAGAGTAAAGAAAAAGAAGATAGAAAGTTTAAACTATATTATCATACCAAAAGAGAGCATGCAATATTATCAAATCAAAAGAGAGCATGCAATATTATCATTCATTAACAGAAAACAATATTGTCACAAGCTACAATATTTTAAGCATGAGAGACTCAATTTCATTAACAGAAAACAATTTTGGTGAAGTTTTTTGAGTGAGAGACTCAATTTCGTTGTCACAAGCTACAATATTGTAAGCATAAGAAAATATATCATTTGAGAATTCTCCTTCTTCCACAATCTGCACAAAATAACTTTGATCAATAGCTAAGCATCATCATCTATGACACTTTTCACAAATTAACAAGATTTTAGTCCACATGACCTAAAGACCACAGAACTTTCAACAAGATTTAGTGTCTCTAATTCAAATAAAAAATGATCAAAAGAACAAATGAAACAAGTAGTTTAACTTGCATGCCCTCTTATAATCAATTACATCAAAAGTTCATTGATTAATCTTATTCTTCGAGATAAAGAGCAAGATCAATTTACAAAAGTTAAACGATGAAGGTTAAAAATGCAAAGCATGCTTCTTGCGACCGTATCGAAGGAATGGGGAAGAAAGCACAAAGTTAACCTAGAAAAAGACTTACCCAAGAGTGGGTCTCTCCTTTGAGCTGCAAATCGAAGAAAAAACTTACCCAAGACTTACCCACAAACGCTTTACCTCGATCGATCTATATGAACACTAAAAGAAGACTAAAAATTTTCAGTTTTGAACGGCCAAGGAAACGACCAGTACTAGCAAAAACCGAACAAAAATTCAAACTTTATCCTAAAAACAAGAAAGTCAACCGGAAATCAAGAGGAAGCCACCTCTTACCAGACGATCTTTCATCATGCCACTTTCTTCCTTTTCTACGTCGGGGCTGAACTCCTCTATGGCACCGAAATCGACTTCAAACCTCCTCCCCATTTGATCTACTTTCCTTCGTTGATGCGTGGGAGTGAATAAATGAAGCAAGGAAACGAGATCGCATAAGGGTGAGATGGTGAGAGAAATAACGCACGAGGAAACAAGAGAAACGCAACAGTTGGGGAAGAATGATCTGGAAAAAACGTGAGACGCAATAGAAGCAAAGGGAGGGCAAAATGGAGAAAAAGCCGAAAAATAATAGCTGGTGGGGTTAAAACGCTCCTTTGAAGAGCTGGTTAAATAAGAACTGATTGGGTTGAATCGGCTAACCCAATCAGCTCTTTACCAAACAAGATTTTTAGCTTATTTTCAAAGTCAACAAGCTATGAAGAGCTGACCAGCTAAAAAAGAGCTGATTAGCTCTTCACCAAACAGGGCCATAGACTTCTAATTTCACTATCATTCTTATACCATAGTCCAACTCAAATGATGAGTGTTACTTATTTACACTTATTTTGATTTTGACTTTAAAATATTATTTTGAAGACGCAATAATCAAAAATGTCAAAATTAAATAATAAGATATATAATAAATATCTTAACAATCTCTCATTTTTGTCATTTTGTTTCAAATAAAAACTCCTCTTTAATCCAACATCAAGTTTTAAAGAATATCCATTAAATTCTTCAAATTCAAGAAACATATAAAGAAACAATAATGAACAATCATCCAAATTTATATCTTCCCATTTTGACATTTTTGTCACAAATAAGAAACTCTCCCTTAATCCAACATCAAATTCCAAAGAACATCCATCAAATTCTTCAAATTTAAGATATATCTAAAGAAAAAATAATGAACAATCATCCAAAAATTTCTCCCTTGAGACAAAAAGATGTCAAAAAATAAGACTAATGGTCACGAAGATACCTTAAAATCTTCCCCTGAATTGAACAATCACCAAAAACAATCTAATGTCTTCCCTTTGGGATAAAACAATGTCATAACAAGAATTCTTTAATGTGATCAATCTGAATGAATAAATAAACATAAGAATCACTTCAATTCTATCTTTATAAGACTGATCAAATTTATAAACCTCATTATCAAGCTTAGCCTCATATACACATCCATCAACTGAACCTTAGAAAACTCATAAATAAAAACTCAGAAAACCTAAATAATAACTCCTTCGAACCCCCTTTTTTGTTTTTTAATAAATAATATTGAACTATACTTCAAAAATGTATAATACACAGTCCCTGTGCCCCTCGAAAAAATTCAAACATGGGCTTATTCCTCGTCACATTATCTTAATCATGAACTGTCTGATTGGTTTCTTCATCTGAAGTAACTAACTTATTCTTAATTTGAACAGTTTTTTTAAAAGCAGTAACTAACAATGAATCTGGATATTTTTTTTATTTTTCTTTCACTATATTTTTGTACTTGTACTTGACCCTTTCTAACCCAAGAGTGTTTCGGTAACATGCGTTGCTACTGGAGATTTAACAAAGAGTGTCTAGATTTTCAGTTTTGATCCTTTTAGAACATCATTTATAACAACTTGTAACATTTCGGTCTTATATGCCCGATTACTCCACAAAAGTGACATGTAGGTATGAACCTCTGATTTTTCTTTGAGATTTCTTCTTGGACAGATCCGGTTATACCAATTTTCTCATCATTCGACTTGGAACATTTACCTCTATAGCCAATGCCTTGAAGGTCTCCTTTAGTCTTACTAATTTCCAACAACTTCTCTAGCTTTTCGATACCTCCATTTAACATTCTTATTCCCTTTTCTGTATTAACCAACTTCAACTTTGTTTTGTTAAACTCATCTATTGTAAATAACAATTTCTTTTTAAGATCTTGAATGATGTTCTTCATGGAAGAGTTTTCCTTCTTCAATTTCTCATTTTTCTTTCATGTTTAGACCCATTTAACATATATTAACTCATAGACTTTATAAATACCTTCCTTTTTATCATCTGAAATACTGTCATCGCTGTCATAATCTGAGATTGAGTTTTGAGCTAAATTTTTTACGTTTTTCATGGAATTTTCTGATTTGTTTACATTTTTGTCATCGGTTACTTCCTTCTTGATTGTTGTAAAGCAAAAAATTGAACTTTTGCTGTATAAAACAATTAATGCAACACTATTCATAGCTTCTTCTTTACTACCATACTCACTTTTGGATTCATTCTTACTCCAATTGCATGTATAGGACTTCTATTTTTTCTTATTCAAGGTGTTAGCACATTCCGATTGCACATATCTAAAGTCTTTAGACTCATGACATTGAATTTTCTTTACTTTTCTATCACCCTTTTGAGTTTTCCCTCATTGTTTGAAATTACTATTTGATGAGCTCCCACCATTTTACCTAAAATAAGATCTACCTTTCTTCACTTTCTTTAATCACTTACTAAAATTTCTTGTCAATGGCTCCATATCCTCATTCTCATTGGATTCATCTTCGAAATCATTCACGGCTTCACCAATTTCATATTGCAATCCTTTGCTTTTCTCTCGATTATCCCTTAGCAAATTCATTTAAAAGTTAGTAAGAATCCCAATTACCTTATCCAAAGACAATTCAGTGATATCATGGGCTTCTTCGATGGCCGCAATTTTTAGTATGAACCTCGAAGGTAATGATCTCAATGTCTTATTAACTAATTTCAAGTTAGAGTATTTCTTCCTAAGTTGATGTGCTTGGTTTGCTATATCACGCAGTCTCTTATAGAAGTCTCCAATAGTTTCACTTGTTTCATCCTCAACTTTTCAAATCTCATACCCAATATGTGAAGTTTCAAGACTATTACAGATTTCAATCCTTTATGTATAGTCTGCAAAGTGTCACACACTTCTTTAACCGATTCACAAGTTGATATCATTGAAAAGTGACCTTCGTCAATGAGACTAAAGATGACATGCAAGGCTTGAGAATTTCCAAGTTCTGCCTCTTCTTCAGCCCTTATTCACTCATATGCATCTTTAAGTACTGCTTCTTTCTTTTCATTAGTCGTCATTGGATGCATCCAGTCATTTAAAACTGAGTTCCATACTCTTATTCTTTATGCTTGAATGAATACTCTCATCCATGATTTCCACATAGGATAATTTGAACCATCTAACAATAGTGACGTGATGATTGATGTTCCTTCTCTTATGACCATAATTGCGAAACAAAAATCTACATCAACTTGCTATACCAAGTTTTGATTTGATGACCTTGCTCTGATATTAATTGAGGAAAACTATAGGGGTGTAGTTTCGCAAAAATTTCGATTTGACTGCAGTTACTTGTAAGGTTTTGCTACAGTTACTTGTAATTGTATTTGTCGGTTACTAGATATAAAGTAACTATATTAGCAATTGTTAATTTTTCAACACAACGAAAATAGAAAAACAAAATTAAACAGATCAACACCAAAATTTGGTAATGCAATTTGACATACCTTGCCTACGTCTGCGGGGTTCTCACCCAGCTTAATTCTTTCACTAACGACAATAGTTTTATACATGGCTTTACTGAACTAATATCACTCAACCCTTGACACTATCTCTCGTCCTTACAACCCGTGAAAAAAATTTCACACCTAATAGTACGACCACCTCGTACTAATCTCAACAGAGGATTTTCTCATGCAATGTATTGTTTATTATAATATGATCGAAAAGTTGTTTCTTTCTATCTCATTTGTATTTGCTTTTGTTCTTTATTATTCTAATAACTTGAGCTATTCATTTATTGTTTTTTTTGTTAAAAGATCATTGAGAACAATTCTCTATTGAGGTTAATACGTGGCGGTCGTACTACTGAGTATAAAATTCTTTCACGAGTTGTAAGGATGAGGGATAGTATCAAGGGTTGAGTGATTTCGACTCAGTAAAGCCTTATATAAAACTATTATCATTAGTGAAAGAATTAAGCTGGGTGAGGGTCTCGCAGACTTAAGTAAGATATACCAAATTGCGTTAACAAATTTCGGTGTTAATTTGTTATTTTGCCTTTGATTGTTTAATTTTTCTAATTTTTAATTGTGTTAAAAACGATTGCGGTAAAATTTGAAAGTTTGCGAAACTACTACACCTACAATTCATTCAACACTATATCTTGATTTGAATTTTTAAACGTTATCTTAAAGACCCAATAATCAAAAATGTCAAAATTAAAGAATAAGATATATAATAAATATCTTAATAAGTAAATCATCCATTTCAGTTCAGATACAATATTCATGTTTTTAAGCCATGAGGGGTTATGGAGTATCTTGATCCTAAGTTGCGTGGATTCTTTCTCTTCAATTTATATATCCGCGCTTGGATTCCTTGAAGTATAGTTAAACTGAAATATTGTGAAATAAATTAACGCTTCTTTGAACGTGTACTTGAAGAATGCATTACTGAGAGTTGTTTGATTTTGTGACTCTGATTATGTCTTTCCTTTCCTTTTCCCCCCTTTTGCTGCATTTACACTCTGTCTTAGCTAAAGAAACCTTAAAATTGAGTTCCTGGAGCCTCAGTAATGTTGATGGGTAGTTGGCTTTTCCTCTGAAATTAAACTATAGGTTGACGGACTAATATAAGTATGAATGTATGTATACTGGATATATTATGCATATGTCTGTTAACCTAACAGTATTTTTAAGTCGCTTAACTCGAAGGTTTGTGTTACGACCCCGGTAGCTCAATGGTACAAGGAGGGGTTGGGCATGGGTTACATCCCATGTTCGATTCCCAGCCTTGGGGGGTGCTGGCGCTACCAACCCCTGTTGCGACCTTGGGTCGAGCCTGTGAGCCTGAGCCTGTGAGGGGGGTAGTCCGGGCCTAAGGGAGGTACCGGAGCCCTAAAGTGGCCCAAAACTAGTAGGGCAAAACCAGTAAGTCGGGGTCGTAACAGTTTGCTAGCTTTTATACTCCTGGGAGGTCTTTTGTGGCTTGAGTTTCTAAGTATTATGCTGAAAATTCTTCTGTTACCATTGCGTGTTGGATGGGTTAAAAATAAGTAGGGCATTGAATTTGTCATTTTTGGTTTCCTGTAGACTGTACAGGGTTTGCAATCAAATAAGCCTTGGCTTCCAAAGGATAGAATAGATAAGGTGTGTTTCAGTTTCAAATCTAAGATGTTTGGCTTCATCATTATGCCATCTCAAATCAATTGAAGTACTTAACATAAAGTCCATGACAATTTTATTTCCAGATTCTAAGTGATGCTGAAAAGTTGAAGACTTGGTTGAATGAGAAGGAGGCGGAGCAGAGCAGGTAAGTAGACTCCATTATTGTCATTGTTTTCGCTGCTGCTGCTTTGTTAATGGCCTTCTTCGATAGAAATTCCATGAGCATTTGTTCATTTTAATTGGTTTGACATGTATTTATGAGTCACCGATTAGCATATAATTTTTTTTGTATGCTTGTGTTATATAAATTTATTCTTTACCCATTTAGACTCATGACCCAATATACCATTGTATAGTCTTCTCTTGATGATTCTTGTTTTTCATGCTTGTGGTTAACCTGATGTTAAGGTTGCAACCCTTCTGGTATCATACAGTTTGATTGAAATTGTTGAAAATGGACTTTGTTTTTATATTGTCGTGTGCAATTACTGTGAATTTAATTTTCCTGAATTCATGTGATCCAAGTGGATTCTGTTTATCCTGTTTCTCCTGTAGAACCCCTGGATTCAACAAACATGTATTCACTTCTGAGGAGGTGTTCAATCTGCAAGATAAGGTAATGCTGCAGTTCTTTTCCTTGAATAGGAAGGCAGTTTCTCCTATGCATACCAAAACTCTGACTGATACTTGATTCATATTATATAGGTTGCTAGCTTCAACAAAATTCCTAAACCCAAGCCGAAAGTTGAGAAGCCTAAGAAGGTTGAGAACGAGAGAAACGCAAAAACTGACACTGAGAGCATGGAGGGATGACTGAGGGCTCCAACTTGGGTTCCTCTGAGACTCCTGAAAATGGAAGCTCTACAACTGGTTCAGATACAACAGCTGATGAAAAAGCCGATCAAGAGGCTCAGGCTTATGATGAGTTATGATTTTAACCAAGATAGTCATTACTTATTAGGATCAATCGAACATACTTTCAAAGTAAACCAAGGGAGGCAACTGACAGGAAAAGATAGGAGTAGATGCAATACTTGACGATGTTATACAGCCAAAGGGTGTCAATCATCAATTCTTAAAAGACTCATTTTCAGTAATACATTAGTCCTCATTAGTTGTAACACTTTTGTGGCAGTACGGCCACAAAAAGGAAAGGCCATCCAAATGGAGCACAACATTTGCCTCTTGGGGAGTTTTGATAATGTCCAACTTGTATAGGGACTTTTTGTTGAGGTAAAGATTGTACCAAACATTTCATATTTTACATGTTGAAAGACTAAGACCTGAGAAAGAATGTTAATATCCCATAATGCTAAGCTACTAAAATTTTGTCTTTCCTAAGAAGATTCAGCAGGTTATGGTGTTTTAAGTGCAGAATGACCAGGAAGAAATATGTTCTCATATTTTCTGAATCTTTCTAATGATTCCAAGTAAATCTTCAGCTTTTAATGGTTTAACCAGATGGGCATCCATCCCTGCCTGAACCATCTTCTTGTCTACATCACCTGAGCTATGTGCTGTTAATGCTATTATGGGAATGTGAACTCCATATCTGCTTTCCTCCTTCCTAATCAGTTGTGTCGCTTCAAACCCATCCACTGGCTCCATCTGATGAAAACATAGTGGGATTCAACATTAGATACTGTAATTATTTGGTTATAAAAATAAAAAAAAAGGAAAAGTCAGGGTTCTTACTACACAGTCCATCAGAATATAATCATAAGGAACCACAGTGGAAGTTGTTTGTTCCTTTTTGTGAGGTAAACACATCCGAACAAGCTCTACAGCTTCTTCTCCATTTTCACATACATCAACAATTGCGCCAAGCTTTTTCAGAATGATCATAGCCATCTTGCGTAACACTCTGCTGTCATCAGCCACCAAGAATTTCATTCCACTCAGAGGTTTGCCATTGCTTCTTGTGCTCGTATCATGTTCTTCTATCTCTGACACTCTAAGTGGGAGCGTTTCTACTGGCGAAATGCTTGAGTTGGACGTGGCAGTAGGCTGAATTGAATCAGGTAACAAAGATTTGCCATCAGTTTGCTTCTCCAGTGGCTGTACGTCACAAGACGGAGATACTGATTCTGTTCTATTCAAATGCTTTAAGTAGGAAGAGACTGAATCTTTGTAAATGTTCTGTGATTGCATTGTACTATCCTTTTTCCTTTTAGAGGAAGCTCCTGATCCCGAAGAGAAACTGTCCATGAACTCCGGTAGAAGTCCTATAATTCGATACAACCGAGAACCATGAAATGGCTGTGACAGAATTTCATCTTTGGGATCGATCCTGTCCTGATAAACTCTTGTAATGCTAAGTGAAGCTGGTTTATCTAACCAAACAACCTTGCAAGAACCACTAGGAATGGATCTTTTAAATTCAGAAACAACCCTGTATAGCTCCTGATAAGGACCAGCATTGGCATCAATCACAAGCAACGTAAATCCTGGAGAACTGCTATTTCCAGGAACCTTTTCATCTGTACCATCCAGAGCACTCAAAGGGAAATCCTTGTACCCTGTGCCAGAAGTGTCACTTCCAGAACCCAAATCTGACTTGTCAGAGGAATAAACATGGGAAGCATTTTTGCACTTTATTTTCCTTAGTACCTGATGAAGACATTCCCACTGCTCTACAACTGATACCTTTATCCCCAGGCTCTCTATAAATTTCCTTGTAGTTCTTCTCCTTTCTTCATCTTGAATTAGCAGAACAATACGCGACCTATCAATTCCGGGACTAGAACAAATCATAGACAACCGGGGACTGCTGGCAAGAATAGTGAAGCTAGGAACACGAGTCCTGATATCATTTTCTGGATTTGGCGTTTCACGGGTATCAGATGTAGTGAGAAAAATATTGAACTTGAAACAAGTTCCTTTTTCTCCGATCGGTCTGTCAACTATCTCAACTTCACCACCCATCAGTCTTACCTGGTTTTGATATAGAATATCATTAGCACATTACATCCTACTTACATTTAAGCTGATTCAATCACGTGAGCAGGAAACACAGTAAGGTATGAAATACGAAGTTTAATAGATAAGAACAATGATTGATTTGTGGCAGAGTTTACATACCAAAGATTGAACAATTCCTAGTCCTAGTCCAGTGCCTCCTTGTCCCAGACCAGTTTCTTTGACTTGAACAAAATTTTCAAAGACTGAACCTCTCTTCTCTTTTGGTATTCCTTTACCTGTGTCATCCACTTCAAACACAAATTCCATATAGTTAAGATTCTGCTTCACTGCATTTATGGCTTCCAAGTCATTTCCTTCTTTTTCTTTGCAAAATAAGCATGAAAAGTGTTCCCAGAAACTGTTCTGATTGCCTGCAATTATCATGCTCTGCAAACTCGGTTTTTTAGCCCAAGCTCTAACCGAAACATGCCCCTCAGATGTAAACTTTACAGCATTACCCACTAAGTTACACATGATTCGTTTTAGCCATAGCCTATCTCCTTTTACGATGGAAAATTTAAGAATGGAGCTGTCACAGGCGTCCAACACCACATCTACACCTTTTCTCAATCCTATGGTATAATAGAAATCTACTACCTCTTCAAGAAGGTAAGCTATATTAAACTCCTCTTCTTCAAGCTGCATCTTACCAGCTTCAATTTTTCTTGTGTCAAGGACATCATTTAATAGACCTGAAATTGATATGCATATTATAGAAGAATTAGGTGCTTCATCGAAATTTGGTAAGAAAGACATGAATTGGAAGTACTAATCTCTGAGTTTACCAACTAAATCTTTTGCACAGCCATCCATCTGTTTCAGGTATGTCTTCATCTTGGAACCTGGAGATACTTCTCCATTGCATATCTCAATCCAACCAGTAATTCCTGCCAGTGCATTGAGAATGTCATGGCTAGCACTAGCAAAAGCATTACTTTTGCTCATGTTCTTTCTCTCCGCTTGTTGAGTTGCTTCCCATTGTTTTATCAACGCTGATCGTATGGAAGTGTCATTCACTGCAGCCGTAACAATCAACGACACAAAAAAGTGGATAGAGATTACCACTCCAACCATCATTCCTACCAGTAAAAAGAGACCAGTTCTAGAGTTCCTATGAACAGTGTGCAATAATCCATTGTAGGGTAAAGCCAATACGTAGACCTGCTCATATTTTGAAATGTTAGATGTGAAAATAAGCAGAATTTGAACAAGTTATAGGAATTGATAATGGAAACTGTTTCCAGTGATTAATGAGCCTATGTTTCCGTATGTCAGATTTCAGGAAAGATGGTGCTAATTCTCCTGTGATCTCCAGATTTCAGGAAAGATCGTGCTAATTCTCCTGTGATCTTCATATGCATAGCAAATAAACTTAGTCATTCTCTTCTGCTAGTTCATATATCACAGATTACATCTTTGTTATTGGTTGCATCTTTTTCTAGACATCGAAAGGGGATCAGAAAATTACCAATGGAACTCCCAAAATTTCAAGTGTAGAGCAGTAAACTTGATACTTGGTTTCCCCAATCTGAACAGAAGAAACCTTTTGCCTTCCATCACCAGGTATGCATGAAAGCTGTTCAACATGATTCAGGGTTCCTCTCACTAGTGACCACAAGGACACTGATGTCCCATTCACCATAACTCTAGTGTTCATTAGTCCTCCTGCCAGTTCTTTCCCATCTTGTGTTACTAAGAACAAGCTCCCGCCATGAAGAACCAGACCATGCAGGAAGTCAGCTAATGCTTTCGCCGGAAACCCGAGACAGACAACTCCTCGTCCATTTACACTAAATGCGTTCAGGATAAGAAGATCTTCATCTCCGTTCATTCCTCTTCCTGTTGAAGCATAGCCATTAGTACTATTCAGTGCTTCTGGGACCAAGCTTGCATCGAACCTGATGGAAAAATTAGACTTGATGGGAACTCCCTCAGGTTTTCCTGTATTAGGGTCGACAGTTTGCTTATACGAAGTGAAGGGTTCCATCGAGTTTTGGTTCATATGATTGGATAAACCTGTACTGCTTTTAGAGTACATTGCAAAAGTTTGATTTCCATCATAGTAATATGAGAAAAATGAACCTTCAACTCCTATGTACATGGCATGAGATACGTAAGGAATTACTGAAAGTGCATTGAACAATAAGGGTGCCACCTGCAAGAAAATAGTTTCAGATCATGAGCTGTGTAAGCTTAAATAAGTAAATTTACAATTTCTTTTGATAAATATCCTTACCTTGCATTCGACACTAGATGGAACCAGATCACTTCCATTCAATGATGAGGCGACCAGTCGAGCTAAACCAATTGCAGAAGAGTTTACAGGATGCAATAACTTAACTGAAGAAGTCTCAAGTTGTGTTTGTAACATAGAGCTTAATTGGTGGAAGTCCGAATCTATGCTCTTCTCCATCTGCTTAACCACACTATACCACCATGGAACTGTAATAATGGGGATTAGCAGCGCTCCGATGGTCTGCATATTCAAGTTTTTTCCGACAAACTATGAGCGCAACAAATTTCTTCATAGGAAAATCATAAAACCCTTTTGAAACAAAACCAAACAAATATTAGAGAAATGAAAAAAAAAAAAACTATTCGAATCACACATAACCTTAAGAATTTGTTCTGATTGTTTTTAACTTAGTTTTTCTTTAGTAGTAATAATGATCAAGTATTAGTATTGCATGATCTTGTTTTCATGGAGTTCATCACCAGAAGAATGAAGCTGAAGAAAGGCCTCGAAGCTATCAGCAAGTTGTGCTTCATTACATGATCCTTAAACTGTGACGCCAGTGTCATTTTTCTGCATTTGCAAAGAACAAATATAGAAGATCAATGATATAGTTATCTTCCAAGTCATGATCTAAGGAATATCATATCTCTCTCACTTTCTCCTAATGCAAATGCAATTGCAACCATGTCAAACTTTCATCCAAAATAGTTCTTGAAGAAGATATAAGCACTATAATCCATAGCTCTTCGGATTTTAGCCTCTGATTTTGGTTGGAACTTAACAAAAATGGAAAAGGAATCGACCTGTGGATTTAGTACCTCTAAGTTTAGATTTGGAATACCAAAACAATTATGTACATAAATTGTTATGCAGGTACTTGCAACAATGCATAATTCACTATCTGCTTCACAAATTAGTTCTTCCTTTGAGATTTTCAAAACTTATTATCAACTTTTTCCTCTTAAATTGCGGAATTCGTGAATTGTTTGATGAGAAGATTAAATTTATTTTTTTCTTGCTTCAGATTTGTGTCTTTTTATTAGAAATTGTCAGCAATCCAAACTATTTATTAATAATTATCTCTTTTTTCTTATCTTTTGACTTTTGACATGGAGGGGTTAATATGTATATGTAAAGAAGATCACAATCAAGAAACGTAATCTGGATACATTAAACAGCACATGATGTACACAGTAACAAGATCAGAAAGGTAAATTTAACAATAGGAAATTGCGTTATGTAATATCTTTGCAGATCTTGAAACATTTAAGTAGCAGATCAATAGCAGAATTAGTTCTTTGCAGTTCATGATCTGATAATTAATGTTTTGGACTTTTTTGTAGTAACTTATATTAGGCAATGTCCACAAAATGATTATAGGTTACAGCCACAATATCTTCTTTTCTTCAGGAGATTTTAAGAATCTGACAAAATCACAAATATCATTATGATACTCACTTTTTTTCAATTCTTGATCTTCTTTTATAAATATTAACCCATTACAAATGGTCTTTTTTCCTCAATATTAATCCAAATTTCAATTTTCTAACTTACACATTAACTTGTGCAGGTAGAAATTTGTTACATGATCTTAGAGACTTTGAGGATATTGTCATTTCGAATCTAAGCACATCTTAACTGGTAACTATAAGGCCTTGCAAAACTTAACTATCAAATTGTTCATTACAATATGCAGACATGAAGCTGTGTTCCCAAAAGTCCAAAACTTCTCTATTGTCTTCCCGTTATCGAAGATTGCGTAACTCTATACTTAGGTAAAGTAAATTTACTAGCCATTGTAACCATTCTTATGTGACTTCTGCCATCTCCATGCTATCCTTAAACTCTCTTCAAGATCTGTAAACTGAGCTGACCAATTCATCTCTCTGTATATTTTAGAAGGATCACTGTAAACTTCAGCGTAATCCCCCGGTCGACGGCTAAGAAATTCGACTTTAATGTCAACGCCTGTTGCCTTCTTACATGCTTCAACAAATTCCTTCACTGATCTACCTGTAAATGCAATAGAACCTTGTAACCCCTTATCAGCTTAGAACATGAATAAGAGGTACATTATGTGTTCAAAGTTCAAACCTTTTCCAGTGCCAACGTTGTAGATACCAACTTTGCCACGTTTAGCATGGGCAAGAGCTTTTACATGAGCATCAACCAGGTCTGTGACGTCAATATAATCTCGTATGCAGGTCCCATCTGCTGTTTTGTAGTCCGTACCTCTGACCTACAATCATTAATCAAGTTCATCTTTAACTTGGATTCTTTTCTAAACTTTTTGTAGATATGCAGAACTGCCCTCTTTTGTCTATCAGATGTTACCTTCAATCCAGGTATGATTCCTCTAGCTGCATCGAAGCAAGCACCGGATATTCGACCATGCTCACGGAGTTCAGGCCTAGGAGCTTCCCCCAATCTCCCATCTGGGTCTGATCCAATCACATTAAAGTATCTGAAAAGTCCAGATTTGATCGGTCATCCTCAACTACATACACATCCTGATTGTTTTCCCAAAATTCAGACTGGAAGGTTTACATGAGACTGATGACACTTAACAGCAGAGTAGAACTGACCGTAGGATCATGACAGCCATGTCATTGGTTTTGGAGAAGTCAATTATGATATCTTCAGCCATCTTCTTGGCTTTCCCATATGGATTGATTGGAGCCTGGAACAAATTTTTCAATGTAAACAACAAATTGAGCCTTATCAGAGTCTCAAAACAATATGATTAATCTCAGTAATTGGCATAGAAATTTAAGAATCTTACTTGAGGGGTTACTTCTGTAATTGGCATCTTATCAGGCTCTCCGTATGTTGCACAAGTACTAGAATAGATCAATGTCTTCACATTGTGTGCAGCCATTGCCTCCAAAACAACCAGGGTGTTGGAAGTAATGTTATGATAGTATCTGCAAAAGATTATGAACATTGAAAATTATGATGCTTACAAATGTAATAAGAAAGGACAGACCCTGGAATAAGAACAGATGAAGACTGGAAAAAAAGCAAAGTAGAGCTCACCTAAGAGGCTCAAGGGTACTTTCCCCAACATAAGCAACAGCAGCAAAATGCATCACAGCATCAAAAGCATTTTCAGCAAATATTTTGTTTACCTGAACTACTGTTAAGAAAAAGTCTACATTACACTACATTATTAAGCACAACTGTACATGAAGGAAATGTCAGCCGGATACTACTTTTGCATCTCCCAAGTCAGCATATATGAATTGAAGTCTTCCAGGCTCAGGATATAGCTTCTGCAGAACTTTAACAGCACCGAGATTCCCTCGAGAAAGGTTGTCCTGTCAACCAAAACAGTAGCATGTAAGTGCAGACAGTCTAGTTTAGACTCAAATTAAACTTAGAACTGGATTCTTCTGTATAGAACATGCCACTATTGTCACTCGGTACGAGTACTTCAACAGTCGAAGTGCGGCATGAGAGCCTATGTAACCAGCACCTCCAGTAACTAATACATGTGTCACCCCCAGTTCATGACGAGAAAACTAGAGATCAAGCAAAAAAGCTGTTAGATGTGGGTGAATTGCAAGATAGTTACAAGACCCTCTCAAGATAGTAGTAGCACACCATAGCAGCGTTGTTAGTGCTTGATTGGAAGAGAGCAAGAATACAAATTACAAGGATGACAGCAGCAGCAATGACCTTCCCAGATAAATGGGGTTTCCCTCTGGAATCCGTTAAATCCATGCCTAAGCAGGACAAGATATGAAGTTTTTATTAACATTAGTTCCACATCAGAAATCAGTCAAAATTTCTTCTGCAATGTGTAAAGGTCAATTTAGATACATTTCTTAAGAACAGGATCTCTCATTAAGAGGTAAAACATTAATTTATCTAAGCAAGCCCTTCTTTAGATTCTCATATTCAGTTTGGTTGCTACCATTTCTTGGAATAGTCCATTCGAAGGTGTTAAATTACAATTACATACATGCAGATGCATATATAGGTCTTTCCATGTTAAGAAGTTCAAATTCCTGATGACTGCCTTAATGAGCAACAGATGCATCAGGAAAATTATTTCCAGGAAACGATAGAAAATCATTGTAGACAAAACTGTATTCATAAGGAACTTAGGATCATCACAAGAACTTGATGATTAAATTTATTTGAATGCATCTACATTTTCTTAATGTTTTCTTCTTCCACTGTTGTATTTTCTTTATAGAAAAAACAGGATCAGATTGCGAGAACTTGCCCAACAAAGAGTAGTTACGAAATTGTAGGTCCAACAACCTTATGCAGGAGCCGTACAACCTTATCTAGGAACGGCAACAAACTTATCTGGGAATAGTAACAGCCCCAGGTTTTTCTCAGGTCAAAGTAGAAATGGCAGATTCCTTGTACACACCAGTTAGAAATCGCAAACTACTTGATCATTTTGATTAGGAAACCAAAGAAAGAGAAAATCCCTGCTTTCAATTCGGAAACCATACTGATAATTCAAGAACTTTGGCAACATTCTATACCAGCAAGAACAGTTGAAGAAAAGAACTCACCTCGAGGGGGCAAAAAAAAAAGTTGACAATGGAAGTTAAGGTCTTGACAGGAAACTTTTCCTGAAGAATTCAACTGCAGACGCAATTGTTGAGGGTCATGAACGTGAACAGGCAACGATGCTTACAGTCTAACACAATCGTTGATCAAACTATAATCTGTCATGAATGTAATCTCATCCTGAAACGGCAGGAAATCCGTCAGCTGAAGAAAACCAATGAAAAGTCAACTTAAACCAGCAAATCTAAAACAAAAGCCGCCCATGGAAAGACCATAAATATAATACAATAGTATCGTTGAAAATTTATGAGCAATCCATATCAAAACAGCCAACCGAAAGAGCCACGGAACAAATCGTTAATTCCGATACTAGATATTTAACCGATACATGATTAAATATTTCAACTTCAAAACAACTGGATTAAGAATTTTCTTACGAGAGAAAAACAAAGCAGAACACAAAGCCAAAGAGAAACAAAAACTGACAAAAGAACACGCAGAACTGACCAGAAACGAGGGCAACGGAAAGAATTGAGAGAACCCAGAAGAAGAAACGGAGAGTTCTTTCTTTGCATTAAATGGTATAATGACAAGTGGCCGTTGCAATATATAAATACCGAAGTCAACGTATACGAGGTAACAAACGAACGAACGAGAAAAGCTGTTACGTATTATAAAATGAAGGAACTGAAACAATCAATAATAATATAACATAAAATATAGCAAGCCAAAAGTCCAAGTGTAGTGTGGAGAAGATGTTTGAAAAACTCTCGGTTGAGAGAAAACATAGGATGGATGGACCAAGGGTGTGAAAGAAAGAAAGACCGACCCCTGAAAGTGATAGGAAAAGAAAATTAAACTGAGATGGCGAGGACATGGAGAAGAGTTATGGCGGTTTTGGTTTGGACCCAGTCCAGGTCTTCAGGAGATAGCGTTTCCAAAGGGAAAAGAGGAGAGCTCAACCATGTGAATGTAGCCACGTTTTTTGCTCACAAAAGCTAGTCTAACGCTGGCCTTTCACGTTGCTGTCCATGCACACCTATGATGTGTGTAACTTGTGATCAAAAGCTTATACTTTATTTAACATTCTTCTCCACAAGCAACATCTTCCATGGACATGGACATTAATTGTGTCAAACCGTTTAAATGCCTTCTTTTCCCATCGAAAGTAAGATTGGTGTGTAAATGTATTTATTCATGAAACCAATAACTTGCACATATTATTTTCCCTTCTCTAATCATAAATTGCATATGAACTAATTATATAACTAATTAACAAACGAGAACCTATTTTCAAGAATATATATTTATTATTTAGAAGAATTAAGTGATGAAATTAAAATATGTTTATTATTTATAATATTAATAACCACTTAAATCCATCAATTGCTATTTATATAATAAGAATTTTCTTAATTTTTTATTTTCATTATCATCTAATGTGATTTTAAGAAAAATAGTGAGAAAGAAAATGATGAGAAAGAGTAGAATTAGGAGTAGAGTAATCCTTCTTTATAGTTTAGCTTAGGTTAGGTAAAATGTCTTTGTAGTGATTATTATTACTTGTTAAATGTATCAATCACCCAATTTAATGAATTAGGTAGATTGATGTATTGGGTTACTTCCTACTTTGGTTGTGTTATTTTGATTATGTGAAATATTTTATTTGAGAATCATATTTCTTTTTATAGGTAACTAAATTTTATAGTTTCTAAAATATGTGAAATTATAATAACATAGATCGAAGAGTATTTTAAGAAATATAATTTAATATTATTATTGAAACTTTACTTCATGCTTTTTTCATTAAAAATTAAAAGCCAACTCAAAGGTAAAATCATGAGATCTCAAGTTATTCTTCTTAATTCATTGATTAGCTTTGCCATTAAGAAACTAGGAGTAGCATGCTATGCTATACTTTGTGAGATCTTAAGTTACAAAGGTTATGAAATAATATACTCTTAAAGATATAGTTAATCGAGAGTAAACACATTAATTCATTAACAAGTCGGGCTAACCTAGAGCTTTTTAGGTAGCTAATCTTGTTTAATAATCAAAACAAGTCTCATTTTTATAAAATCGTAAAGTATGTGAATAAAAGAGATGACATTTAGTCCGAACCGGCTTGCTCCACCTCAACCCTCAGTTAGCAGGTTAGGTCTAAGTTGATCGGGCTAGGATTGAGCTTGGGCTCTAACTCAAGTTGTTTAGATTTGGCCGGATTAAGCCTGAGGTCAGACACATATAAACAAAACGATGTCATTTTGAGATAAACGACATCGAATGAAACTTAGACTAAGGTTACCTCAGGCTTGTTGTCTCAAACATGGGCCCAAACAATAAAAATTAGGCCAAGCTTTGATCTAGATAGGCCTGAGCTCATATTCTTATTTTCCTATTGATAAAATTAAAACCACAAAATCGATACAACTAACCAAGTAAAAACCTCTTTTTATGGTGAGAAATTCTTGATCAACTTATTTTTGGCAACTGAATTAATTAAGAATAAAATCTTTTCATGGTAAGGTTTGACTTAATAAGAAGGTAAATCAATGTACCTAGTAATTGTAGACATAGGATCATTTATTGTAGGCATATTTAATGACTTATTAGCTTCTTCTTTTCTATTTGTTCGTATTAAAGGAATGAAAGTCTTTTCTTATAATCTAGGACATGTAGGGTTTATATAACATAAAACTAAAATACTATCATTATTAAATCATCTATAATACATCTTGAATTAAGTTTAATAAATAAAAAGAGTTGAACGTTTTATAACTACAACTCAAAATCATTAAATATTGAAGGCACTTAATCATTTATAGATTATATATTTTAAATAAATTATTTAAAAATTAATAATTTAAAATTAAATCAAGTTAATTTATTTAACAATTTTAATTTATTTTTATACACAAAACCTTACCTCTTGCATAATTTAAGAGAGTAGTATTTAATAATACATATAATTAAAAATTCAATAGATTCGACTAATTTAATTACGAAAATCTTGAATCTATATGACTTTTAGTTTAATTTTTATTTTCAATTCAATTCTCATTAATAATCTTTGTTGTTAAAACTAACAAATTTATTAATTAATCAATTAGTCTCATAAATTAATCAAGTTTTGTAAATATAAATAAATAAATAAATTTTATTTAATAATCTCCTTTTAATTAAACTTTATAGATAAAACTCTCTTTCAATTATATATTTATTTTTAAAATTTTATTGAATCTTTAATCGATTTTATAATTGTTACGAACCTTTTAAACCTTAAAATTTTATATTAATAATTTAACTTCCAATGCAATTTTTAAATGATTGATTATTTGATTTACATACAATAAATACATTAATTTATAAGACAATTAAAATGAGGGTCTTTGACTTCATATAATAAATAAAGAAGACCATAAAGTAATTTAGAGTCAATATATATATTTGTCTATGGGGTAATGAAAAGATTAAATGTCTCTGAAAATATTTCTGAAATTATTAATTTACCTTTTTTTTTTGTTACACGGGAAATTAAAACATTAAAAATCTAAAAGTAGAGGCACAGAGGCAGGGATGCTGGAGTGGCGGCTGTGAGGATGGTGCAGTCCAATTGAATCCTGAATTAAGACTTCGTGGATAAGCGATAGTGGATCCCGCAAGTACTGAAAACTCGGCTTGGATGCAGCTGCTAAAGAGACGAAGAGATCAATACATTTGTTACCCTCGCGATAGATATGTTGGAAGTGGATCTCCCACGACTGGTGGAGCAATCATCGGATATCTGTAAACAACAAAAAGATGTCAGTCAAGTAGGCAGTGGATGGGGAGAGTATGTTGATTACCTCAAGCGAATCTACTTCCAAAATCACGCGGCGATAACCACTATCCCACGCCAAGCTGAGCCCGGTGTGGATCTCCCATAATTCAACTTCAAGGCGGTACCGCGTCCAAGATAATGAAGAAAGCCGCCACACCAACACTATGGTAATTTCTCAAGAGACCCCAAATGCGGCCTGGAGCTACCCCGTACTAGCAGTGCCATATGTGTTCAACTTGGTCCAACCGTCACCGGGTTTCACCCAACCTACCAGAGTACTCCTAGGAATAATTTACCCTATTTTTAAAATACATTAACCGTTAATTTATGTATCAGAAAAGTCAAAATTGGAACCTTATCAGCAGATCCCCATAACACACTCACCCACCGAATACATTAATGATTAAATTAATAATAACAATAATAATAAGAAAGAGAGTAATCTCTCTCTCTCTCCCCCTGCCCCTCTCTCTAAATGCTACGTGGATCCCTCTCTTTCTCTCTCTAGAGAGGGGTTCGCTCGGTCGCCGTCTTCCACCGTCAAAGTCACCTTGACCATTCCTTCTTATTTACCGGTCATGCCATTCCGTTCTCTCGCTTTTCTCTAACCAAGATCCCCTATTACAAAAGCTTGGTTCTTTTCTATGGATTTCTAGGTTATTGTTTTAGCTTCTGTAAATATGGACCGATCCGATGGTACAGATTGCAAAGGCTCACTTGATACTCCTTCCTCTGGTTTGTGCTCTCTCTCTCTCTCTCTCTTTCTATAACAGCATATTTACATGCTCTGTTTTCAAATTTCAATTTTATTTTTTCAAATTTCATTGCTCCTAGTGTTGTATATTGTGTCTTTTGTTTCTGGTGAATGTTTTGCATTTGAATCTGAAATTACGAACACAAGATTTGAGAACCTTAGGTTTCGGGGGTTTTGAATGTGTTTCTTTTAATGGAGGAGATGAAAATATCTTTCTTCACTCCACAAGTTTGGTGGGTAGTGGTCGCTTGATTTTGATTCCGCGCTGGAGAGCACAGTATAGTTAATGTTGTATTCGTACCTTCTGAAGGAGAGTGAGCACCTAAAGTCATGATATTTTGCTAATCTTTCAGTGTTTTTACAGGCTTGAGTTGTAGTTGACATCAATTTTCGTGCAAATGAGTGTCCTCCTGATTAGAAATGTAATACCAGTTAATGAGGAGTGGGTTTTCGAGTGTGATGACATTTTGGGAGTTGGGACAGTGGATGATGATTATGGAGGACAATCCTTATGAATGTTGTCATTGTGAATGAACTACTCAGTAGTTGGTCTTCGTTGGGATTTGTGTTGCTTATGTTTCTCGTAATATGTTCTGAAGCATGAATCAGAATTAGTACTTTGTATCCTGTGATTATATGCCCCCTTGGATGTAGTTATCTTTTGTTGCATGCTTTCGTGTAACTCCTTTAAGAATCTTCTTTGATTTACTGTTTTCAGGCACATTCTTCGATGCATCCCAGTATGCGTTTTTTGGTCAAAATGCAATGGAAGAAGTGGAGTTGGGTGGTTTAGAAGATGAAGATGAAAATCCTGTTTTTGGATCGCTTGATGATCAGTATCATCTGTTTGAAAAAGATGAAGTAAGATTTTAGTTATTTTGAGCCCTTTATTGAGTATTTGGTGTTAATATCACCATTCATTTCTTATGTTCTACTGATTGCTTATGCTTTTAAGGTTTACTGGTGCATGGGTTCATTATAGGCTAAATACCATTGAAGATACTGTTTGATTTTGTGATATGGTTTTCTATTTACTTGATACCTCTAAAATTTCAATTTATTGCTAATCTTGCTTGTAAGATGTTCAGATGAATTGATTTGGTGATGGATCTCTAACATTGGATAATGTAGAAGTGTATGGGATTCATTTCCAACTAATAATAGAGGCTTATACAAACAATGGTTTAGTGTACATAAAGATGGACCTGTTTCCAAATGATGTTAGATTCTGGAAGAATTTCTTTTTCTTTGATGGAATTTATAGAAGATCTGAAAAAGGTTATCTTAAAGAAGATGCAACTGATCTTTAGAAGTTTGAGAATAAGATCCTTGCACTTCTGGTAGAAACGACTTTGGTTCGTTGGTCACCTGCAGTCAGATGAAATCTGGGATAAAGCTGCTGATGATAAATTTTCTTTCCTTTGTTTTGTACTTTTACCCTTAACATGTGGCTTAGATGATTGGCATTTACATTTGATTAAGGAAATATGATAAAATTTTATGGTTGAGAAAAGGGAGACAAGAATCTCTTGGAAGCTAAATTTTGTGCAATTAAATTCTGGGAAGTAACTTGTAAATGATAACATGTAACTTGTTCTTGTATTCATGTCAAATCTTTACCACAATAGATATGTTGCTTGACTTTTATACCACTTGAGCACGTTTTATTTATTTTTCATGTTGCTGGTGGCCACAATATGCTGAGTTGTTTGATTGTTCTTTAACAGTAGGATTTTCTTTTTATAGTCTATCTTAATATGAAAGTTATTGGGCCATGACAACCATCATAAGAACTCTTCTTTATTTTATTCCAGGTTGCAGGTTTAGGATCTCTATCAGACATTGATGATCTTGCTACTACTTTTGCAAAGGTGAGATGTCTATACTAATATCTGTGTCCTAGAAGCAAGCTTAAGTACTACCCTATGTTTATGAAGTTCCTTTTTAATGTTTTCGTAATAGTTGTGAAAATTTCAACAATTGGCTTTTAACTGTGGATATAGCCTTTTATCCTTTGGTTGTTATAGAGATTCCTGTTTATTTCCTCGTTTGCTAGAGTCCTGGCGTTCTGAGGCGGTTTATTATCATTATAGCATATTGACAGTGTAACAAGCAATTGAGCATCCTGCTATAATTTGGGGTTACCTGATTAAAAGTTGGAAGTTGCAAATTATGTAAGGTTCCTCTGAATGAAGCAGAAAAAGGAAAGTAGTTCATCCATCAAAAGATAGGGAAAGCACTTCATCTGTCTTTGGGCTAATTTGGTTGTAAGAATCAAATGCAAGGTTTTATAGTAGAAGCTGTTATCATTTCTTGGAAGGCATGTGGGAAAATCTCTCACTTTTTCTTACCTATGGTCGTAGTAATTTTATTTTATTATTGTGCAAAAGGAATATTCGACCAAGTAGTTTGAAGTTTCTAGTGCATGGAAAAGATTCTTGGTCGGGAAGTCTGTTTCAGATTGCCTTTATGGCTATGGATGGTCAGATTGTTTGTAGGAATGAGTTCTTAATATCAAGTTAAATATATCACCAGTGAGATGTCAAAATCCATTGTATTACTTGCGTAGCCCCTTGTCTTTCCCCCTACACAGCTTCAAAATTGGCCACAAGAGAAGTTGCTTGCAAATTGATTTCCACATTGTGCTCAAGTGCATTTGAAGTTACAATTTACACACTTGCTATTTTATGATATACAAATGAAAGGTTATATTAGCATGTGACTGTACCTTTTTTGCTTGTTCTACTGATTCTTTCTGTTCTATGTTCAAGTTTTGGGATTCTTGTTTATGCTTTTATTGGTTGACTTTGAATATTTTGTCACTTGTGCAGTTGAACAGAGTTGTCACCGGCCCTAGAAATCCAGGAGTTATTGGTGATAGAGGATCTGGATCCTTTTCAAGGGAAAGTGAGTTGAACTGTTTCCTATAGTTTCCACATTGTGTTTGGGAAGTGTCAAATATACTTAGCTTGCTTTTTCTGTTAACTTTCTTTGTATCTATATGAATATGTAGTATTTTGACAGGTTTAATCTCTCTTGATGTGTAGGGTAACCTATTTATGCACAAACAGCTAGCAATTTATCTGCATCCTGTTATGATATATTATAAGCTTTAATGTTCTGAAAAGGTTTTAAGTCCTTTCCCGATTGTTGTAAAGTTATTTTCCAGAACCCCTTTGATTATTTATTGTCATATCAACAAGATCTTTCTTAATTCTATTGTTTATTGCTTGAATTCTTTCCTGTGCATCCACATATGTATCAACTTTTGTTGCACATGTCCAGTTGGTCTTGACAAGTTTTTCATCTTTCTTCTGTAATAGAAGCAAAAAGGCATCTTCTTTTGGTTTAATGATAGCAAGTTATTTTATTCAAAGATTGAACATTGTTGATGAGTAACCATACAATTTTGTAAGTCATTGTGCACATATTCTTGATGGTTGTCTATTTATAAACTGCCTGGTTGCCTAAAATATAATTGACGGTCAAAAACAATCCTGAGAATGCTAAAATTATGGCAGCAAGTGAACCCATTTTTCTTCATAAAATTCAGTAATGGAAATATGTCAACAGAACCTATTTTTTGTATATTATCTCAAGAATCTCCTCTTATCAGAAGATGTATTGGAGCCTTGGAGCATCTTTGCTTTTGTTTTGTTGTATCAAGGCTTTTGTGTTTTCATGTTGCTTTTTCTCACCATATTAGATCCTTAGAGCTTCGGACACCTTAATGCACTCTACAAAATTATATTCTTAGGCCTTAACTGGTTCATTGATGGCTTTGATTGTAAATTTTATTTCAGATTTAATAATTGTTTGCTTATAGTTTATGAAGGAAAATTGACACATTTCTTGAAACGTTTAGTAGATTATTTTGAATAGTCTACCCAATTTCTTTCTGTTGTTAGCAGGCTGTGCATTGATATGTTAAAGTGTCTGGGACTAGTATGGATTTTATATTAGAACCTACTTAACGTCATATTCTTTTCAGGTTCGTCTGCCACGGACTGGGCACAGGAAGGAGAATTTGCTGGGTGGCTAGATCAGCAGATAGTTGATGCAGAGATTGATCAGGAAGGAAAGAGATGGTGGTCGCAGCCACAACCTTCATCTGCTCGTTTTGCTATTGAAACCAAACCTTTGTACAGAACCTCCTCATATCCTCAGCAGCCGTTGCAATATCACTTTTCAAGTGAACCTCCTCTTGTACCAAAATCAGATTCCACATCTTTTCATCCTCCAGGTGGTAGAAGTCAACAGGCTTCACCAAACAACCTGAACATTCCTTCTCTATCTGGTGGAATGCAGTTGCCATTCTGTGGTCCAAACCTGTCTCCTTTATGCAGTTCTAATCATCATCTGGCTGGTTTACATCAGGGTTTGCACTATGGGGGAAATGTGTCCCATGTTACTTCTCCTGGCCTTTCTTTTAGTAACAGGCCGCAAAAACATTGGGTTGACCATTCAGGATTATTGCATGTAGAACGTCCAAGTTTGTTACAGAGTGTGTTGCAGCGGCATCTATCTCTTGAAGATGGACTAATGTCCATGCAGTTCTTATCACAGCAGCAGCAGCAGCAGCTGCTACAACAGAGGTTGCACCCATCTGTTCATCCATCTTTGGCTCATCGTGCTGCAATACAATCGCAGACTTATGGTGCCCATCATTCATCGTCACATATTAGGGAACCAAAACATAAATCATCACAAAGAGGGCGACAGAGTGTTCGCTCTTCACAACAAGGCTCTGATACTAGTAGTCAGAAAAGTGATAGTGGTTGGGTTCAGTTTAGGTCAAAGTATATGACAGCTGAAGAGATAGAGAGCATTCTGAAGATGCAGCATGCTTCAACACACAGCAATGACCCATACATTGATGATTACTACCATCAGGCAAGTCTTGCCAAAAGGTCTGGGTCAAGATCAAAACTCCATTTCTGCCCTTCGCAACTGAAGGAGCTTCCATCTCGATCTCGTAATAGTTCAGACCAACATTCCCATGTCCATGTCGATTCTCTTGGGAAGATTCCCATTCCTTCCATACGTTGTCCTCGCTCTCTCCTTGAAGTTGACCCTTCTGGTTGTGTTAATGGAAGTTCTGAACATATCTTTGAAAGGCCTCTGGAGCAGGAACCTTTACTTGCAGCTAGGATCACTATTGAAGATTGCCTGGCTGTTCTTCTAGATGTAGAGGATATTGATCGGTTCTTGCTGTATAATCAACCCCAAGATGGTGGCAGCTATCTCAGGTGTAAACGGCAAGTTCTCCTGGAAGCTGTTGCTGCATCACTTCAGCTTGTTGATCCCCTAGGCCCAAATGGTAAAACTGTTGGTCCGGCATCGAAGGATGACCTTATTTTCTTGAGGCTAGTTTCTCTTCCTAAAGGACAAAAACTGATCTCCAAGTTCCTTAAGCTTCTATTTCCTGGTAGCAAGCTCACTCGAATTGTTTGCATGGCCATATTCCGGCACTTGAGGTTTTTGTTTGGTGGCATTTCTCCTGATCCAGCAGCGGCTGAGACAACAGCGAATCTTGTGAAGACAGTTTCTACCTGTGTCAGTGTTATGGATCTCCATGCATTAAGTGCCTGTCTTGTTGCAGTTGTTTGTTCTACAGAACAGCCTCCTTTCCGACCTCTTGGTAGTCCTACTGGAGATGGGGCCTCCATTATCTTGAAATCACTTCTTGAAAAGGCGACGACACTATTAAACAATCCCCAGGCTGCTGCTAACTGCAATTCCAACTTTGCTCTTTGGCAGGCTTCCTTTGATGATTTCTTCGAACTTCTTACCAAATATTGCCTGCATAAATACGACACAATACTACAGTCAGTCTATGCAAAGACCCCATTTAGTACTGAAGATAATGATTCAGAGATACGTGGAGCAACAAAATCTGAAATGCCTGTAGAGCTTTTACGTGCATGCCTCCCACATACTAATGATCGCCAGATGGAGCTCTTGAGACATTTTGGGCAGCAGCGCAATCCTGTTAGTTTAACAAATCCACATTAAGGGAGTGGTAATCATATAAATTCAGAATCTGTGAGGAGTTGACAGAAGAAAGAACCAGAAAGTAGTGACGGGTGGTAAATCTTTATACGACCTTTACGCTTGGTGGTTGAGAAATTGGAAGATACATGCATCCTCATTTATATATTGGAGTTTAACAGCCGAGCTCTGTGTCTTAAGTTGTTTTCCTTTTGAGAATACTAGATGAAATAGCAATGCATAAATGTGTATCGTCGTGATGGAAAAAGCATTCATCGGCGATGATGACCGGAAGTGATTTACTTCTGGGGAGCGTTATTTTAATTGCTCTTTTGTTGTAACACGTGGGAGAGAATCTGAACCTTAGGGGGTTAGATTGTACAGTTTGTGGTCCTACAAAACCATCCAGAACTCTCATTTTCCTATGTCATGTTGATTATCTCCAAATATTGCTTTGGTGTAATTTTTCTTGCTAGTATCTGTACTTTTGTTGGACCTTACTTGCTATGTAGGGTTATTGTTTCAGAGATTTCAATAATTTTCTTTGGAGATACAAGAACTGCTCAGGTTTCATGAAGCTTTAACTACACAAGTTCCTGTTTTCAATTTCTTCTGCAGTGGGTTCGTAGAAGATTTAAGCTACATCAAACAAAAGGGAATCAAACATGGTTGAAGTTTACTTGCACTATGACATTATGGCTTCAATTCGTTTCTCAATTTGGTTTGGTAAAATTAATCATATTTCGGTGACTAAACATGTGATAAATTTATCTAAAAGTAACATGACATTCATTAACTCATTATATATTATATTTAACATATGTAATAACTGAATGTTATTTTGCTGGATGAGGGAGAACCAAATGTATTATTAATTCTCTTAATGATGGATTTAGAGAACTAACCTCTTATCGGACCTAGCAGCTACATGGATCTTGACCCTGAACCCGAACTCCGATCCGAAACTTGTGCACTCGGTTAACTAAGCTTTACATGATCATCTTTCTTTAGCGGCCAAAACTTTCATTCCCTTTCAAAGCTTTCAGCTTTCTTGTTGCAAGGGTGGGATCAAGTAAGTCGGAGTTATTTCGTATCTAGTCCTTTGTTTTAATTTCTGCTTACAATTTTATCACCACCCATTTTCTGGTTGCTGGGTCTACGATGCCATGTTGATGAGAGAAGTTTGGACTTGAAATCAAGTACGCACCTCCTTTTTAAGTTTTATGTGGGTTCGTTTCTTATGGTATTTGAATGTTTGATCTTTGTGGGGTTTTTTTTTTTTTTTTTTTTCTGTTTACTTTCTCCGTAAGTATGAGCATGAGATTTTGTAGTGCTTATGGGCTTAATGAATTTATACGCTTGCTTGTTTTTCTCTTTCTCTTTTACTGTGTAATAACACTTTCGATGAAGGTTGCAAGGTGAAGGGAGATGGAACTTACTTCAGTGTTGCATGCTTGTGTATGGTCTATTTGTGCTGTCATAAAGAAACCAGTAGGAAGGAAAAGAAAGACTGATTGTTTCTTTTCCTTTTTTTCCTTTCTTGATTTTGCTTCACTTTTTAAGGTTTAAAGAATCGGAACTCAGCGTAGAACTTCTTGTTTAAATTGGGATGGGGGATTGGGAGGTTGTCAGAAGTGAGGATTGGTGTGTGTGTAAAGACGGTATAAATGAAAATGTTCCTGGTGCATTATTTGTTTACTTGAACTAAGCTCCAACAAAAAGACTTGGATTATGTGTTCACTTTTCTTATTTAATCTATCTTTGTGAACTTTTGAGATCAGTTTTAAAGATTATGAGTTAAATTTTGATTTTAGAAGTGAATGCAGTTTGTGTGGGTTGATGCAGTGGATTTAGAGGGAGATCAAACAGTAGAGAGCTCTACTGGAGAAGTATCATTTGTACACGAAGGCGAACCTATTATAGAACCACATGAAGGCATGGAATTTGAATCTGAAGATGCTGCCAAGATTTTCTATGATGAATACGCTAGGCAGGTAGGATTTGTCATGCGTGTGATGTCATGTCGTCGATCTGAAAGAGATGGAAGGATTCTTGCTCGTCGACTTGGCTGTAACAAGGAGGGTCATTGTGTTAGCATCAGAGGTAAATTTGGAAATGTTCGAAAGCCGAGGATGAGTACGAGAGAAGGGTGTAAGGCAATGATACATGTCAAATATGATAAATCTGGGAAATGGGTGATAACAAAATTTGTAAAGGACCACAATCATCCTCTTGTTGTGGAACCACGGGAAGCACGTCAGACATTGGTGAGTTACTTGCTCTTCTTTTTATCAACTACTATGATGTCCTTGCTATTGTTTTTAATACATTTAGATGATTCATTTGAGAGTTTTCCAGGATTAGTTTGATTGTGATTGTACTCATTTGACTTTGAAGGGAACTCAATTTTGTAATACTTCACAAGATTAGTATGATAATGCTTTGAAGCAATATTGTAATTGGTTTTCAAGTGCAAAAGCTGATTGTCAATTTACTTCCTTGCTCAGAAGTACTTGTATTGCTCTCTGATTTTCTTGAAGCAAAATTTTTATCACAAGACAAGACTTATTTACAGCAAAAATTGAGAATGTTCCTTGTAAAAGGTTATGGTTGAGAAAGATGTTTAACACTTTAATGGTTACCACTTCCATTTGTTAGCAGCTCGACTGATTTTTTAAATGTTTTCATTTTTATCCAACTTATATGGTTATGGTATATGATGGTCTGTTTCTAGGCTTTAAACCAATAAGGAGAACATTTTTAAGATACCATTTAGTTTTGTCTCTGTTATTAACATTGTAGGATGAGAAGGACAAAAAAATTCAGGAATTAACTGCAGAGCTACGAAATAAGAAGCGGTTGTGTGCGACATACGAAGAGCAGCTATTGGCCTTCATGAAAATTGTTGAAGAGCATAGTGGACAGCTATCCAAGAAAGTTCAAAATGTAGTAAATAACTTGAGAGAATTCGAATCCATGGATAATGAGCTGGTGAAGTTTAGTTGGTCCTAGTTCCTTGCTTGTATTGTTTGTTAATATGAAGTAGATCTGCAGTTCTTTGTTGCTGCTTTAACCTCTTGACTAGGCACACACGAGGGAAGAAAATTAGAAACTTTTTAGGTTATAAATGTACAATTCTTTCCCTTGTGTCACAACTCACCGAGGACACGAGTGACTCTCTTATAACAATGTGTACACTAAAGTTTAAAAAGTTATTTATTACTTTGCTGCTATTACTCATCTGTTGGCTGAATAGGACTTTGCTTCAACTTTTTGTCTCTCTTGTTGTGTATCTTCAGTTTAAGTTTCAATTATGAAATTTAGAGATTCTTGAACTGAGTTATTTTACCCTTTCAGCAATTTGTGCAGAGTGCTTTTAAGTTGAAGATATCCCTTGAATAGTTCCCAAGTTGCTTGAAAATAATGCCACTCCTAAGACTCCTAAGAATTGCAGTCTAGTCAGCATTTTTGATATGATCAAAACCCATTTTCTCCCATCATGTTAAAACCAATATTCATATGAAACTTGTTCTTAATCAACCTGAAGAGATGAATTGCAGGAACCTGGAAATACTTCCTTTGTTTGAAAGTGACGTTCGTGATGAGTTTTGGTCAGTAATTATGTTAATGAAAATAATAAAAGCCAACGGCGATAACAGCAATGGTGAACTGGAAATAATTAAGAGGAGTTGAGAAAATAAATCCTGAGAGCTAAGTGTTCCTATAATGCCATTTTACATGACAACGAAACAGAAAGGCTTCATCTCTATCTCCTTATGCTGATTGAAATATTATCATTACTCTTTCGAACTCCTTTTATTTTGAACATAGGGAAGATAACATTTGATAGGCAGAGCCTTTTATTAAAATTTCATGATTATGAACATCTCATGAATCATTTAAGTCACAGTACTAAAAAAGGATAGAGGAGAAATTTACAAGTTCTCGCAGGCTCTAAGATGCTCTTCTGTTGCAGTCAAGGTTGGAAGTTTCACCATTGATGGTTCCATAGAACTGCTGGATCTCTGTGGATTGAATATGATATATGGAATGTTCCTATTATCATTTTGTAAGCTATACAAAAGTTGGCCAGTTGCATGGCTTCCAAGAAGCTGGTATGATCTCTCAGATTGGTCCATTGCCAAGCACATATCATCGGCACCTGAAAGTGTTTCTCACAAAATCAAATTAGAAAAACCATAACTATACGTGATAACCCACTCCTCCATCTGTACTAACTTGTACAGTTAATTTAAGCTCATCAGGGTCAAGGACAAGCAACTCACAAGCTGCAAGTTCCAGTTGAGTGTTGTAAATGAAACTGAGGGTATCAGAAATCTCCTGTTCAAATTGAAGAAAAGGTCTACTCTCAAACTTCATCTTCCTAAGCTTGCACAGACCTTCTCCTAACTCCATCATTGCCCCTTTATGGTTCTGCAGACACAGGTCACGTATTGCACCAAACTAGATGTATCACGTTTCACCTTCTAAGAATGTGATCACTGAAACAATACAACTCACCTGGTTAAAGAGGTGATAGAATCCCACCGAGCATTGAAGAATCCCATGAAGAAGAGTTCTTGTGGGTTCTTCAGCTTTGAACCACATAGTTTCAAGAAGGTCATGACATTTGTAGTATTCTCTCTCATTGAACAAAGCGGCTGCTTCATTGAAGCTGGCATTCCTTTCTTTATCATCATCATCGTCGTCATCAGTTCTAGGATTATACCGGTATGCGATACAAAAGGAGTTGGAACTAGTAATTTGATGTAAAGAAGAGATGATAAGTAGAGGTTTTTGTTTAACGTTGGTGCAGTAATAATTTGAAAGAAAAGAGAACGTTGTCGATTTCGTAGTGACAAGATATGGAGGAAACAATTTTAGAGCAGTTGCCATTTTCAACTTCGTTACAGCTTTCTGATTCTCTCCAACATTTACTTCTTCCGTGATATTGTTCGAGTGGTTTATGTTACTTTGGCATTGCATGTTCATTTATGTGGTCAATATTTCTGGATTATTCAATCTATTTGTGGTTAATATTAAAGACTCTTTATATCTTCTGCTGCTGGTACGTCTGAAGTAGACTTAAACTCTTGTCAAAACATATTATAGGAGATAAATATTTAATGAGTGTATTTTAGTATATAATATAAATGTATAGAAATGTGAAATTTTAAAAACAAAGGTTCTAATCACCACAAGTTTTGAGATTTTTATTGGTACAACCATAGATATTCAACATATAATGTAATATTGATGATTTTGCTACGATAACCTTTCCTTTAATTAGTAGAAAGATACTATTCGTAGCGTTGTCGAATCCATATTGCTGCAAACCATCTGGTATGAATTCAAATCGAAAATCTGGGAAGCCATTAAAGGACTTGAGATTTCCGGATTCAAATAAACGCCTATGATCATTCCCAAGATTCACGAATGTTATGCGGAAATCTTTGTGGTGAAGTGGCTTTGCTAGTTTAAGCATAGTTTTTTCGTGGCTCTTGTTGCTGACTAAACTCAATTTGTCTTAAAATTCGTAATAGTACAGTAGACAGATTTTAAAGCTGGTTTTAAATGAGAAGTTGAAGGGGCAAACGTTATCTATTTGTTATGATCTAATTGTCCCACATCGATAATAGAAGAAATCGATATGGAATTTATAGACTTATGAGTTCTCTTACCCTTCAAGCTAGCTTTTGGGGTTAGTTCTCTCGTAAGATCTATAACAATTGGTATCAGAGCTAACACTACTCTTTCAAATCCTTGTGCCACGGTCACGAGTGGTAACACTGGCATTACAGTGTTCGCTGCGCTGAAAAAGTCTGGCCTTGCATGACTAGTCAGGTAGAGTGCGTGGGTGGTGACGCCAAGATATGATGTTCGCTAGAACTAGAAAAGGTCAAGCTTGTCAACACTACCATTGGTGCACAGGTTGCGAAAGGTGGTAGAATGTTACAATCTAATTGTCTCACATCGATAATAGAAGAAATTGATATGGGGTTTATAAGCTTATGAGCTCTATTATCCTTCAAGTTTGTTTTTGGGGTTGGTTTTCTCATAAGACCTATAACACTATTTTTGGTATATGACCTATGCATTTGGGGTGTTTTCGAGTTTAATTTTTGATGGTTCAAGTTTCAGGTCGTTTGGAGTTCCCTATAAGAAGTTGTCAAAATTAAGAATGTTGTTTAGAATTCTATTTTTTGCATTTATTCTTGTACGAATTTTTAGGAGTCTAACTTGATGTTTAATAAATAGAGATGTATGATATAGTAAGAAAGTTAGAGAGAGAGAAACAAAAGTTTTAATATAGAAATTATCTAATTATCTCTTCCATATCTCTTGATTCTTGATGATCGCCATTTTTATTTCCATCAGGGCATCTCCAACCAAGACACCAAAACACCAAATTTGGTGTTTTGGTGCAAGAATTCTACTCCAACCAAGACACCAAAAGTACCACCAAATTTGGTGCAATGAATAGTATCACACCAAATTTGGTGTGATACTATTCATTGCACCAAATTTGGTAAAAGACAACTTAACCCATGTACTTTTATGCTTTTCCTTTTATATCCCTTTCATAAATTGATTTATTTTCATAATTGACTAAATAATTAAATTTAACTTATTTATTACTTTACACAAAATATATCGTTACAAAGATCTCATTGAGACGTTTAAAACGAGACTAATATTGAATATAATAATAAATTTATTTTAATATTTATTTATAATTCTTATTTATAAGTGTTATAAATTCATTAATAAAATATGTAAGAATAAAAGTAAATTTGAAATAAAAAGTACATAAATTTAAACCACACAATTGATTTTAAAAATTAAAACTCAACATAAATATTTGAAATTACATCTAGACTTAAATAAATTACAACGGAAATCAAGATTTGCAATTATCAAGGGACCGGCACGCTTTTGGGACAAAACCGTATTACATGATATTATGTCAAGATGCATTATAATGCACAATATGATAATTGAGAATAACGTGATACTCAGTGGCTATACAAGATTGGAATAAACACCGGTCTCAAATTAATATCAATAGAGGCGATACAGTTATATTTCAAAATTCCTTGCTAGACATAGACAAATTAGAGATAAAGAAGCTCATTATGAACTTCAGAATGCACTTATTGAACATTTGTGGGAACGATATGGAAATTCAAATGATTAGAGGTTAAATGAAAAATTTTAATCGGTTTATATTTGTGTATGTTATTAATTTGTTGTTGCAATAATATTAAATATATTTTGTAAATAATATTAATTTAATATAAAGTATATATTAATTAATTAAGAATAATTATTTTTATTTTTATTTTTAATTTTAATAAATAAATAAATATTATTGTATAAATATAAATTAATTTATTTAATAAATAAATTATTGTGGTTATATAAATATAAATTAATTTAGTTAATAACAAAATTATTGTGGTTATATAAATATAAATTAATATAACCACAATTATTGTGGTATATTCTTTGTAAAAATCTTGGTGTAAAAATTTGGTGTAAAAATTTGGTGTAAATGGTTGGAGCAACACTAAATTTGGTGTAAAAAGATGCTGAGAATATTCCATTTTACACCAAATTTGGTGTAAAAATTTGGTGCAATGGTTGGAGATGCCCTCAGCTCTGAGTTGGAAATGGGATGAAAACTGGATGATGTTTAACGTTTAAGAGGCATAGCTTCAGTTCTCTCCTCTTAAATTCGCCCTGTATGTACCTTTTCTCTTGCTATCTATATAGGTCACCGCTATCATGACAATGGTACTGGTACGGCTTTCTATTTTATAGCAATTAGCGGCAACTTTTGCTTGTTTTAGTACGGAGGGGAATATAGCTTCTATTTTCTTTTCAGGATGACCTCTAAGTTCTAATTAAAATGGACACAGCATAGTCAAAATTAATTCCAGAAAGACAATGGTTTTAATTAAAGAGGATTAATATCCTTGTTTTTAAAGAGATAATATATTTAAAAGTGTATAAAATTTTAATTTATTATAAAATTTTTGAAAGTTTTGAATTTAGTGAATAATCTTTCAAAATCAAATCGTTGTTTTTGTGACTAATAGATGGACAAAATCGCTTCAATGACCTTGTGTTATCTGAAAGTAGTAATTAAATCTCGAGATATAAAATGTTACTCAATTAACCTTATGTTTTCAATTTTCTTTCAAAAAAACCCTTGGCAGTGTGTTGTTCTCCACGCTTAAGAACGTGAGTTAATAAAATTTCAACTCGTGATTTTTTGCTAATTTTATATGTCAAGATTTTTTAGCAACTTTTGAATAACACAGGTTATTAAGGCAATAAATTCCTAATAGATGAATATCCACATGATATATATAATAATTGGTAGACATGTTATATTAGCAAAAATATTTTTGACTATTAAATTAAAATAAAAAAAGACTATAAATAATATTTCTAAATCTATTATTCTTTTATGTAATAAAATTTTAAATGAAAAAATAGATACTATTATCTCTCAATCAAAATTTTGAAAATTTTAATGAATATAAGAACTAGAATAACAATAACAACTCAGTAAAAATCTCACTAAACACAGGATCTAGGAAGGCCAATATATACAACCTTATCACTAACTAGTAAAGAACTGTTTTGAATGAAATTTTAGAAATTGGAATTAACAAATAAATAAAAAGTACTAAAAGTAGTCATAATCATAATACTATTGCCAATAATAATAAGGGTTAATTACAAAAAATCTTAAACTTTACTCAATTTTGTAATTATAGCCCAAATTTAAAAAGCAATAATTAAATACTCAAATTTTCATTTTTTTTTCAATTTTAGCTCGACGTTAATATCTTTGTTACCATTGTTGACGTGACTTATCATATAAGACAGAAATCCTAAACATTTATACACGTCAGTCTTATAACTAATTAAGTTTCATTAAGTTGTTTAACTAAACTATGTCGTTTTTAGATAAAGAAAACCCTAAATCAAACTCAATTCTCGCAACAAACTTAGGCCATGTAAAGAGGCACCTAGGGCAACAAATTGGGATTTCATTCAAATTAGAGTCTATTATCATGTTAAAATTGGAATTATCCTACGGTTGGACATGTTGGAGTTTACTGCCGGATTTGTGAGTTTTGTGGATTGATGAAATTAAAAGGATGAGATTGTTGCATGTTTGAATTAAAATGGTTGTTGCGTGTTTGAATTGAAGTGGGACTCTCATTCGGTGAGAGATTTGTACACATTTCCTATCTACTCTATAATAAAATCTCCTATGCGTGGTTGTGGCAAAGAGGGGATGTGCATGTACAACATGGACTTGAATTGCGTTAATTGTCAATAAAACGAGCGGTGGTGTGGACATTGTGGTGTTAGAGAGCTCAACCTTGCGTGTGCTCTTTTTACTGTGATTTTAGTGGCTACGAGGACGAACTGGTTTGGGCAGCTGTATGGGTACTTAAGGCCACCAACCTCTTTGTTTATTGGATTTATGAAAAAGAGAACATCAACAACTTGGAGAACGTCTTGTACAAGTGGTAGCTTTGCTGAATTTGGATGGGATGATAAGTATGCTGGTATAAACATTATATGCTTTAAGGATTTTTAGTGAAGATATTAAAGCCTTACTACAAATCTTTTAATGGTCAACTTCTCGTTTTTTTCATTGATGAAGCGGCATATTTAGGGAAGTTGCTTTTGATCTTAAGTATTGTCTTTGTTTATGTTGGTTATTTTTTAATCACTTGAGTTATTTATTTGATATCTTTATTATCAAATATTGTTGAGAAAATTCTTTGTTGAGGTTAACACGAATTAGTTGTGTTATTGGATGTGAAATTCTTTCACGGAAAGTGAGGTTGAGAGATAGTATCAAGGGTTGAGTGATGCTTACCGAGAAAGTTCTAGGTATATCTATCAGATCTTGATGAAAGTGATTAAAGTTTAGGTGAGGCTTCTACAGATATAAGTAAGATATGTCGAACTGCTTTACTAAATTTTCAGTGTTAATTTATTTTTTATTCTCTTAATTTTTCTTATTTTTTTGTTCGCTATAAACGAATCGGAAAGTTCATGAAACTATTTACGTTATTCGTAAGTTGTACGACAAAGATTGGAAGTGGTAGTTGGATGAGTTTCGTATCAAAACCTTAGAACCGTCATCATTGACTCGTCGTCCGCCATTGAGCGCCTTCACAACCGAATATCGATGCTTCAGGTGGTTTCGAAGTTGAGGATTGAATATGGGGACGGTTCCTTTGGAATTCCCAAATAGATTATGATTTGCAACAAGGTAATAGCTCTGTCCTTCTACCAGGAGGGGTTGAACAAGCTAACCCGATTGTATTACTGGAGTTTGTGAATCATAGTGGGGTTATTTTTAAAGCGTATGTCGTGGGAGAATATCTGAAGTGCATTAAGAGGAAGTCGTTGCCTGATGTTCTTGAGGTGCGTTTATATATAAAAATATAAGATATCTTAAACATACAAAGATTCACTTAAATTTAGTCTCAATTTTTTTAGACTCTCTTAAAATTCTTTAGATAAATGAGTCAAATTCACTACAACAAAAACATGTATTTTGCGTCGTCTGATAAAAGTCGCAGAAGCTCTATAGATGTCACAGAAAACCTTCTACGACGTCTATTAAAACGTCACAATAGACGTCGTAGATGGTGGGTAGGTAATGAGTTTCTCCAACGTCTGAGTGAAGACGTCGTAGAAGGCTTATCAATTCTGCGACGTTGATGAAGACGTCAGAAAAGAGGCATATAATTCCCGACGTTTAGAGAAAACGTCATGGATTGTTTTCTTTTTGACGACGTTGGGGAGACGTCGCAAAAACTTGACAATATGCGATGTCTAATAAATAGACGTCGTGGATTGTCAAGTATTTATTAAATTATAATTAATTTATTATAAATTTGGTAAATTTTGTTAATAATAATGGTTTAATATAATCCGTGTCCTTTCGTAACACCCCTTGTTTTTTTTACATTATTTGTGGATCCTAAAATAGCAAAAGAATAATTTATAATTAGCATATAACAATTAATGATAAATCTAATTAATGTTAAGATCATACCTGCAATACTTGCAGAAGAGGAGCCCACACCGGAAGGAAGAGTGTGATTTACTGGTGTCAGATAATTAGAAACTGGAGGATTTACTAGTGTCTGATAATTTGAAGCTGGAGGCATCTCTTCAGAAGTTGACGGAGTGCTAATATTGCGTCGCATATTCAAAATTTGTTCATACTTATCTCTAGGACGAATACTAGGCACAAATCTTGTTGATGGTGATTGCTAGCCCTAATATATCATTTTACTTCTATATAATTGTTTCAGGGTCCTTAACAACTTTGCATAAGCAACATATATGAGAATTACATCATTTGTAAATGAGTAGTGATGTATCGTTATCATTTTGCATTTATAATACTACTTGAAGGATCCCTTATTATTGATGTACTTGTCAATTAACTTTCATAGAGCTTATATAAAATTATGAATAGATAAGAGGATAAGCAATCCATTTTCCTTAGCCTATTTCTTTATTGAATAATTGTGTAAGCTCTTTATTCACCATAATGTTATAGGATGTTGTTATGATATATAGATCTATTAATTTGATTGAATTGTTTTGGATATCCTAGAACCTATATTACATTAAGGATGAATTCCTATTTAACATTATCAAATTCCTTGTGCATGTCTATTCTCATCATATAACTCTTTATTAATTTATTTCTATAGCAATCCTCACGTTTCTTATATCAAGAGTATATTGTATCCTATATTCCTCCCTTGAATGAATGATACTTAAATTGGATTAATGATTGAGCTTAGGGTTACTTTCAATCTAGCGACTAACATCTTAGAAATTTCTAGTATATTACATTATAAAAGATGTGGGTCATAATCTTACATGATAAAAGGGTTAGGATTCTTAGGAATGTGGAAAATAAAAGTTTTGTCCACTTACTTAAACATTTTATCCTTTGAGGGAGGTTTTAAGATTTCCTTTGAGACTAGACTTCCAACTAGATGCCATGTATTTTTTTAGAAAAATAGACAATGTTTCGACTAGGCCCTGCTATATTGTTTAGGTTCAAGTTATAGAGAGCCATGCCTATATCATCTTTATTGAAAGGTTTGGAGAGCCATTTAGCTTGATTTGTATTAATTGAGCTAATTATTAATGTTTTAGATTCTATAAAGAAGAAACACCATTAGCGGATCTATTTAATGTATTCTTGAAGTTATTGTAGAAAATCTTCTTCAAGTTAGATTGTTTGTTTTAGGTCATGCTGTTAGTCTATGGCAGTGTGTCTATTTTATTAGTGTTACTTTTGATTAGAATTACATTATTAAAGTATCTTGTATTTCTATCTCCAACCTTCCCTTGATTTTTTTTCTATTTCTAGAGTGACGATTTTCAAGAGCTTGATTATAGGTCTAGAATGTTATGCTCTCTTTCAATTTTAAATTGTCATTGTTTGCATCTGCATAGAGATCTCTTAGCTTGTTTTAAAGTTTTCCTTTTATTTGGATATTGCTTGTAGTGTTGCTAAATTTCATTCTATTCAATGCATTTATTATTGGTTAGATAATTATTAAATCTAAAGGGTCATTTATTTGAAATAATTTTTAGATGAAATAATTAAGTGAGAAGCTAATATAGATTATCTTTAATATCTTAAGGTCATATGCCACGATAATTCTTCCATTATAATAGGATTAATGGTTTGTTAAAGCTATCTATGATTTTCTAAAAACTATAGATTCCTCTAAACTTGCTTGCTTTTAGTTTTGTTTCTAGTAATTTAACTAAATTTGGCTTATTTATGATTAAATAGTTAAAACCATTACTTATTAGGAAATTGATATCCCTAACATTTCATGTGATTATTAAAATTAAGAGGTGGTAAAAGATTTAAAGCTTTTTTTAGCCTTACTTTTGACTCTCCTTCTTGGTAAATTTTTATTTAATAATGAAAAATTTCCCCTTTACTTCAAATCTTGATCAACAATATTTGAATCAATAGGTATGGCTTGAAATTGGTTGCATAATGGAATAGGAACTAGATCATGATTAATTAATGGCACTCTTTTCTCTTATACATCATTAAAACAATTTGTTTCCCTTTGTTAGATCTCTTATCCTTTTCCTAGTTAGTTTATATAAGATTTTATTTATGTTTGTACAATTTTTTTCTATTATATAACATAAATTTAGACTCCATTAAGTTCCCATCTTCATTTAATCTTTTGAGCCTAATTGTTTCTAGTAAAACTTTATTTACCTCCACTTATAAGCAAATTTTAGTATGTCCTAGTCCACTTGTAAGCAAATTTTGTATGTCTTATTCTCACCCATACATATTATTCTTCCATTGGAACTAGCAAAGTTGCTTATTCCATTGGATCATCTACTATATAGAAACAAAATGATTGAGAATTATAGAGTGATCAAGAAAGCTAATGTTCTCTAATAACAATGACTTTAATATCTTTAAAATATCACTATGATATTGTATATATGCCATATAGAGAGAAAGAATGCTAGATCTTTTCAAAATCAGACTCAAGACTGCCACATGCAGACTTATGATACCTTAAACCTCATCAAGAAATTCTCATTTTAATGGCATCAACCTTAGCAGTAACATAAATCTAGTTATTAGATATAGACTACCAATTAGCTAAATACTGACAACAACCACATATAAGCAATGTATGATCATTATAATATCCTAGGATAACAAATACAACATTGGAATCTAATGTAGTTAGGCACTGACACAAAAGTGTAGCAGGATTTAAAGTAAATGCAAGTCAAGGTGGATTGAAAAGACTGTAGCATGGTTATGGATCTCAAAAGGATGACTATAACATTTTAGGGGATGTTATTAAAAGTATAGTGAAATTTACTTAGTATATTCAGATATTGAAGACTCCATAATCTATAGGAAATTAATGGGAGATTAAAGTCTAAACTTTACATTAATATTGTTATTCAAAATGAATAAATGACAGTATATATTCAGCCAAACTATATATGTTAATTTTCAATGAGTTCAATGGTGACTAGCATAAGCTAGTTACCATTGGATCAAAATAAGATGTTGAAGTCCACCAGAAGCTAAACAAACATTTTAGTTCAACCTCAGTTCAATCGAAGACCATTCAAAGGAAAGCCAACAGCAAACATGAACTCCAAAATAAAACAATAGCATAGAAGGTTAATTACCTCTAGAATTTGCTCCACTGCTAATGACACCACAGTTGATTGATCTTTTGAACCTGTAGGAATAACAATTATATGCACTGTTAAAGTTATAAGTTGAGGCGAAGAAAAGGCTATAGGAAGTGAAGAGAGTGACATAAATATTGGTGGCATCAAACACTGCATATAAGTTCAGTGAGAAGTTGAAGAAGAAGGGTTATGAAGTCCTTTACATGGTTGATGCTATTGATGAGTTTTTTCACCTACTCTTTTTAGCCTACCTAATCAGCTTGTTATATGATTCAGTTCGTATAAGTAGTGTGACTTCACCATAGAATTCTAATGAAAGATTCAACAAATCTATGAATTTATAGGCTATAAGGAGATTATAAATCAAATATTGAGGTTTTCTAGGATCTTATGTCTATTTCTTTTGTCTACTTTCTCTTATAACAAAAAAGCAGAGGTTTAAATATAACTACCATGATCAAAAGACTAAAGTCATTAATAGACTGTTTAAAATATATAAACTAACCAATGCCAAAATTTGAGAATTCATATCTAAAAAACAACACCATATAAGATGTGAATCCAAAGTTTAAGAACAATCTCTCTTTCACATTTAATTTCAATAAGCATACACCACACTTAAAAAAAAAAACAGATTATACATACATATAAACAAATATACATACATACATACACACATATGCACATACATATATATATGTGTGTGTATATATGATTTTAAAGTGAGCTTCATGTTCTGTGATAAATTCTCTAATATAGTATATAGTACAATCAACCAAAATTTGAGCCTCCATCTCCATTCCCTCATGCAGTTTACACCCAATACAAATAACCACTTAACAAGACAAAGAATCAATCTCTGCTCCTAGTGACTATCTTCATATATTCCAAAAGATCTTCATATGATGACTGATTTTAAAGTGAGCTATATGTCTTATGAAAAACAATCCTTCAACAACAAACTCTACAGCTAGGAGAAATAGGGGCTGTGAAAGAACTAATCAAATATGTAAGATAGATTAAATCCAATCTACAAGACAAGGATAAACAGTCATATTTGACTAAGAGTTAGTGCTATCATCCCCGTCAACTTAACAAAGTATTGCGAAGGTGAATTTCCTCCTAAATAAATGAAATGTAACACCCCACACCCGTAAGACCCGAACCCGATATCGTTGGTGATATCCGAGTCCGTGCCCCACGAGAGTGGCGTACTACATCAGTCGATTTAAAATTCAGTATACACTTTTTTTTTCCTTTTTTATAGCCATTAACTCCACGTTCACACGGCAAACACAGTAAGTAAATAAAATCCGTGTTTAATATAAACCATTTCGATTATTACGGTCATTCAAGATAATTACAATCACCAATGCAAGAAAATATTACTACCACAATGGCTCAATAAAATATAAAGCCTTGTTATACTGATGATTGCGGAATACAATTTACTAAAACACTAATGCGTATACGAACCGATCCCGACCTCTAACCTTTACTCGCTCTACGAGAGATATACTCCGTGTCAACCGGGTATTCTTCAGACTGAAAAATAGATGCAAATTTTGGGTGAGTTTTGCGAACTCGGTGAGAAACCATCATCGATGGTTCACTCAAATCATGCATTACGCCCATGGCGTCTGATGATAAAATCAAGAATCATCAATTACCGGTAAATAGTCAATAACGATATCCAAGAATAAATAAAACATTCACGAGAATTCATCCCATCACGAAAGTAGAACTTATCACATAATGATTACTTATGCGAATGCAATGCATATGTGACTCTTTCCGATTATTCAAGATTGTGCCCAAGTGCTCGGTCAAGATTCGGTGGGGACGCGTCGAGATTTCTCCTCCTACCAAGGCCGGTCAATGCGAGATGAGAGCTCAAGCTCTTATCGGTAAAATAGCAACTTGGGCACGCCCATTATCCGATCATGCAATTATGCATGCGGTGCAAGATTTAGTAAATATGCAAGATGTGGCTATAAAGCCCAAGTGTATCAAGAATCCACAATATGGCTATAAAGCCCGGTGTATCATCAATCCACAATATGGCTATAAAGCCCGATCTATCGATGTCGGTAAAATCATACAATATAGCCTCATACATGCCAAGAGTCATACAAAGGTGCTCATTCAATTCACTTTTGCACGTAATTCACGTTAAGCATGTAAACAACCAGAAATTTGAGAAACCAACTAGGTTACTCACCTATTACTTCGAGCTAATGCGGAAAACCTCGTGACGTCGGTCAATCGACGCTCCAATTGGACCTCTATATGAATCAGAAAAAGTACGAGTCACTAAATATGAAATTTGTGCTCATGATGATGAGATATGCATGTTCATGAATTCCCGGTCCTAATTCAATATTTTCCCATAATGAAATTCTATGAAAAATTAGAAATCCATAGGCGCTGACGGTGCGCAATTCGGACCTCTATAGGTCCTCAATGAAATAAAACAGTGTTTACATGATCCGTCAATAGGGGCTACGTCAAATTCCCGTCTAAAAATTCCCGTTTTCTCATAATATGAAATTAAATGTTCAACGAATCCGATGCCTCTGGAATCAGGTCAATCGGACGTCGGACGGAAAAGAAATTGACAAAAGAACAATCGGATCAATTTATACCAAATAAAATCAAAAACAATAATATATATATATATATATTCAGAAGCCTGCCTCGCGGGGGCGAGACGCCGCCCTCGCGAGGCTGAATCATCCTGCTTCGTCGCGAGGGCAAGCCGTCGCCCTCGCGACCAGGTCAATTATCTCGCCCTCGAGGCGAGAAGTCGCCTCATGAGACGGCGAGTTCCCCTGCCTTGTCCTTTTCTTTTTTTTTTTTCCAGATTTCAATTCCTAATTTCCAACTACTCTAACTTTTAGCACACAAATCAGAAAAATGCCCACTATACCTCATTGGAAAGCTTATGAAAAGCTCTACAATTCTCAAGAAGACCAAAAAATTCAAATCCAACCTTAAGAGTCTCAAATAATTCATCAAACCTTCTGCCTTCAAAATTTCCCTCAACACAGGGCAGTACATTTACAATTTCATAACTCACTGATTCTTCAGAAATAAATTACCACAAAAATATGGTCAATAATTTCACAATGTCCTCTACAACTTTTATGAACAACCCAAAATCAAATTCTATTTTTAAACCAGTCAATTAATTCATTCAATGTTACTGTCCCTGAAATCCTTCACTTTGGACAGTAATCTTACAAGAAGCATAACTTCCAGTATATAAGTCAATAAAATCAGAACTTTATATCCTTGTAAAGATAACATCATAAACTTCATTTTTCATGAAGCACTCAACACCCAATTCGATCTCTAACAATTTTAAAATTGTTATGGAAGTTTCTGTTATGATCAGCCACTCATAACCTAATGTAGGGTTCACTTTTGAAAAATCATAACTCCCAATTCTAACTTCTAAAAATTACAAACCATATGTCATTTTCAAGGTAATCTTTTCCTCTACAACTTTTCAGAAGCTCACTCACACCAATTCAGTCCACATAAAATGTTAAAATTGCCTCTAATCAGTAAACTCACAAAATCACACTTAAGCTAGGTTTCATCCAAAATGCTCAAAACCAGTCATTAGTAATCAATTCATATCTCCCAGTATACAATTCTAAAAATAGCAAGATCGGTAGCAATGGAAAGATAATCAAATATGCTACAACTTCCATGAAGACCATTCTCCCTAATTCCATCTCAATTAATTCATAAAAATCAACAAAACTCAGATGTCATGGTTGCGGTTACTGTTCACAGGCAATGGAACAGCAACTTCCCATGCAACAATTCACCCTTCTATCATTGAAATTCAACAACACCTATTTCACACTAAATTGGAGCCAACATCCCAAAGTTTCAGTGGCCACTAACCTTACCTCATTTGCATTTCTACACAATAAGTTATGAATAAAACAGTAACATCAATTAAAATTCCAACTTTCCAGATTTAAGGTTAACCTTAGTTCAACCACTTCCAATGCCTTTCTCACATCACTAGACATCAAAATAAATACAAATTAAATATCACTACAGTCATACATATACTAGGGCTAATACTGAAAAATTGGCAGCATTAAATTCCTCAATTCATATACTCAAATAATCATCCATACTCAACTCAAAATCAAGCCATATCACTACTTTCAATTCATCAAACACTTAGCCTTACACCCATTTCTTCAAACCACACTAATCATCATTTTAATGCATACATGAACCTAATAAATGCTCTAAACCTTTTATTAGTCACCCCTCACTATCATGGCATTTAATTCCATATAAAAACACCATTTAAAACTCAAACCTTAAATGAAAACTTACCTAATCAAAGCTTCCAACTCTTCAATTCTCCAACTATTTTACTTCCTCTACTTAATCCTCATGCATGGTCCCCATGGAAAGAAGATAGAGGACTTAATCTTTCAAGCATGAAAGGGAAGCACTAAGGTAGGAGAAGGGTGATTTAGCTAAAGCTAAAGGAAAAACCCAATGAAAAAGATGAAGGGAGAATTCGGATGAAATGAAGAAAATAAGCAAGAGTTTGGCCTGTTTCATTCCTTTTATCAATGAGGTTGCCGAATTCATGGGCTAGGAAAAGACAAAAACATTAATACTCTTTAGGACACTTGGCAATTGAAGGAAAAAGCCAAAATAAAGATAAGTCCAACTAATGACACTTGGCAATTAATGGAATTAAACCCTAATGACATAAATTTGACCCATTCAATTCCAATGGCCCTAATTTCAATCCCAAAATAATATACCCAATAATACAAGATTATTGGGTAGGAATTCGCCATCTAGAAAATCGAATTTGGTTCGCTAATTAGCGATTTATTGATCGAGAATTTCCAATTATTTTTCTGAGAATTAATGAAATTCCCAAAATTATAAAACATGTAACAGTGCACTCCAAATAATTTTTCAATCACGAAAATCACCTTTTCTACCCCAAAACATGTTTAGGCCAGTTACCGGCGATTTTGCCGGTCCGGGAATTTTCTCCGGAAAATTCCAGAAAAATTCCTATAATTCCAGTAAAATAGAAAACAATTTAAGGCGCACTCAGAATAATTTTTCAAATCCCATAACCACGTTAATCACAATAAAATGCCGTTAGGCCCAATTACCGGGAATGTCATGAATGCATGACCAAACAGTTCGCGTGCACAAATTCACTGAGCACCAGTACCAGTATACCTGGACACTACTCATACATCCCTATTAGTCTCATCCTATGCTAATTTTACTATTTTACCCTTCCAGGAGGGGGTGGGATGTTACATGAAAGGCAGATGAACATAAGGCTGGGAAGAAGATACTGTCACACAATGCAAACCCAAATGCATCGTGTTACAGATAATCAAAATAAACGATTAAGCAACCTTAAACCCAGATTAAATCGTCAACTACAATCGACTCACATTAATCGCAAGCAAAGTAGTTCGATGACTTACCTCAACTAGTACGCACATGCCCTCCGACTGTAAATGATAGAAGCTCAAAAACTGGTGACGCAAACTCCACAAAGTCCAAGCGTGACAGAGGATGAGAGAGGGAAGGTGGAGGAAGACGGAAGGCGACAGATTCCACAGATCGATTCCAAGCGCGGGCGGGAGACTGAAGCTCTAACCTCTAATTTTCATTTACACAGAAGATGAAACGACGTCGTTATGGGGGGCGGCAACACGACGTCGTCTCATTTGGTGGGGAAGGGGATAAATTAAATACGTGGACCTGGCCTTTCCTGACGTTTAATTCTAACAAACGTCGTGTTTTCTATTTTGGCACGTCTTTCTACCAAGACGACGTCAAAAACTTCTTTTTTTGGCGACGTCTGAATACAACGTCGTAGAATCTACAAATATTTCATGACGTTTTACCAGATGTCGCAAAATTCTCACACCATTCGCGACGTCTATTTTAAAAACGACGCAAAAAGCATAGTTTTGTTGTAGTGATTAGACCTTAAGATTTTAACCAAAATTCAATTTAAACGCTAACAAAAAGAATCTAGTCGTTTCAAAAACATTCAAAAAGATTCCTAACTTAACATCTACATTAACCCTCCTTAAAAAAAATATAGGTGACATTATCCACTTGTATGTCTAAAAAAAAATTAAAAAAATTTCCGAATCTCAAAAACAAAAGGTTTAGCTATTGTTTCTCTTTTTTCCTCTTTTTTTCTACTTCTGTTTTCTTTTGTTTTTATCATTTTCCATGGTTGAATCAGTAAAAGAATCCATGAAACCTACCGTCTCAATTTCCTTCTGAAATAATTGTTTCTGTATCTCTTTTTCCTTCACTTTCTTACCCAGAGCTTGCAACCATGGGCGAGAAAGACTGGTATTGAAGATTGCAAAAATCATATCTTTCTCGGCCTTTTAGCTAATATCAAGAATAATATCTGTTCTTATCAGTATAGTGTTTGATGCATGAACCACTGATCCAAGTTTCAATTTTTTGATCTAATGTTAACCCAGGTTTGATTGTAACAGACGAAAGTGAACTACCCAACACGAGAAAGAAGTCTCTCATGGCGTTATACACCATGACTCACTTTATATATAAGCTTTATAACTGCAACAATTTCACTTCTACAATATTTGCTCACGTCCATTTGTTTAGGTTTGGGCTTCTGGCATATGGTAGTTTCACTGCTAATCATCTCAATAATTGTTACAAAAGGCTCCGTAGAATAGACTATACGTGTCAACTATTTAAAGAAATGGCTGAACCGAATCTGATCTCTTAGTCTTTGCTTATGGCTGGTTATACACGGGCCAGCCTGTGTTTGCTGTCTGACTCTATGCAAGAATGCGAGAGAGTTAGGTTATGAAAAATGAATTCATGTTGGCAACGGTGAGCAAAAACTCCATGCCTAGGTTGCGATTTTTAGGTTTCAATGTACCCTTGTGCGGTTTTTGCAATAGAGACCAGGAAAATTTTACAAATCTCGCGAGCTTTATTGAAGAAAGTGTTAAGGAAGATCGAGCAAGTTATGAAGAGGATTTCGGTGACATGCTTCACTGCCTGTGAACATACCGGATTCGTCGAAGATTTACAAAGAAGAGCATCAATGGGAAGAGAGAGATAGGGTTCACGCTAACAACAATGACTTTGGCAATGAAATTGATAGATCTGTAGGAGTATATTAGTTTCGCAAATTCTTCGAATTATGGCAATCATTTCTAACACAATCAAAAAACTAGAAGAATTAAAATGCAACAAAACAAATAAACACCAATATTTGTTAACGCAGTTCGACACATCTTGCCTATGTCTATAGACCCCTCACCCAGCTTAACACTTTCATTAAAGGATAACAATTGTTTTACACAAGGTTTTAATAAGCCGACTTCACTTAACTCTTGACACTACCACTCGTCTTCACTACCTGTAGAAGTGATCACTGAACAAATATGAGAAAGGATGACAGATTTAATGCTCTGCCATTGATACTGTAATGACGAAGAGGAAACGCAATAGCAGAAAGGATTTTTTCTCTTCATGTTATTCACGTGAACAATCGTTCCTTTTGTATAACTGTACAAGAAATAAAAAAATGAAGGAAAAAATATTTATAGCTCATCAATGAAAGTTCTATAATCTGTATACAAAATAGAGTATAACAGAGTATAACCAGCTTAACATCCATGCGTGAGTAAGAGTGAAAAATCGTTGATATGAGAGCGTCTATATTTCAACATCCCCTCCTCAAGTTAAGGCCTGATAGCAATCGCAAAGGCCTAACTTGGATACTAGCTTGATAAACGATGGAGCACTGAGAACCTTTGTGAATGAATCTGCTAGTTGTAGAGACGAAGGAATTTTTCTCGGTGAGATAAAGCCCAACTTGTACTGTTCCCTTACTATGTGACAGTCAATATCCAAGTGTTTGGTTCTTTCGTGAAAAAATGGATTGGCTGTTATATGTAACGCAGCCTGATTGTCACAATGAAGGGGTATAGGAATTGATTCTGGTACTTGAAAATGTCTCAAAATGTAAGATATCCATTGCAGTTCACTCACTGTTGATGCCATAGATCTATATTCTGCTTCAGCTGAGGATTTTGATACTGTAGTTTGCTTCTTCATCTTCCAGCTAATAAGAGAACTTCCCAGAAATATGCAGTACCCTGTTAATGATTTTCTACTGTCCACACAAGATCCCCAGTCTTCATCACAAATAGGCCTCAAGTCTTAGAGAGTTATTTGTTGGAAAAAAACAGTCCTAAGGATGGTCTATTCTTGATGTATCTCAAAACATGCAAAGCATTCCTTAAATGTAGCTGTCTGGGATCATGTACATACTGACTAAGTTGTTGTGTGACATGAGCCAAATCGGGTCTTGTATACCCCAAATAAAGTAATCTTCCCACCAATTTTCGGTATGAATATGGATCTTCTAATTTAGGACCATCATCAATACTCATCTTATGTCCTTTCATCAATGGTGTAACCGCAGGTTTACTTCCCATCAACCCTGCATCTTGGATTAAATCCAGAGCATATTTTCTCTGGTTAACGTAGATGCCATTTTCAGATCTTGTGATCTCTAAACCAAGAAAATATCTTGCATGATGAAGATCTTTGATGGTAAACTTTTCATGCAGAAACGATTTTACTGCTGCGATTTCATCTTCAGAGTTTCCTGTGATCAAAACATCATCCACATACACTAGCAAAGCTATAAACATACTGGATTTAGAAAGGATAAAGAGGCAATTATCATGACATGATTGTTTAAAGCCATACTCTTACAGTTTCATCGTCATTTCTGTATTTCATTGTCTAGATGCTTGTTTGAGGCCATATAATGATTTCCTTAGTTTACATACTTGAGTTGGTTTGGCTTTATTGTATCCTTCTGGTAATACCATAAACACCTCTTCAACCAAATAACCATGGAAGAATGCGTTGTTAATATCAAGTTGGTGAAGGTTCCATGAATTTGATGCAACAATGGCAAATTTTTTTTTGATAGTTACTACCTTAGCTACAGGTGAGAAGCTCTCATGGAAGTCTACTCCTTCAATTTGATTGTACCCTTTTGTTACCAATCTTGCCTTGAATTTGTCAACTTTTCCATTTTCCTTCAGTTTCACTTTGAAAATCCACTTACATCCTATAGGCCTTTTTCCTTCGGGTAGATCAGTAATGTCCCACGTTTTGTTCATTTCTAAAGCTTCAATTTCTTCATTCATAGCCTTCACCCATCTTGGATTATTTTGTGCTTCTTGATATGACTTTGGTTCTTGCACTTAAGACAAATTTGCAACAAAACATATATGTGCAACTGATATGTGTTTCGGTATAGTGTATGGATAGGTAAGAGGAGTGTATTTGGTGGGTTTACTGATATGTAAGGGCCTTTGGTGGTTGGATCGATCATGGTCAACACTAGACACATAATCATTCATCCAAGCTGGAGCATTTTTTATTCTTGTACTGTGTCTAATGGGAGCTGTTTCGGGTATGGATATAGGTGAGGGTGAATTGCTAGGTTGCAGCTGATCCTCATCGTTTTCAATTTCTATTGGTGCATGCTCAATAGGATTATTACACACAACTTCCTCCTCCATGAATTCGTTTGTGCTGTCAGATATAATAGGTAATGGGATTTGAGTGTTTGGGGTGGTAATGATATGGTCTTCCTTTGTTGCAAAGGGATAAGTATGTTCATGAAAGATAACATCCCTAGAAACAACCAATTTCCTGTTGCCTAGATCATAAAGTTTAAAACCCTTTGTCCCTGGTGAATGCCCCAAAAAAACTCCCCTAAAATCTCTCGGTGAGAACTTATCTTTGTGAGGTAAAATATTTGTTGTAAAGCACAAACATCCGAAGCATTTGAGATTGTCATAGGATGGTTTCCTATTGTGCGGAATTTCATAGGGTGTCTTCCAATGTAGGACAACTGTAGGTAATCAGTTTAGAAGAAAAATGGCATGCAAAATGGCTTCCCCCTAAAATTTTATTGGAACTTTGGATTGAAACATCAAGGATCTAGCTAGTTGAAGTATGGATCTATGTCTTGTTTCTACTATCCCATTTGTTGAGGTTTGTACAAGCAAGTTTTCTCATGTATTACTCCAAAGTCCTTAAGAATCTGTTAACACTTTTCTCCCATAAATTCTAGGCCATTATTGGTTTTAACTCTTTTGACTGATTTCTCAAACTGATTCTTAGCCATGATAATGAAGCTCTTCAAAATAGATGTAGTTTGACTCTTATGTTTCATCAAAAAGGCCCACGTACACCTACTTAAATCATCTACTATAGTGAGAAAATAATGTGCTTCTGTCATGCTAGAATGTTTATATGGTCCCCATATGTCAACGTGAATCAGCTCAAAAGTATCATCTGCATTGCTATTGCTCTGTGTAAAAGGCAGTCTAGTTTGTTTTGCAAGAGGGCAAATATTGCATTCAATAGAAGTTTCAATCTCAATCATAAAAGATAAATGTTTGAGTACAACGTTTGAAGGATGTCCCAACCTTTGATGCCAAGTAAGAGTACTGACATCAACTACATTATTTATTCACCAAACATTTGTCCTACTGGGTACTGAATTGAGAAAATTGCAATATCTAAGGATGGTTTCGGGTGTGAATGAACTGGCATCAAGGATATATAGGTTTCCCTTCACCTTGCCCACTCCAAGGACTCTATTAGTCTCCAGGTCCTGAAAAATGCAAAACTTTGGATAAAAACTACAACACAAGGAGTTCCTCTCTGCTAGTTTCCTAACCGACAGTAGGTTATGTTTGAAATCAGAGATGTATAGAACATTTTCCAGTTTCATGTTGTTATGGATAATCACATCACCACAAGAGCTAACTTGTTTGATAGTTCCTTCAGGTAAATGGACAAGGATTTTTGTGGTCGAGGTTTTCTGGGAAGTGAAGGAATGTTTAAATGCACATATATGATTAGTTGCACCAGTGTCCACAATCCATTCATCTTTAAATTTACCAGCTGCAGGTGTCATAACATAATTACCTGCAAAATCTTCAATCTTTGCAAAATTGACTTGCTCCGCTGGTGCCATTTGTTTCCCCTTCAAGATTCTGGCGATTTCTAATTGAAGCATTTCCATGACTACTGGTGGGCATTGCATCGTTGAAACTTTCGCATTGTCACTGGAGTTTTCCTCAAAAGTAGTATTGACTATATTAACTCTTCCTTTTGCAGCAACTGGTTTGTCCTTCCTTAATTGTTTATACCAATCTGGATATCCATGGAGCTTGAAGCACGTATCCTTGGTATGCCCTCCACCTTTACAGTATTCACAGTTTCTATCATCCTTCTTCTGCCATTCCCTTTTCTTATGAGAATTAATCTTATTTGTGTCAGCTCCAGAACGTGTTCCTTTAATCATCAAGGCACTTGTATCAGTATTTTCTGCAAAGTTCATTTGTACATTCTTCTGCTTCTCTACTCTCAGTATCATTGAATAAGCTTTGTTGACAAAAGGCATAGGTTCCAGGACCAAGATTTGGTTCCTAACATTGTCGTAACTTTCATTCAAACCCATAAGAAATTGAATGAGTTTGGTCTGGAACATAATATCCAGAAAACTTCCAGCAGCATTGCAAGTACAATTTCTCATCGCTCCACATGAACATTGAGGAATGGGCTGAAGGACATTCAACTTGTAGCGCCCCCTTACCGCAGGGTATACACCGGGATGCCCGTAGATCATTCCGATACATATCCTACGATAAGGGTGAGCTACGAACAGTCACTACTGTACTTCACATGGCATCATAATAATAAAATATCAGTATAAAATCACAAACTTTTTGAACCAAAATTTTCCTCATTTTATTTCATTAAAATCAGAAGTTTATACATCTGTTAGCGATTACTGTCTGTACATCACTCCAAAAACCTAACACAAAATACATCAGCTCTATCTAGGTCCTCCAAAAGTCCCTCTTTCCAGATCCACCACCCCGACTCTACTACACTGTGGTATTGCTCCCCGATTGCCCACTGACAGCAGACTGAGCTCCCAAAGTAGCAGGGCAATCTCTAATCTGATGGTCCATGGAGCCGCATTTAAAGCAAGCTCCAGTCAGGCACCAACACTCACCACTATGCCTCTTCTCGCAGTGTTCACAAACTAGGACTGAATCGCCTGCACTCTTCCATCGCCATCGCCACCAGGTAAACTCGCCTCTCTGTCCAAATTGGATCGCTTGATCCTCCCGTGACCTAAAGGTTTCGCTTCTGGCGCCATTGAAACTTCGCCGAACTACCCTGACTATTACTCGATCTCTTTCCTCTGGATCACTGTCCAGTCTCAGCCTGTTTCTGCCTCATCAACTGGTCAATCCGTACTACAGCAGCTCTCAGCTCAATAAAAGTTCCCATATTTGATCGGGCCAACCTGGTACGGATCTCCATATTCAGGCCACTCTCGAACCTTCGGCACTTATCTGCCTCAGTAGGAATCAAAACAGTAGTATAACCCATCAGCTTATTGAATCTCACCTCATACTTAGCCACTGACATCCTGCCCTGTTTCAATTCTAGAAATTCCTGCATCTTCATATCGAGATAAATCTTGGGCATGTAATTGTATTTAAAAGCCCTCAGAAAATCCTCCCACTTCAGCTAGCAAGGCCAGATGCTACTGCCCGGGACAGTCTTCCACCACTGGTAAGCTAGGCCCTGTAAGAGAGACACTGCATAATCGAACCTCTCATCAGGTTTGCAATCCATCTGGTCAAAGACTCTCTCAGTCCTCTCAAACCATTCCTCAACCTTAGCAGGGTCTGTGCTGCCATAAAAGTCCACAGCTCCCTGCTTGTGCAGCCTATCATACCTCCTCTCCTGTCTCTCGAGAACTCTAGGAGGCAACTCCTCAAATCGAGGCACCGAGGACTCCCTACCGGCTCCGACTGATCCTTGGTCAGATGGTTGATCAACTAAGATGGATGACCTATAACAAAACAATAATTTTGATCAATTTCCTCATTTATCAAAATAATTCATGCCTAACAGTCTACTAGTCCCAACAGATGTCAAACCATGCTCTGATACCACCTAAATGTAGCGCCCCCTTATCGCAGGGTATACACCGGAACGTCCGTAGGTCATTCCGATACATATCCTACGATAAGGGTGAACTACGAACAGTCACTACTGTACTTCACATGGCATCATAATAATAAAACATCAGTATAAAATCACAAACTTTTTGAACTAAATTGTTCCTCATTTTATTTCATTAAAATCAGATGTTTATACACCGTCGCCGACATCGTCTCAGACATCACTCCAAAAACCTAACACAAAATACATCAGCTCTATCTAGGTCCTCCCAAAAGTCCCAGCTGACCGACCTATGAGCCATGATTTCTCTTACCAACACGATCTACACGGCAGGAAAAGTCCCTCTAGAGCTAGGAGTCTACTCTCAGTCCTGAAAAATATGTTACAATTTTGGGTGAGTTTGCGAACTCAGTGAGGTAACCATCATCGATGGTCACTCAATTCATGCAACAATCAAGCATATCACAGTTATTTCATAATTTCACATACATCAGAAGTACCACATGATCACATCATTATCATATTTCATTTTCACACAAGCAGAAGGCATTTTTGCCTTTCACTCAATCAAAGAGATTAAATCAAATGCATATGAAATGCGCATGTGACACTTTTTCAATTTATTTCGTTATTATGACCGAGCGCCTGAACTGTTCCAATTTGGGCACATTAATCGTTGAGCCTGAGGCTCTGAATCACTGTGGGGCTCAAAGCCTGAATACAATCGTTGAGCTTGTAGCTCTCGGTGGCTGCTCCGGTCACAACTACCATTATCTGATCATGCATTCATGCATGGAATGCACATGTCACAATTAAGCAGTATATACATCACAATCAATACATGTGTCACAATTTATCACATCTCAAGCAAGTAGTTCACAAATTCACATACAAGTAGCACTTCTATGTCATAACTCCCCAATACATCGTACCTTCTGTCCAGAATCCACAATCAGAAACAATTGTCAAACCCACCATTATTCACCACAGTATTCTAAGCAAATAATATTTGAGAGAACCGTCTAGGTCACTCACCAATAGCTTCCGAAGCTAATGCCTGGAAGTCTCGACAACGTCTGTGGGTTGACGTTCCAATTGCGCCTCTATAACAATTAAAATACACCAATATTACCAAGTGTACAATCAGAAATATTTAATAATGCATATGTAGAAATTAAAATATGTACAATGCATGTTCGTGACATTCTTGGCATTATTCTAAAAATTTTCATCACAAAATTTTCCTCTAAATTTTAGAAATTCATAGACACCAAAATCACTCAATTCGGACCTCTATAGGTCCAATTATTGATAAAACACGGACCAGAAAAATAATTACCCGGTCCCCTCACTTTAACCTAATCAATCCACGTCAATTTTATTTCTAAAAATTCACAATTTCACATAGAAATGAAATTAAATATTTTACGAATCCGATGCCTCGAGAATCAGGTCAATCGAAGATCGGATGAAAAAGTTATTCACAAAAGAATGAAATTGGGGTAAAATAAATAACAAAATAATAAAATAATAAAATAAAAGAAAAATGGGCTGAGGCGTGACTCAGCCCAATCTGGTATGCCTCAGCTCCTCATGAGAGAGCGTGCTTCCGCCTTTCATTTTTATTTAAAAAAAAAAAACCAATTTTCCTTCTCTTCTTCCCTAATGCATAACTATTCACACAAGTAACCAAAAATTACAAATAAGGTCTCATTGGAAAGATCACAAAAAACCCTACAAGTTCCATGTGGACTCACAAACCAATTTCACCCCTAAGGGTGTCAAAAATGCAAAGTTTCTGCCTAATCACAAATTTTCCAAAACAGTGCAACATTTTTCTAAAAATTATATCTTCCCATTCCCTTTGTCAAAAATTTCAAGCTTTATATCAATCGAAAGAGCATGACATATTCTGTAACTTTCATGAATAACTTGGAAGAAAATGCAACCTCTAAACAGGTCAATTTCTCAACCAAAGTTTCTGCCCAACATATGTCACCCTAACAGTACCACAATCTTCTAAAAATCATAACTCCCTATCCCATTGTTCAAAAATTCCATGCTTTATATCAATGAAAAGATCAGAAAACATGCTACAATTATCATGAGAGACTTAGAAGCAAATTTCACCTCTAACTAGGTCAAAGTCTCCTATGATTGTGGCTGACCTGTTAAAGATTTTTAAATCAACATATCACCTAAACCATATCCATACTTTAAAAATGCATAACTTACAATCCCTACATCCAAAATTATCATATTATACCTCATTACAAAGCTAAGACATTCCTCTATAACTTTCCATAAAATCACTTGAGCTAATTTAAACCATAACAGTCCATAATTAGCTTCAAAGCACAATAATCACAAAACCCAAACTTAGAAACATTTCACACACAAAGCACCTTAATACATGAATTACCATCTGAAAGTTAACAAGTCATAACTTTCAACCTCAAAATCGAAAATGTCATACTTAGTGGCGATAGAAAACTAACAAGAAAAGCTTCAACTTTTATGAAGACCAATTTCACAAAATCTGTCTACTTTAGCCTAGAAAAATTTTCCAAAGTTTCAGGTCTTCAATGTTAGAATCATAAACATGGCACTATTCACCCTACACATATTGCCCACTTTCAAGGCAAAATTCAGAACCCTTCAAGCCACAATTGGACAACACTTCCCTCATAAGAATTCTAGCCAAACTTCTCAAGTTTAATTCAAGCTAAACCTCATCTCAATAGCATAACTTTATAAAAATTTATAACCAAAACATTGAAACATATACAAATCCAATTTTCCAGATTCTCAACCTAACTCAATTTCTACCTCTTCCATACCATTTCTAAACCAATTCTCACTCAATTTACTTCATAAATCCACCATCACTAAATCACAACCTTTCATTGAACATTAGTCCACAAATGGCAGCACACACACTCAATCATCTTCCTTTAATAAACACTCACCTAACAACATGTAAAATCAATCCAAAACACTTAATTCACCCATACCACCTAATAGATCATTTATCCTCAATCAATCTTAAATCAACCAAGGAAAATAACCTACCCACAACATCAAAGCACAATTCCATGCAAGAAATGCCAATCAATGCATTTAATGTAACATCCCGTTATCGATGTGAAGGTCATATCGGTAATTTGGATGGGTTAGTGGGGTGCATTCATAATTGAACTGCACGTGTATTTTTGCCTCTGCATCAGTGATAATTGAGTAATTTGCACATGCACATATAGCGGCATGCATTCATGATGGTTCCAGCATTTAAATTGTGATTATGAGTTGAATTGTGAATTTTGAGATAGTTGGGTTAGATTTGATTTAAAGTGAAATTAGGGATAATTTGAGTGGAATAGTTGAGCTAGAGTGAGAATTGAATTTGTGGAATTGGAAATTTAGATTTGAGTTTGGGATCGAGTGTTTTATATTTTTGAGGAATTATAGGAATTTTTCTGGAATTTTTAGAGTTATGTGTCCGGACTGAGAAAATGCTTAGAGACTGATGATTGTGATTCCGGTTCCGAAAGTGAGTGGTAAATGGCTTGGAAAATTTAGATTTGTGAGTTTAGGAATTATTGTGATGAGCCATTGAAATATAGAGACTGGGATTGAATAAATTTGAGGACTATGATCTATAGGTTTAAATCAACCCCATATATATATAAATATCTTATGTTTGAAATTGGAAGACAAACTCTCTTAGGGCTCAAATCTTTTTCCTCTTCTCGTAGGTGTCGTGATCCTCTTTCCTTGGAGATTTTGCTTGCTTCCTTTTCATTGTGGTTGGAGAGTTGCTAGAAGCTTGGAGTAGATGATGTTTAGCTTGGCTTTGGAAGAAAATCGTTGGTGTTAGAGCATGAGAAGATTTCGGAAGATTTTTAGGGTTCTGTTCGATTCTTCGATTTGGTAAGTTATTGTGATAAATGTTATTATTTATTATGGGTTATTGCATTTATGGTGTTTAATGAGTTAGATGTGAGTAGATGAGTGTGTTTAATGCTAGTATAGAGAGAGAATGGTTGAAAATGGCGGAAAACTAATCGGAGAAGAAGAAGTTGGGCCCACGTCGCGATGTTCAAAAAGGCCACACTGCATGGCGAGAAAGGTGTGTTTCGCTGGGCATGAAGCCGAATGAGACGCCACGGCGAGTGAATGGATTTAGACGCCGCGGTGAGTCAAGTGGTAGGCGTCGCGGCGAGGAGAAGAGAGGTGTTTGCCGCAATGGCGGTTCCACGCCATGCATGCGCCCTTCCCGTGTGCAAGCGAGAGACAAGAAGCCATCGAGGACAAAATTTTATATGGATGTGTTTTGGTTTTTAGGGTATATCTTTTGGTGTAGACCTCCAGATGAGGTAATTCTGGATTCGTTATGAACTAGAGAAAGAGGTCTACAATTGTGGTAGAGATTGAGAGCTTGAATTTTAATTAGAGAGATCGTAATTATCGAAAGAGAGTCCATTATAGTTTCAAATGCAACCTAAGAGTTATGTTTTGACTAATGGGAGTATAATTAGAGTTTTAAATGAGGGATTTGAGAAATCGATGGATGCTATTGACTTAGTGAATAGTGAATTTTTGGTTATGAAGTTTAGAGATAGCGGATTTGGATAGCGCTGGAAAATCATGATCATGCATTATATAATTTCAAATTAAGACATGTGCATTAGTGAATTCAATTGATTGAGCATCTAGTGATGATAATTCGCTTGAATTGTTATAGAGGCACCGTTGGATCGACAAATTCACGGATATCGGGACTTCCAGCAAGAGTTTCGGAAGTTACTGGTGAGTAACCTAGTTGGTTCCTCGATCTTTGTGTATTAATATGTGTTGTGAATGTGTGAAATAGTTGCCAACGCGAGTGATACAAATGTGAATCAAAGGTACGTAATTATGAGCAAGTGTTCGATTGTGACAAGCGAGTGAAGTGATATATATATATATATATGTGCTAGTGATCGCAAGTGTTAGTGCATACTAGGCATGATTATAAGTGGTAACTAAACAGGTTGGATCAAGCATTTAGTGAGCGAGCTTTAAGCTCGATTATTAGTGAATGGGCCCGAGGCCAAAACGGAATAGTGCATACCGGAGGGTTGTCCTATCCCTAATCGTGAGCGGGCAAGAAGGCACACCCGAGGGCTCTCCTACTTGCCAAAATGTGATCATTGTGAAAAGTGCCCAATCGGGACAAGAAGTTAATGCTCACCACAACAATGACATAAAATGAGAATTTGCATACTTGTGCATCTGATTGTGTAGTGAAATTGAGAATGCGTGTGATATGTGACAATGGTGAAGTGACATGTCTGAGCTATGTTATCGTATAAATGTATAAATTGTGTACAGTGTTCTAAAATGCGTTAAAGTGTACTATGTGATATATTATGTGTATATGCATGAGTTGGGTGAACCATCGATGATGGTTTCTCATTGAGTTCGCAAACTCACCCAACATTGCAATATATTTTTTAAGACAACGTCAGTAGGATTCTAGCTCGTGATAGATTTTCCCGCCGTATGAAAAGCGTGATCAAGTGAAGCGATGGCACTCTGTCGGTCACCGGTAGGCGATTTTTGGGATGATCTTAGTATAGACGTTTGTATCGATTCCCTTTTGGATTATTGTATTTAGCTCGTAGGGACCCGGACTTGTCTATATTTTGGATTGATGCTATGAAATGAAAGTTTATTGTGGTTTTAAATTTTAGTGATTTGCATATGTGGTTTAATTATATTGATGCCATGAGAGTGTTTAGTGATTGTTTTCATTAGTAGCACTTCCTTACGGTGGGATATTCGTCGGAACGACCCACGGGCGTCCCGGTGCGTACCCTACGGTAAAGGGACGCTACATTAGGTGGTATCAGAGCATGGTTTGACATCTTTTGGGCATAGTATATTTTAGGCTTGAATTTCAAAGGAGAAAGCTTAAAATTGATCGATTCTTGTTATTGTAGGTCATCCGTTCTTCGAGAACAAGTGGATCAACCAGTGACCTAGATCCGTGGGAGCTAGTAGAGTCCCCCGCCTCATTCTCGATGAGCTACCTCTCGAGTTCCGTGAGACGGAGAGGAGGTATGATAGATCGCGCAAGGTGGAGCCGTTGACTTATGGCACCAACCCCGCCGAGGCCGAGGTTAGTTAGAGAGGACCGAGAGAGTCCCGACCGATGGATTGTGACGCAGAGGAGAGGTTCGATTATGCGGTGTCTTTGCTTGTGGTCCGCTTATCGCTGGTGGAAGATCGCTAGGCGCGCCCACTAGCCTGCGATGTTGACTTGGGATGATTTCTGCGGGCATTCAGAGATAACTTCATGCCCAAGGTTTATTTAGAGATGAAGATGCAGGAGTTTCTTGAGTTGAGACAAGGGGATGTCGATGGCGATTATGAGGTTCGGTTTAATGAAATGTTTCGTGATCGTCTATTTTGCTTGCCTCGAGTCGATAGGTGTCTGAGGTTCGAGGGCGGACTCAATATGGAGATCCGTGCAGATTGGCCCGATCGGACATGGACACCTGTTGCGATCCAAACAAAACAAAATAAATTAAATTCTATTTAGACCAATAGAGGCAAGTGCACCCCGTCGACAAGTAATATAAAACGGTAAGAACCGGATATCGTACCCAAGGGAAACATTTTCAACACGTAAGACAATTAAATTAAACGATGAAAAATTACTCAGACGATCAAGAATTAATTGATTTGAAAATAAAATAAAATAAGATAAAATAAGTAAATCAAGAAATTATGAAAATTGCAAGATATAAATTAAAACAACTAGATTTAATCAAATGACAAAAATCGGTTAAGGTTTCAGATTTCAATTGGATTGGAAACTAAAATAAAATAGTAACGGTGGATTGATTTAGGAAATACTTCACTTAAGCAAGTCAAACCCAATGTTCATGGTGTTCCCTTCTCTTCTAAATCCGAGTCACTACTTGGTCCATAGATAATTCGGAATAAAAGACGTTAAATACAAGAAGCCTAAAATTAAGTTCCTTAATTCTAGGTATCCCCACACAAGATCCTAAGGTTGGTCTACACTTAGTCTCAAGTATGTTGCTTGATTAATTTTTCGATAAATTAAATCTCATTGGTTGTGGCATTCAATCATCTAAGGTCTTTAATCTAGGTGATCAAGCTAAATTAAGACTAAATATGTGTTTAATCAAACAAAAATCAATACCAAAAAAATTATCCTAATCCAAAATCAATCATAACCTTAACCGAAAAGAAAAATTTACTCATACATATTTGTCACTGAAACATAAATTATGGTCATAATATATGATTGCATTGATTAAATCCACATAATTAAAATAAATACTGAATTAAAAATAAATTAAGAAAATAAATTAAAAACATCCCTTGCTCACGCAACCTCCTCCTCCTCACATAGTGCTGATTTTGTTCTCCTTGTTCAGTGTTTTTTTTTAGCTGTTGCGTTTCTTGGTTGTGCGCCACTAGCCACCAGCTGCTTCTTTTTGCTTCAATGTGTGTTATTCTTCAACGTGGCCCCTCCATGTGTCTCAACCAACTAGCTGCCAACGTTCCCTTTTTTTTTTATTTTCACCATGCTTTCTCCACCGGTGACACATTTCAACGTTGTCTCCACCTCCGCTTTATCTTTTAGTTCATTTCTCCACTAGCAAGTTCAACGTGTCTTCTTGGCTCCACCTTGCTAACTTTTTCTCCACACACTGTCTCCCTCTTATATGTTGCCACCATTGCTGTTTCAAGTGGGTTTGTGCGCCGCTGATAAATTGGAGCTTCCTCCACCAAAGAAGTTCAACGTTGTCTTCTCATTTGCCACCAAGCTCTCTTCATCAACGTGTTCTTCCTTTGTTAAGCCACCACCAGCAAAGATCTCGGTTCAACGTGAGTCTTGGAGAGTTGAGTTGAGAGAGTTGCGTGAATGCTTGAGTGTTGTAAGTGAGAGTCTTGAGCCAACCCACCATGCGTTTTTATCTCAAAACCACCAGCCTTTAACGCTCAAGACTTCTTTCCTATGCTATCACCGTGACTCAAAACTTAAGTTGTAAGAGTGTTTTGTGAATGAGAATTAAGGGCTGTCTAAAATGTGAGTGTTGCGTGATTCTTGGATCCCAAAAAATCCTTTTCCAGCCAACGTTTTTTGATTTCTTGTACAGCTGCCCACTTGTTGTTTTTCTCCTAGCCACCAATGTAATTCAACGTTAGCTGCGTTTTGTTAGCCACCAACCAACAGAATGTTATATTTTCTTTGTCCACCAACTCGCATTTCTGCTTTTCTGCTTTTGCTGTCTTTTTCCTATTCAATGTCCACGCCATCGCCAGCCCACACTTTTGCACATGTTTTACGCCACTATATTCAAAGAAAACGCCTAAGCCACCAAATCTCGCTCATTATAAAGGCATGCCTCTCTTGTTTTTATGTCTTGAAAATCTGGTTCCTCATTCACGCCTGCATTTTTCATCCTTTTGCCATCTTTTAGTCACCTTCACGCCCACCAGCTTGGTTTCTTGCCTAATTAAAACATTTACCTATTAATTGGTGCAATTCAAACATTAAATGGGCAAGAGTTTAGCAATTTATGTATCAAAAATTAATGTAAGAATGCCCATTAACAACACCCCCACACTTGAAGTGTTGCTTGTCCTCAAGCAACTTACTTAGGTCACGACCAATGTATTCTGTCAATTTATTTTCAACGAAAATTAAGTATTTGGAATCCCTTAAAATTCGACGAACTCAAGTATCAAGCTACAACACGTATCATAATATATTAATCAATTCACATAAACAAAATCAAAATTAGATATCTTTGATCAAAAGCAAGCATAAAATTGAAGTGAACTTTCCTCACGATATTCACTCAAGTCGCTCAAGTGTATAAGGGTTGTGTTTCACTCAAGGCTTCCTCTAAGAGACTACGCTACCATAGGCTTGCAAATTTACCTATTTTTCACTACATAGAGTACATGCCTTCATGGATCAAAAGGGCTTTTATTAAGGGTTGTAATGGGGTTTTGGTTAAGGTGAGGTAAAAAGGTCAAAAAGGATACGCACAAGCATTCACAAAGTACTAAGTGATGTAGGACAATCAAAAAGAAATTATGAAATGTACATACAGAAATACGGAACTCCAACAACTCATCGCTATCAAACGCTACTTTTTTATATCTTTTTATCTTTTTGATTTTTTATTTATTTTTTTCTTTGATTTTTTTTTGATTTGTTTTTTTTTTCTTTTTTTTCTTTTTTTTGTAACAATATACATAAAGCAAATAGTACTACTACAAAACAATAACAACAGAGTCAATGTACGTCTAAAACATCTCAGCATAGCGTATAAAACAAAAGTCCCTAAATCAAGGAATCAAATATTTAGTACTTCATACAACTTGTGAAAGGGTAAGGCTAAAAGTTTTTCAAGTTTCAATGCAAAGTGATTAATAAGAAAACAACAAGGTTAAAGGCTCAAAGGGGGTAACAAAGGAAAACTGATTTGGTGGGTCATTTAAGCTAAAGGGTAAAAACAAAGAAGGCCTTTATCATGTCCATAAAGCATGTAACTAGCAGTATCAAATAGATTCAGAGCAAGTTCTGAAGGTAATCCACATAGGGAAGCATCACACATGACAAAGAAAATAGATGACTATGAGATGCAGTCATATGGCTCAAAACCTCACAAATGTTTAAATGAAAATCCATCAAAACTTTATACATTGCCTCATCACTCAGCATCAGTTATTGACTAAGTTTATGCAATTGACTACTTTAATTAATCCACATGGTTCACTATTCTCTCAAGCTGGCTATTCCAAGTTCATGCAAACAACTCAATTTTCTATCTCAAACTACTTTGACAGAATCATATGGTCAAATTCATCACAAATAGGACCTAAGTTAGCTACCAGAAGAGTCACAACCATTCAAGTATGTATCTCTCAACATCAACATTAATATCAAAAACATCAGCATACACATAATCTCAATCCCCCCCCCACACTTAATATGAACATTGTCCCTAATGTTCAAGTAATCAACAAGCAAACACAGAGAGGGGAAAGAGAAAGAAGAAGCACGCAAACCTAAAGAAAACTCAAAACAACTTAAAGAAATGCAGTAAAAGAAATGCAAAGGAAACAACGAGAAAAGAAAAGAAAGAAAACTACAGTCCTACTGGAAAACATGCATTGCGATCAAGGGGGCGAAGTGTCATAAAGAGACAATCGCTCCTCAGAGTGATCCACAAACCTGGGCATATACAATTTAGCGCGTTGTCCATTTACCTTGAACGAATTTTCATTTTCTTGTTTTACCTCAAGAACCCCAAAAGGAAGGACTTGGATCACCGTGAATGGACCATACCACCTCGACTTAAGCTTCCCTGGAAAAAGACGAAGACGAGAGTTGTAGATCAATACCTGGTCACCTACCTTAAAGTCTCTGTGGAGGATCTTCTTGTCATGTCACTTCTTCACACGTTCCTTATACAACTTCGAATTGTTATAGGAATCCAAACGAAATTCTTCAAGCTCATGAAGTTGCATAAGTCTCTTAGCACCTGCATCAGACAAATCAAAGTTAAGAAATTTAGTAGCCCAGTATGCACGATGCTCTAACTCAACAGGAAGATGACAAGACTTCCCATATACTATCTTGAATGGTGACATGCCTATGGGTGTCTTAAATGCGGTCCTATATGCCCAAAGTGCATCATCTAGCTTTAAAGACCAGTCCCGCCTAGAAGCATTAACAGTTTTCTCTAGTATTTTCTTTAATTCCCTGTTTGAGACTTCAACTTGTCCACTAGTTTGGGGGTGGTATGGAGTAGCAACCTTATGGGTCGCCCCATACTTAGCTAATAATGAATCAAAAAGTTTATTGCAAAAATGCAACCCCCCATCACTAATGATAGCCCTCGGTGTGCCAAAACGTGTAAAAATATGCTTCTTTAAAAATTTAACAACACGTCTAGACTCATTTGCGGGCAATGCCTCTACTTCCACCCATTTGCTAACATAATCAACAGCAACCAATATATATTGATTAGAGAAAGACTTAGGGAACGGTCCCATGAAATCTATTCCCCAAACATCAAAAACTTCACAAACAAGAATGTTAGTCAATGGCATGTCATGTCTCCGACTAATGTTTCCAACCCTTTGACACCTATCACAAGATTTGACAAATGTAAATGCATCCTTAAATAAAGTGGGCCAATAGAAACCACATTCCAAAACTTTATGAGCTGTCCTAGATGCACCATAATGTCCCCAAACCTCTCTAGAATGACAATGATGTAACACTGAAGACATTTCCTCTTCAGGAATGCAACACCTAACAATACCGTCCACACAAATCTTGTAAAGCAAAGGATCATCCCAAAGATAGTACCTTACCTCAGACAAATTTTTTTTCTTTTGAGCATAAGAAAAATCAGGGGGATAGATATTACCAGCAAGGTAGTTTACATAATCTGCAAACCATGGCGTGACCGTCATAACCATCAGATGCTCATCAGGAAAAGTTTCCTGAATGTCCTTCTTTGTTGCACTCTCCATGGCAGCTTCATCTAATCTCGATAGATGATCAAGTACAAAATTCTCGGTCCCCTTCTTATCCCTCAGCTCAATGTCAAATTCCTGCAAAAGTAACACCCAACGAATTAGTCTTGGTTTAGCATCGGGTTTTGTCATCAAATATTTCAAAGCTGCATGATTAGTATATACAATTAATTTAGACAAAACCAAATATGAGCGAAAATTATCAAAAGCAAACACAACCGCCAACATCTCTTTTTCCGTGGTGGTATAATGGCGTTGCAGTACGCTTTAGTGTCCTACTTGCATAAAAATGGGATGAAAGATCTTACTCGTCGTTGACCTAAAACAAAGACCCATCGTGATAATCACTTGCATCACACATTAATTCAAAAGAAGAGACCAATGAGATATAAGAATAGGTGCGACCACAAGCATATCCTTCAACAATTGAAAAGATGTCAAATATTTATCGTCAAAATTAAACACAACATCTTTTTCAAGCAACTCACCAAAGGTTTAGCAATTTTGAAAATCCTTAATGAACCTACGGTAAAAACCAGATGGCCTAAGAAACTTCTAATGGCTCTAACATTGTTCGGTGGTGGAAGTTTCCTAATGACATCAATTTTGCCGGGTCTACCTCTATACCCTTGCTAGAAATCTTGTGACCTAAAACAATGCACTCTGCACCATGAAATGACATTTTCCCAATTAACACTAAATGGGTCTCTTCACACCTAATTAAGACTTTCTCCAAGTTATCCAAGCATGCATCAAATGAAGTACCAAACACAGAGAAGTCATCCATAAAAATTTCGATGCAAGATTCAAGCATATCAGAAAAAATAGCCATCATGCATCTTTGAAATGTAGCTGGAGCATTGCATAACCCAAAGGGCATGCGTCTATAGGCAAATGTATCATAGGGACATGTAAAAGTTGTTTTCTCCTGATCTTCCAAGGCTACTGGAATATGCAAATATCCACTATATCCATCTAAAGCACAATAAAAGTCATGTCCAACTAATTTCTCAATCATTTGATCAATGAAAGGTAAAGGAAAATGATCTTTCCTGGTGGCATCATTCAATTTTCTGTAATCTATGCACATTCTCCACCCAGCTACCTTCCTAGTGGCTATTAATTCATTTTCTCATTTTCAACCACAAGGTGCCTCCTTTCTTTGGCACTACATGCATGTGGCTAACCCAACCGTAATCGTAAATGGGATAGATAATACCGCATCAAGAAGCTTTACTACCTCATCTTTCACTACCTCTTTCATGTGGGTTAAGTCTCCTCGGGGCTGCACTATCGCCTTTGCTTCCATCCTCCATAAAATGTGGTGTGTGCAAAAAGAAGGGCTTATACCTTGATATATCAGTAATGGACCACCCAATTGCCTTTTTGTGGTCTCGCAGCACCTCAATAATCGCTCCTCCATAGCACCCGACAAACAAGAAGAAATGATAATCGGTAAGTGCTCAGGTGGGTTAAGATAAACATATTTCAAATGACTTGGAAGAGGTTTAAGGTCAAGAGAAGGGGGCTCTTCAATCGAAGGCTTCGGAAATAGCTTGACTGGACGTTGGAGAGGCTCGTATGCTCTATAATGTGTCCAATATGCCTGCTCCAACTCATCTGCAATTTCTTCTAACTCTTCTTGCAATTCTTCCCCTAACTCTTCAATCGTTCCTTGTGCTTCCCCTTCCAACAAATCTGCACAAACAATAGAAGAATCATCAAGATCGAAGAATAAATATCAATAAAATGACAAGAGTCAAGAGTAGTAGGATGCTTCATAAAGATTGAACACATCAAACACTAGTTCTTCATCTTGAAGTCTCAAGATGAGTTTTCCACGCAGTACATCAATGATGGTCCGCAAGAGCTATGAAAGGTCTCCCAAGAATGATGGGGATGTCTATATCTTCCTCCATATCAAGGACTAAAAATCCACCGGAAGATGAACTTCGACCTTAACCAATACATCCTCAATGATTCCCCTGATAGGTGATTCACCGATCCGCCAAATTGCTTAAATAGTTGTGGGTTTGGGCTCGCTAATCCTAATTTTCTGAAAAGCAGAAAGAGGCATTAAATTAATACTTGTACCCAAATCCATTAAAGCTTTATCTATATTTAAATCACCAATAACACAAGGAATAATAAAACTCCCGGATCTTTAAGCGGTGGTAGCTTTCTTGACAATATGGTCAACACTCCTCATTCTGGGCCATCGTGGCATACTCCTCAAGCCTCCTCTTATTAGACAAAATTTCTTTCAAAATTTAGCATAAGAAGGCATCTCGCTTATGGCCTCAACAAAAGGAATGTTTATATGCAATTTTTAAATATCTCAAGAAAACGACCAAATTGCTTATCTAATCATGCATCTTTCAATCTTTGAGGATAAGGAATCCGAGGTCTTACCGGATGTGTGATGGGATCAGCAAATAACCTTGGATGGTTCTCCTTTTCAGCTGGTGCTTCTGTGGCCTCCTTGCCACTTCCACGACTCTCATCTTCTTCACTCTTTTCCATTTCTTTATCCTTTTGGTTCTGCTTAACTTCTTCAAGTTGCTTGCCATTTCTCAATAAAATTGCCTTTGCATGTTCTCTCGGGTTGGCCTCAGTAGTGCTAGGCAATGAACCCGAAGGTCTTTCCTTTAACAAACTTGCAATCTGGCTCATCTGATTCTCCAAATGTCTGATAGAAGATTCTTGATTCTACATCCTAACCTCTGTAGTGGAAATGTACTTCGAGAGTAAATCTTCAAGATTAGATTTCTTTGGTGGTGCAGGATTAGGAGCCTTAAAACCTGGAGGTGGAGGTGGTTGTCTCTGAACATTAGATGACTATGGTTGTGCCACCTGATTGTTCCGCCAAGAGAAATTTGGATGATTCCTCCATCCGGGTTATAAGTGTTGAATAGGATCTCCGAGTTGTTCATTATAATTGCCCAAATAATGGGCCTCTTCTGACTCTTGAGCAAAAGGATTCCCAACTTGACACTCAGAAGATGCATGAGAATCTCCACCACAATGCTCGCAAACAGCACAACTCCTTAATGAAGAACTAGCTCCTCCTCTCACACTGTGCATCAGATTATCCAATTTCTTTGTCAAAACATCCATCTGGGCAGATAAAGCCACTGTGTTGTTGACTACACGAGCTCCTGTAGGTCGTCTGGGATGCCTTTCTGTATGATATTGAAAACTGCTAGTGGCCATCTCATCAATCAACTTGTAGGCTTGATCTGGCTTTTTCCTCATTAAACTACCTCCTGCTGCAGCGTCGATGGTACTCCTGGTCGATGGGTTCATTCCTGTATAAAAATTATTGACCTGTTGCCATGTAGATAACCCATGACTAGGACATTGTGTCAACATATCCCGAAATCTCTCCCATGCTTCATATAAACTTTCATTTTCATACTGAGTGAAGGAAGTGATCTCATTCTTCATCTTTGCAACCTTGGCAGGAGGGAAAAATTTTTCCAAAAATAATCTCATCATCTCATCCCATGTAGTAATCGATCCCGACTACAAACTAGCCAACCATGCTCTGGCCTTATCCCGTAGAGAAAATGGGAATAACCTTAATCTCACTGCGTCTTCCGATACTCCATTTTGCTTAAATAAATCACAAATATCTAAAAATGTCTCCAAATGGGTGTTCAGATCCTCCAAAGGCAATCCTCCAAATTGAGATGCCCTCACTATGGATGTAATGTTGTGAGGAATCTCAAAACTCGCAGCTGTGATCGTCGACCTTATAATGGGAGGCATGGGTCTATTGTTGTTCCCCATTGTTAAATCCATCATAGTTAACTCTCTTCTCTCTTCAGTATGTGGCATCAACCTCTCTTTGTGTTGTTCCATCTCTGAAAACTTCTCTTCTCTAGTCCTTTCTGCTGAAGTACTACTCCGAGCTAATCTGGTTTCCTTACGCAACCTGCGAGCAGTTTTTTCAATCTCAGTATCTAATAGCAAATTCTCGGGCTTTTGACCACGAGTGAGCATTAACAAAATGGAATAAATAAAAAGAAAATAAATACAAAGCTAAAAATGAAAAATAAAACACACCAACGTAAAACAATCAAGCAAATAATTAAAGTATGCAAATAAACAACAAGGCAATAATTAAATTTGAGACAATTAACATCGTCTAATCTAATGACTCACGATAAGAAATTTACTCCCCAGCAACGGTGCCAAAAACTTGTTGCGATCCAAACAAAACAAAATAAATTAAATTCTATTTAGACCAATAGAGGCAAGAGCACCCCGTCGACAAGTAATATAAAACGATAAGAACTGGATATCGTACCCAAGGGAAAAATTTTCAACACGTAAGACAATTAAATTAAACGATAAAAAATTACTCAGACGATCAATAATTAATTGATTTGAAAATAAAATAAAATAAGATAAAATAAGTAAATCAAGAAATTATGAAAATTGCAAGATATAAATTAAAACAACTAGATTTAATCAAATGACAAAAATCGGTTAAGGTTTCAGATTTCAATTGGATTGGAAACTAAAATAAAATAGTAACGGTGGATTGATTTAGGAAATACTTCACTTAAGCAACTCAAACCCAATGTTCATGGTGTTCCTTTCTCTTCTAAATCCGAGTCACTACTTGGTCCATAGATAATTCGAAATAAAAGGCGTTAAATATAAGAAGCCTAAAATTAAGTTCGTTAATTCTAGGTATCCTCACACAAGATCCTAAGGTTGGTCTACACTTAGTCTCAAGTATGTCGCTTGATTAATTTTCTGATAAATTAAATTCCATTGGTTGTGGCATTCAATCATCTAAGGTCTTTAATCTAGGTGATCAAGCTAAATTAAGACTAAATATGTGTTTAATCAAACAAAAATCAATACCAAAAAAATTATTCTAATCCAAAATCAATCATAACCTTAACCGAAAAGAAAAATTTACTCACACATATTTGTCACTGAAACATAAATTATGGTCATAATATATGATTGCATTGATTAAATCCACACAATTAAAATAAATACTGAATTAAAAATAAATTAAGAAAATAAATTAAAAACATCCCTTGCTCACGCAACCTCCTCCTCCTCACACAGGTTGATTTTGTTCTCCTTGTTCAGGTGTTTTTTTTAGTCATATGCGTTTCTTGATCAGGCGCCACTAGCCACCAAATGCTTCTTTTTTGCTTCAATGTGTGTTATTCTTCAACGTGGCCCCTCTATGTGTCTCAACCAACTAGCTGCCAACGTTCCTTTTTTTTTAAATTTTCACCATGCTTTCTCCACCAGCTGACACATTTCAACGTTGTCTCCACCTCCTGCTTTATCTTTTAGTTCATTTACTCCACTAGCAAGTTCAACATGTCTTCTTGGCTCCACCTTGCTAACTTTTTCTCTCCATAGTTGTCTCCCTCTTATATATTGCCACCAGCTACTGTTTCAAGTGGGTTTGTGCATTAGTGATAAATTGGAACTTCCTCCACCAGCAAGTTCAACGTTGTCTTCTCAGCTGCTCACCAAGCTCTCTTCATCAACGTGTTCTTCCTTTGTTAAGCCACCAGCCAGCAGCATCTGGTTCAACGTGAGTCTTGGAGAGTTGAGTTGAGAGAGTTGCGTGAATGCTTGAGTGTTGTAAGTGAGAGTCTTGAGCCAACCCAACTGCGTTTTTTATCTCAAAACCACCAGCCTTTAACGTGTTAAGTCAAAATGACTTTACTTAAATATGATTTTGATGTATAACAAAAAGAGATCAAATACAAAGAAAACAAAATGCATTTAAGTCGGACACGCATTTAACCTGCATACGCACGAAGTTGAAATAACTAAAGTCGCATACGCATTTATTACGCATTTAATTAAGTCAACATAGACGAAGTTGAAACAGTTGAAGTCAACACAGACGCAGACGCAAATACACAGCAGACGCAGACGCAAATACAAAGCAGACGCAGACGCAGATACAAAAGCAGGCGCATACGCAAATACAAAGCAGACGCAGACGCAGATACAAAAGCAGATGCAGACGTTGAAAAGAAGCAGACACAAGAGTCAGTTCGAGTTAGTTAAAGAACTCAACTGATTAACCGTTTCTTTAAAGATTCAAGATTCAAGATTCAAGAATCAAGAAGCAGTTGAAGACGAAGGCTATAAATACAAGTCGAAGTCGAAGATTGCAAAGTTACTGATAGTTACACAAAACAATTACACAAAAAACTTACAGATACTTACACAAAATAGCGAGAAAAATTACTACGTGAAAAAGTGATTTAGCTGAGTGCTATTTTTCTGTAACAAGTGTTCAAATATTTTTCGAGAAGAAAAGTTGTACAGATAGCCTGTAGAGGCTAAGTGTGAAAGAATACTGGTTGTAGAGACCTGAAGAGGCTCGTGAAAGAATACTTGTAACAGTTGAAGAGATAGTGAAATCTCAGAAGAAACTCTGAGGACTGGACGTAGCCCACGGTTTGGGGTGAACCAGGATAAATCTTCGTGTCTACCACTCTTACTCTCTATCTCTATTTTAGTTTCAAATTTTATCATTACTTACTTTTTATATACACAGTATTGAAAAGTTTGATTAATCAGAATCTATAAAAATTCTGTAAAGAATTTTATTTCTAACAAATAGTTCTGAAAAGATTTATAAAAAGGGGAATACACAATTCAACCCTCCCTTCTCGTGCATTCTAATATCGTTTTCTAAGTGTTGTATTAACGTGTGATTCACTTCATAACGTTCAAGACTTCTTTCCCTATGCTATCAGCTGTGACTCAAAACTTAAGTTGTAAGAGTGTTTTTGTGAATGAGAATTATGGTCGCCTAAAATGTGAGTGTTGCGTGATTCTTGGATCCCAAAAATCCTTTTCCACCAACGCTTTTTGATTTCTTGCACACCTGCCCACTTGTTGTTTTCTCCTAGCCACCAATGTAATTCAACGTTAGCTGCGTTTTGTTAGCCACCAACCAATGTGAATGTTATATTTTCTTTGTCCACCAACTCGCATTGTCTTTTGCTGTTTTTCTTGTTTTTCCTATTCAATGTCCACGCCATCGCCAAAGCCCACACTTTTGCACATGTTTTCGCCGCCACTATATTCAAAGAAAACGCCTAAGCCACCAAATCTCGCTCACATAAAGGCATGCCTCTCTTGTTTTTATGTCTTGAAAATCTGGTTCCTCATTTACGCCTGCATTTTCATCCTTTGCCATCTTTTAGTCACCTTCATGCCCACCGGTGGTTTCTTGCCTAATTAAAACATTTACCTATTAATTGGTGCAATTCAAACATTAAATGGGCAAGAGTTTAGCAATTTATGTATCAAAAATTAATGTAAGAATGCCCATTAACAACACCTTTGTTGAAATGAGGCGGCAAATGTGAGGATTGAGCGATTCATCGAGGCGTAGTTAGCCTAAAAGGTCGGATCGGGACCTAAGGGCAAGAGGCCCAGTGATAGTCAGGGCAGTGCTAGTAGAGGGTTCAGCAAGCGTCAGAGCAGGCTCTTCAGGTCCGCTCGAGGAGCTCGATAGTCTAATTTTGGGCAGAGAGGCAGATTTGCTCAATCTAGTGGTGACCGTAGCGGTGTTAGAGGTTCAGGCCAGACGATCCCGCTATGTGAGTATTATGAGAGGAGGCACAGTGAGGAGTGCTGGTGGTTTACCGGAGCGTGTCTCAAGTGTGGTTCCATGGACCATCATCTCCGAGAGTGTCCTTTTACTGTGGAGGCCCAGTCCGTTATGACTGGTAGATCAGGCAGTACTACCTCGATGCAGCAGAGCCGTGGAGGTGGATCTGTATGGAGAGGTCGAGGTCGAGGTCGAGGTCGAGCTGAGGGATCCGTAGTGAGGTCCGAGGGACAGAGCAGCCGTCAGCAGTCCCAGGCTAGAGTCTATGCTATGACTCGGCAGGAGGCTCAGGAGTCTCCAGATGTTGTTGCAGGTATGCTTTCGATTTCTGGCTTTGAGGTTTATGCATTGATGGATCCTGGATCCACTCATTCTTTCATTGCACCGCATGTGGCATGTAGACTGCATTGTGATAGGGAGAGATTGCAGTGTGGGTTAGAGGTGAGTACACCTCTAGGTAGTACGACAGTTTTAGGAGAGGTCTGCAAGGGGTGTCCGATAGTGATTGATCAGGCAGAGTTGAGTGTAGACCTGATAGTTTTGTCTTTAAGAGAGATTGATCTTATTTTAGGGATGGACTGGCTTATTGCGCATAGGGCTGTGATGGATTGTTATACCAAGGAGGTTGTGTTAGAATCTCCTGGTCAGCCTAGAGCTGTTTTTTGAGGTGTTAGTCAGGCAGTGCCAGCTAGGATGATTTCCTTTCTGAGTGTCATGAGGTTGATGCAGGGAGGATGTGAGGCCTATCTGGCTCACATGGTTGATGCCAGGGTTGAGCAGAGGTTGCAGGATATTCCCGTGATTAGGGAATTTCCAGATGTGTTCGCCGATGAGTTATCGGGTTTGCCACCGGATCGGGAGACGGAGTTTGAGATAGACCTCGTTCCAGGTACCGCTCCTATATCTATACCTCCATATAGGATGGCACCGGTGGAACTGAGGGAGCTTAAGGCTCAGTTGCAGGAGTTGTTAGATAAGGGGTTCATTAGGCCGAGTGTTTCGCCTTGGGGAGCTCCAGTGTTGTTTGTGAAGAAGAAGGACGGGACTTTGAGGTTGTGCATCGACTATAGGTAGCTGAATCGGGTGACAGTGAAGAATAAGTATCCGCTGCCTAGGATCGATGATCTATTTGACCAGTTGCAGGGAGCTCAGGTGTTTACTAAGTTGGACCTGAGGTCAGGGTATTATCAGTTGAGGATTGCAGAGGCCGATGTGCTTAAGAGTGCTTTCAGGAGTAGGTATGGGCATTTCGAGTTCTTAGTGATGCCGTTCGGGTTGACTGATGCCCTGGTAGCCTTCATGGCCTTGATGAATAAGGTCTTCCAGCCCTACCTGGATCAGTTCGTGATTGTGTTTATTGATGATATTTTAGTGTATTCGAGGAGTAGACAGGAGCATGCGGAGCATCTGAAGTTTGTATTGCAGATTATGAGGGAGAGACAGCTGTATGCCAAATTCACAAAATGTGAATTTTGGCTGGATGAGGTGGTGTTCTTAGGCCATATTGTGTCTGGTGAGGGTATCCGGGTGGATCCTCACAAGATTGAGGCAGTGAGGAGTTAGGAGATTCCGAGAAACGTGTCAGAGTTAAGGAGTTTCCTCGGTTTAGCAGGATATTACCGGCGGTTTGTCGAGGGGTTTTCAGTGATCTCAGCCCCTTTGACAAAACTTCTGAGAAAAAATGTGGCCTTCAGATGGACGGATGAGTGTCAGAGGAGCTTTGAGGAGCTTAGGCATCGATTGACTACGGCGCCAGTGTTAGCTTTGCCGTCAGGGTCCGGAGGTTTCGAGGTATTTAGTGATGCTTCGCAGCAGGATTAAGCGAAGGTTCGATGCAAAGACGGAGAGTTATAGCGTATGCCTCGAGGCGATTGAGGTCTCACGAGGTTAATTATCCAAAGGTATGATTTGGAGTTGGCTGCGGTGGTGTTTGCTTTCAAGATCTGGAGACATTATTTGTATGGGAGACGTTCGGATCTTCACCGATCATAAGAGTCCGAGATATCTGCTGAGTCGTGAGAGTTGAATCGAGACAAAGGAGATGGATTGGTGTTGAAGGACTATGATCGCATCGATTGAGTATCATCCAGGGAAGGCCAATATGGTGGCAGATGCGTTGAGTAGGAGATCTCATATCAGTGCAGCTCAGATTCAGATTGAGAGATTGCCCAGCTTGATTCAGTTGAGAGCGCTTAATGTGCAGATGGATTTGGCTCAGGATGGAGCCTTGATTGCTACCTTGAGGCTGAGGCCTATGTTGCAGGACAAGATCAGGAGAGTCCAGGGTCAGGATCCAGTGTTAGTGAGATTGATGTATAGAGTCAGATCAGGATTGACTACTGATTTTGAGTTGAGAGACGGGACTCTTTGGATGGGTCAAAGGTTGTGTGTGCCAGATGTTGATGATCTGAGACGAGAGATTTTGGAGGAAGCGCATGTGGCCGCTTATGCGATGCATCCTGGTACTACCAAGATGTATAATAACCTTAAGTTGCATTTTTGGTGGCCAGGCATGAAGAGGCAAGTGGCAGAGTTCGTTTCTCGGTGTTTGACGTGCCAGCAGGTTAAGGCTGAGCACCAGGCCCCAGTTGGGAGATTGCATTCGTTACCCATTCCGGAGTGAAAATGGGAACGGATTACTATGGAATTTATTATGGGATTGCCTAGGACGTCGAGGCAGCATGATGCGATCTGGGTTATAGTGGACCGGTTGACCAAATCGGCTCACTTCTTGCCAGTGCAAGAGAATAATACTCTCGATCAGTTGGCCCAGAAGTATGTAGCAGAGATTGTGCGACTGCATGGGGTCCCAGTATCGATTGTGTCAGATAGGGATCCCAGATTTACTTCGAGGTTCTGGAGGAGCCTGCAGTCAGCTTTGGGTTCGAGATTGAACTTTAGTACAACGTTTCATCCTCAGACAGATGGGCAGAGTGAGAGGACGATCAAGACTGTTGAGGATATGCTGAGAGCTTGTGTATTAGAGTTCAGAGGTGCTTGGGATCAGTACTTGGCTCTGATTGAGTTTGCGTACAATAATCAGTACCAGAGCAGTATTGGGATGGCACCGTATGAGGCCTTATATGGGAGACCGTGTAGATCACCTCTTTACTGGGATGAAGAGGGTGTGAGGAGGTCCCGAGCTGATCCAGGATACAGTGGATAAAGTGAGATTGATTCGGAGTCGCATCAAGGTGGCTCAGGATAGACAGAAAAGTTATGCGGATCAGCATCGGCGTGAGATGGAGTACAGTGTAGGCGACAGAGTATTCCTCCGAGTGTCACCTTGGAGAGGAGTGCTGAGATTTAGCCGTAAGGGCAAGTTGAGTCCTCGGTATATCGGTCCCTATGAGATTACTGAGAGGATTGGACCGTTGGCCTATAGATTGGCTTTGCCTAGTGAGATGTCCCAGTTGCATGATGTGTTTCATGTGAGTATGCTCCGGAGATACCGCTCAGACCTGACTCATGTGATTCCGGCTCAAGAGATTGAGATAGCGAGTGATCTAAGTTATGTTGAGGAGCCGGTGCAGATTATCGGATCGCGGGTCAAGCAATTGAGGAGCAGGGTGATTCCATTGGTGAAAGTCCTATGGAAGAACCACTCATCAGAGGAAGCAACTTGGGAGACTGAGGAGCACATGAGGAGGCAGTACCCTCATTTGTTTGACCAGTCAGGTATGAAATTTCGAGACGAAATTTTTATTTAGGAGGGGAGAATTGTAACATCCCGTTATCGATGTGAAGGTCATATTAGTAATTTGGATGGGTTAGTGGGGTGCATTCATAATTGAACTGCACGTGCATTTTTGCCTCTGCATCAGTGATAATTGAGTAAATTGCACATGCACATATAGCGACATGCATTCATGATGGTTCCAGCATTTAAATTGTGATTATGAGTTGAATTGTGAATTTTGAGATAGTTGAGTTAGATTTGATTTAAAGTGAAATTAGGGATAATTTGAGTGGAATAGTTGAGTTAGAGTGAGAATTGAATTTGTGGAATTGGAAATTTAGATTTGAGTTTGGGATCGAGTGTTTTATATTTTTGAGGAATTATAGGAATTTTTCCAGAATTTTTAGAGTTATGTGTCCGGACCGAGAAAATGCTTAGAGACTGATGATTGTGATTCCGGTTCCGAAAGTGAGTGGTAAATGGCTTGGAAAATTTAGATTTGTGAGTTTAGGAATTATTGTGATGAGCCATTGAAATATAGAGACTGCGATTGAATAAATTTGAGGACTATGATCTATAGGTTTAAATCAACCCCATATATATATAAATATCTTTTGTTTGAAATTGGAAGACAAACTCTCTTAGGGCTCAAATCTTCTTCCTCTTCTCGTGGGTGTCGTGATCCTCTTTCCTTGGAGATTTTGCTTGCTTCCTTTTCATTGTGGTTGGAGAGTTGCTAGAAGCTTGGAGTAGATGATGTTTAGCTTGGCTTTGGAAGAAAATCGTTGGTGTTAGAGCTTGAGAAGATTTCGGAAGATTTTTAGGGTACCGTTCGATTCTTCGATTTGGTAAGTTATTGTGTTAAATGTTATTATTTATTATGGGTTATTGCATTTATGGTGTTTAATGAGTTAGATGTGAGTAGATGAGTGTGTTTAATGCTAGTATAGAGAGAGAATGGTTGAAAATGGCGGAAAAACGAATCGGAGAAGAAGAAGTTGGGTCGCATGCCGCGACGTCTGAAAAGGGGCCACACCGCGGCGAGAAAAGGTGTGCTCGCCGCGGCGAGCCCAATGAGACGCCATGGCGAGTGAATGGATTTAGACGCCGCGGTGAGTCAAGTGGTAGGAGTCGCGGCGAGGAGAAGAGAGGTGTTCGCCGTGGCGAGCGTCCCTCTGTGTGCATGCAGCGAGAGACAAGAAGCATGTAGGGACAAAATTTTATATGGATGTGTTTTGGTTTTTAGGGTATATCTTTTGGTGTATACCTCCAATTGAGGTAATTCTGGATTCGTTATGAACTAGAGAAAGAGGTCTACAATTGTGGTAGAGATTGAGAGCTTGAATTTTAATTAGAGAGATCGTAATTATCGAAAGAGAGTCCATTATAGTTTCAAATGCAACCTAAGAGTTATGTTTTGACTAATGGGAGTATAATTAGAGTTTTAAATGAGGGATTTGAGAAATCGATGGATGCTATTGACTTAGTGAATAGTGAATTTTTTGTTATGAAGTGAGAGATAGCGGATTTGGATAGAGCTGTAGCACCCCACTCCCGACGAGACCCGAACCCGACATCAACAGTGATATCTGAGCCCGTGACCCGCGAGGGTGGCGTACTAGAACAATCACTACCTTTTAAAACTCGTTATAACATTTATCTTCTCTTTCAAAAAAGTTGAGTCAAAACGATAATGATTTGGGCCGCAATACTAAAACATTTTCATCTGAAATCATTGTTTGGCCAAACACTATTTCAATAACCAAATCAGTTCATATACATATAATCATTTTCAAATTTGGCCCAATACAATTTCAATACCAAATTACTAAAATACCAATTAGACACAATCCAAATTGACATTTATGCAGGGCGTGTAACGATCCCGACCCTTACTCGACTCTTTGCAGAGACATACTCCCGCTTCACTAACGGGTACTCTTCATTTCCTGAAAAATAATTGCAATGTTGGGTGAGTTTGAGAACTCAGTGAGAAACCATCATCGATGGTTCACCCAACTCATGCATCCACAATCATATACACATTATATCACATGTTAACACATTCATAAAATCACATGCATTCAATTTCAGTTTCACACAGTACACCTTTGATCATTCATATATGCAATATGCATGTGACACTTTCATTTTCTTTTCGTTGTTGTGACCGTGCGCTTGAGTTCATTTACGTTGAGCCAGTGGCTCTGAAATCGTTGGGCATGATATGCCCTGCGGTGAGCCTGAGGCTCTAACAGTCGTTGGACCTGAAGTCCTGTGTGTTGAGCTTAAAGCTCTCATATACATTGGGCGTGATATGCCCTGATAATCCCTGTGAAGGGCACTATGCATTGAGCCTGTGGCTCTGAATACGTTGGTACCACCGGTCACAACTATCATTATCTGATCATGCAATTATGCTTGAGTGCACATGTTCACTTTTCATTTCGATAACACCTTTTAGTTCTTCGGACCTTTGGTCCGGTATTTCGATCATATGCACATTCAATTCATTTCACTCATGCATTACAATCCAATTCGCTAATGCATTTATACACAATTATTCACGTTTACACTTCAATATCGCAATCCAATATTTCTAACACCTATGGTCCGAAATCAATCAAAAGCAATCACACATATATCCATCCTTAACTCCACATGGCATTAATGCATCTAATATTAAACACATAAAGGCCGAGGAACCAACTAGGTTACTCACCTGCACTTCCGAGCTATAGCCTGGAAGTCCTAGCATATCCGTGGAATTGCTCCATCGGTGCCTTTAAAAATAGTCAAATAATCACATTACCAAAGATACCAATTTCAATATTCAATAGCAAATACGATAAATACTATACATGTTATGACTTTCCCGATTCAATTCGCGAATTTCTCAATTGGATCACTCTCACTCTAGTCCATAACAATTCCAGATCTCATTTATCAATTTACAAATTTCCATACTCTAAGATCACATTTCAATTAGAATCACAATCACTAATCGTTTACCACTCAATTCCAATAATCATATAATTACATTCCGAATTTCCATTCTTATCCATTCAATATTCTTAGTCTCCAAGTTCCAATTAATCATTTAGACACCAATTCATTTGAAGTCAATCCTCAAGCTCATTACTTGTAACAATCATCTCATAATCACTTAATTTCATTTCTTCTAATTTGCAATTCCTAGTCTAAAAAATTCAATTAGTCCATAGCCAATTCATTAAGAATAAACCCTTTTAAAACAAGCAATTCACCCCCGGAATTCAGGCGTCCTCGCCGCGCCCCATGGTCGCTCGCCGCGGCGAGTCTCCTGCCTTCTCCGCGACCACGCTTCCTTTCTCTCCGCGACGTAACCACATCCGCCACGCGACGCGCGCTAGGTCTCGTCGCTGCATGCGATGAAAGTCGCCAGCCATGGCGCTCACAACATCCTCGTCACGGCAGGTAACTGATTTCAGCTCGTCATGGCAAGACAATTTATTTATTTATTAAATCGCGACGTGTACGCTGGAAAGGCTCGCCATGACGTGTTCATCACACGTCATGACGCGTAACCCGTAAAATCGATCAAACCCAAAATTTCGCAGATCCTCGATATAAATCATCCCAAATCCATTCTAAACACTCTCAATCAGTTTTAAACCTTAAACCCAACTTATTTCTATCCTCAAAACATCATTTAACTCATTTTTCATCAAAAACCCAAATCAAAACCAACAAAAACCCTATCATCGAAACTTTCTAACTTTCTAACCAATTTCTTACTCACATATATGATCAAATCAAATGATTTAACTCATAAACACATAGAAACTTACCTGATTCAAGCTTCGATCCTTTGAAAATCCTTCAAGAACTCCAAATCCCAAGTTTTTCTCACCCACGACCGTCGATGATGAGAAATGAACTTTTTAGCTTATATCTTAAGCTTATATATATATATATATATAAGATCATCTGCCACATGCCCAATTCTTAGGTCTAACAAACCGATTCTTATTCTATTTTCTCCCAATTTACTTAATAACCATAACTAATAAATCCCGAAATTATAATCCCAATTGTTTCATATCAATTGTCAATCAATCTCGGACCCTAATCAATTTAATCATCACTAAGCCAATCTTCCGGTCCGGATCCATTACTCAAAAATCTCGAGAAAAGTTCCCATAAATTCACAAAATTAGCAAATACCCATTCCTATACTCACATTCCACTTTCCATTCCTCTAAATTCCATTTCATTCCAATTCCATATTCAAAACCTAATTTATACACTTATTACTAAATTTCCAATTTTCACAACCAATTCTCATCTGCATAATTATAACCAATTTCGATACACAATCAATTCGGGAATCGTCATACATGTATGTAGATATATATATATACTTGTGCGAATAATAATCATCGATATCTATAAAAACAATAATGCATGCACAATGTCACATTTGTCTGCACCCAATTCTAACCCGATCCAGACATCGACATACCCGTCACTCCGTAGAACGGATGTTACAATTCTCCTCCTTATAAAAATTTCGTCCTCGAAATTTCATGTCGATTTGTCAAAATGATAGGGAGTCTTACGATCATTGATTCTCGATTTCCACTTATTTCCCTATCACGATACGCATAATTTCCGCCAAATCTTTCTTAACTCTACATTGCCTTTTACTCACAATTCATCACTTCCAATATTGATAACACATGTTTCGGATCCTAAAATATTTTCTAATTCAGTCTTTGTAACACTTTGGATCCGAATCATCTTTTAGGATTTTAGATTTAACTTGCCAAATTTAATCACACTACAATCACTTACTTACCTCTTTTCCTTTCTCAAACTTTATACTATTTTAACGATTTCTTTTCGATTACTCATAATTTTTATATCCACCACCAATAATATACATATCCGATCATATCAATATTTCCTATTTCATCTATATAGTACTTTACTTAACCCATTTCATCTTTTAGGTTGCTCTTGACTTGCCAATCCATAAATCGATTCACAATACGGCCACATCAAGGCCACTAATAACTAATTTAATTTCCTTTTCCTATGATATCAATCAATACATAGATTGGCCGAGGTGACACATTTAGAAATTTATCATGTATCACTTATCATATTACATCTCTCAATGCCAATTACTACTCTCGTAAGGTTTCAATAATCTCGATAATCATCGATCCGATTCATTCTCATCAATTTGAATTTTGTTATCACCAATTTAACAATCTATATTTTACAATCACTCGATCCATACATCAATCTCATAACCCTATGGATTCCAAAGAACATATTAGTTTCACATTTAACATCAGCAATCAATCCTGTAGGTCAGACCTACATTCAATGTCACACTCTACTTCCTATCACTCTTCTAATACCCTCTTATTATTATTCCTTGGATTTTTTTTTCACTAACGGTTCCCTTAATGAATTTTACTCATACTTCTTAATCCATTCACATTACTCATTTTCTTTATAGCTAAACTATTCACAATTTCTCAATACGGTCCACTATTCAAGATTCTCAATTCGGATTTTGCCATGCTTTCAATACACACCTGCACATTTGACTTGGAATTCCAATCGCTAATATCGTTCTTTTTGCTTTACTAACTCGACGGTTTACACTCATTCTTACATTAGGTATCATAATCTTATCACCTCACTACTTGTTTCAATAACGAAATTCAAACACTCAAATGCATAGTCATTTTTTCCATTCACTCATATAACTTAATCACTATTGCCTTATAAACGATATACATCCAAAACAATTTTGCATGCGAATAGAATCTCCAAACTTTACAACACTTTCTAATACACTAAAATTATCAAGTTATCAAATACCAATACTGCCCATCAGATTATACTGATCTCCAAGTGTCTCTTTTTACAATCATTAGTCATACAATTCACACATTTTTCCTCGAACATAATCATCAGGGACTAAAATCAGAAAACATCTAACAATTTCTGGACATATCCAGTATACAATCATACACTCCACACATTTTTAGGATTGATTGTATATTGGAAAAATAACTCCAAATTCCTTATGTACCTGTCCTTTACAATTTCACATTTATCAATACCTTTATTTACATTTTAATCTCCCAATACCATGTTCGAATAATAATTCATCCGTTACTTATTCAATCAAGATCAAATTCACTCTTATAAAACTTGCATACTATACAATTTCCTCAACTATGCCAATTTATCTTCTTCACTATTCAAATGTATTCTATCGATCATCGATGATCACAGTCACTATCCACTTTAAACTCAATCTACACATTTCACTCTTCAATAATATAATGAACTCCTTACACCTATGATCAATTTGCATAATTTTTTACATATCATACATCTCCAATGAGGAACAATTTTCTCATAACTTACTCAATTTCATCAAATGTATTTCGACACACGTTCCTTTACACTAGATTCTCCACATATTGCGATTTATTCATTATCATGTCAAACTGGATTAATAATACCATTATCAAATCCACTTTATCCTTTACAATATTCACACAAAATATACCAGCATCAGTATTCTCCTCAAATCACAACTAATATCTTTTTACTATTCAATAATCCTATTACACAATCGAAGTCTTTACATTATCGTAACACGTACCTTCTTAATAACTTATTCTATCTTTTACACTCCCAATAACGACTTTTCATTCATTTCACATTTATCTCTAATTTGTCCTTTCATTGCTAAACTTTTCAATTCTCATCATCCAATGAAATCCAATTCAGTGGAAATTCTTCTTTCAATTCCTAATCATCAACGATCGTCATATTTCTTATCGATTATTCTCAATACCTTAGGAAATCAATTTCGACTATTCACGCTATCCCGTGAAGATCAATCTATGCCATAATCCATATAACCAGAGCATCCTTTTTAATACCGTTCATTGGGGTACATACCATTTAAAATTATTACATCAATATACCAATTAGTCACTTATGCTTAGGATACCTCAATCTCATTAAAGTTTTGACCACGTTTTTCCTTTTTGCACCTATCCTCGATCATGAGGATTTTACCATACCAATATCCTAATTACAATCACAATTCATTCCCAATTCAATCACTATAAGCACTTTCATTTCTTACTCTAACTCACATGAATTTTTTAACTATAAGACTTGGCGGTTATCCACTAACACACCAATTGATTTCCGATATCATTTCCATTATCGTGTGCATTCAGATAGGCAAATCCAATCGACCTTAACAACTGTTCAGCTTTTTCATCTATCAATACCATTTTCTTACCTTTCGATCTTTTCATTGTTTCGTTTCACGCAGTCACACTTAAATCCATATCACAATAATCACAACTCTCATCACGCTTTCGCTGTGCAACTCTAATCACAAAACATTTTATTTCCATTTACTTTACTTATATACTTTCAATCTTGCCATTTCTCATATATCTCTATATTTCCTCTATACATATTCACATCTATTTCACGCTCACGATTGTTCCTATATCACTCTAGTGTCGTATTTCATAATCGCCCATCGGTACCAATACACTAATTCTCCAATTTTCATATCGTATCATCTACTTGTTCTTATTCCTTGATTTCCACAACTTCCATTTATCACATTTTCCATATCATCTTTTCCTAACTATTTCTAACCACTTAAATCATCGGTGCAGGCTCGTGTATGAGACTCATATGTTATCTCGGGATCATCATCCTTTGTCACGACATATGACTTATATGCATGCACTTTGATACATTTTCTCGTAACGCCTATGTAAGATTGTACTACGGGCTCGATACCACATATGTAGCACCCACTCCCGACGAGACCCGAACCCGACATCAACAAAGTGATATCCGAGCCCGTGACCCCGAGGATGGCGTTAGAACAATCACTACCTTTTAAAACTCGTTATAACATTTATCTTCTCTTTTAAAAGCAGTTGAGTCTTGCAAAACGATAATGATTTGGGCCCGCAATACTAAAACATTTTCATACTGAAATCATTGTTTGGCCAAACACTATTTCAATAACCAAATCAGTTCATATACATATAATCATTTTCAAATTTGGCCCAATACAATTTCAATACCAAATTACGAAAATACCAATTAGACACAATCCAAATTGACATTTATGCGGGCGTATATCGATCCCGACCCTTACTCGACTCTTTGCAAGAGACATACTCCCGCTTCACTAACGGGTACTCTTCATTTCCTGAAAAATAATTGCAATGTTGGGTGAGTTTGAGAACTCAGTGAGAAACCATCATCGATGGTTCACCCAACTCATGCATCCACAATCATATACACATTATATCACATGTTAACACATTCATAAAATCACATGCATTCAATTTGAGCCACACAAGACACCTTTGATCATTCATATATGCAATATGCATGTGACACTTTCATTTTCTTTTCGTTGTTGTGACCGTGCTACCGAGTTCATTTACGTTGAGCCGGTGGGCTCTGAAATCGTTGGGCATGATATGCCCTGCGGTGAGCCTGAGGCTCTAACAGTCGTTGGACCTGAAGTCCGTGTGTTGAGCTTAAAGCTCTCATATACATTAGGCGTGATATGCCCCGATAATCCCCGTGAAGGGCACTATGCATCGAGCACTGTGGCTCAATACGTTGGTACCACCGGTCACAACTATCATTATCCGATCATGCAATTATGCATGAGTGCACATGTTCACTTTTCATTTCGATAACACCTTTTAGTTCTTCTGACCTTTGGTCCGTATTTCGATCATATGCACATTCAATTCATTTCACCATGCATTACAATCCAATTCGCTAATGCATTTATACACAATTATTCACGTTTACACTTCAATATCGCAATCCAATATTTCGAACACCCATGGTCCGAAATCAATCAAAAGCAATCACACACATATATCCATCCTTAACTCCACATGGCATTAATGCATCTAATATTAAACACATAAAGGCCGAGGAACCAACTAGGTTACTCACCTGCACTTCCGAGCTATAGCTGAAGTCCCAAAGATATCCGTGGAATTGCTCCATCGGTGCCTTTAAAAACAGTCAAATAATCACATTACCAAAGATACCAATTTCAATATTCAATAGCAAATATGATAAATACTATACATGTTATGACTTTCCCGATTCAATTCCCGAATTTCTCAATTGGATCACTCTCACTCTAGTCCATAACAATTCCAGATCTCATTTATCAATTTACAAATTTCCATACTCTAAGATCACATTTCAATTAGAATCACAATCACTAATCGTTTACCACTCAATTCCAATAATCATATAATTACATTCCGAATTTCCATTCTTATCCATTCAATATTCTTAGTCTCCAAATTCCAATTAATCATTTAGACACCAATTCATTTGAAGTCAATCCTCAAGCTCATTACTTGTAACAATCATCTCATAATCACTTAATTTCATTTCTTCTAATTTGCAATTCCTAGTCTCAAATATTCAATTAGTCCATAGCCAATTCATTAAGAATAAACCCTTTTAAAACAAGCAATTCACCCCCAGAATTCAGGCGTCCTCGCCGTGGCGCATGGTCGTTCGCCGCGGCGAGTCTCCTGCCTTCTCTGCGACCACGCTTCCTTTCTCTCCCGCGACGTAACCACATCCGCTCGCCGCGACGCGGCGCTTAGGTCTCGTCATGGCGTATGACTACTGTCGCTGCCATGCGCATAACATCCTCATCGCGTGCAAGTAATCGATTTCAGCTCGTCGCTGCAAGACAATTTATTTATTTATTCGTCATGACGCAGCACATTGGAAAGGCTCGCCATGACGTGTTCATCACACGTCATGACGTGCGAACCCGTAAAATCGATCAAAACCAGAAATTTCGCAGATCCTCGATATAAATCATCCCAAATCCATTCTAAACACTCTCAATCAATTTTAAACCTTAAACCCAACTTATTTCTATCCTCAAACATCATTTAACTCATTTTCAACAAAACCCAAATCAAAACCAACAAAACCCTATCATCGAAACTTTCTAACTTTCTAACCAATTTCTTACTCACATATATGATCAAATCAAACGATTTAACTCATAAACACATAGAAACTTACGATTCAAGCTTCGATCCTTTGAAAATCCTTCAAGAACTCCAAATCCCAAGTTTTTCTCACCCACGACCGTCGATGATGAGAAATGAACTTTTAGCTTATATCTTAAACTTATATATATATATATATAAGATCATCCGCCACATGCCCAATTCTTGTGGTCTAACAAATCGATTCTTATTCTATTTTTCTCCCAATTTATGAATAACCATAACTAATAAATCCACAAATTATAATCCCAATTATTTCATATCAATTGTCAATCAATCTGGACCGGAATCAATTTAATCATCACTAAGCCAATCTTCCGGTCCGGATCCATTACTCTAAAATCGAGAAAAGTTCCCATAAATTCACAAAATTAGCAAATACCCATTCCTATACTCATATTCCACTTTCCATTCCTCTAAATTCCATTTCATTCCAATTCCATATTCAAAACCTAATTTATACACTTATTACTACATTTCCAATTTTCACAACCAATTCTCATCTGCATAATTATAACCAATTTCCGATACACAATCAATTCGGGAATCGTCATACATGTATGTACATATATATATATACTTATGCAAGTCAATAATCATTCGATATCTATAAAAACAATAATGCATGCACAATGTCACATTTGCTCGCACTCCAATTCTAACCCGATCCAGACATCGACATACCCGTCACTCCGTAGAACGGGATGTTACAAGAGCGCTGGAAAATCATGATCATGCATTATATAATTTCAAATTAAGACATGTGCATTAGTGAATTCAATTGATTGAGCATCTAGTGATGATAATTCGTTTGAATTGTTATAGAGGCACCGATTGGATCGACAAATCCACGGATATCATTTGGGACTTCAAGCGAGAACTTCGGAAGTTACGGTGAGTAACCTAGTTAGTTCCTCGATCTTTGTGTATTAATATGTCTTTGTGAATGTGAATTAGTTTCCAACGTGAGTGATACAAATGTGAATCGATTATGAATTATGAGCAAGTGTTCTGATTGTGACAAGCGAGTGAAGTGATATATATATATGTGCTAGTGACTGTGCAAGTGTTAGTGCATACTAGGCATGATTATAAGTGGTAACTAAACAGTTGTGACTGAAGCATTTAGTGAGCAGAGCTTTAAGCTCGATTATCAGTGAATGGGCCCAGGCCAAAAGGGAATAGTGCATACCCGAGGGCTCTCCTATCCCAATGTGAGCGGGCAGTAGTGCATACCCTGAGGGCTCTCCTACTTGCCGAAAATGTGATCATTGTGAAAAGTGCCCGAATCGGGACAGTGTTAACGCTCAGTCACAACAATGACATAAAATGAGAATTTGCATACATTGTGCATCTGACTGTGTAGTGAAATTGAGAATGCGTGTGATATGTGACAATGGTGAAGTGACATGTCTGAGCTATGTTATCGTATAAATGTGTAAATTGTGTACAGTGTTCTAAAATGCGTTAAAGTGTACTATGTGATATATTATGTGTATATGCATGAGTTGGGTGAACCATCGATGATGGTTTCTCATTGAGTTCGCAAACTCACCCAACATTGCAATATATTTTTCAGGACAACGTCAGTAGGATTCTAGCTCCCGTGATAGATTTTTCCTACCGTGCGAGTGCGTGATCAAGTGAAGCAATGGCACTCAGGTCAGTCAGCTGGGGCGATTTTTGGGATGATCTTAGTATAGACGTTTGTATCAGATTCCCTTTTTGGATTATTGTATTTAACCTATAGGGGACTGATAGACTTGTCTATATTTTGGATTGATGCTATGAAATGAAAGTTTATTGTGGTTTTAAATTTTAGTGATTTGCATATGCGGTTTAATTATATTGATGCCATGCTAGTGTTTAGTGATTGTTTTCGTTAGTAGCACTTCCTTGCGGTGGGATATTCGTCGGAACGACCCACGGGCGTCCCGGTGCGTACCCTACGGTAAGGGAGCGCTACATTTAACTACCAATTTATAACATAAAACACAACCTTACCTACTTAAGCTTCCACTTTCTTCATTTCTCCAAACTTTTCACCAATTCTCTACCTTCCTCCTAACACCATATAATCATCACCATCACAAGGCTTAGGTTTGGATTTGTGTGTGAACAAAGAAAGAAAAAGCAAGCAACAAAGGAGGGTTTCTTGGAGAACCAACGAAAACAAGCAAGAAGGGAGAAGCTACGGATGAGAAGGAGAAGGAAACTTTCAATTACAAGTGATTTTAACTCTTTCCAACCTAAGCATCGTGGGCAACTTGCATTTTATTCACTTAAGCACCTAAGGTGACATGTTAGGCACATGACACATGTCACTTGCCACATGTCAACCTCTCAATCCTCCATTTAATTTCTCTCCAATTCAAGTCCAAATTCTAGTCCAATTTCTTCCCAAAATTCCAATGGCTCAAAATTAATAATTCCTAAAATCATGTATCTAATTTTCAGTACCATTAGATAGTACTTTTTACTACCGCTAACCAGTCAGTCTGTCACTTGGCAATTTTCCTAGTCCGAAAAAGTACCCCGAAAATTTTTCAGAATTTTTTTTAAAATTCTCTAAAAAATCAAAACACTCAAAGACCCACTCCAATTAAATTTTCAAGCACAAAAATCATATTTTTCCACAATAAGCACATTAGAGACACATATACCAGGAAATGCCATGAATGCATGTACAATCATTACATATGTAAAATTTACTATTTACGTGCATATATGAATGCATGAACATAGCAAAACAAATTTAAACACTCCTAAACCATTTCAAATTACTATTTTACCCTTCCCATCGGTGATGGGATGTTACACAACTCTTCCCATAATTTTTTCATCTTACTGTAATACATGGCAACAGAGGAATTACCTTGCTCCATGGAAGAGATCTGCCTCTGTATTTGGTAGATTTGAGGGCCATTACTATTACCAAATTGTTCTTCTAGTTCTTGCCAAAGTTTTCTAGCTGAGGCAGAGTAGATGAAGGTTTCGGCTATGTCTTTCTACATTGAACTGATTATCCATGAGCTAACCATTTCATCCACCCTTCTCCATTTCGAGTGAGTGGGTTCATCCGTTGGTTCCACCAAGCTTCCATTAATAAATCCCAGCTTATTCTTGGCTACTAGAGCTCTTTTCATAGATCTGTTCCATGTCAAAAAGTTGCTATCAATGAGTAAGAAAGTTACGAGAGCCATTCCTGGGTTATCATATCCTTGCAAAAATAAGGGATCATCATAGTTTTGAATAACATTTGTACTTCTATATGTGGGATCGAAAACTTCATCGATGTTGGCCATGACGAAGAGTATGGTAAGTTTTTGAGTTTAACAAAAAAAATGGTAATGTTCACAGATTCAAGATGTTGGCTCTGATACCATGAACAAATATGAGAAAGGATGACATATTTAATACTCTGCCATTGATACTGTAACGACGAAGAGGAAACGCAATAGCAGAAAGGATTTTTTCTCTTTATGTTATTCACGTGAACAGTTGCTCCTTTTGTATAACTGTACAAGAAGTAAAAAAATGAAGGAAAAAATATTTACAACTCATCAACGAAAGTTCTAGAATCTATATACAAAATAGAGTATAACCAACTTAACATCCCTGCGTGAGTAAGAGTGAAAAATCGCTGATATGAGAGCGTCTATATTTCAACAATCACACCCAATAACATGATTAACTTGTGTTAACCTTAACAGAGAAATTTTCTCAACAATCATTCGTATTATATATACATTATATATCTAAATAATTAGTTTTGGCATTATTTATTAATTAGACATATAAAATATTAATTAGATAATAGCTTAGATTCAAAAGCTATATGGATAATCTTCTAGTTGAAATAGAATCCTATCTTAGATTGAAGTCTATTATCATGTTGATATTGGAATTGTTTTACTGCTGGACATGTTGGTAATTGGATAGAGTTACTGCTAAATTGTGGGGATATTGTGGATAAGTGAAATAAGAAGGGAGTAACAGCTACGTGTTTTTGATTTTGCGCACATCTTGAACATATGGTAGAGGTCTATCTCTAAGGTGAGTGTGTTGTAACAGAGTTGAGGTAAGAGTGCGGCAACAGTAATGATGTGCATGTGTGGCATAGTAATGCATGTGCATTAATAGTCAATGAATGTGTGGCATAGTAATGCGTGTGCATCAATGTCAATGAATGTATGGCATAGTATGTTGTGCGTTAATTGATTTATAGGAGTTACTTGTCAATGAAATTTATATGGTGTTGATGCTAGTAGAAGTCTATCTCTTGGAGAGTGGTGCTTGTGCATGAGTATGCTGAATAACATGTGAGAGGAGCAACGGTGCAGTGAGTTTTTTAATCTTGGGGAAACATCGTGGGATATGTGCTATGTGTGGAATATAAACTGAGATTTAATGCAGTGGGCGTAAAGGTGGATTTGGTGTTGGCTTTATCAAAGTTGTTATTTCTTTTTTATTTCCGGAGTCTATTGGAGTTGTGGTGGCTACAGTAATTGATTTACGGATTAGCATCTTTGGTGTTTTTGTGGAATTGACATGGATAATTCCTAATGTAGTGAACAATATTTTATGGTCTACTGTACAGCAGCGAGAAAAATGGACAACCTTGGCCTTTGATGTTTATAATGTTTCGGTAAATAAACGTTTATATTTTATGGTGACAATTTTCTGATTTATTATGGAGGAGCTGAACCGACTGGCAAGTTGTCTTCTTTTCTTTCTCAAGTGTTGTTGTTTACGTTGAATTTTATTTAATCACTTGAGTTATTGAGTTTATTTTATTATCATTAAATATCATTTGAGAAAATTCTTTGTCGAGGTTAGTACGAGGTGGTCATACTATTGGGTGTGAAATTCTTTCACGGAAAGTGAGGTTAAGAGATAGTAATAAGGGTTGAGTGGTGTCGGCTCAGTAGAGCCTTGGGTAAATCTATTATACTTCGGTGAAAGTTATTAAGCTAGGTGAGGGTCACGCGGATGTAGATAAGGTGCGTCGAACTGTGTTACCAAATTTTTGGTATTTTTATTATTTCGGTTTTGCTTGTTTTTATTTTGTTGGTGCTAAAGAAGTTTGCGAAAAGTTGCAAAATAATTAACATTATTAGTTTTTCAATTAGTATCAAAGCAAAGTCACCAATTCAGAACTTGGTAGTAAGTTGGTGCAAATCTTAGTGTTGCAAACATGGCCATAAGAGAAGGAGCATCAATTATCAGGCCACCGCTGTTAGATGGATATAACTATCTTACATGGAAATCACGGATGAAAGTCTTCATCCAAGCTCAAGGTATGAAAGCTTGGCATTCGGTAGTACATGGTTAGATGCATCCGATGATCACTGATCATAAAAGAGAGGCAGTTCAGAAAGATCCATTTGAATGGATAAGAGTTGAAGAAGAAAGTGCATTCTAAAATTTACAAGCAATGCATGCGATATTCAATGCTATTGATGAGGGATTCTTCTCAATGATTTCATCCTGTGAATCAGTAAAAGAAGCGTGGAATGATTTGCAAACTGTTCATGAAGGGTCAAAATCTGTGATAATGTAGAAACTACAGATGTTAGCTATGCGATTTGAAGAGCTGAAGATAGATGAGTATCGGACCCCGAATCTTTTGGTAAGTTAGGATGATTAAATAAGGATTTTTGAATGATTATTCATGAGTGAAGAAGTTAAGAATTTTTGAAATTGAAATGAAATAGAAGATATGGTATAAATATGAGATGGATTAATGTGGAATTAATTGACATGTTAATATGCTTAAGGTAAGGTGTCATGAAATTAGGTGGCATGATTTAATGGGATTCAATTATTGTATTCTGTGGACTTAATTAGCATGTTAAGGAAACTTAATTAACATGTTGATTAGACTAAGACTATATGACATGGATTAAGTGTATTAAGGTGTTATGAAGGTTATAAATGTATTAAGAGTTAAATGGGCCTTGGACTCAAGTTGGGCTTAAGTGGTGATATAAAAAGAAGAGGATTAAAACAAGAGTAATGAGTTGGGTGGCATGAATAAATACAATTAAATGTGTTAGTTGAATTTAAGAGTTTAGAGTTTAATTGGGCCTAAGAGAATAATGGTCCTAAATTTAATGAAAAGAAGAAGAAATGGTTTGGACTTAAGAGATTTAGTAGGATGAGAAGAAAGAAGAAAGAATAATTGGGCTTTAGGTCCAAATGAAATGAATAAAGAGAGGATATATATGAAATGGGCTTTAATGAAGTAGGAAAAGAAAAGAAAATAAGTTGGGCTTAAAGAATTAGTGGGCTTGAGTAGTATAAGAGGAAAATAAGAAGAAGAAGGAATTAAGGGAAATGAAGTGGACTTGGGCTTAAGTTGTAGTATGAGTTAAATGAAGAAGGAAGGAAGAAGGAAAGAAGAAAGAAAGAAGAGGGAAGTAAATAGGCTTTGGGCTTAAGTGACTTAAGTAAAGAGTATAAAAGAGAGGAAATAAGAAGGAAGAAGAAGAAGGGAGTTGGATTTTGGGCTTAAGTTAAATGAAGAAGGAGTATAAAAGAGGAAGAGTTAAGTGAGTTGTAGGGAAAAGAAGAGGAAAAAACGAAATTGAAAGGGAGAGGGAGAGAGTTTCGGCCATGGAAGGGAGAAGGAGAAAAGAAAGAAGCTTGCTAGGGTTTGTGATTTTCCAAGAGAGTTAAGAGGTTTTTGAAGAAAGTCCAAGAGATAAAAAGGTGTAGGAAGAGTCAAGCTACAATCTAAGCCAAGGAACTTCTTATTTGAGCAAGGATTTAAGGTAAGTCATGAAGTTAAGTTTAAGTTTTTGTTGGTTTTATGGTTTAGAAAGACTAAGAATGGAATGGGTATAGTGATTCTCAAGCTAATTTCATGAAAGGGGTTTTATAGAATTTCATTAGAATTTGTGTTTATTATAGGTTTTCGATTTTAATGAAGGGAAAGAAGGAAGAGAAGAGGAACAAGAGTTGTAGCAAAGAAACCAAGGATTTAGCAAGTTATAAGGTAGGTTTTATGTTTATAGTTAAATGATGGGCCACTAATATATTTTTCAAAAGAATTATAAATCTAAAAATGCTTTCAAATTCATTGTTTTTAAAATGCTTTGAAAAAATTGCTATCATTGATATATAATAGTATGAATGATTTGAAAATGTTATGTGAATTGGATGATTGATGATTTGATATGTGAATGTGGATGTTATGTGATTTTGCTTGAGGAATGATGATGCATTGCATATGAAATGTTTTATGTTCATGAAATGATTTATTAAAATTTGCATGATTTATGCAAAAATAAGATTTCCAAGATTTTTGCCTTTGGGCAATCAAGATTCAAGACATGATTATATGTTATGTGGGTAAGGTTAAGTCCACCCAAGAAACGTCTCGTGCACGATGACCATGAAAAGCCTTCGCCTACCGCCTGCCGTGTGGCATAGGATGATCCAATATTTGGACTCCTCAAGATTTGCCCATATAAGATCATTAATGAGATTATATGGTTGCCAAGAATTGTGGACTTGCCAAACCATTATGATGTGTTAGGTGGTATGTGTTATATGATGTGAATTGTGATAAGTTGAATTGCATTCATGATTTCATGAAAGTTTGAAAAATGCATGAATTGCGTTTATGATTTTATAAACCTTTGAAAAATGAATGATTTGTGATTTCAAGAAAATGACAAGAGTTCTTAGTTTATGATTTTATGAAACTTTGAAAAAAAGAATGATTTGTGATTTCAAGAAAATGACAAGAGTTCTTAGTTTATGATTTTATGAAACTTTGAAAAAAAAGAATGATTTGTGATTTCAAGAAAATGACAAGAGTTTTGAAGAAAACAATGTTTTATGATCCAAAGGAAATTTATATGGAAATGGACTTCTAAAACTGTTTTGTTCATTATTTGGTTATAAGCATAGAACCTATTGGGCTCCCCAAGCTCACCCCCCTTATTTTCCCAATTTCCAGGTTTTTAGCAAGAAGTCAAGAGGAAGTGGATCAAGACATCTTGTGCTTGTTTTATTGTGTATTTGAAGTTTGGTTATGTAAATGTATAGTTGTAATTCATATGATAAATTGAATAAGGTAAATGAGATATTGTTATTGGTTTTGGATTTTGGCTAGGAAATGCCAATGAAATTGTAAAACTCTTATGTATGATGATTGATGCAATATGGATTTGAGTATGGTTGTGAATGTAAAATTGCATATAAACGAATATGGAGCAATGGTTGAAAGTTAGCATGATGCCTAAGTCTTGTTGATGAGGATAGCTTTGATGGTTGCCTAGGAATTTAGGGTTTAATGAGCAAATTGAATCAAGAATTTATAGAATGATAAAATAAGTGTGATGTTTGAGTCGTTATAAAGTATGTTAGCATGAGAGGGCATGAATATCATATAGATAGGTAAATGTTATGAGGTTGGGATTGATGGTCATGCATGTGTAATGAAGGTGAAAATGAGGCTTGTGTGAGGTTGATTGGGCAAAGTCATGTTGAGGTGTTAAATTATTGAATGAATGAGTTTGGCATAGAAATGGGTGAGTTTAAAAAGGTTAGGAGTGTTCATGGTGTTTGGATTAGGTCAAGAGAGCGATAGAGGGTCGAGACGAGCCAATAATAGACATAGCTCGAGTTATTGTCTCCATAACTCGACTTGTGAAGCTGATTGAATAATAAGTCGACTTGTTAGTGATAAGTCGAGTTATTTGCCTCGATAAGTCGACTTGTTAGTGATAAGTCGAGTTATTTGTCTCGATAAGTCGACTTGTTAGTGATAAGTCGAGTTATTTGTCTCGATAAGTCGACTTGTTTGTGATAAGTCGAGTTATCCATCAGCAGACCTCGAGTTACGGGAAAAATGGCATATTGGACATTGTTAGAGGCCGAATTTTGGTTTTGTGGTATTCATGAGAGTTGTAGATCTAGATGTCTACTTTCAAATGGTGAAAGAACGAACATGATCCGACCTCTAGATTAAAAGTTATGGCAATCGCGCCAAAAGAGTCTCAATTGGATTTTTGAAGTGAGCATGGTCGATTGTTTTGGGTACAAATCCCTCATACGACCTCCAAATGAGGTGAGGCTTAAACCATTGGATTTATAAGACATATATATTTCTTACTACAGAAATTGGTATCATTTGGAGTTAAATTGAGGAAGTTCTCATTAAAGAAAGTGAAAGGCCGGTTAAGAGAACATGTTCCCGGTATGAACTCTTTCAAAGTTATCGAGTATATCTAGAGTTATATAACTCCGATTGAAGCAATTCTTGTCTTAAATTAAACAAGAGTCATAAGGCTATGATTTACAAGAAAATTCCAAATGAATTTAAGATTTTAAGTTTTTTTTTCAAATTCGGTGAACGTGTAGAGAAAATAAGTGCAAGTAAGATGATTAGGTACATGGGCACATTACGGAACTTTGGTAAGTGAATTTTTGGGAGCGTTTTGAGCATGAGAATGAATTCATGATGTCTTTAAGGGTTCAAGGGATTAAGAATGAAATTTTTTTTTTAAAACCCTTCAAAGTAATACGCACGCTCAGGTTTCACGATCTTAAGCAAGAGAGTTGGGTTCCGGTAACGGGATCCAACAGTCGGGATCCGATCTCCGGGTCGGGTTCCGACATTTGTGGTATCAGAGCGCCGGAATTGAGGTCTTGTATGGGCGCATATGTAAAGGTTACATGCAAGAGCAAATTGTTAAGAGTTTGGGCCAATCGCATTAGCGAATAAATTGAAGTTGTGGATTAGTGGAAATGAGAAATAGTACATGGTCAAACATGACCGGTAATGAGTCAATGCATCTGTTGATGAAATCGAATATGGTATCAATGACATACTATGGTGCTTATCCTTGAATGTGGGAAATATGTGAATTATGAGCATGGATTGTTTGAGGAAAAGTAGGGGACAAGGATTAAGGGTTCAAGTAGAACTTCATGAAAGTTGAAATTTTATGGTTTTAAGAAGATGAAACCGAACCCCGGTGGGTGTATGCTTATACTAAATTCAATAAGCCAAGTTTGTTTTCATTAAATCAAGCAAGAAAATTTCATAATTTAAAATTTCATCATAATTGTTGCATCAGTTGTGCATTGAGTGCATTATGAAATGTTACATGTTTAATATGTCGATTATGTGAATGATTGATGAAATAACTTTAAAGGGGTTTTCTTTTTAAGAATACAAGTTTATGAAATTATGCTTTCAGACATGATTTGTACAAGGATATCACGTTGTGAAAAGCAAGTTTACAAGAAAGTGCATTCTGAGCACCAAGATTACAAGTTTTTGAAATCTATGTGCTGTATGAAATATGTGATGATTTTATTTCCACAAGTTTAAGTCAATGGAAAATATATATACATACATATATATATATGTAAGATGTGAAGTGAAGGATAATGGGACAATGAGATGATTGATAGTAATGTATGTATAAGTTCAAGAAGGTCAAATTGGCTGTTGTTGGGAGTATTTGTATGGAAATCCATAATTATGCACAAATGAGTATATTAAGCACATAAGTAGAATATGTGTGAAGATGATAGAGGAAGAAACCTATGATTTAGTGAATATTATTAGTCATAGTTTCCCATAGTTTAAAGCCTAAGTGATCAAGTAGACATAGATTGAGAGTTGTTGACGATGTTACCATGAGGAATAAATTCTAAGATCAAGAGAAGAATATTGTCTAGGATTAATGAAAATCAAAGTATCAATCATGTAAGAGATTGATTTATGAATTGATGAAGATAAGTCTGTGGATAAGATATGATGATGATAATAGGAGATTGATTAAGATTACAGAAATAGTATAGATGATTGCAGCAAAAATCCTCTTTTGAAGAGGGATTTCATTAAGTTAGAATAAGCAGATCAAATGGTTCATGTTAAGAGTAATCAATGAAAGAACTAATCAGAAAAGAATATGTGATGATTCGAAAGTGAGTACACTCACTATAGGGACCTTGATTGCTAACATGAGGAGTATGTAAGTCTATGTTATATATTACGTGAAAGTATGTTTGGGAGGTATTGGTATGACTTGATGAATATATTACAATCACCCTGATTAAGTTGCAAGTAAGCTGCAAATTGTGGAGAAAAATCACTCGAGAAAGAAAGTCAATAAGAGGAATTGAAAGGAAAGTGAGTCAATGTACCTCATTGAGGAATTAGTTAAGTAAGGAATCACAAGGGCTAATCGAGAGATACATGAAAATTTATAATGATTGCTTAAGTTAACAAATGCCCAATAGCACTAAGGAATTGGAGACTATTTGATGATGTATGAAAGGTATTCAGAAAGATGCTCAAAAAAAATTTTTTTTTTGAGAAGAATGGTTTGAATACATGAAGAGAAATGTATAAAGCCCTATGAGTGAATTTTGATACATGACCTAGAACTGCAACATTGATGATTGTTTTGAGAATTTGGAGACAACATATGTACAGGAACATGTATGAGCATGCAAATACAGATCGTAAAAGTACAAGGCAATTACTGAATTGGGAGAATTAAATATGAAACTCAGGAGATTGAGATATGTATCAAAAGACTATGATTGCACAAGTAAGAGATTCCAAGTGAGGCTAAGTGTTGCATCCGATACATTAAGCATGAATTCGATACTATAATGTCCAGGACTAGAGCAACAGGAAGCATAGCAGGTGGGACATAGTTTATCCCAAATTAAGGATAAAAAGATTGTGAATCTTATTAAGAAATTGATACGGATCTGAATTTCAAGTTCAAATAGGAAGAATGATACCAGGTGAATGAAATAGGAGGTATATGAAATCAATAAAGATGATTAAGTGAAAAGGTTGCTAGCAAAGTACAAATGGTAACATGAGGTATGCATCCTAGCAGGATTTCATCGAAAGATCTCTTAGTGATCAAAAATGTCAAATAAGCAAGTGAATGTAGGAATTGATGGTCTTAATTATCAAGAATATGCTTAAAGCATATAGTTGAAGCTCATAAGATTATGAGATCCAAGTATAGCTTTAGTTTATTGTAAGTACAAAATCACAGTTCTAGTGAATTCAATCAAATGCGGTATGAAGAATTAGATGATAGAAAGATTCATCTTTTTTAGCATTATGATGATAAGTAAGGTCTACAAGTTATAGAAGGCTAGAATTGAAAAGGTTATGGACAGGTGAAATGAATGAGTGATAAAATCAAGTGAAGTAAGAAAGATGAATTAGAAGAATCCAAAATAGGCATGGAAGTGGTGTGTTAGCTCACAATACTTACCATTATTATGATGTGAACATCAAGCATAAGACGAGTTACCCCAATGATGCTCTCAAAGTTACATGCTTTTACTCTCACGAGTACATGATTATGAGTACATGTTTAAGAGTGCCACCGTGACAAGGTGCACTCAAGATCAAATAAGCAGGGTCAGGATGGTGAGCTATCTAAATAAGTCATGCAAGAATAAGTTGAATCTGTTAATTAAGGATTTAAACCCTTACCGCTAGATCAAGAAGACAGAATTTCGAGGACGAAATTCTTTTAAGAGGGGAGAATTATCGGACCCGAATCTTTTAGTAAGTTAGGATGATTAAATAAGGATTTTGAATGATTATTCATGAGTGAAGAAGTTAAGAATTTTGAAATTGAAATGAAATAGAAGATATGGTATAAATATGAGATGGATTAATGTGGAATTAATTGACATGTTAATATGCTTAAGGTAAGGTGTCATGAAATTAGGTGGCATGATTTAATGGGATTCAATTATTGTATTCTGTGGACTTAATTAGCATGTTAAGGAAACTTAATTAACATGTTGATTAGACTAAGACTATATGACATGGATTAAGTGTATTAAGGTGTTATGAAGGTTATAAATGTATTAATAGTTAAATGGGCCTTGGACTCAAGTTGGGCTTAAGTGGTGATATAAAAAGAAGAGGATTAAAACAAGAGTAATGAGTTGGGTGGCATGAATAAATATAATTAAATGTGTTAGTTGAATTTAAGAGTTTAGAGTTTAATTGAGCCTAAGAGAATAATGGTCCTAAATTTAATGAAAAGAAGAAGAAATGGTTTGGACTTAAGAGATTTAGTAGGATGAGAAGAAAGAAGAAAGAATAATTGGGCTTTAGGTCCAAATGAAATGAATAAAGAGAGGATATATATGAAATGGGCTTTAATGAAGTAGGAAAAGAAAAGAAAATAAGTTGGGCTTAAAGAATTAGTGGGCTTGAGTAGTATAAGAGGAAAATAAGAAGAAGAAGGAATTAAGGGAAATGAAGTGGACTTGGGCTTAAGTTGTAGTATGAGTTAAATGAAGAAGGAAGGAAGAAGGAAAGAAGAAAGAAAGAAGAGGGAAGTAAATGGGCTTTGGGCTTAAGTGACTTAAGTAAAGAGTATAAAGAGAGGAAATAAGAAGGAAGAAGAAGAAGGAGTTGGATTTTGGGCTTAAGTGAAGATGGGCTTAAGTTAAATGAAGAAGGAGTATAAAGAGGAAGAGTTAAGTGAGTTGTAGGGAAAAGAAGAGGAAAAACGAAATTGAAAGGGAGAGGAGAGAGTTTCGCCATGGAAGGAGAAGGAGAAAAGAAAGAAGCTTGCTAGGGTTTGTGATTTTCCAAGAGAGTTAAGAGGTTTTGAAGAAAGTCCAAGAGATAAAAGGTGTAGGAAGAGTCAAGCTACAATCTAAGCCAAGGAACTTCTTATTTGAGCAAGGATTTAAGGTAAGTCATGAAGTTAAGTTTAAGTTTTGTTAGTTTTATGGTTTAGAAAGACTAAGAATGGAATGGGTATAGTGATTCTCAAGCTAATTTCATGAAAGGGTTTTATAAATTTCATTAGAATTTGTGTTTATTATAGGTTTTCGATTTTAATGAAGGGAAAGAAGGAAGAGAAGAGGAACAAGAGTTGTAGCAAAGAAACCAAGGATTTAGCAAGTTATAAGGTAGGTTTTATGTTTATAGTTAAATGATGGGCCACTAATATATTTTTCAAAAGAATTATGAATCTAAAAATGCTTTCAAATTCATTGTTTTTAAAATGCTTTGAAAAAAATTGCTATCATTGATATATAATGGTATGAATGATTTGAAAATGTTATGTGAATTGGATGATTGATGATTTGATATGTGAATGTGGATGTTATGTGATTTTGCTTGAGGAATGATGATGCATTGCATATGAAATGCTTTATGTTCATGAAATGATTTATGAAAATTTGCATGATTTATGCAAAAATAAGATTTCCAAGATTTTTGCCTTTGGGCAATCAAGATTCAAGACATGATTATATGTTATGTGGGTAAGGTTAAGTCCACCCAAGAAACGTCTCGTGCACGATGATCATGAAAAGCCTTCGCCTACCGCCCGATGTGGCATAGATGATCCAATATTTGGACTCCTCAAGATTTGCCCATATAAGATCATTAAATGAGATTATATGGTTGCCAAGAATTGTGGACTTGCCAAACCATTATGATGTGTTAGGTGGTATGTGTTATATGATGTGAATTGTGATAAGTTGAATTGCATTCATGATTTCATGAAAGTTTGAAAAATGCATGAATTGCGTTTATGATTTTATAAACCTTTGAAAAATGAATGATTTGTGATTTCAAGAAAATGACAAGAGTTCTTAGTTTATGATTTTATGAAACTTTGAAAAAAAAGAATGATTTGTGATTTCAAGAAAATGACAAGAGTTCTTAGTTTATGATTTTATGAAACTTTGAAAAAAAAGAATGATTTGTGATTTCAAGAAAATGACAAGAGTTTTGAAGAAAACAATGTTTTATGATCCAAAGGAAATTTATATGGAAATGGACTTCTAAAACTGTTTTGTTCATTATTTGGTTATAAGCATAGAACCTATTGGGCTCCCCAAGCTCACCCCCCTATTTTCCCAATTTCGTGTTTTTAGCAAGAAGTCAAGAGGAAGTGGATCAAGACATCTTGTCTTTGTTTTATGTGTATTTGAAGTTTGGTTATGTAAATGTATAGTTGTAATTCATATGATAAATTGAATAAGGTAAATGAGATATTGTTATTGGTTTTGGATTTTGGCTAGGAAATGCCAATGAAATTGTAAAACTCTTATGTATGATGATTGATGCAATATGGATTTGAGTATGGTTGTGAATGTAAAATTGCATATAAACGAATATGGAGCAATGGTTGAAAGTTAGCATGATGCCTAAGTCTTGTTGATGAGGATAGCTTTGATGGTTGCCTAGGAATTTAGGGTTTAATGAGCAAATTGAATCAAGAATTTATAGAATGATAAAATAAGTGTGATGTTTGAGTCGTTATAAAGTATGTTAGCATGAGAGGGCATGAATATCATATAGATAGGTAAATGTTATGAGGTTGGGATTGATGGTCATGCATGTGTAATGAAGGTGAAAATGAGGCTTGTGTGAGGTTGATTGGGCAAAGTCATGTTGAGGTGTTAAATTATTGAATGAATGAGTTTGGCATAGAAATGGGTGAGTTTAAAAAGGTTAGGAGTGTTCATGGTGTTTGGATTAGGTCAAGAGAGCGTATAGAGGGTTGGAGACGAGCCAATAATAGACATAGCTCGAGTTATTGTCTCCATAACTCGACTTGTGAAGCACAGTTGAATAATAAGTCGACTTGTTAGTGATAAGTCGAGTTATTTGCCTCGATAAGTCGACTTGTTAGTGATAAGTCGAGTTATTTGTCTCGATAAGTCGACTTGTTAGTGATAAGTCGAGTTATTTGTCTCGATAAGTCGACTTGTTTGTGATAAGTCGAGTTATCCATCAGCAGACCTCGAGTTACGGGAAAAATGGCATATTGGACATTGTTAGAGGCCGAATTTTGGTTTTATGGTATTCATGAGAGTTGTAGATCTAGATGTCTACTTTCAAATGGTGAAAGAACGAACATGATCCGACCTCTAGATTAAAAGTTATGGCAATCGCGCCAAAAGAGTCTCAATTGGATTTTTGAAGTGAGCATGGTCGATTGTTTTGGGTACAAATCCCTCATACGACCTCCAAATGAGGTGAGGCTTAAACCATTGGATTTATAAGACATATATATTTCTTACTACAGAAATTGGTATCATTTGGAGTTAAATTGAGGAAGTTCTCATTAAAGAAAGTGAAAGGCGGTTAAGAGAACATGTTCCCCAGATGAACTCTTTCGAGTTATCGAGTATATCTAGAGTTATATAACTCCGATTGAAGCAATTCTTGTCTTAAATTAAACAAGAGTCATAAGGCTATGATTTACAAGAAAATTCCAAATGAATTTAAGATTTTAAGTTTTTTTTTTCAAATTCGGTGAACGTGTAGAGAAAATAAGTGCAAGTAAGATGATTAGGTACATGGGCACATTACGGAACTTTGGTAAGTGAATTTTTGGGAGCGTTTTGAGCATGAGAATGAATTCATGATGTCTTTAAGGGTTCAAGGGATTAAGAATGAAATTTTTTTTTTAAAACCCTTCAAAGTAATACGCACGCTTAGGTTTCACGATCTTAAGCAAGAGAGTTGGGTTCCGGTAACGGGATCCAACAATCGGGATCCGATCTCCGGGTCGGGTTCCGACAATGAGAATGAGACTATTAGAGACTTTCATGAAAAATTGCGAAATATAGCAAATCAGGCTCATCAATTGGGAAAGAAATACTCCAACGTGAAATTAGTCAACAAAACGCGAAGATGGCTACCTCCAAGATTTATTCCAAGAATTGCAGCAATAGAGGAGGCCCACAACATTTATAATCTATCATTGGAAAAAGTTATTAGAATCTTTACAAACTTCGAGATGAATCTTTTAAGAGGTAAACGAGAGAAGAAGAAAGGATTAGCATTGCAAGCTAAGATTGGTAAAGTTATGAATGACTTAGAAGGTGAATTCGATGAGAACGAGAAGAGTTCTATAAGTGGCTGAAGAGAGTGAAAAAGGGCAGACTTGAGTTTAGGAAAAAAGGCAGGAGCTCATTGAACAACAACTTCAATCAATAAGCCAAAACTCAAAAGGAAGAAAGAAAGGTAAAGAGAATTCAATGCCATGAGTGTCAAGGCTTCAGACATGTTCAAGCGGAGTGTGCTAATACTATGAAGAGGAGAAAAGGAAAATCCTATACAAGCACTTGGAGTGATAACGAATCCAGAAGTGAAGAAGAAGTTGTGAATAGTGATGCATTAGTTACTTTGTACAGCAAAAGTCCAATTACTTGCTTAATAGTAACTGAGAAGGAAGTAACTGAAGACAAAAAAGTGAGTAAATCTGGAAATTTTGGGAAAATTCAAACGTTTAAGCTCAAAGCTTGATCTCAGATTATGACAATGATGAAACTGGGTCAAGTGATAAAATGGAGGACATTTATGAGGCTTATGAATTAATGTACGAAAAATAGGTGAAAATATGTAGAAAGAATGAAAAATAAAGGAAGAGAATCTCTCCATGAAGAACACCATCCAAGAGTTAGAAAAGAATTTGATGTTGACATCAAATGAGCTTGGTGAAGCTAGAATGAAATTATTAAGTACCAAAAAGGGATTGAGAATGTTAAATGGAGGTACTAAAAAGCTAGAAAAGTTATTGAAAATTGGTAAAGTTAAAGAGGATTTTCAAGGCATTGGCTATAAGGGTGAGTGCTCTAAAGTGAATGAGAAGAAATATGACATATCCAAATCTGTCCGAGAATAAGAAACATTGAGAAAGAATCGAAGATTTATATCCACTTGTCATTTTTTTGGAGTCATTGGACATATAAGGCCAAGATGTTATCATTTACTACAAATGATGTTTTAAAGTGGTCAAAACAGAAAATCTAGACACTCTCCATTAAATTTCGAGTAGCATCCCATGGTATCGAAGCAAGCTTGGATTAGAAAGGGTCAAGTACAAGCACAAAAACGTAGTGAAGGAAAAATAAGAAAATGTACAGATTCACAGTTAGTTACTACTTGTGAAGTAATTGGTCAATCAAAGGGCAAATTAGTTATTTATGAAGAAGAAGCCGATGACCGAGATAATGTGACGAGGAATCAGCCCAGGTTTGAGATTCTTTGAGGGGCACAGGGATTGGTACTACTGTCGCCTATAACTAAATTTAAAAGGAAATCAACTTTCATTAATACAAATTAATGTAGTAGTGGTAAGTAGATATCGTTCCCACGAGGAATCTTAATAGTAAAGGGGTTACAAATTTAAAACGAAAACAAAGTAACGAAATGAGGGGTGGGGGTGTTTAATTCATAGCAATTTAAGGAAAAAGATAAGAAAAATCACAAATCAAAAGAAATAATTGGGTCTAAAAATTTAATGGAAAAAACCTTGGTTTTCGGGTCACCGATGTTATCATGCTAAAATGGATCATCGATATAAAATTTTAATCATTAATAAACATTCATTAGGGGATATTTTCTCTTAAGTGTAAATGACTAGAAACTTGTATGCTAGCATTCTTGTTAAACAATAACCTAGATACGATCGTAGGTTTAATTGAATAATAGCTTTAAGAATTAAGAAACTAATGAGCAAGATAATACATGTACGACATGCGATTAATCAAGTGAATATCTTCTTAGAATTTTTGAATTTAACGTAAAGAAAGTAATCATAATTGCTACTTGGGAATAAAGAGACTGAACGCCATATTTCATTAATCTAGCTATTGAACGAATTAATCCTTAGTTGCGCACCTATAAATCAATCAATTCAATTAGAAAAAGTAATGCAGAAGATATTCAATATTCATCAATGAACAAACTTTATTGAAACATCTCATACATAATAGGTGATAACAAGGTTCCCCTCAATTAAGAAAATAAGTTTAGCTATTCATAACGAAAGTAGAAATCAAAGAAATAACAATATAACAAGTCTCCATCCCTGGTCTTTCTTGAAGAATATGAAAATATTAGAAGAAAAAGTGTAGAAACGTAAGAATAACTAAAGAGAAAAACTGCAAAAATTGCTTTTTGTTCTAAAAACAAAGGCCAACGTGAACAGTCACATTTTTCCTCTTTTAATGCCTCCCGATCCCTTCCTTTTTTATCCTTTCTTACAGATCACATCCCCCTCATGTTCAGGTTGTGAATCTCCATCAATATACTCTTAAACGATTATGGAAATCTCAAAAGAATCAGATTTAGATTTTGAAAGCAGATCTGGAAATTTATTTCATCCTTGCACGTGCCCACGCTCAGTCACTAAATTGTTGTCAAACTTGGAATTTCGGATTTTCTTTGTTTCCTTTTCATCTTTTTAATTCAATTTCATCTCTAAGGTGTTGAAAATCATCTGAGAACAATTATAAGACAATTCCATTAATTTTAAATAGTAATTTCAACACATTAAAGAGAATTAAATACAAAATAAGCACAAATTGATAACTTAACAAATTCTCCCACACCAAACCTTTGCTTGCCCTCGAGCAAATATGTCAAACCATTACACTCCGTCAATTCATCCTTCATAAGATTAAGTGCACACAATCCGTTAACTTGGGCCAGTAAGACTTAAGTTGCAATATATATCTTAATCATTTTTCACCATGTAAATAAACAAAGTCAAAATAAGACATCTTTTTTCAAAATAAAATATGAAATCAAAATGAATTCTTCTCACGGATTTCGCTCTTACATTCAAGTGTTTGAGGGCAAAGTGTTTCCTTAAATCTCCTCTAACATATTGCACTACCATAGGCTTGCAAATTCACCAGTTATCATTCATTCAGATTACATGAGCTAATAGATCATAAGGACTTTATTCAGGGTTGTAATGGGGCTAGGTTCACAGGTGAGGTAAAAATGACAAAAGGTTAATCACAAGCATTCACAAAGTATCAAGTAAAGGGGATACTCAAATTAAAATTCTGAGATACACACATGACACAAAGGGTTATAACTACTCATACTAACTCATGCTACTATGCTTTATTCTTTATTCTTTCTTTTTCATCTTTCTTTTTTCTTTTCTTTTTCTAAATTTTCTTTTTCTTTTTCTTTTTGAATAATGCTAAACACAAGGGAAAATAATAAAAACCAGTGAAATTACTAGCAGGAAAATTTAAAAAACACATAAGTAGAAGAACCTATAAAAGTATCACAGAATAAAATACAAAACAAAAGTCTCAAATTACTCAATGCTTCATTCAACTTGTGATAGGGTAAGGCTAATGGGGGTTTTTGGGTTTTAAAATAAGGTGATTGATTGAAAAACAAGGATAAAGGCTAAAAAATATTTGCAAATGGAAAATAATTAGGTGGGTCATTTTTAAGCTAAAGGGTTTAAAAACAAGGATGACCTTAATCATGTCTATATCCCATGTAATCAAATAAATTCAAACTAGTTCAATGCAAGTTCTGAAGGCAACATGAATAGAAGAGCATCACACAATTCAAAGAAATAGAATGACATAAAGATGATGTCATGTAGGCTCAAATTTCACTCCTAGGTTTAACTTAAGAATTCACTTCAATTCCACACATTACCTCATTACTCAAATGTCAAAATTTGACCAAGTCTATAAGATCAGTTATTGCAATCAATCAACATGATTCACTTTAAGACTCACTTAGCCCAATTTAATTTCATGCATATGCTCAATCTCCTCCAAACTAATATGATAAAGCTTTCTGGCTTAACATGCATAACCACATGCAAAACTCAACAAAAATCACACAAAACTGAAAATATTCACACACCAAAACTCCAATTTTTTCCCTACACCTAGACCAACATTGTCTTCAATGTTAAAGAAGCATAAATATAAAGGAAAAGGTTAAAGAAAGCTTCTCTATTGTGTAAGTGCCAAAATCAAGGTGTTGGCAGATGTGGCCGTTGGAATCCTTCATGCTACTAATAGGCTATCCAATTGTGCTCCAAACGGTGCATTTTCGTTTGATCCTGCTGAGAAAATCCTCCAAATTGTTGTCGCATTGTTAGTGGCTACTGTTTTCAGCTGGTGGAGCCCGACTTTGTGCTACTGAGGATCTCGTAGTAGGAAGAGTGGTTGGGCTTGGAATGGTGAAAGCGATGTGGCCACGACTAAAATCCATAACTCCCATCCTGCTCAAACAATCTAAATCCAACGGTTCTATACCACAAGCCACATTCAAGTCAGTATTATCAAGATCTAATAATACCAAATTAATGGCCAATTGTGTAATATATGAACCGAGGATCAAAGGTTTGGATTTCGTATGTAGCACAGACTGAAATTGATTTATAAACCAATAACTTAAATTCACAGGAATGTGCCTATCCATACACCACAGGAAATAAAATTATACTTTTGACAATGTTCCCGCGACATCTTTACGACCAAAAAAATTGTATGTCAATAGTCTATGGATGATTTTAAAAATAGGATTTCTAAGAAATGAACTCTTAGAAATACTAGCATTATATGGATTTGTATCAACAGACCATTGACTCTATAATTCCAATGCATTAAAGTCTTCATGATAGTCACGTTTAGCATTGAGAAACAACTCAGTCTCAATTTCAACAGTTGAACATAACAACATTGAATTCAACAATTGATAATGCAAATTCGTTTCCCATCAATCGAAATTTAGCAACCTCTTTTGTGAACACACTAAACTCATCAGTACAACTAAATTAGAATGCACTATAGAGTTCTTTAGTTAATTCAAGAAATGCAAGGCAATTAATTCTAGCAAACACACTCCAGCCAATTGGACCCATCAATTGCGTGAAAAAATCATAAACATTCAATGCTTCAAGCGTGTCGGAAAGAATAGACTTACAAGGATAAATTTTTCTTTCGCTTAGCTGTTGGAATCGTGTTGTATCTTCGGGAAGTTAGAAAGATGTGTAGCCCCCAACTCTAGTGGTCCATTAGCTATTGTTTTTGACTTCTTTTCCTCTCCTTTTCCTTTGGCGTGTTCGTGGTGCTAGAGTAGCAAGTGTGTGCACTTAGGCTGGTGCAGGAGGTGGTTCGGTGGTGTTTGTTATGGTGGAGGAAAATCAGCAGCAAAACTTAGTGGCGTGGCTAGTCTACGAGAATCACTCTTCTTCCTTGGCATTGTGCTAATTTCGTGAAAAAACAACCTGCAATGACACAAGACAACAACATACTCAACAAAATCACAAGTTAGGGTTGGTGGGTGGGTTGTTGATGGAGACTAGGATAGAATGTGATTGAGTGGCTGGCAAGTGTAATTGAATGTCGATCGTCCAAGAGATGAGTGTTGATGTGTGGCAGCTGCAGTTTGAAACAATAAGGGAAAAACTTGATGAAAGAAGAAGGGAGAAAAGAGGAGGGGGGGGGGAATAAGGGGGCGGCGGGAAGAACAAAAAATTTCTTTTTTTGTTTCTATTTTTTAATTTTAAAAAATGAAAAGATGAAAAATAAAAATGACAGAAATGAAAATGTGAATTTAAATTCCTGACTAAATGAAATAAACATAATGAAATGAAAATAAAAACTGCTAAAAATAAATAACATAAACAAACCTGAAGAATTTACGAGTTCCCCCGAATGCACTTCTTTAAAGTCTTTAGCTGGATGTTTCTTTACTTACCTGATCAGAAATAGGCTGGGAGTACCAACTTTATTTCTTCCATTCGCTCGATCGAAAAGTTTTCATAATATGGCTTTAGGCGATGTCCATTAACTTTAAATACCTTAGAGGTATCTAAACTTTAAATTTCTACCGCACCGTGAGAAAAAGCGTTAGTAACAATTAAACGATCGAAGCCAACAAGATCGTAATTTACCTGAAAATAACTTAAGCTTCGAATGATAAAGAAGAATTTTTGTTTGATTGAAAAATGTTTCCTAAAAATTATTTTATCATGAAAAGCTTTAGTTTTTTCCTTACAAATTTTTGCATTTTTATACACCTCATTACGAATCTCCTCTAATTCTTACAATTGCAATTTCCTATTGTTACTAACCTCCACCTGATCCATATTCAATTGCTTCACTACCCAATAAGCTCTATGCTCTATTTCCACAAGTAAATGACAAGGCTTACTGAAAATTAACCTGTAAGGCGACAAACCTATAGGAGTTTTGTACGTAGTTCTGTATACCCACAAAGCATCTTCCAATCATAAACTCCAATCCTTTCGATTCAGATTCACCACTTTCTCTAGTATAGATTTGATCTCTCTATTGGACAGCTCAGCTTGTCCACTTCTCTGCAAATAATAGGTGGTCAAGACTCGGTGTATGATACTACATCTTTTCATAAAAGCTTCAAAAATCTTGTTGCAGAAATGAGTTCCTCGATCGCTAATGATAGCTCGAGGCATTCCGAACCTAAAAAATATTAGATTTAACAAAATCTATAACATTTTTAGCATCGTCAGATATAGTAGCCTTAGCTTCAACCCATTTCTGAGCGTAATCCACAACCAACAAAATGTAGTTCTTACCAAAGAAGGAAGAAAAAGGACCCATAAAGTCTATTCCCCAAACATAAAAAATCTAACATACCAGAATGTTCGTAAGTGGCATTTGATTCTTCGATCCCAAGTTACTTGTTCTTTGACAATGATCGCAAGACTTGCAAAGCATATAAGAGTTATAAAATAACTTAGGCCAAAACATCCCACATTCTAAAATTTTTCGAGCAGTTATTTTGGGACCATAATGTCCCCCACACACAGATGAATGACAAAAATATAAAATAGAGGGAATTTCATCATTTGTGACACATCTCCTAACAATCTGATCAAAATTTTTTTTCTAAAGGTGAGGCTCATCCCAAATGTAATATTTAGCCTCTCACTTGATTTTATCTCTTTCCGCTCTAGATAAATCACTAGGTAAAGACTTAGTTACTAAAAAGTTTACTATGTCCGCATACCATGGAATTACTTGTTGAATTGTGAAGAGATTCTCATTCAAAAATTTGTCGTGAAGAACATCAAATGTGGTACTCGAAGTGATCCTGCTTAAGTGATCGGCCACCAAATTTTTAGCTCCTTTTTTGTCACAGATTCCAAATCGAATGCTTGAAGAAGTAAAATCCATCGAATTAATCTCATCTTGGCTTCTTTCTTGTTCACCAAATACTTCAGAGTTGCATGGTCTGAATAGATGATCACCTTTGTCCCTAACAGGTATGACCGAAACTTCTCCAATCTAAAGACGACCGTTAAAAACTCCTTCTCCGTCGTAGAATATTTTTTTTGGGCATCATTAAGTGTCATGGAAGATAATAAATAACATGAGGTACCTTGTCCACTTTCTGGCCCAGCACAACGCCAATTGCATAATCCGAAGCATCGCATATCAACTCAAAAGGTATGTCCCATTGTGGTGGCTGAATAATCAGCCATGTGGTTAGTCGCTCCTTGAGTTCATCAAACGCACTTCTGCATAGCTCGTTGAAATTAAATTTCACGTCTTTTTGAAAAAATCTACACATGGGTTGCGCAATTTTTGAGAAGTCCTTGATAAATCGCCGATAAAATCATACATGACCAAGAAAAGAATGAACTTTTCGCACAGTCGTGGGGTAAGATAAATATCGAATAACATCTATCTTACCCCTATCGACTTTAATTCCTTTCGAAGAAACAGTATGACCCAAAATAATGACTTGATCAACCATGAAATGACATTTTTCATAATTTAAAACCAAAGTAGTTTCAATGCAACATTTTAGCACTTTTCCAAGGTTGACAATGCATGTTTCAAAAGAATCTCCATAGACTATAAAATCATCCATAAAAATTTCTATGCAATTTTTCACAAGATTGGAGAAAATACTTACCATACATTGTTGAAATGTCGCGGGTGCGTTGCACAATCCAAATGACATTCTTTGGTAAGCGAAGGTGCCGAATGGACATGTGAAGGTTGTCTTCTCCTGTTCCTTAGGTGCTACCAAAATCTAGTGATATCCTGAATAGCCATCTAAACAACAATAGTGAGATTTACCTGCAAGTCTTTCAAGCATTTGATCAATAAATGGAAGCAGAAAATGATCTTTTCTAGTAACTAAATTAAGCTTCCTATAATCTATGCATACCCTGCAACCATGGTTTTGAAATCCAGATCGGATTGGCCGGTTCGACCGGTTTGATCAGTGACCGGTAGATTATTGGGTCCGAGTGACCCCTAAAAACCATTCCTTAATTAAACCAGTGCGAACCGGTGAGAACCGGTCAATTGACCGGTTAAACCACGACTAGTCGAACAGGTTGGCCACTGGTTCAATGAATTTTTTTTTGCCTTTTTTTCTTTCTAAAACGCTGATGCGTTTTTTTTTATTTTCTTCAAAAGTAAAACCCACCTTTTCTCCAAAAATCTAACAGAAGTACAGAACTCAAAGGACCTAATCGATTATTTATATTTATTTATATTATTTGGTATATTTTTCTATTGTTTTTTAATATTACTATTATTATATATAATTATTGTGTAATTATGACACCGGTCGAACCGGTCGAATCGGTGACCAGTAATACCTTCGGTTTAACGTCCGATCCTGGTTTCAAAACCTTGCCTCCAATCATTTTGAACACGAGTCGGTATCAACTTACCATCACTATTTTCAATCAAAGTCACACTAGTTTTCTTTGAAACTACCTGGACCGAACTTACCCAATTACTATCCAAAATCGGATAAATAATGCCAGCATCAAGAAGCTTCAAAATCTCTTTCTTCACCACTTCCATCATAGGTGGATTTAGACAACGTTGTGGTTGCCTTACCTCCTTCGCTTGATCTTCCATCAAAATTCGGTGCATGCAGATAGTGAGATTAATACCTTTCAAATCAGCTACCATCCAATTGAAAGATTCTTTATTCTCCTTTAATAGGTTAATCAACTAGCTTTCCTACACATCCAAAAGTTGATTAGAAATAATAAGAGGCATTGTGTCTTTCTCACCTAAAAAGATGTACTTCAAATGACTAGGTAGGTTCTTCAATTCCAACGTTGGTGGGTTGACTAACGAAGATAGCAACTTGTCTACCCTTTTGGACGTTTCCATGGACGTGATCTACTGGAGAAAAGGTTCGGTGGTCTCTATGGACAATGACGTCTTCATTGGTTCACTAGCTAATGTCATTTTCTCCCTTCCTTGCCAACGTGATGCCTTTTTCATTTGTTCACTAGATAATGTTGATTCCTCACTTCCTTACCAATATGATGCGCTTTCTTCTTCAAGGATTATTCCAAGCCCATCTTTGTCTTCCAAAATCCAATTTATCTGCACCCATGTATCAATAAAATCCATAGAAACAATAGGGTATTCATCATCCAAAATTTTCATGATATTATAAACATTGAACTTAATTAATTCACCATCAAATTCCATAGTTAAAGATCCATCATGAGCATCTATTTTTGTTCTAGTCGTTTTCAAAAATGACCTTCTAAATAAAATCGGAGTGGAAGAAGATGCATCATCGATGCCCATATGCAAAATATAAAAATCAGCCAGAAAAAAGCATATTGCCTACTTGAAGCAAGATATCTTCTAACACACCCTTAGGATAAGCATTTGAGCGATCAGCTAATTGAATCACTACATTAGTTTCTTTAAGAGGTCCAACATTTAAAGATTTATACACATTGTATGGCATGACATTTATCGACGCACCTAAATCTAACATAGCTCTTTCAATCTACGAATCACCAATTTGGCATGGGATAGTAAACATACCTAGATCTTGGCATTTCAGTGGATGCTTTTTCTTTTGCAAAATCGTTGAAACATTCTCTCCCATCGATTTTTAATTTCGTCTTTGAAGTACAAAGCTCCTTAAGGAATTTAGCATACCATGGAATCTGTTTAATTGCATCAAGGAGAGGAATGTTTACTTGAACTTTTCAGAAAGTCTCCAAAATTTTCGTATTTTGTTCTTCCTTCTTTGCTTTTACGAATCGACATCAATTCTAGTTGTGAAGGTGCCGTTTGCGTGATTTATTCTTCTACCTCTCTTCTGGAATTTTTCAGAAGTGGTTCCTATAGTTCCTTACTACTCCGCAATGTGATAGCCTTCGCACTTTGTCGAGGATTAATCTCCGGTTGCGCTGACAAATTTCCAGAAATTTGCACTTCCAATCGATTTATGGCAGTAACCATTTGACTTATTTGGTTTTCGATATTCCTTTGTTAATTTTCTATATTTCAGATACTTCCTTCAATATTCCATTGAAACATCAAAGTGTTAGTGGCCAAAGATTGAGCTATATCTTCTAAAGATGGCTTATCATCGGAATTTGTTATTACATTTTGATTTTCCCGAGGCACATACGGTTGTCTATACTATTGGAAATTCGTCGTCACTTGTTGCCCTTGAGGATTCCTATATCGCAAATTTAGGTGATCGCGCCACCCTAGATTGTAGGTGTTGAAAAATGGGTCGTACTTCCTTTGACTCAACCCAGCAAATCCTCCCACGGCATTCACCTGCTCTTCGTTTTCCTCCTGCAAAATCAGACATAAATTAGTAGAATGTCCTAACATTGAACATACTCCACATGGTAACCGCCAATTACCACATCAAAGAACTAAGGTTATCTAATCTTTTTTCCAATGTGGTCACGTTCACTTCATTTACGCCTTTTGATCCATGCCTAGTATGTATTCCGAATTGTTGAGTGTTAGAGGCCATGTTCGTGATCAATTCCCTTGCAGCCGTCGGCGTTTTGTCAACTAAAGCACCACCATTTGCATCGTCGATCACGCTCCTATCTGAAAGCAAAAGCCCTTCGTAGAAATATTGAATCAATAGTTGGTTGGTTATTTGGTAGTGTGGACAGTGAGATTGAGAGATAGTGTCAAGGGTTGAGTGGTGTCTACTCAGTAAAGATTTGGGTAAATTTATTGTACTTCAATGAAAGTTATTAAGCTGGGTGAGGGCCCCGCAGACGTAAACAAGGTGTGTCGAACTGAATTACCAAATTTATTGTGTTTTTATTATTTCGATTTTGTTTGATTTTATTTTGTTGGTACTAAAGGAGTTTGTGGAAAGTTTGCGAAACAATTAACACTTTTGGTTTTTCAATTTGAAACAAGAACAATGAATAAATCACTCAAGTGAGTAAACAAATAACTTAAATCTCAAGAAGACATTTGACAAAAAGACAAGGAATAATTTCCTGCACAATCACGAAACCATGAGCAATTGAATAATCACGTAGGTATCATCACTAAACTTCCAATTTACGCACACTATCCTTCAGCCCACAATAATGCCTTTCAAACACGAAGGTTCAAGCACACAACAATATATCTCCAGGTATGCCTCAATTTTTTGAACACTGAAAGCTATGTGATCTGCCATTCACCAACGATAAAATGCACCAAGATATAGATCAAGAACAACTTATAAACCAAGTGACTCACGTGTATATTTAGCAGAAACAAGATCACGCACGATACACAAAATAAATGCCAAGCAAGAACTTCACCAAGTCAACCATGATTCAAGTGCAGGAGCTGGGTCACACCTGCATCAACACACCTTCAGTTGTCTCCAATTTTCTTCACACTTGGCAACATCACACACACGCCTTCCTCAAAATAGTAAGAATCTTCAAATCAAAGACCACACACTTTTTGCTCTTTCATTTAACATTATCATTCATAAAAAAGAACCTCACCAAATCACTGACGCAATTACTGTCAAGAGACACATACCCAATTACCCACGCAAATAGGACAAAAACTAGAAAAATTCATGCCAACATCCACACAGAAAAGAATCCCAGATTACTCACATATCTACTTTAAGAACAGAGTCATGCAGCAGTAAAATTCAAGACTTGGAAACCTTCATGCCACCTACACACAAGTCATCTTTCATTATCCGGCCATATCTCAAAAAGAAACATGATCCACTGCAATAATTATTCAAGATGGACTTCTATTTGTACAACAACACTTATCCAAGAAGTCAATTCAACTAAGACTTCTTGATTTATATTTTTAACCATTATCTAAATAGCTAATAATAAAAAAAGTCAAAATGAAAATAACAAGACATAGTGAATATCCTTATAGAAATTGATGACGATCACGGCAAAAGGGTTCTACTCAGTCGTTCCTAATATTTTATAGGCCTAGGAAAAGTAAAAAGAAGGTCCAACAAATCCACAGTATAAACTTTTATCATAGATATGAATATAGAACTTTTATAGCAAATATTTTGTGTCAAGAACATGGTAATTTAATTAATAAGTTCATAATTTATAATTAATATTGAATTAAGTAATATTTTTATAAAACTTTGGTTTTTCTGTTCAAATAATTTCCTAATATAGAATTATAAATAAGAATAAAGTGTCCTAAGATAAGCCGTCAAAGTTAAAATAAAGCTCCCTAACAGTAATTCGGATTAAGTAAGTTGATTGAACAATTAAAACCTAAAAAGAAAGCAAAAATAATCAACGTCTTAAAATGGAAATTAGAGAAACTATATTCAATAACTTGAAAATACAAAAAATTCAGAAAATTTATATTTAAATTATCTAATGATAATAAAGACGGATTTTTATTTTGAAGGAAATGAGACAAAAGTCACAAAACCTAACAATTGCCATTGATTAGTTGATCCCTTGTACAATTATGATCAATCAATAGTATCTCCTGTAGTTTGGCAATGCTTTGTGCAATTTCAAAGGACCTTTTTCTTAAAAAAAAAAAAAGTTGGACCCTGAACAAGTGTCATCTTGGCCCTTGCCCAGCTTCACCTCATGAATATTTAACCAAAAAGATATTAGCTTCGTTTTTGGTTTATGAAGGTATAGGTAAAACTAAAAGTAAGTGATCTGTAATAAGTATAAGGAATATAATATGGAAGCAACTTATATTAAAATATGGTTTCTAATTAAAAAATATATAAATAATATGATGTCACAATAGATCCTATATTTGTAAATTTTAAATAGAGTGTTCCAATTGTGACATGACAATGGGCTCACTTTTTATTTAAAAATAAAAAATAATATTGCATCAGCATTAAGATATGACATTTAACTTACGATGAGTTAGAATGATTGCGCATTGGCATACGTTTGCTTAATACCTTACGATTTGTTACCATACCATAGGAAACGAATATTAAAAGGTCTTGGCAAAATTATTGCGTATTTTCATACGTTTGCTCAATAAATACCTTATGATTTGTTACCATACCATAGGAAACGAATATTAAAAGGTATTGGAGGTAGTCTTGACAGGAAAATGGATGGCATATCTGCCATCCTTAGCCATACATAGATGCATACAAACAAATATAACATGCCACCCTGAGCGAGAACTTCCGTGCACAAACCAAATTCTTATAGCTATAAAGCAGAGCTGCTCTTCTGAAACCCAAGTGTAGATCTAGATCTTGGAGATGGATACTGAATATATGGCACCCCAACACAAACCTCATGCAGTTTTCATCCCAGCCCCAGCTCAGAGCCACATAAAAGCGATGCTTAAGCTAGCGAAGGTACTTCACCACAAAGGATTTCACATAACATTTGTGCATTTTGAGATTAATTATAGATGCTTACTTGAATCAAGAGGTCCAGACTCCATGGATGGAGTGCCGGATTTCCGCTTTGAATTCATTCCAGATGGCCTTCCTTCCACGGACACTAATGTTCGGCCGTATCTGAGGCAACTCTCGAAGTCCATATTGGAGGGTGACTACGTTTCACCATTTAGTGACCTCATTGGAAAACTCAATGACAGCAGTTCTTCCAATGTTCCGCCAGTGACTTGCATTGTTTCAGATGGATTCTTGTCAAATTTCACCATTGCGGCAGCGAAAGAACATGGACTTCCTATTGCAATATTCTTCACTCTCTCTGCATCTGGCTTCATGGCCTTGGATCAGATCCCTGTACTCGCAGAAAGAGGTCTACTACCCTTGAAAGGTATATGCAAGAAAAGAGTCATTTATCTCATGTTTAATTGCATAGGTTCTTATGGGGCATAAAATTTTCGTCGTCCATGGCTTCAGTAACGTCTCTCATCTAAACAACTTTTTTTTTTTTTTCTAGTCGATGAGAGTTTTCAGAAAAATGGCTACTTGGACCAAATCGTGGACTTCATTCCAGGAATGAAAAATATGCGTTTAAAGGATTTTGCAGCCAGCGCAACTCGAGCGAAAAGTGCTGATGAAGTCAGGCTTCGGTTAGAAGTAAAGATAACTAAGAAATCAAGAGAAGCTCCAATACTCATTTTGCACACTTTTGATGCTTTAGAACCTGAACTTTTGGATCCAATATCCTCTATGTTTCGTACTGTCTGTTTCATTGGCCCTCTGCAACTACATCTAAATCAAATGCAGCAAAGTGGTCTGAGATCGATTGGATGTAATCTAAGGAAAGAAGAAGCCGAGTGTCTTCAATGGCTTGATTCCATGGAACCTTACTCAGTGCTTTATGTAAATTTCGGCAGCATAACAGTGTTGACAACCGAACAACTTGTCGAATTCGGGATGGGACTGGCCAAAAGCAACCACCCATTTCTGTGGATAATAAGGCCTGATATGGTAGTTGGTGGTTCTGCAATATTACCTCCAGAGTTCAGTGAAGAAACAAGAGACAGGAGCTTCATAGCTAGTTGGTGTCCACAAGAGGAAGTCCTCAACCATCCATCAGTCGGAGGTTTCCTTACACACTGCGGGTGGGGCTCAACTATTGAGAGCATTTCTGCAGGGATGCCTATGCTTTGTTGGCCTTTCCGTGGCGATCAACCTACCAACTGTAGATATGCTTGCGCTGAATGGGGAATTGGTATGGAGATTGACAATGATGTGAAGAGAGATGATTTGGCTACGATTGTAAAGGAGTTGATGGAAGGAGAGAAAGGTAAGGAACTGAGAAACAGGGCGATGGAGTGGAAAAGATTGGCAGAAGAGGCTACTGGTCCCAAAGGTTCATCATCCTTGAATTTAGAGAAGCTCATAAATGAGATTCTCTTATCTGGAAAATTCGTGCTTCAGAGGAGTTGATGAATCAATGTGCTTATCTCTTTTTGACAGCTTAACTTCGTAACAGCTTCATAGTTCATCTAAAACAGAAAATTTCTATTCGGACAACTTTAATCAAAAGTAGAGATCAGAACATCCCAGGTAAGTCTCTACTCTCTAGGCAAAGAAGGCCCCAGACAAGCCATTAAACAAAACAGGGGAAGCTGAATGTAAGCTAAAGTTTCACAAAGTTGCTATTCAGCCAAGCATTCAACTCCGGGTTACTTGGGTGTAGGAACAATCGAAGAACAGGTGTTCGGGACTCTGAGGACAAGAGTTGCAGAGTACGCATCTATTGGGGACAAGATTAAAGATAGTTAAAATAAATCATTTATTATTTTCACGTTACATTTTTGTCATTTGATAAAAATTGGTCTTCTGTAATCATAAAGTTATATATTTGAATCACGAAAAGCTATTTTATAAAATTACAAAAAAAGGCTATGGGTTATGTTTAATTAGGAGTTTATTAATAGAATAGAATGAAATGTAATATTATTTAATTGTTTGAGAGGAGGTTTATAATAAAATGGAGTGAAATGAAAAGTAATGTTTCATTTTACATCTCATTTTATCCTGAACAATAAAATGAAAAATTTTCGATTTGGGAGGTTTAAAATGAAATATAAAATGATAAATAACTTTATATTATATTACATTGTAAACTTTTCATTTAAACAACATTTCACTATATTACATTATGAACATTTCCATCTCTTCCAAATAATAATTTTCTAATATTACATCTATTCACGTTCTATTTTATTATAAATTATTCAATTTTATTGTATTATATTAAAATCTTATGTCAGATCAAACATTCTATTCACGTTCTATTTCATTATAAACTATTCAATTTTATTCTATTATATTAAATACCTTATGTCAGATCAAACATAGCCTAATTCTCTCCGATCAGAAAACTTTGTTTACTGGAATATGTTGACTATTGACCTTATTCCAATTATCATGTCAGAAAATAGGTTGACAGATATCTGAGCAATTCTACATTTACAGCTCTCTATTTATAGGAGTAGCATGAGCCAGACATTCTTAGAATTTGGTATTGACTATTTCTGCATCGTCTCTAGAAAATCTAACCTTTTTCCTTCATGGATTTAGAACTAGACAAAGGAATCTAACTCAATTTTCCAAGGTTGTACTTTACGTTAGGCTTAACAGAAACGCAATATGTCACATAAGTAGAAAACAACATTTACACTCCACATTTAAGTCTAAAGCAACGAAAAGTGTACATCTGTTCTTGATAATAATCATTTCTTCTTAAACATGCATTTTCCTCATAAAAGCAAGTAATTTATGAGCTTCTCTAAATTCAAAGATGATGACCCTTTGGGACCAGCAGCCTCTTCTGCCAATCTTTTCCACTCCATCACTTTGTTTTTCATTTCCTTCCCTTTTTCTCCTTCCATGAGCTCTATTATAAGCTTAGCCAAAGCAACTCTCTTCACATCATTGTCAATCTCCATTCCAATTCCCCATTCAGCACAAGCATATCTACAGTTGGTAGGTTGCTCGCCGATGAACGGCCAACAAAGCATGGGCATGCCTGCAGAAATGCTCTCAATAGTTGAGCCCCACCCGCAGTGTGTAAGGAAACCTCCTACTGAAGGGTGGTTGAGGACTTCCTCTTGTGGACACCAATTAGCTATGAACCCCCTCTCTCTTGTTTCTTCACTAAACTCTGGCGGCAATATTGCAGAATCACCAACTACCATATCAGGTCTTATTATCCACACAAAAGGGTAGTTGCTTTTAGCCAGTCCCATTCCGAATTCAATGAGTTGTTCTTTTGTCAACATTGTTAGGCTTCCAAAATTTACGTAGAGCACCGAGTTGGGTTCTCTATAATCGAGCCATTGAAGACATTCTGGTTCTTCTTTCCATAGACTATATCCAATTGAACTCAAATAATTTTCCTGTATTTGATTGAGAAGTAATTCAAGAGGACCAATGAAGTGGACAGAGTCATATATAGTTGAAAGAGTATCCAGTAGTTCTGGCTCTAACGCTTCAAATGTATGGAAAATGGCGGCAGGAGCGTCAAACGATCTCTTAATTGATTCCACGAGGAATCGAAAGCCGACAGTATCACAATCTGTTGTGCGAATGAATGTTGAAAGATCTCGTAAACGCATATTTTTCATTCCTGGAATGATGTCTATGGCTTGGTCCAAATAGCCATTTGTCAGAAAACTTTCATCTGCGAACAAAAAATCACGCTTAATCAAGCAAAATTTTTATTAAAATTTCCAACAAAATTAGTCGTTAGCACACACTCTTTTAGCTGACTAATAGATAGGAACACGTTCCTGCCAATTCTCAAAACATATAACTTTGTATCAAATTTTGAACTAATTCCAATATTGCAATATTGAAAAAAAATCATATAAGAAAAGAAATCATAAGATAGCTTTAATCATGAGTTATATAATTTTCATATGGGTAGAAAATGTTCACATTTAGTACTAAGAAAATTAATGATTAATTATCTCAAGATCTTCTTGCTTATACCTTTTAGGGGTATCAGACCAATTTCCTTGAGTACACGACCCGAATCAAAGCTCAGGAAGCCACTGGCAGAGAGAGTGAAGAAAACTGCAACAGGAAGACCCAGCTCTTGTGCTGCTGTAACGGCGAGTGGTGACATGAATCCATCAGAGACTATGCAAGTCACTGGTGGAACATTGGAATACACTTCATCGTTGGACTTGGAAATCAGGCCCTTAAATGATGCCAAGTAGTGACCCTCCAAGATGGCCGTGGCGAGTTGATCCACATGTTGGAGGACGTTAGTATCAGAAGGCGGAAGACCATCTGGTATGAATTCAAACCGAAAATCTGGCAAGTCATCCATGGACTTAGGACCTCCGGATTCAAGTAAACGTCTGTGGTTAATCTCAAGGTTCACGAATGTTATGTAAAAGCCTCTGTGGTGAAGTAGCTTTGCTAGTTTAAGCATAGTTTTAATGTGGCTCTGAGCTGCATATGGGATGAAAACTGCATGAGGTTTAAGAGATATAGCTTTAGTTCTCATCTCTTACGATCTATATCTCTGCCCTCATGGCAATTCTACAGATACGGCTTTTTATTTATAGGAGTAGCATAAGCTGCTATTTTCAGAGAGTGAACCAGTGGAGCATATGTAGTATGTTAGGAAGATAACTTCGACCACATTTTAGACTTTGTTGGTACCCTTCTAGGCTCTATGATTGAAGAGAAAAGACAACGTTACGTTTGAAAGATTATAAAATTCCTCATAATAAATTTATTAATAATTTTCAAATTAATAATAAAAATACTAGTGTCTTTCCTTTTTTCCGGTAAGAGTATCTATTTATCCACCAAAATTTATAAATTTTGTTAAATTTATGAAATCAAGAGCTTGTTTATACTAATTATATTTGTTATTAACCTACGGTATATTTGTTTCTTATTTATATTTTATATTTAATTAAGAAAACTTATTTGTTTGAGTTTTAATTTTTTCAAAATTTATCAAAACCACAAAAGTTGTTTTATTTTTGTTTCTTTTTTATAATTTGATTTACTATCAACTAAATATATAAAATTTGATTTAATATCTAACTATATTTAAAATAAATATTAATTTCTAAATAAAATTGAATTTATAAATCACTTATTTTAAAAATAAAATAATTTTATTGATAATTTAATAATAAATATTATATAAGAAATAAAATAAAATAATTTATTAAAATAATTTATTTTAAAAATTTTATCTAATATAAAATTATCATAAGTAATAAAAATATGACTATATTGTTATAAATAGTAAAAAATTGTTTTAATTGAAAATAAAATAAAATAAAAGTTTAAATTTAAGACTAAAATTCAACCCATGCTTCCGTGCAGCTGATGTTTAAGACTAAATTTAAGACGAGAGAAAGAGGATTGTTAGAAAAGGATTGCTAAGTTTGACTAAAATTTGACGCGGAACTATTGGAAAAGGATTGCTGACTTTGAGTCAAAGTTCGACGTGGAACCATTTGGTTTTAATTTGTTTGCTTATTGATATTAATATAATTATATTTTATTATTGATAATAATCAAATATTAAGTAAAAGTAATACATAAATCAAAATTTAAGAGTTAATTAAATAATTATTTTATTTTAATAACTTATAAAGTATTTGTTAATATCTTTTAATTATTAAAATGTTATTATTTAAAATTTATGAATTTTAATATATTTAAATTTTAAATATATTTATTAAATAATTATCATTTTAAAATTATTTTATTTTCCAAAATAATTTTCTTCTAAAATCAAAATAAACAAAAATCAATTAAATAATAAAATATTTTAGTCATAGTCTCTTATTAGGAATTAACATTAGATAATTATGAATTATATATTAATTAATACTGAAATCAGATGAAGAGACACAGAAACTAATTCTATGATTTTGATAAGTTAAATAAATTATAAAATATGAAAAAAGAAAATAAATAAAGAATAAAAACCAAAGAAATGAAAAAAGTTCACGTATTGCACCAAGCTAGATATGTCACGTTTCAACTTCTAAGACTGTGGTTACTGAAACAATAGAACTCAACGTACTGATTTATAAAGAAGTGAGCGAGCATTGAAGAATCGCATATGAAGAAGAGTTCGTGTGGGTTCTTCGATCAGCTTTGAAACACAGTTTCAAGAAGGTCATGACACTCGTAGTATTTGTTAGACATGATAATGATCTGTATACATGTCTATTATGCAGATATAATATAATAGACATGTATTATATTAAGAAATGTGATATAAACCTCCTGTCATTTATGTTGAGAGATCTTAAAGAAATGTGATAGGGTTCTTCTAAGCTTTAACAAAATGCAAGTGATGGTGTATGCAGAAGTGAAAATGAATGAATGAATTTCGTATTGTTGTATTATTTTTCAACAACGTTGGGTATGTACATGGGAACCTTTATATAGTCAGTCTTGATTGTTCCCATGGGTATGTACATGAGAACCTTTATATAGTCAGTCTTGATTGTTCCCATGCATGAAATACAAAGTTGTTACAACAGAATTTGTTTTACAGCTATCAGCTATCTTCTAGAATGTTTCCTAGCCATGTTCTCCTGAATGAGAGTCCACAGAGTGATAAGATGATTCTCCTTGAGATGGTCTTTGGTATTGAGTAGATGAGCTTGGGCTAAAGGATACTTTCGGTCCATCTTTAGGTATTGACATGTGCGGAAGAGATGAGGAGCTTCCCGTAACATCCCCACTCAAACTCAACCTAGGGTTCTGAACTAGGTTGAGTTTGAAGATAAGTTGATGAAGACGTGCGGCCGACATCAGTTTGGTGAGGAGATCGGCTAGTTGATTGGTGGAGCTTACATATCGAACTTCAAGGGTTCCATCAGAAATTTTATCCCTAATGAAGTGCACATTGACCTCGATATGTTTAGTGCAAGAATGAAACACTAGATTCTGGGAGAGGAATTGAGCGCCGTTGTTGTCACACCACAGGACCGGTGTGTGAGGAGTGGAGAAGCCGAGCTCAGAAAGGAGGGAGAGAAGCCAGATCAGCTCGGTGGAGAGTTGGAAGAGAGCTCGATATTCGGCTTCCGTGCTCGATCGGGCCACAACCTGCTGCTTTTTGGAGTTCCAGTATACCAGATTTCCCCCCAGGAAGACACAACCACCGGATGTAGACTTCCGATCATCAAGAGAACTAGCCCAGTCGGAGTCACTGAAGGCATGAAGGGCGAGTGGAGTCGAAGAAGGTTTGAAAAGCAAATCAAGATGAGATGTTCCTTTCAGGTAACGTAAAACACGTTTTAATGCAATCCAGTGAGGCTGGAGAGGATTTGAGAGAAACTGACTTAGTTTATTGACGATGTAACTGATGTCAGGTCTTGTATGACAAAGATACTGTAAAGCACCAACAAGGCTACGGTAGACAGAAGGATCTTCAATAGGAGAGCCATCATGCGAGGAGAGTTTGGTACTGGTAGAAACCGGAGTGGAGCAGGGCTTACAAGACAGCATATTGGCACGTTCAAGTAAGTCATTTATATACTTGTGCTGAGATAGATAGAGACCAGTAGAGTTGCGATACACCTCAAAACCAAGAAAATAATTTAAACTGCCAAGAGATGTGAGAGCAAATTTCGCATGTAGCTTAGCAATTATGGCCTGAATAGCTTGTGAGTCATTGCCTGTAACTAAAATATCATCAACATACACCAGTAAAAGAATAAGAGTGTCTCTGTTTCTAATGTAAAATAAAGAGTTATCTGACTTGGAAGTTTGAAATCCCCACTGATGAAGAGTATGTCTGAGAGTGTGAAACCAAGCCCTGGGGGCCTGCTTGAGCCCATATAGGGCTTTGAGCAGGCGACAAACATGGGTAGGTTTGGTAGAATCCTCAAAGCCTAGAGGTTGACTAACATAGACTTCCTCTTGTAACAAACCATTTAGGAAGGCATTATTCACATCAATTTGTTGAATATCCCAGTGATGAGATACTGCTAAGGAGAGAATGACTTTGATAGTAGAAGCCTTGACCATTGGACCGAAGGTTTCAGTGAAGTCAACTCCAGGGGTTTGACTAAACCCTTTAGCAACAAGGCGTGCCTTGTGCTTAGCTATAGAACCATCAGCATTGTACTTGAGTCGAAATACCCATTTAGTGCCAAGAACATTCATATGTGAGGCAAATGGAACTAGCTGCCAGGTTTGTTTGCGAGTCAAGGCAGCAATTTCATTTTTCATTGCCAGGGTCTAGGTAGGATCAGTGAGAGCTTGGGAAAGAGAGGTAGGTTCAGAAGAGACAAAGGAGGGGGAAACAGTGGTGAGAGCAGTGTTATAAAGTTTAGGTTTGTAGATACCACTCTTTGATCTTGTTTGCATAGGATGAGTGGAGGAAGGTGGGATAGGAGGTATGGTGGTTATGGTGGGTTGAGTGGGAGAAACAGAGGGTGAAGAAGAAGTAGAGACTGATAAAGGAGTAGATAAAAGTGGAGAAGAACATACCTGATGAGAATTGTCTATAGAAGAAGTAGGCAGAGAAGACTGTTCTGCTTGCATAGGAGTACCTCCGAAAGACCTATGAAGAATAGCAACAGGAAGAAGAGTAGAAATAGGTAAACAGTGAGAGGATTTGGAAGTAGAAACAAGCTGTTTTATGGGAAAAAGGGTGAGATAAGGAAATTCCTTTTCATTAAATTCAATATGGCGAGATATGAAAATTTGTCCCTTGGCATTAAGGCACAAATAACCTCTGTGGTGTGAGCTGTAGCCTAGGAAAACACATTTGGAAGTGTGAAAATCAAGTTTGTGAGGGGAATAGTATCGGAGATAAGGAAAACAAGTACAACCAAAGGCTTTTAGATGCATGTAATTCGGTTTCTTATGATACAATCGTTCAAAGGGTGATTGATTAAGAAGAGTGGGTGAAGGTAAGTTGTTGATGAGATAGGTTGCAGTAGAAAAGGCTTCAAGCCAAAAAGTTAAGGGCATATGAGCATGAGAGAGCAAAGTGAGACCCATTTTTGTAATGTGGCGATGTTTCCTTTCGGAGACACCATTTTGTTGATGGGTGTAAGGGCAGGTAAATCTTGGTGTGATCCCATGTTGAGATAAATAAGGTAGAAAAGCTTTATATTCCCCCCCCCATTGTCTGTGTGAATAACTTTGATTTTCAGCTCAAGTTGAAGTTCTATATGTGTTTTAAATTTAATAAAGGTAGAAAGGGCTTCAGACTTGAGTTTTAGTGGATAAAACCAAGTAAATCTTGAGTAAGCATCAATGAAAATGATGTAATATCTATGGCCAGCAGATGAGAGATAGGGAGAGGGTCCCCATAAGTCAGAATATATAATTTCAAGAGGTTTATGAACCGTTATGTTATGATTAGCAAAAGGTAACTTATGAAGTTTACCATATTGACATGAATCACAGAAACTGATAGTGTTTGAATTAATGGGCAGATTCATTGACTTTGCTACAAGCTTTAGTACATTGATGGACGGATGTCCAAGCCTTGCATGCCAAACATTTGCGTTAATATGAACAACATTTGCTTCAATCTGATCTAAATCAATATTATGACTTAAAGCTGTAGAGTCTTTAGGAAGAAATGCAGAGGATACTTTAGGTGATGTGGACTGAGGTCTTTGATGTGTGATAGAAGTAGACTGAGGAGATGTGTCAAGGCTGTAGAGGCCATTCCGAAGCACTCCCCGAAGCAGAATCAGTCCTGTAGCCTTGTCCTTAAATAAACAACACTCATCAGAAAATTCAACAACAATTTTATTATCCTTTGTCAGTTTTGAAATGCTTAGAAGATTTTTTGTGATAGAAGGCACATGTAATATTTGTTTTAAAGCAAGAGGTGTATGTCTATTATCATGAAATTGAATGCATGAGGAGCCAATATGAGCTATAGGTAAAGTATTACCATTTCCTACTGTCAGTTGCTCTTTCCCACCATATTCTGATCCAATGGACAGATTCTGAATATCTACTGTAACATGATTTGTTGCACCACTGTCAACAAACCATGTGGTGTTGCTGCTGTCTGAATTAGTATAGGGCTGATTATAGGCCAGAAAGGTTTGAGGAAAGTTGTGTGTAGGTTGTGTATGTTGGAGGTTCCCCTGAGAATTAGAATATGAGTTATGAGATTTCCAATTAGACTATGTACCTTGCCATGTCTGATCAAAACGCTTGTAGCATTTTAGGGCATCATGTCCTGGTTTCTGGCACAGCTGGCAGAAAATTCGAGAGTTTCCAGACCATCTTCCTCCTCTGCCACGACCTCCTCTGCCTCTAGAGCCAGTAGTTAACTGTCTGCCTTGATTGGTATTTTTGAATTGAGTGCTATAATTAACAAGATTTGCAGCAGGTGCTAAAATATTAGTATGAGAGACTGTATTTAATTGTTCCAGACGAGTCTCATGCATCATTAGGGAATATTGTGCTTCTTGAAGAGTGGATAAGGTCATAGTATGAGTTAGAAGAACAACCACAGGGTCGTATTCATGCCCTAATCCATTTAGTGCACTAAGGATAAGCTCTTGTTCAGTAACAGAATGTCCTGCTAAAAGAAGTGCATCTCCTATTGATTTAATTTTTTGCATATACTCACTAATGGTTGATGATCCTTTTTGAATGGTTGAAAGTTGTTGTTTCAGCTGTAGAACTCTTACCATTGAGGTTTGGGCATAGAGTTTCTCAAGAATTTGCCAAGCTTCAAGAGAAGTAGTGGACTGATTCACCTGACCAATAACCTCCTCTCCTATTGTGGAAAGTAACCAACATAGAAGCAGTTGATCTGATCTGCGCCAAGCATGGTAAGCTGGATTGATCTGAGCAGTAGTTGATGATGATTCTGAGGAGAACTGCTGAGGAGGAGCAACATCTGCAGAGATAAAAGCATCAAGCTCCAGGGCTCTAATGGCAGCCAAAACTTGGGCTCGCCAGTGAATAAAATTTTTCCTATCTAGTTTAATGGGAAGATTGAAATTGAGTGTCTTTGCAAGAACTGAAAAATCAAGAGAAGTTTCGTGGGTTTGTGTCTGTATTGAAGGGTTATTTGTAGAGGATGAATGATCTGTTGTTTCTGCCATTATGGACGTTTGTCTATAGCTCTGATACCATGAAAATGAATGAATGAATTTCGTATTGTTGTCTTATTTTTCAACAACGTTGGGTATGTACATAGGAACCTTTATATAGTCAGTCTTGATTGTTCCTGTGCATGAAATACAAAGTTGTTACAACAGAATTTGTTTTACAGCTATCAGCTATCTTCTAGAATGTTTCCTAGCCATGTTCTCCTGAATGAGAGTCCACAGAGTGATCAGATGATTCTCCTTGAGATGGTCTTTGGTATTGAGTAGATGGGCTTGGGCCAAAGGATACTTTCGGTCCATCTTTAGGTATTGACATGTACAGAAGAGATGAGGAGCTTCCCGTAACAAGAAGTATCTGTTAAACCTAGGGACCCAATCTTTATATATGCCTTGTTGTCTTCCATCAAAACAACCAAAGGGCACGATGGTTCAAGTGAAAAGGTATGAATGTTCAAAAGAAATAGTAACGACCCAGAAGAAATGAAACCATAGATAACAGTCTCCCACTTGGGTCATAGATGTAATCTAAAATTCATAAAACCTCTACTGAATTAAATAAATTAAATACACGAATCATGGCGATAAGTCCTCTAAATGTGAGTATTATCTTCCATGTATCACGATGTATCTTTATTTCTTTTTCCACTGTAATTAAATGAATAAAACTGTATGTTTATTCTAGGTCCATAATAGTTGTAATTCTCAAAAATAAAATGTGTACACTAGAATAAGAAAAAACAACTAATTAATAAGAGTTTCGTGACAGTACAAACATAAATCACATAATGGAACCAAGTCCCATTCTAGCAACATGATCCTTAAAGTTCTTTGGTGGCATGCCTTTTGTTAAAGGATCGACAATCATTAATTCAGTGCGAATGTGTTGAATGATCCCTTTATTTTCGTTGACACGTTCCCTAATGGCCAAATACTTAATGTCGATGTATTTACTTCGACTACCACTCTTGTTGTTTTTGGCTAAGAAAACTACAGCTGAATTGTCACAGTACATTCTTAATGGCTTAGAAATCGAATCCACAATTCTAAGTCCAGATATAAAACTCTTCAACCATACACCATGTGATGTAGCCTCAAAACAAGAAACGAACTTAGCCTCCATGGTAGAAGTAGCAGTCAAAGTTTGCTTTGAACTCCTCCAAGATATGGCTCCATTGGCAAACATAAATACATATCCAGATGTTGATTTTCGTGAATCAACATAACCAGCAAAGTCTGAATCTGAGTAGCTAACTACTTCGAGATTTTTAGTTCATCTATACATAAGCATGTAATCTTTTGTTCCTTGAAGGTATCTCATCACCTTTTTGGCAGCTCTCCAGTGATCTATACCTGGGTTACTCTGATATCTTCCCGACATTCCAATAACAAATGCAATGTCAGGTCTCGTACAAACCTGAGCATACATTAGGCTCCCTACTGCAGACGCATATGGAATATTTTTCATTTGTTCCCTTTCAAATTCATTTTTCGGGCTCTGGTTCAAATTGAACCTATCACCCTTCACAATAGGTGCTATACTTGATGAACAATCTTTCATCCGAAATCTTTCTATGACCTTATTGATATAGGTTTCTTGGGATAGACCTAAAATGTATTGAGATCTGTCCCTATGGATCTTAATGCCAATGACATAAGATGCCTCACCTATATCTTTCATATCAAAATTCTTAGAAAGGAACTATTTCACCTCATATAGCAAACCTTTGTCATTTGTGGCGAGTAAAATATCATTCACATATAGAACAAGGAAACAAATCTTACTCCCACTGACTTTTAGATATATGCATTAATCCATGATATTTTATTCAAAACCATATGAAGAGATAATATCATGGAATTTCAAATACCACTGACGAGAGGCTTGTTTCAATCCATATATGGATTTCTTAAGCTTACACACCAAATGCTCACCATCACTAGAGGAGAAACCTTCCGGTTGTTTCATATAAACTTCTTCCTCTAGGTCTCCATTTAGGAACGCTTTTTCACATCCATTTGATATAGTTCTAGATCAAAATGGGCAACCAATGCCATAATTACTCGTAAGGAATCCTTTTTAGATACAGGAGAAAAGGTCTCTGTATAATCGATTCCTTCTTGTTGAGTAAATCCTTTAGCAACAAATCTAGCTTTATATCTTTCAATGTTGCCTAATGAGTCCCTTTTTGTTTTAAAGACCCATTTATAGCCAATGGCCTTTGCTCCATGAGGCAAATTGACAAGATCCCAGACTTTGTTAGATGCCATAGAATTTATCTCATCTATCATAGCATTGTGCCACAATTGAGATTCATTGCAACTCATAGCTTGTGAAAACGTTTTAGGGTCATTTTCGGCTCCAATGTTATAGTCAACTTCTTGTAAATACACAATGTAATCATTAGGTATTGCTGATTTCCTATCTCTAGTTGATCTTCTTAATATTGTATTAGCGCCCTCCTGAGGAGGAGCTTGTACAACTTGTTGCTCAACAACCTGTGGTGATTGCTGAACAATTGGATCTACTAGATTGTCATCAGCAGCTTGTAGAACTTCAATGATTGATTGTTCACCTCCTGTTTGACATTGAGGGATGCTATGAACGACGATCAATCTATTACTTGAAGTAGGAGTTTGTATTTTACAATGATCCTTCTCAAGAACTAAGTCCCGAGATTGATCTCTCCCACTAATCAAGTCATTTTCAAGAAACTTTGCATTTCTTGATTCCACAAACCTAGTAATATGAGATGGACAATAAAATATGTATCATTTGGACCTTTCAGCATATCCAATGAAATACCCACTTATAGTCCTTGGATCCAGTTTCACTGCCGTTTTAAGAGTTTCTGTCCACAAGGATTTATGAAGTTTAGCGCTCCTAAGCATACTCCGCACCATGTCTAATAATGTTCAGTTTCTTCTTTCTGCTACACCATTTTGGTTCGGAGACTCAGGCATGGTGTATTGAGCTATTATCCCATGCTCTTGAAGAAACTTTGCAAATGGATCAGGTGTTTGTCCATCCTCGGTGTATCTACCATAAAATTCTCCACATCTATTTGATCTCACGATCTTTATTTGCTTACCACATTGTTTCTCTACTTTTGTTTTAAATACCTTAAAGGCATCTAATGCTTCGTTATTGTTATGAAGCAAATAGAGATACATATATCGCGAGTAATCATCTATAAATGAGATGAAGTATTTCTGACCATACAAGTCCATTTCTGGACTACAAATGTTTATATGTATGATCTCTAATATGTCTGAACTCCTCTTAGCACCTTTCTTTTTCATATTGGTCTGCTTTCCCTTTATGCAGTCCACACAAACATCAAAATCAGTAAAATCTAGAGTATTAAGTACTCCTTCATTCACTAGTTTTTTTTAATTCTTTCAAGGGAAATATGTCCCAATATTCGGTGCCATAACATTGAGGATTATTCATTCATAACACATCTTTTAATACCAGCATTACTATGGACATGCATTGTATTATGAAAAATATTTTCTTGCAAATTAATTCGAAAAAGACCATCAATCATTGTACCATTCCCAACAAGATTAGATTCATGATACAAACCAAATGATGTATTTGAAAAGTTAAAAGAATATCTCATAGGTACAAGTCTTGAAACTGAAATTAAATTTCTTGAGAAACTTGGAATATAAAATGTTCTTTCCAAATTCAAAACAAAACCAGAATTTAAAACTAATTTGCATGTCCCAACAGCTTCCACATGTGAACGCATCTTGTTGCCTGAATAGATGTATTGTTCACTGTCCACTGGCTTCCTGTGGTTTAGAAAACCCTGCAAGGTATTGAAAATATGGATTGTAGAACCAGAATCAATCCACCAAATATTATGACAAACATCAACCATATTAGATTCATAACAAACAAGTGAGATTGAAATACCTTTCTTTATAAACCAAGCCTTAAACAAGTGAGATTGAAATACCTTTCTTTATAAGCCAAGCCTTAAATTTGGCACAATCCTTCTTTATGTGCCCTTTCTTTTTGCAGAAGCGACACTTGGGATTGAAATCCTTTTTAATCTCAGTACGGACTGGTATTTTACCCTTTCCTTTTTGTTTGGCTTGCCCTCTATTCCTTCCTTCGGTTGCTATATGTGCACTTTCACTCAATTCCATTACTAGCCTCCCTTCCTCTTGAACACACATGGTCAGAGGTTCATTGATAGACCATTTATCCTTATGTATGTTGTAAGAGATTTTAAAGGGTCCGTACTGTGGTGGAAGAGAATTAAGTATGTAATGCACAAGGAAAGACTCGGACATTTCAACCTTAAGAGACCTCAGTTGAGCTGCAATGTTCCTCATTCGCATGATGTGCTCACGCACACCCCTAATACTTGTGAGCTTCATTGATGATAACTTAGTCATTAAGGTGTTAGCTAGGGCCTTATCTGAAGACTCAAATTGTTCATCAATAGCCTTCAATAGGTCCCTAACATGATCACACTCTCCAATAGAACCACGAATACTAAGGTGAATTTTGGTCTTTATGTACATCATGCTGAGGCGATTAGATCGCTCCCAACGCTCATAAAGAGCAATTTCAGCCTGAGTGCTAGTTTCGGTAGGTACATGTGGTTCATCTTTTCGGATAGCATAATCAATGTCCATACACCCTAATTGGAGGAGAATTCTCTCTTTCCATATTTTATAGTTATCACCATTCAATTCGGGAACATCACATTGAATATCAGAAAAATTCGCAGGTTGAATAACTGCACAAAATTCAAAATATAAACATGTTTATGTTATTAAATTTGTTGAAGCAAAGAAACATGTATCATGTTTTACTAATGTTAAAACATGCAATCATATTTCATATATGAATCATATAACAATTAAAACTGCCTGTGGGCTAAGCTTCGATTAAAAGATTCATATTTACTATTTATGATGAAACTATCAAATTATATTCTTTTTCCTAATACCGTGGGTAAATTAAGAAAAGATAATTTTGCTATTCCATCCTAATTAATCATGTAAATAATCTTCCTGTGGGATAAAATTTATTATATTTAAATATGATTAATTACAATTGTGTCATTTTACTAGATGTGATCTATAACACGTAATATATATTTTAATTAATCAAAATATTGTGGCTAATCTTCAACTAATTAAAATTATATTAATCACATGGCACTTCATTTTATGCAAAACTATGAATAATAAAGGTTTTACATAATCCTTTACAATTGATTAATAATAAATTAATATCATATATTTGCATAAATATAAATATATATACATGAACAAAGCAGCTGCTTCATTGAAGCTGGCATTCCTTTCATTATCATGATCATCATCATTGAAAGAAAGAGAACTTTGTCGATTTCGTAGTGACAAGATATGGAGGAAAATATTTTAGAGCAGTTGCCATTTTCAACTTTGTTACAGCTTTCTGATTCTCTCCACCGTTTACTTCTTCTGTGATATTGTTCGAGTGGTTTATGTTACTTTGGCTTTGCATGTTCATTTATGTGGTCGATATTTCTGGATTATTCAATATATTTGTGGTTAATATTAAAGACTCTTTATCTCTACTACCGCTGCTACGTCTGAAGTAGACTTGAACTCTTTTCAAAACATATTATAGGAGATAAATAGTTAATGAGTGTATTATAGTATAATATAAATGTATAGAAATGTGAAATTTGAAAAATAAAGGTGTTATGAATGATCAATCACAATAATCGAAGAACAAGTACTAAAATTACAAACACACACAGATTTACATTGTTCATCAAGATTTGGCTACGTCTACGGGCGGCTAAAGTTTTTATTTTACTATGAATTATTTTTGACTTTGGTACATTAAGAGAATAAAATATATTTATCCACGATCGTGAGCCTCGTGTATAGTCAAAAATATATTATCAGGTTCCGTATCTGAACAAAAGGTTCTAATCACCACAAGTTTTGAGACTTTTTTTGGTACAATCATAAATATTCATCATATAATATAACATCGATGATTTTGCTATAATAATTTTACCCCAAACTAATAGAAAGATATTATTCATAGTATTCACGAATCAATTCAACTACTCTGTTACTAACAAAAAAGTTATTTTTAAAATTTTCAAAATTAGAGCTCAAAATTGAAATTTGATTAGTTATTTCATAAATTACAATTTTAATAAAATTACAGTTATAACGTCAAACATAGAATTAAAATTTTAGTCTTGATGCCAATTGTAATTGAAATTACATGAATAAATATCCTCATTCTTGTCTTCAAAGTTTGATAATTGAACGTGTTACGGTTTGATTTAATTACAATGTATGGGGCTTGAATCTCATATTGATTAAATACAAAGTTGATATGAAATTTATAAGAATTTTACATTCTCTACCTTCATAAGCTAACTTTTGGGATGTGACTCTCCTAAAGTTCTTATCAGTTTGGATTCACATAATACTGCAATACACACAACATAACAAACAACAAACATAATGTAATAACATATAACAACATAGGAGCAGAGAAACAACGTTTTTGTTTTTGTTTATGTTTCTATTTTTTATTTTTTGTTTATGTTTTTAAATTTAGAAAAAAACATTTTTAAGTTTTTGGTTTTAGTTTTATTTTTTTATTTTGATTTCTTCCAATTTTCAAAATTTATAAAAACTACAAAATAGTTTTTATTTTCTATTTTTCATAATCTGGTTTATTATTAACTAAATATATTATTTGATATATTAATCATTAAAAATTATGAATAATTTATTTAATATTATAAATTTAATTTATTTAATTAATCATTAATAAAATTATGAATAATTTTATTTTATTTAATTTTGTAATTAAAATAAATAAAATTACCATTAATATTAAAATTTTATCTAATATATAATTATCATTAATATTAAAATACAACGACGTTGATATTAACAAGAGAGATATCATTCTTCGGAATTGTTCAATGCACGCAAGTTCTACGAAATCACCACTTCTTTTGTTCGTTTCTGTGGAAGTGGACCACTGGTATGCTTCTTTTGTTCGTTTGTTTGTGGAAGTGGACCACTGGTACACTTAGGGTCTATTTCCTTATTAGGATGACAACTATAATATGGCTGAGACAATAATTCAGCGTCATTTACTTCGACCAGACTTTTCATTTTTTGGACCTTTTAGACTCGATAATGTAACATTATCTTTTATTAACATATATCTTTCAACCTACAGCTCTGCCTTGATGCAATACTACACGCACGGCTTTCTATTGAAGTAACGTGAGGTCATCGTTGTAGGTTCTATTTCCTTATCAGGATAATTATTTTTTTTGGAAAATAAATAATAGATGAACTTTAGACAAAACTAACTCTACAAAACACAGTTTTCAACTAGAATCTATACTAACAAGAATCTTGGTTCACGGATTCTAATGGAATCGAACGTCATTGTTTGGATCATGGCTGAAATGCCGTCATTGTAGAAGAATCTTCGACGTGAATATCCTCAAGAAACAAAAAAGTCACGTCGGGGTTATGTCCGATTAATTTCTCCGACGCCAAGTTAGTCTTTTCGGTAGAAAGGTGAGGTTGCCGATACTGAGAAGAATGGAATCGTGATTACGCATCTTCATCGTGATGAAATCATACCTTATATATGGGATGGAAGTTTGCGCTAAGTCTTTACGTAGACTTCTACTGCATTGGAAGGTTTTCTCCGCTTAATGGCCCGTGGATGTGGATCGGCCTGGGTTAACCAATGGGTGTGAGACCCATCTTTGAGAGATAGACCGATTGGCCCGTGAATTGTTGTAATTGGGTTCGGGCCCAATTCGACCGACCCGACCATAAGCCCCCTACTCCTCGAGCCTGAGCAAGGAGAAGGGTCGAAAGAATACACTAGTATGCTGTCATTTGTCCATGGGACAGCTCGGGGTTGGTCCGATCGGTCGGGTGTTGGCGTTGTAGCTCGTCTACGAGACAGCTCGTAGTAGGCTTGATTGATCGGGTGGTAATGTATAGCGTGTGATTACTCGCGTCGGGAGACGTTTATTGCATGATAGCTCGGAGTGAGGTAGGTCGGGTGAGTGTTATTAGTGAGCGCGTGATGACACTCGGAGTAATTATTACTGATGGCGCGTGCCTCCGCGGATATATGCAAAATCAAACGAATCGCTTTTTCAGAATCGCTGCGGTTGTCACGTACGTCTTTTCAACTGTGTTGCCGCTCTGGGTTTCTAATAACCCTAATTTATCTCCGCTCAGATCCTGCCACGTGTTTGAGCTCGACTCGGATCTTCTCCACGCGTCAGTCGTTGGTTAGAAAACCCTTTCCTATGTTCCTCTATACATGTTTTGGGCCGAGGAATTGCAGGTTTTCTTCACGCTTTTGTTCTTCGGCTTTATTTGCATCTTCCTGCTCACAACTTCCGGAGCTTTCCTCCAATTGCTGTACAAATTTCCGACCTCATATCACTAAATAGGTACGTCCTTTTCCCTTATTTCCTCTTCTAAATTTCCTTTCGATGAGCATGTCGTCCACCGGTTCTCGGAGTGGGGTTTCTCCAAGGGATGATGTTGTCGAAAGGGCGTTTGAAGTTGTGGCTGAGGCGATGGCGATGTCGAGGTTGAGAGATGTCGAAGAGATCTCGACAAGAGAGCGGAAAGATAAATTTGGTCAGAAGGAGCTGCCCAAAGGCAAATCGAGGATGTCCGCGGCGGAGTTGAGTCGGTCGATTTTTAGGAATGACATCCCTCGGTCCTGGGAGTCTAGGCTGGCATCGGGGAATGAAAGAATCCACAGCAGTACAAGTGGGTGTTTTGCCGTCTCTGAGAGTTTCTTCTCGATTCGTGACTTGAGACTTCAGACATCCCTTCATTGATGAAGTGTCTACCGATTATCAACTAAGGCCGAGTCAGATTCCTCCGAATGGGTGGAGATTCATTAATGGTCTTGCCTTGTTGTGCCATCAGTTTGGCTGTCTGCCTTCGATCAACATCCTGCGCCACTTTTTGAGAATGAGTCAGAGTCCGAGCTCTGGGGATGAGATTCCTTCTATGATGTACAAAGATGCCCGATATCGCCCAGCCGGGACGACTTCTAAAATTACCAGTTGGCGAACGAAATATTTCTTCGTGAAGCCTCCGGGATCTTCCTCCTAGTCCCAGCCGTGGAGGTATCCCTTAGCCGAGCGATGGAACGACTCGTCGAGCCTATTTCTTTCTAGAGAGGAGCGGGAGGTGGTCGGTCGTATAAAGGAGCTCGGCCGATATAGTTTCGCTCGGCTCATTTCGGGATACCGTGGGGGGGCCTCAGCCAACTCTTTTCTAATTGACCCCCCACCACAAGTTAGCGGGCTAGGAGAGGAAATCGCCCCGCCTGGTTGACCCCTCATGGTTGAATTATTTACCATGCTTGTAGGTTTTGGTTCGATTTCTAACCTGTTTTCGTTGTTTGTGCAGTCATGACCAAAGTTCGTGCTTTCACCGGCCCCCCCAAATTTGCCAAGGGTAAGCGCAAGATCGCCGGGCCTTCGGAGGCCAAAGGACAGGAGGATAGGGGGGAGGCCAGTTCAATTGTCGTTCGGCCCATTGCTTCCGAACAACAAAATGTTCCTCCTACCTTTTTCGAGCCATCTGCAGTGCCTGCTATGGTCGTCCCGCCTGGTGAGTGTCTGGTAGTTATTGAGGAAGAGGAGGAGAGTGATCGACCTCTTAAGAGGAGAAGGGTCGTTCAAGTAGCCGACCGATCTCCTCGCCCTTTAGACAAAGCAAGGGAAGGAGAAAGTGGGGATCGTGTTGCCCGTCGGCTAAGTGGTAAAGGGAAAAGCAAACGGGAGGCTTGATAAATGGGAGCCAGCGATTACTCTTGATAGGACTGCCTCGATTGCTAACGTCGAAGTGACTCTTCATATTGCTGAGAGGGTCATTCCTCCTCCGGACGGGGAGCGCTTTGACTCGTTGAATATTGAGGAGTTGACGGGCGGTGCCATCCGTAATTCTGTAAGGGAGGTGGCTTTCGCTTTATCTATGCGTCAGCGTATCGAGTTGTTGGATCGGGAGGTCCATTCCCTCCTTGAGTAGGTGGATGGTTTAAAGACCGAGCTCTCAAAGGCCAGAGAAGAAGGAGACTTCTCCCGGGCTCAACTCTCTTCCTTGGAGGAGGAGAAGAAACTTTGGGAGGAGACGCGTAACGTCCTGAGAGCTCAGCTCGCTACAGGTGAGGAGGAGAGGAGCGTCTTGAAAGCTCGACTCACCGCGGAGGAGGTTGAGAGAGTAAGGGCGATGGTGGCGAGGAATAAGTTGTCCGAGGAATGTGCGGTGTTGCAAGGGAAGCTGGAGTCGGAGAGAGCGCTTAAGGCAAAATTTCTCGAGGACTGTCATGCGGCGGTGAGTGGCCAGGCGAGAACCGAAGATACGCTGAGGAGGGTGCGAGCCTCCATAAAAAAACAAAGGATCGAGGCGATCAGGCGATGGCAGAGGAGGTTCTTGCAGGAGGAGTGCTTGGAGTACTCTTGTGACTTAGCTCTCATGATCCTGAAAAATTGCTATGGAGTTTGCGTCCCTGAGGGGTCGGACGGTCCTACGTTTGAGGGATTTGCCGAGCCGATGCTTCCTACCGTTATTGGCCTCTCTCTGGAGGAAGTAAGAGAGAGGGCCATGGAGGACTGGAGGTTAGTCCCGGATGAGGAGCTGGACCTTAGCTCGGCTGAGGAGGACGAGCTTCCTTGTGAGGATATTTCTCCAGCCGCTGCCTTGGACCCTACTCCCGTTTCGAATTTTCCGCCCGCTTCCGAGGCTTCCCCTGGGCATCCGCCCACTTTTCCTTCTGTTGATTTTTGAAGCTCACCTGGTCGAGCTTGTGACCAGGGCGGATTTAAGGAAATAAAATTGTTGTTTTTATCCCCATTATTTTGATGTCGTTTTTGCATCTGTTTTGTTATCGTTCGTTTGGTAGTGGGACTTGGTAGTCGATCTGTGTCGATGCCGAGTGAGGGTCCCAGGGATCTTGTCTTGGCGACCCGACCGACTGTAGTCGATCTATGCTAATGGCGAGTGAGGGTCCCAAGGATCTTGTCTTGGCGACCCGTCCGACCGTAGTCGATCTATGTTAATGGCGAGTGAGGGTCCCAAGGATCTTGTCTTGGTGACCCGAACGACCGTAGTCGATCTATGTTAATGGCGAGTGAGGGTCCCAAGGATCTTGTCTTGGCGACCCGACTGACTGTAGTCGATCTATGGAGATGCTGAACGAGGCGAGCGAGGGTCCCAAAGATCTTGTCTTGGCGACCCGACTGACCGTAGTCGATCTATGGAGATGCTGAGCGAGGCGAGCGAAGGTCCCAAGGATCTTGTCTTGGTGACCCGACCGACCGTAGTCGATCTATGGAGATGCCGGGCGAAGCGAGCGAGGTTCCCAAGGATCTTGTCTTGGCGACCCGACCGACCGTAGTCGATCTATGGTGATACCGGGCGAGACGAGCGAGGGTCCCAAGGATCTTGTCTTGGCGACCCGATCGACCGTAGTTGATCTATGGAGATGTTGGGCGATGGCTGATTGGATTTTCTACTCTTTGTCACGTATAATGGAACTTTTTATTGCCAAGAAATCTGAAAACCCCTTTATTGATGATAATGAGGGTGTGGGCCATTAAAAAACCTGTTTGGCAGGGACAAGAAAAAGGTTCCCACGTGTTGTATACAAAAACGGTAATAAGCAAAGACTAACTAAAATAAAACTTATCTATTGGTAGAACGCCTTCAAGTTTCGAGAGTTCCAAGGCCTTGGTAGAACCTTCCCTTTTGCATCGCATAGGATGTAAGAGTCATGCTCGGCTTGCTTGATCACTCGATAGGGTCCTTCCCATACTGTCTCGAGCTTCAGATGCTTCGGCCGCCTCGACCTTTCGCAGGACGTACCCGCCTACCTTTACGTCGCTCGGCTTTACCCTTCTGTTGTAGAATTTGGTCACTTTTTTCCTGATGGCTTCTAAACGAGCGGCTACCCTTTCTCTGTCTTCACTGAGGAGAACGAGTTCCGCTCTGCGGGCTTCATCATTCCGTTCTTCGTCGTAGTTCGACACCCATTGGTTGTGCAAGACCACTTCTACGGGGACTAAGGCTTCTGCCCCAAAGGTCATCCTGAACGGTGTTTCCCTTGTGGCTCCATTTGGTATGGTCCTGTATGTCCACAACACTTCGTCAAGCTCTTCAACCCAATTCTTTCGTCCGTCTAGGCGCTTCTTAAGAGCACTCATTATCTTTTTGTTTGTGTTTTCCGCGAGACCGTTGCTTTGAGGGTGGGCTACTGAGGTCAACTGTAGCCTTATCTTTAGTCGGTCGCAGAAATTTCTAAACTTATCGTTATCGAATTGTCGGTCATTGTCTGTAATTAGCGGCATAGGCATCCCGAAGCGACATAGTATATTTTCTTTACGAAACTTTCCACCTTCCCTTCGGTGATTGTAGCGACCGCCTCCGCTTCTACCCATTTGGTGAAGTACTCCACTGCTACTATCAGGAACTTCTTCTGTCCGGGACCGAGGGAGAAGGGCCCCAGTATATCCATTCCCCATTGAGTGAAAGGAATAGGGTGACTCACGATTTGCATCCTCTCGATTGGCTGATGAGATAGACTGCTATTCTTCTGGCAAGCCTCACATCGGTCGACCTTCTCCTGGCAGTCCTTCCTCATTGTCGGCCAATAATATCCCTGTCTGATCAGCCTATGGGCTAACATTCTGCCTCCTACGTGGTTGCCACACATCCCTTCGTGGACTTCAGCCATTGCTTGCTCGGCTTGTTCTTCATTCAAGCATCGCAGCAGTGGCCAGTCGTAAGATCGTTTGATAGGACATCGTTTATGATTGCGTATTCAGCCGCCTTTATTCTCAATTTCTTTGCCTCTGAGGTGTTTTCCGGTTGTGTTCCCCCAAGGAGATACCGTCTGATCGGTTCCATCTAACTCGATCGACCGGTATTTACATCAAGAACTTCCTTGGCTTTTTGAATGCTAGGACGATCCAATCGTTCGACTAGAACGTTATTTTTGGCATCTCGATCGGAGGCCATCTTGGAGAGCGCATCCGCTTTAGCATTCTGAGCTCGTTCTATCCTGTTGATCGAGTACTGCTCGAAATTACTTAACTCCTGTTTTACCAGCTCTAGGTACTTGATCATGCTGTTCCCCTTTGCTTCGTATTGTCCAGTAACTTGGCCAACAACTACTTGGCTATCGCTGTACACCTTGAGATGTTTTATTTCCATTTCCTTAGCCAATTGGAGGCCGGCTATCATAGCCTCGTATGCTGCCTCGTTATTAGAGGCCTTGAATTCCAACCGAAGGGCGTACTCCACCTCTTCTTCCATATGCGAGTCGATTAATACCACTCCTACTCCGCATCCTTCAGCGTTGGACGACCCGTCAACGAATAAGCTCCAGGCAGGGTATTGCTCATCCTGCGAGCTAGGCTGACTCATTTCTGCGATGAAGTCTGCCAACACCTGTGCCTTAATAGTCGTCCGAGGCTTATATTGTATGTCGAATTCTCCCAACTCTACCGCCCACTTTATTAGTCGGCCCGAAGTTTCGGACTTTTGAAGGCACTGCTTGAGGGGTTGGTCGGTCCATACCTCAATGGTATGACTTTGGAAGTAGGGTCTTAGCTTCCGAGCCACCATTATCAAGGAGAGGGCTAGTTTTTCTATAGGCGCATATCGCGTTTCCGGTCCGGTCAACACTTTGCTAACTTAGTAGATAGGGTGTTGTTTGTTTCCGTCCGATCGAACAAGTACTGCGTTGATCGACCCTTCCGTAATTGCCAAGTATAAAATCAGATTCTCTCCCTCAACCGGGCTTTGCAGGATAGGCGGGCTAGACAAGTATTGCTTTAGGTGTTGAAAAGCTTTCTCGCATTCATCCGGCCATTGGAACTGAGTCACATTTGCTTTCCTCAAAATTTTGAAAAATGGGAGGCTTTTGTCTCCCAATCTGGAAACGAACCTGCTTAGAGAGACTATCCGACCGGTCAATATCTATACTTCTCTTAAGCATTGCGGCGAGGGCATTTGGATGATGGCTTCGATCTTCTCTGGATTAGCCTCAATCCCCCGCTGAGTAATCATGAACCCCAGGAATTTTCCTGATGCCACACCGAAGATGCACTTTTCTGGATTCAACTTCATCTGAAATCTGTTAAGGGTCTGGAAGACCTCTCTGAGGTCCCCCACATGTTTCGCGACCATCTTACTTTTGACCACCATATCATCTACATAAGCTTCAACAGATCGACCGATCTGTTTTTTGAATACCTCCATGACGAGCCGCTGATAAGTGGCCCCCGCATTCTTCAAGCCGAACGGCATTACTTGGTAACAATATGTGCCCTGGTCGGTTATGAAGGCAGTCTTCTCTTCTTCTTCGAGGCTCATCTGAATTTGATGGTAGCCCGAGAAAGCATCCAAGAAGCTGAGAAGTTTATGTCCGAAAGTGGAGTCTACTAGTTGGTCGATCTTGGGTAGGGGGAAACTGTCCTTTGGACATGCCTTGTTCAGGTCAGTGAAGTCGATGCACATTCTCCATTTCCCATTTTTCTTCTTCACCAACACCACATTGGCGAGCCATTCGGGGTACTTGACTTCTCGGATGGAGCCATTCGGGGTACTTGACTTCTCGGTATAGATCGGGGTTCCTATCCTTGGGGGGAGTCTTCATCTTTTCGTATTCTCGGATAGTTTCCCCATCCGCTCTCACGGTCGTCAGTACTTCTGCATATCACCTGTTGAGTGGGGTGAACTCCTGTCGATATCCCTGTCGATCGGTTGGCTTTCTCCAGCTCGACTAGCCTTTTTGTCGCTTGTACGAACCACCTGCTCTGTCATTTGGCGAGCGATCATCCGTTCTACGCTTCGTATTTCTCATCACTTCTTCGAGCTGAATGTACCTATCCGCCCTGTTTCTTATTTTCTGAACGGATCGGGGTTGATCGAGGGCTAACGACTTTTTGAACTCCTCATCCCTCGTGTTGTTCATCAGCGCTGCCAACATTGACAAGCAAGTGAGGTCGGGGACCTCGATCGCTTCATTATTGAACCGAGTGATGAACTCCCGCAAACTTTCGTTCCTTCCTTGGGTCAGTTGCATCACCTCCAAAGTCGCCTTCGTGGCCGCCATCGGTGGCGAACCGTTCAGAATAATAACTCAAATCTTCAAACATGTGATACTGCTCGAGGCGTGCTATTGAACCATCGTCGAGCTCCTCTTGAAGGCCGCATGTAATGCCTTACACTGAATGGCTTCCAGAACGCAATGTAGATTCATCATGGATTGGAAGTGTTGTAGGTAGTCCAGGAGGTCGGTCTTTCCAGTATATTTTTCAGGCTTTGGTATTTTGGTGCCGGACGCCGGAAGGCTATCCAAGATTCCCAGGGTAAAGGGAGAGCTGTACTGTGTTATCGGGTGATCCGGGTGGAAGCTCATAGCTGCGTTAATCTGATCGTCCACGATTTTCTTTAGGTCTTCGGTTGGGTGGCGATCGGTCGCCACGCCGGTTCATCAGGCGCCGTCGAGGCAGACGGTGTTATTATCTTTACCGAGACCGCAAGATCCGCGAATCAACAGTCACCGCTTCCTCAACATTTGCGGGTGAGGAGGTGTGCAAAGTGAAAAGGATCTGCATCAGAGAGGCGCTGGAGATTCGGGCGCATGTTGGTTTCAGCGTTATCCTCTAGGGCTGCGCTCTATTCTTCTTGTTCCAAGGTTTGAAGTTGCGGTTGATCATTCGGGTCTGAAGATTCCGTACGGGAAACATGATGTGCAGGCGGCAGGATTGCAGGTAACTGTAAACCCATACGTTGCATCGCTAGAGCCTCGGCAATGCGTTATATCGATTTATTGTTCGCCGACCGATCCGTGTATTTCTGGACGTGGTGCCCTGAAGTCGGGCCCCACGGTGGGCGCCAATTGGTTTTGCCGGATTCTAGCGGAACTGAACGTTGTCGTTTGGATCCTTGGAGTCGGCTGCTTGCTGTAGTAACTTCGACGTGAATATCTCTGCAAAACAAAGAAGGCACGTCGGAGGTTATGTCCCGATTAGCCCCTCCGACGCTCAAGTTAGTCTTTTTCGGTGAAGGTGAGGTCGCCGTATACAGAGAAGAATCGAATTGTGGTTACGTACCTTCATCATGATGAAATCATACCTTATATATGGGATGGACGCTAGGGCTAAGTCTTTACGTAGACTTCTACTTTTGCATGGAAGGTTTTCTCCCACTAATGGGCCATGGATGTGTGGATCGGGCCCGGGTTAACCAATGAGTGTGAGACCCATCTTTGAGAGATAGACCGATCGGCCCGTGAATTGTTGTAATTGAGTTCGGGCCCAATTCGACCAACCCGACCAAATACTAATAGAAAGAAAACTAAAAAGAGATGTATCTTAGAGACGTCGTCTACTCTTCATATCCTGCAAGAGTGTGCAGTCAAGATTTTTGACAATTAAAATGGATCGAATCCAATTTGTGAACCTATCAGTCAATTGATATTTCTCTTCTTCTTGATTAGCAAAAAATCGATAATTCTGCTCTCTCCAAAGGAAGTATATAGTAGAAGTAAATGCCGCCTTGCATTTGACTTACCTTTCTTTAAGTTATTTATGGCCCAATTAAGAGATTGCTCTCAAATATGGGGACATCCAGTAACATAAGTAAGGTCCTGCCCATAAAAAAACCTGCATAGGAAGAATAGATTATTTCTATCTTCTAAGGCCATTTTAAGGTCATGATTTTATTTACTACTATTAATATCATCAAGCTTTCATAAAAAAAATTTCAGAAGTGAATGAATTGAGAAGATGTAATTGAAGTATTTTAACTAGACACAATTGAAAATTCACAAGTAGAATAATTTTATTTCAAAAAGACATAAAATTGAGGTGTATATATATATATAAATATGACTTCACGTAAAATCGAGGTGCATTTATATATAAAAATATGACATATAATTTATTATCTTAAAATTTTAAATTAAGATATTATCTTAATTATACAAAGACTCACTTAATTTCATTCCAATTTTTTTACCCTCTCTAAACTCTTTGCCAAAGCATTACAAGTATTATGGATCGAACATGTGAAATATCTCTATATATAATCCTCATATATATATATATATATATATATATATATAAAATGTAAGACAGATATAAAGATTCTAAATTTTACAATAATAAACTTATTAAATTATTTTCTTTAATTTTGTTTATTCTTCAGGCAAAGAACACCCTAGACAAACCAAGAACATGGTATTAGACTGTGGGGAACTTGGGACAGGGTTTAATCTCGACCGTAGCGGAATAATTAGACTATTGGGAAATCGGGACAAAGTTACTTTCATTCTATAAAATAATTAATATATAAATTATAGTAAAACTTGAATCTTAATTCATATCTTATTTCGAAATTTGATCATTTTCTTGTCATATTTTTAGAACCATTTTTGAAATTAGTTTATCTCAACCACCGTAGTCGTACCAGTGTCCGCTTTTAACAATATTCACAAAACAAATTGAGAAAACCCTGTAACTCTTACAGAGAGGTTTAATTTAATGAGTGATAGCTCATTTAAAGTTTAAGCGTATTTATAATTGGTTCGAACATTTTAATAATTTAATTAAAATTAAATTCTAATTTCAATTAAAATTTAATTAGAATTATAAATAATTTTAATACCAACTATGCCCAAATAAGATCCAATATCTCATATTAATCCATATTTATTAAATATTTCATATTCAGTTATAAAATTTATCAAATTTTACAATCAAGTTTAACTTGATTAAAATATTTTACTCTCTTCAATCTATTCCTTATATGAGGCCTATTATGTTCCCAAATATGTTGACAATAGATATAAATTATAATCTTAAATCATATTTATGATTAGATAAATTAAACTCCTTTAATTTTTAAATTATCTAATTAAACAATTTATATCTATAAATCAAGATTGACATCTACCAAAGACATCATGATCACCTAAATATTTAAAATGTCAAAATAGTTTTGACTAACCTTTTCATGTATATTTTTTTGTATAATTCAATAATTTCATCATACAATATTTCGATTAGATATAGAACATGAAATTAATGTCTATTTTATTTTGAGTCCAATCCTATTACTTTTTTGTCATTAGCTATCGATTCAATTAATGACATTTGTAAACTATTTAAAAAATGTCATTTTATTTTAATTGGTCAAGGATTTCTCAAATTAATACTAATCGAAAACAATGGAATATTCTCTCTAATTATTTTAGGGCGATGAATTATATCTTGATCACTCAACTATCTTCATATAGTTCATGCTTCAATAACTATCGGCTAAACTATCCTAAGCTAGAACAAGTCATTAGTAGTATCAAAACGTAGCAGCCTCTATACAAGATAACTTTGGAGACCACAAGTGAAAAGATCATTTATATAATCATCACAATGAGAATTTTCATAGACATACAAGTGATGTTCTAAATGGATTTCTCATATGGGTCAGTTCAGTGAACTTGTTCTTTAATAAGCACCCACACGTTTGTTTAAGTATTTCCATACTTTAGCCTATAAGATTGACTACTTCTTTTATAAGGAAAAACATGACATGTATTAGTCTTTTTATGTTCTATTAATGTCTAATCTTAATATAACAATGACTAGGAATAATTTAGAGATAATACATAAATGCAATATGAATCTCATAATTATAATCTCATCATAATTTCATTTACCATGATAATTATCCCTTGAACTTTATCATATACATCTAAATATGTACAAGATAAAGAATGTCTTTAAATTATTTTGTCACTTAACTACAACCAACTAATTGATTGTAGGCATAAACAAACAATTTTTCACTTGCATTAAGACAATAATTTAAGTATCTTATACCATATCACCATATGACGATTATGCTACTACTGGCACAGTACAATATTCTTTATCGTGATTACTTGCTTAAATCTTACAATTTCTATCTTAATTATCATCATAATTAAGAAAAATTTTCCTATCCTTAGATCTTTGATGAGACCTTAACTCCTTTTACATGTCTAATGGTTCTAATGTTCCATAGTACATTACCGTTGAACAATGCAAGAAACTATATGTAGTTTAATATCCAATTAATCATTTCTGCTAAATGAAAAATGTATTATGGCTTAATTGGCAACCATTGCTATATTAGAACGTTTCCAATCATAAAACGATATTGTTCCAAATAAATAGACCTTAATTAGGATTTACTTCTAAAGTTAATATCCTTATAGTCTTAAACTCAAATATCAACTCATATATATAATAATGGATATCTTTAATACTTCAATAAAGTTAATATCCTTAAATTCATCATGAAAGTGAATCTTTCAATGTCTCGTAGCCTTTCAACTATACATCAAATGTATTATCATAGGCACTACTTCTAATTGGATGTATTGTTATAAAATTTGAACTTTTCAAATTTCATCTTACTCCTACTACTTATCCTAAGAACCATTCTCTTATAAGCATACATTGAAACAAATAATTTGTTCAAGAGGTCTGTAAGATTATATCCAATCTTTTAGATATCTCATAACCTTTTTTTTATCCAATTTAATTCTAAACTTAGTAGATAATACATGCTTCAACTAAGCTTCACATCCTTAAATCATTAAATTTGACTATTTGAAAGACTTAGCATTTCATACCTAATATGAAATCTTGCTAATTCATCTAATTAGAACAATTAAAGGTAAGTAGTTGTACTAGACATCAATATAGAAGAAATAAGTGTTGCATTATACAATATCTCATATTGTATATTTCTTCTTATATAAAACCATACTCTTATGAATTTTATTTGTGAAGGTATTCACAATGTAATCTCATTCCCTATAAATAATAAAAATCTAAAATTTTCAATGCTTAATTTTACTTAGATTTTAACAATTAAACTTTTCAAATTTTTAAATCACTATCTTATTTAATACACATGACTATATAACATGAAGTCATTAGTAATCTAATGAAATATAAACATTATTCTTTTATGAGTTATTATTCCACCCAATACATCACATGTATAAGATTTAACAATTCAATTGCCATCATCATTTTTCACCAAAATTGATTTGGTTATTATTTAACTTAACAAGTTTCACAAGTTTTATACGATTTATAATCAAAAGGATACATATATCCTTGTATGTAATTTTATGATTATCCAACTTAGTATTCTTGTCATAAAGGATAGTCTCGGTTATCCAACTTAATATTCTTGTCATTTATGTTAAACATAAGTCTCCTGTGATCCAATACATACAAATTATTTGTATAAACTTGGATCAACTACTTTAACTCAATAATCTATTTCTTATCATGCTTTGAACATTGTAATAATGTTGAATCTATATTCAGTATCGAATACTCATAAACATGAACTAGAAATATTTGTGATCTCTATCATATCATGTATAGGCAAGAAAAGCGATGCAGTTTTTTTCTTCTTATGACGACTATTATCATACTATAGCAAAGCCTTTAATTGATATCCAAGTTTATGCTTTTAATAAGCTAAATTAAATGAAACAATTTTATTAAGGAACATTACTGGTTTAAGCATAGTTTTTAAATGGTGCCTCTGAGTTACAAATGGAATGAAAATTGCATCAGGTTTAAGAGGCATATATATATATACCGTTTTCACACCCATGTATTGCATCGCTCTATATATATATATATATCATTTTCAATATATACCGTTTTCACACCCATGTATTGTGTTGCTTTTTTTATGATTCAGTATCAACCTTGCTTCTCTTTCTTGATTATTATTAGAGTTGTTTAGGGGCTTGCTAGGCATGTCTTCTTTAGTTTGTATTGGGCATTACAACAGGAGTAAGGAGTGATGACTTTAAACTTTGATGAAAGAACAAGGGCTAGTCCTTTCGTGAGTTTCAGGTTTAGAAGAAGAAAAGATGTTGATAGGTTACAAATAGGTTTTTAGAACATTGGGTCGCTTACGAGGAAGTTTTTATAATTAGTGAAGACTTTTGACATGTATAAGATTCATATAGTGTGCAATCAGGAGACAAGTTGGACGAGGCTAAAGCAAAAAAGATTAATAGGTTTAAACTTTGATATCCAAGGGGTTCAAGATGATATAATGAGGTAGATATCTTGGTTGTCAAGGAGCTGATATAATATGTTGTGTGGGTAAAAGGGCTAATGATAGGATCATGTCCTTAAAGATTGTGGTGAAGGTGTTATTATAAATATAATGTGTGCTTGTGCACCTCAAATATGTAACATATCACGTTTCTGTTAAGCCTAACATAAAGTACAACCTTGGAAAATTTAGTTAAATTCCTTTGTCTAGTCCTAAATCCATGAAGGAAAAAGGTTAGATTTTCTAAAGACGATACAAAAATAGTCAATACTAAATCCTAAAAATGTATAACTCTTGCTACTCTTATAAATAGAGAGATGTAAATGTACAATTGCTCAGATATCTGTCAAACTATTTTCTAGCATGCTAATTGACGTAAGGTCAAAATTCAACATATTCTATTGCTTAAAGCTTTCTGATTTGAGAGGGTTAGGCTATGTTTGATTGGACATAAGGTTTTTAATGGAATATAATAGTTTATAATGGAATGGAATGTAAATGGATGTAACATTAAAAAGTTATTGTTTGGGAGAGATGGAAGGGTTTATAATGTAATATAGTAAAATGTTGTTTGGATGAAGGGCTTATAATGTAATATAATATAAAGTTGTTTATTATTTTACATTCCATCCTAAACTTCCCAAATTAGAGATTTTTCATTTTTACTATTTAGGATAGAATGAGATGTAATATGAAACCCTCTTCTTCTATTTCATTCAATTCCATTATAAACACTCCTCCCAAATGATAGAATAATATTTCATTCCATTCCATTCCATTAATAAACTCCCAACCGAACATAACCTAAAGGAAAGGTCATCAATATACACAGCCTTCTTTTTGTAATTTTCATAAAATAGCTTTTCAGTAATTCAAATATGTAACTTTATGGTTACAAAAGACCAATTTTTATCAAATGACCCAAATGTAACGTGAAAATAATAAATGATTTATTTTAACTATCTTTAATCTTGTCTCCAATAGATGCATGCTCTACAACTCTAGTCCTCAGAGTGCCAAACACTTGTTCTTCGATTGTTCCTACACCCAAATAACCCAGGGTCGAATGCTAGGTTAAATAGCAACTTTGTGAAACTTTAGCCTAAATTCAGCTTCCCCTGTTATGCTTTCTCCCTTGTTTTGTTTAATGGCTTGTCTAGGGTGTTCTTTGCTAGAGAGTAGAGACTTGCCTGGGATGTTCTGATCTATACTTTTGATTAAAGTTGTCCGGATAGAAAATTTCTGTTTTAGATGAAGCTGTTATTGTTGTTATCACATATAAGAAGTTAAGTTGTCAAATTTTATATTTAAAAAGAAAGGAGAAATAAAAATCATTATAAAATTAGAAAAATATTAAACTAAATTTATTGCAATAATAGCTTATACTCATTAAGCTGTTTAGTTAAAAAGAATACTTGAGAGTGAAATTCAAACAATCAGGAGTCTAAACAAGTTTTTTCTACAACAATTCAATAATCAAATTCTTCAAACATTGTTGGTGTCTTTATTGTCTATCTTTTTGTGTAATAATTTTCTTTGTTTTTGAGGATTGAAGTTATACTTAACGAGAATTAATCTTGTTTTATGTCAAGGTGTATTTTGGAACTAAATAGAAGGAACTGCGACAATTTTTAGGATAAAAAGAGCTAAACTAAGCATTGAGCCTAACTAGACATGACCTCGTGCAGTGATACCTAGAAGCACGCATAAGCTAGAATGAACGAAACACAGTCCTTGGGCCAACATGCAAGTAGCAAAACGGTGCAACATGCAAATGTTGAAAGAAAGATCAGCTAAATGACAAGGAAACAAGAAGAAAACGCAGCACATGGAGACCAAAATGCAACGCAACACATGATGGGGAGCAAGGAACGACGACTCATAGACACACAACATGCAACCAAAACGTAGACGTTTGGAAGAGAGGTGTGAATAGTCAGGCTTGCAAGGTTTTAGAGTTAGGGTGGACTAAAAATACATCTTAAATTGTCACATCAAGCGGCGAAAGTGGGGGGAAGAAGAATATAAAACCACTCATCCCAAAACGTTGATGTTGGGAAGGAGGGGAATGAAAAAGGGGGCAACGTTAGAAGGAAAAAATGAAAAAAGAGTTAGGTGAGAAAGGAGAATAGGGGCTGACGGCAGATAGCAAATAGAGAAGAGGGCTAGCGATAGAACAGAAGACCAACGCCCATGATAGTCCCAACGCCAGTGACAGTCCCAAATAATTAGGAAAAATTGTGATGTTGGGTAACTAAACGTTTATTTCTTAGTATGCGAAATCCTAGTTATTGGCCAAAGTTTGAATGATTGCATGTGCTTGTTTTCTTTGAAAATGAAATGATAGAATTTGATGGTATGTTTAATTTGCTAGAGGGCGAGCAAAAGGTTATGTGTGGAGGAGTTTGTTAGTGTCTTTATTTTCTATCTTTTTGTGTGCTAATTTTCTTTGTTCTTAAGGTTTGAAGTTATATTTAATGGGAATCAATCTTGTTTTATATCAAGGTGTATTTTGGAACTAAATAAAAAGAACTGCGATAGTTTTTAGAATAAAAAGAGCTGAACTAAGCATTGAGCCTAACTATACGTGGCCTCATGCAGTAATACCTAGTGGGCGGAAGCAGGCATCAATTGGAATGAATGAATTGCAGTCGCTAGGCCAACATGCAAGCAGCAACATGGTGCGACATTCGAACGTTGAAAGAAAAAGCAGCTAAATGGTAAGGAAGCATGAAGAAAATGCAGAACATGATGGGGAGCAAGGAATGATGAGCACGGGCCCACAACAAGTAGTAAAAACATAAGCATTTGGAAGAGAGGCGTGAATAGTTAGGCTGTGAGGTTTTGGAGTTAGGGTGGACCAAAATTACATCTTAAATTGTCACATCAAGAGGCAGAATATGGGGACAGAAGAATATATAACTACTCTGCACAAAACGTTGACATTGGGAAGGAGGGTTTAAAGAGAGACGTGAATAGTGAGGTGGGCTATTAAGGTTTAATTGTCCCATCATTAAAGAGTGAATAGGGAATGAAAAGGGGGTGGCTTTAGAAGGAAAAAATCAAAGAAGAGTTGGGTGAGAGAGGAGAATAGGGGCTAATGGCAAATAGCAAATAGAGAAGAGGGCTAATGGCATAACAAAAAACCAACTCCCTCGACAGTCCCAATGCCAGTGACAGTCCAAAATAATTAGGAAAATTTTTGATGTTGGGTAACTAAACTTTTATTTCTTGGTTTATTGAATCCATTGTGAGTTTCTGTTTATCTTTGAATGATAGTTTCATAAGTTGAGGTTGTTTATGCACAGTGATGAAAACTAAACATGATGTGTGTAGTAGCTTGACATTCGATTGGCCAAAGTTTGAATAATTGCATGCGCTTGGTTTCTTTGAAAATGAAATAATAGAATTTGATGGTCATGTTTAATTTGCTCGACGACGAGCAAACGGTTATATGTGGGTGAGTTTGTTAGTGTCTTTATTTTCTATCTTTTTGTGTTTTAATTTTCTTTGTTCTTCATGTTTGAAGTTATACATAATGGGAATTAATCTTGTTTTATATTAAAGTGTATTTTGGAACTAAATAGAAAGAATTGCGATGATTTTTGGGATAAAAAGAGCTGAACTAGGCGTTGAGCCTAACTAGACATGGCCTCATGCAGTGATACCCAATGGATGGAAGCACGCATCGGTTGGAATGAACGAAACGTAGTCATTGGGTCAACACACTGATAGAATTTTATCATTTATTTTGTGGACTAGCATAACAAACATAATTTTTGTACAAACCCCGATTAATTTGATGTCAAGGTAATTGGGCTTGTTAATTCTCTCTTTAATGTGTCATTGGACCTGTGTTCATGGGCTTGCTATTATGGGTAGGCTTGGCCCATGATTTGCAGTGCACAGGAGGCCCTACTGCTAGTCGAATTTAAATACAGTCGCCCCATTGAGAATTGTACGTGTGTGTGTGCTTTTGCTGATTAAGGATTCGGAATAACAGTAGCAAATCCTCTGCATCTCTATCGCCTCAGTTTACAAAACATTACAATGGATTCAATGTTTCCCCAATTTCTAGGTATTTATCAATCCAATTATTGAATATAGTATGTTGCAATTCTAGGGTTAATTACTTGTGTTGATTAATTACAAAATTAATCTAGAATTTCGTGTTTAATTTTCTTTCAATTGGTATCAGAGATAATTAACCCTAATTGTGACAGCTAATTTTGGGTATTTTTGAGATGTTTATTTTCAAAGAATTTGGGGTTTTCGGTCTTGTTGGTTGTTTTCTTTGAAATCGATTTTTTTGTGGTTATTGATTTGCTTTGGTTGGGTGTCAAAGCATGTATTAGGTTGTTCAATTTGCTGCTGTCTTTTAAAATCCCAAGAACGATAGAACCGAACCATTAATGTTTTCTTTCATTTTTTTTCGATTCTTTACAGTAGCTTTTTTCGTAAAATTGATTGAGGGGTTTGATAGATCTTTAAATTCTGAATCTATTAACACAAATTTCGTTGAAAATGGATCAAAAATGAAGGAGTCACGGACGGTTTCTAAACCGGGTGGCGAACCGAGTTGGACGATCCGAATACCAGTTAGACGGGCGAGGAAGATGAAGCCTGACCCGGCTGGCCCTTGCCCACGCGCACTGGTGGCGCGTGTGGATGCGTCCGGTGACCTTTTTTTCCCAATTTTTTTCCTACTTGCTCCACTTGCCCAGTTCTATTTTATAGTGTTTTTTTATGGAATTTTTTGAATGCTGGAAGTTTTATTTTTATTTTTCCCAAATTTTAAAATTAATAAAAATATGTTGTACTCTCTGAATTTTTCATTGAAAATTTTTGTACTTATTCCTAGTATTATTTGGGCTTGTGGAGTCTTGTGTACTCTCAGAGTTATATAGTTGTGTACCAAAATTAATTTTTGATGTCGTTTATGCATATAATATAATATTATATGATTACTATGGTTAATTTTGCAATTATGGTGCTAACTGAACCTATGGGAACAATCTTGGGGAATGTTATTGAACTCTTGTCATTCATTTTGTGTAATTGTGAGCTCGCCTATCGTGAGACCAATTATTACAAATTGCTGTTGTGATGTTGTTATTGGGCATACATTAGATGCTATGTTAATGATGCACTTACCCTATTGGTTTGTCTTTATCAATGTGGTTTCTAATGTTTTGTTTAATTCATTGAATTATGTCTTTAAAGTTTTCAATATCCTATCGATATTAGCTTTAGGGCATAGTTTAATGTTCTGGGTGATCTATGTTGTAATTCGAGACCCTTAGGCGTGATTGCAATTGCATGAGAACCTAGTCGTGTTGTTTGCCCAATTATGCTAGTTTTGATACATTTGCTAAATCTCCCCGCTTTGTATCAATTTTAGCTTTGAATTCTTTGATTGTTTGAATGGGACCAATTATAAGGATTGGCTTGAATCTTTAAATCTTTTTTTGGCGGTTTCTAATGTTGATGTTGCTCTCACTGAGGATGAGCCTGTATAACTCACTGTTGAGTCTTCCTCTGCAGATAGAGCTAAATATGATAAATGAGTTCGTGCTAATAAGGTTTGTTTGATGACTATCAAGTATACAATGGAGAAGACCATTAAAGAGAGCATCACAGAAACTGATAATGCCAAAAATTATCTTAAGGCTGTTGGTGAAAAATTCCAAAAGTTTGATAAGACTGAAAAGTCTAATTACTTGCCTTTATTGTCTAAGACCAAGTATGATGCTGTGGGTGGTGTTCGTGAGCATGGTATGAAGCTTGTGAACTGGTATAATAAGTTGAAGGCCATGAAAGTTGTGTTGGGAGAAGATTATCTGATCTGGCAGGTGTTTGAATCTCTTCCATCTGAGTTTGATGTTCTTAGGACTACTTAACATGCTCAGAAAGATGAATGGAGCATTGATGAATTGATTTCTATTCTTATTCAAGACGAGCATACTATGAAGAAGGGAAAGTCTCATAGTATTCATCACACTTCTCATAAGAGTGGTGAAAAGAAGAAATTCTATAAAAATAAACAGGGTAAGCCTCATTTTAAGAAGAAAGGTAATGATAAACCTGCATTACCTTCTGGGCCTGGTGAGAGTTTTGGTGCTAAGCCGAAGCATGTGTTTAATGGAAGCTGCAACTTTTTTCATGAACATGGGCATAGACAGCGTGACTGTGTGAAGTTTCATAACTGGTTGGCAAAGAAGAAAGGTATTCCTCAAATCTTTTTCTGTTTTGAATCAAATCTGGTTGATGTTCCTCTTAATTGATGGTGGTTAGACACTGGTGCCACTATTCATGTAACGAACTCATTGCAGGAGTTCAAAAGCAGGCGGAAACTAAATAAAGGGGAGGTGATGGTGCAACTAGGAGATGAATCTAGTGTTAATGTTGAGCACATAGGAGTAGTTTCCTTGAAGTTGAGTAGTGGATATGATTTGTTTTTGAAAGAGTTGTTTATGTGCCTTTTATGAGAAGGAATTTGATTTCAGTTTCTGTTTTACACAGTTGTGGACACAATTTCTATATAATTAATAATGAAATTGTTTTATACTATGATTCTGTTGTTGTTGGTTCTGCAATTATGGGTGATGGATTGTTTATGTTGATTGCTAATTCTTCTCGTTTTGATCGACTGCATGATAATGTTAATGCTGTTATTGGAAAGAAACGTGGGAGAGTTGCTGAAAAATCTTCTATGTTGTGGCATAAACGGTTAGGACATATCTATAAGGAGAGAATGGAGAGGTTGATTAAGGAAACTATTTTGCATGATTTGGACTTCTCTGATTTTGACACTTGTGTTGATTGCTTAAAGGGGAAGTTTACAGCCAAAGTAAGAAAGGAGAAAATGATTAGGAAGGAGGAACCATTACAGATAATTCACATAGACATCTGTGGACCCATTTCTCCTATTGCCATGGGAGGCTATAGGTACTTTATCACCTTCATTGATGATTTTTCGAGGTATGGATGGATTGAATTGTTGCGTGAGAAATCTGAATCCTTGGATGCTTTTAAGTCACTGAAAAATATTGTTGAATTGCAACTTGGGAAGAAAATCAAATGTGTAAGATCTGATAGAGGTGGTGAGTATTATGGTCGGTATGATGAAACTGAAAGAAACCCTGGCCCTTTTGCTAGATACTTGCAGGATTGTGGAATTGAGGCACAATATACCATGTCTGGAACTCCTCAACAAAATGGGATTGCAGAGAGGCGAAATCGTACTCTTATGGAGATGGTTAGGTGCATGCTTAGTCACTCCACCTTACCAGAGTTTTTGTGGGGGGATGCTTTGAGGACCGCTGTTTATGTTCGAATCATGTGCCTAGTAACTGCATCAAAGACTCCTTTTAAGTCGATATCGTGAAAGAAGCCCGTTTGAAGCATTTCGTGTTTGGGGTTGTAAAAAGTGAGGATTTATAATCCTCAGTTGAAGAAGCTTGATCCTAGAACTATTTCAGGTTACTTTATTGGTTATTGTACTGGCTCAAGAGGTTCAAGATTTTATTGTCCCAATCACATTACTAGAGTCATTGAATCAGATCGGGCTGTCTATTTTGAAAGGGACATGGAACATAATGAAAGGCATGAGTCTCGTGTTGTTGTTTTTAGAGAGGATCGTGTTATTGTTCCTACACCTATTGTTTTTCATCCTGAGGAGATTCAGACTCCTCTGATTCATGATGATGTTGTTGATTCAGGAAATGATGTTGAAATTCCTCAATAGGTTAGCATTGATTCTGAAGTCCCAGATGTGGTTGTAGTTCCACCTAGGAGATTTGAAAGGATTCCTAAATCTACCGAGTCTTCTAAATTTTGAGACTATTATATTTACTTGGAGGAGCATGAATTCAATTTAGTTGAAGACTCAGATCCTATTTCTTTTCAAGATGTCATTTCTTGTTCTCGTAGTTCAAAATGGTTGGCAGCCATGGAAGATGAGTTGGCTTCTATGAGTATGAATGGAGTTTGCGATTTGGTGGAATTACCCAGTGGTTGTAAGACTGTTGGGTGTAAATGGGTCTTTAAGACTAAACGTGATGCTAGAGGTGAGATAGAAAGGTACAAAGCTAGACTTGTTGCGAAGGGATATAACCAGAGGGAAGGTATAGACTATAAAGAGACTTTTTCTCCAGTCTCTACTAAAGATTGATTACGCATTGTGATGGCCTTGGTTGCTCATTTTGATTTGAAGCTTCATCAAATGGATGTGAAAACTGCTTTCCTAAATGGTGATTTGTATGAAGATGTGTTCATGAATCAACCCACTAGTTTTGTTGAGAAAGGTAAGGAACATATGGTATGCAAATTGAGAAAATCCATTTATGGGCTGAAACAAGCCTCCAGACAATGGTATTTGAAGTTTGATCAAATTGTTTGCTCTTTTGGCTTCAAGGAAAATGTTGTTGATCAATGCATTTAGTTGAAGAATAGTGGGAGCAAATTCATTATTCTTGTCTTATATGTTGATGACATTCTTTTAGCCAGTAATAATGTGAATTTTCTTTTTGAGACGAAACAAATGCTAACAGCTCATTTTGATATGAAAGACCTCGGTGATGCTTCTTTTGTTCTGGGCATTGAAATTCATCGTGATAGATCCCGTGGTGTTCTTGGTTTGTCTCAGAAAAGATATATAAAAAGGATTTTGGATAGATTCAACATGAAGACTTGTAATCCTTGTAGTGCACCCATTCAAAGGAGTGATAAACTCTCGAATAGCCAGTGTCCTCAAAATGATAAAGATAAGTCAGAGATGGAAAAGGACCCATATGCTTCTGCTGTTGGCAGTCTTATGTATGCTCAATTTTGTACACGTCCTGATATTGCTTTTGTTGTTGGTGTACTTGGGAGATACTTGAGCAACCCTGGTGTGGGTCATTGGCAAGCTGTGAAACGAGTTCTGAGGTACCTACAAGGTACTAAAGATTACATGCTCATTTACAGGATGCCTGATCACCTTGAGGTGGCAGGTTATTCTGATTCTGATTATGGTGGCTGCCTTGATGATCACAAATCCACATCAGGATATATCTTCATGTTTGCTGGAGGAGCTGTATCTTGGAAAAGTGTTAAACAAACACTTACAACAACTTCAACTATGGAGGTAGAGTATGTGGCTTGTTATGAAGCTACCTGATAGGCAATATGGTTGAGGAATTTCATTTCTGAGCTTCATCTTGTGGAGAGTGTTTCTAGACCTCTAACCATATATTGTGATAACTCTGCTGTGGTGGGCTTCTCTCAAATATGCAAGAACTCCAAGCGTTTGAAGCATTTTGATACAAAGTATATGTTTATTAGAGAGAAAGTTAAGGAGTTTCAGACTCATATAGAACATATACCCACCGACCTTATGGTGGCAGATCCTCTAACCAAAGGCTTGACTATTAAGGCTTTTGTGAATCATGTAACCCGTATGGGTCTATTTAGATCTTTTGATGCCTTGGATTAGTGGGAGTCTGTCTTTTATGTTATTTTGATAGCAACATTGTATTTGACTATTTTGTTACTCAGTATAAAGACTTTTGCATATAATTGTTGCTATTATTGTTGTTGCCATATACTTTGTTGAGATACTGCGCAGATATATTTAAATGTTTGTATATATATATAGCATTTTGTTGGAGACATTTTGTACCAAGTCTCATCTTGTTGTTTTGAGATATTTTGTTAAATCTTAATTGACATCTTGAGTGGATGCTTAGGCCATTTTGTTTAGAATTGCACAAACGGATTACCATTTTGTGTGCATTTCCTTATGACATATTTTGTTTAGGTCATCGAGGTATGGATATCTTGCATATATGTTATCAGTACTCCTATCGGGTCTGATTTCTATATTGTTGAGGTATTTGTAACCTCATTTTGGACTTATGATTGAGAGATTGTTGGTTTTACTTTGACATCCTATTGTGGCCACATATTGTTATATTGATCTAGGGATTTGTTCTATTGTTCATTGATGTTAGTTATGCTATCCTAGTGGGAGAATGATAAAATTTTATCATTTATTTTGTGGACTAGCATAATAAACATAATTTTTGTACAAACCCCGATTAATTTGATGTCAAGGTAATTGGGCTTGTTAATTCTCTCTTTAATGTGTCATTGGGCCTGTGTTCATGGGTTTGCTATGATGGGTAGGCTTGGCCCATGATTTGCAAAGGCATGCAGAGGCCCTATCGCTAATGACTTTAAATACAAATACCCATTGAGAACTGTACATGTGTGTGTGCTTTTGCTGATTAAGGATTCGGAATAGCAGTAGCAAATCCTCTGCATCTCTATCGCCTCACTTTACAGAACATTACAATGGATTCAATGTTTCCCCAATTTCTAGGTATTTATCAATCCAATTATTGAATATAGTATGTTGCAATTCTAGGGTTAATTACTTGTGTTGATTAATTACAAAATTAATCTAGAATTTCGTTTTTAATTTTCTTTCACACGCAAGTAGCAAAATGGCGCGGCATTCAAATGTTGACAGAAAGAGCAACTAAATGGAAAGGAAACAAGAAGAAAACACAGCACAAGATGGGGAACAAGGAACAACGATGCATAGACGCACAACAAGCAGCCAAAACGTAGGCGTTTGGAAGAGAGGCGTGAATAGTCTGGCTTGCGAGGTTTTGAAGTTAGGGTGGACCAAAACTACATCTTAAATTGTCACATTGCTTACGTAGTGGGGGCAAAGAATATAAAACCACTCAGCCCAAAACGTTGACGTTGGGAAGGAGGGTTTAAAGAGAGACGTGAATAGTGAGGTGGGCTATAAAGGTATAATTGTCCCATCGATAAAGAGTGAACAGGGAATGAAAAGGGGGTGGCATTAGAAGGAAAAAGCAAAAGAAGAGCTGGGTGAGAGAGGACAGATAGCAGATAGAGAAGAGGGTTGGTGGTAGAATAGAAGACCAACGCCCGCGACAGTCCCAACGTCAGTGACAGTCCCAAATAATTAGGAAAATTTGTGATGTTGGGTAACTAAACTATTATTTCTTGGTTTACGAAATCCATTGTGAGTTTATGTTTATCTTTGAATGATAGTTTCATAAGTTGAGTTTGTTTATGTACAGCTATGAAAATTAAACATGATGTGTGCAGTAGCTTGACATTCGATTAGGCAAAGTTTGAATGATTGCATGTGTTTGTTTCTTTGAAAATGAAATGATAGAATTTAATGGTCATGTTTAATTTGCTCGAGGGCGAGCACAAGGTTAAGTGTGGGGGAGTTTGTTAGTATCTTTATTTTCTATCTTTTGTGTTTTAATTTCCTTTTTTTTTTTAGGTTTGAAGTTATACTTAATGGGAATTAATCTTGTTTTATATCAAGGTGTATTTTGGAACTAAATAAAAAGAATTGCGATAATTTTTGGGATTAAAAAAAAAGCAAAACTAGGCATTAAGCCTAACTAGACATGACCTCGCAAAGGATACCTAGTGAGTGGAAGCACACATCGCTTGGAATGAACGAATCGCGATTGTTGCCAAAGATGCAAGCAAAGAAAAAAGCAGTGCGATGCTTTGCATGCAAACGTTGAAGGAAAGAGCAACTAAATGGTAAGGAAGCAAGAAGAAAACATAGCCCATGATGGGGAGCAGGGAACGACTACGCACGAGCGCACAACAAGCAGCCAAATCGTAGACGTTTGGAAGAGAGGTGTGAATAGTCAGGCTTGCGAGGTTTTGGAATTAGGGTGGATCAAAACTACATCTTAAATTGTCACATCAAGCGGCATAAGTTGGGGGCAGAAGAATATAAAACCGCTTAGCCCAAAACGTTGACATTGGGAAGGATGGTTTAAAGAGAGACGTGAATACTGAGGTGGGCTATGAAGGTTTAATTGTCCCATCGATAAAGTGTGAATAGGGAATGACAAGGGGGCGGTGTTAGATGGAAAAAAAAAACCAAAAGAAGAGTTGGGTGAGAGAGGAGAATAGGGGTTGATGGCTTATAACAAATAGAGAAGAAGGCTGGTGACAGAACAAAAGGCCAATGCCTGCAACAGTCCCAATGCCAATGATAGTCCCAAATAATTAAAAAAAAATTGTATTATTGGATAACTAAACTTTTATTTCTTAGTTTATGGAATCCTAATTATTGAGCTGTGAATGTTGTAAGACTTTCGTTTTTTATTTCAATCGATTTATTAGTCAAGTATTAGTTATTTTTCTGGGTTATTATTTAATTATTTGATTTTACAGCTAGGTGCGCAACTAGTTTATGATTTTATTGAATCAATTGCTAGATCAAATAGGTTGACGTTCAATTCTTTTAGTCAAAAGTAGCGACTGAGATTTTTGTCTACTACGTTAGGGACATAATTTTAGGAAAAATAATTATCTAGGCTAAATATACATCGTATGTATGTTGTCTAATTCGTTGATTTTCTTGATTTGTAAAGTTATTAATTAATTAAACCTGAGATCTATTCAGGTTATTAACTAATAAGGATTATTTCAAATATATGTTTTGGTTAACTAAACATAAAAGAACATAGGTAAATAAATTTACAACGACAAATGCTTAACTAATAAATTGGTTATTTTTAGTGTCAATGATCAATACAAGTTTAATAATGAAGGAGACCGAAAACTAAAATTTGTTTCTAATAATGTATGAATTCTTCGTGAGAATGATACCGACTTACTGCTATAGTAATTTGTATTATAGAAAATTAGTTTATTTTTATATTTAATTATAGGCGACGGTAGTCACCAAACATCTAATACTACAAGAAAGAGGTAAGCACGTTGATTCATCAACTCTTCTGAAGCACGAATTTTCCAGATAAGAGAATCTCGTTTACGAACTTCTCTAAATTCAAAGATGATGAACCTTTGGGACCAGCAGCCTCTTCTGCCAATCTTTTCCACTCCATCACTTTGTTTTTCATTTCCTTCCCTTTTTCTCCTTCCATGAGCTCTATTATAAGCTTCACCAAAGCAACTCTCTTCACATCATTGTCAATCTCCATTCCAATTCCCCATTCAGCACAAGCATATCTACAGTTGGTAGGTTGCTCGCCGATGAACGGCCAACAAAGCATGGGCATGCCTGCAGAAATGCTCTCAATAGTTGAGCCCCACCCGCAGTGTGTAAGGAAACCTCCTACTGAAGGGTGGTTGAGGACTTCCTCTTGTGGACACCAACTTGCTATGACCCCCCTCTCTCTTGTTTCTTCACTAAACTCTGGCGGCAATATTGCAGAATCACCAACTACCATATCAGGTCTTATTATCCACACAAAAGGGTAGTTGCTTTTAGCCAGTCCCATTCCGAATTCAATGAGTTGTTCTTTTGTCAACATAGTTAGGCTTCCAAAATTTACGTAGAGCACCGAGTTGGGTTCTCTATAATCGAGCCATTGAAGACATTCTGGTTCTTCTTTCCATAGACTATATCCAATTGAACTCAAATAATTTTCCTGTATTTGATTGAGAAGTAATTCAAGAGGACCAATGAAGTGGACAGAGTCATACATAGTTGAAAGAGTATCCAGTAGTTCTGGCTCTAACGCTTCAAATGTATGGAAAATGGCGGCAGGAGCTTCAAATGATCTCCTAATTGATTCCACCAGGAATCGAAAGATGAGAGTATCACAATCTGTTGTGCGAATGAATGTTGAAAGATCTCGTAAACGCATATTTTTCATTCCTGGAATGATGTCTATGGCTTGGTCCAAATAGCCATTTGTTAGAAAGCTTTCATCTGCAAACAAAACAAGCAAAATTTTTATTAAAATTTACAACAAAATTAGTCGTTAGCATACACTCTTTTAGCTGACTAATAGATAGGAACACGTTCCTGCCAATTCTCAAAGCATATAACTTTGTATCAAAATTTGAACTAATTCCAATATTGCAATATTGAAAAAAAATCATATAAGAAAAGAAATCATAAGATAGCTTTAATCATGAGTTATATAATTTTCATATGGGTAGAAAATGTTCACATTTAGTACTAAGAAAATTAATGATTAATTATCTCAAGATCTTCTTGCTTATACCTTTTAGGGGTATCAGACCAATTTCCTTGAGTACACGACCCGAATCAAAGCTCAGGAAGCCACTGGCAGAGAGAGTGAAGAAAACTGCAACAGGAAGACCCAGCTCTTGTGCTGCTGTAACGGCGAGTGGTGACATGAATCCATCAGAGACTATGCAAGTCACTGGTGGAACATTGGAATACACTTCATCGTTGGACTTGGAAATCAGGCCCTTAAATGAAGCCAAGTAGTGACCCTCCAAGATGGCGGTGGAGAGTTGATCCAAATGTTGGAGGACGTTAGTATCAGAAGACGGAAGACCATCTGGTATGAATTCAAACCGAAAATCCGGCCAGCCATCCATGGACTTAGGACCTCCGGATTCAAGTAAACGTCTGTGGTTAATCTCAAGGTTCACGAATGTTATGTAAAAGCCCCTGTGGTGAAGTAGCTTTGCTAGTTTAAGCATAGTTTTAATGTGGCTCTGAGCTGCATATGGGATGAAAACTGCATGAGGTTTAAGAGATATAGCTTTAGTTCGCATCTCTTACGATCTATATCTCTGCCCTCATGGCAATTCTACAGATACGGCTTTTTATTTATAGGAGTAGCATAAGCTGCCATTTTCAGAGAGTGAAACAGTGGAGCATATGTATTATGTTAGGAAGATAACTTCGACCACAATTTAGACTTTGTTGGTACCTTTCTAGGCTCTATGATTGAAGAGAAAAGACATAACGTTACGTTTGAATACTTGTAGCTTCATTTCCTTTTCACAAAAAAATTCCAAAGTGAATAAAAAGAGAAGATATAAAGATTATAAAATTCCTCATAATAAATTTATTAATAATTTTCAAATTAATATTAAAAATACTAGCAAAATTTATAAAACGGTATGAGCATCTATTTATCCACCAAAATTTATAATTTTTTTAAATTTATGAAATCAGGAGCTTGTGTATACTAATTATATTTGTTATTAACCTACGGTATATTTGTTTCTTATTTATATTTTATATTTAATTAAGAAAACTTATTTGTTTGAGTTTTTAGTTTTTTTTCAAAATTTATCAAAACCCAAAAAATTGTTTTTATTTTTGTTTCTTTTTTTATAATTTGATTTACTATCAACTAAATATATAAAATTTGATTTAATATCTAACTATATTTAGAATAAATATTAATTTCTAAATAAAATTGAATTTCTAAATCACTTATTTTAAAAAATAAAATAATTTTATTGATAATCTAATAATAAATATTATATAACAAATAAAATAAAATAAATTATTAAAAATAACTTATTTTTAAAATTTTATCTAATATAAAATTATCATAAGTAATAAAAATATGACTATATTGTTATAAATAGTAAAAAATTGTTTTAATTGAAAATAAAATAAAATAAAAGTTTAAATTTAAGACTAAAATTCAACCCATGCTTCCGTGCAGCTGATGTTTAAGACTAAATTTAAGACGAGAGAAAGAGGATTGTTAGAAAAGGATTGCTAAGTTTGACTAAAAATTTGACGCGGAACTATTGGAAAAGGATTGCTGACTTTGAGTCAAAGTTCGACGTGGAACCATTTGGTTTTAATTTGTTTGCTTATTGATATTAATATAATTATATTTTATTATTGATAATAATCAAATATTAAGTAAAAGTAATACATAAATCAAAATTTAAGAGTTAATTAAATAATTATTTTTATTTTAATAACTTATAAAGTATTTGTTAATATCTTTTAATTATTAAAAATGTTATTATTTAAAATTTATGAATTTTAATATATTTAAATTTTAAATATATTTATTAAATAATTATCATTTTAAAATTATTTTATTTTCCAAAATAATTTTCTTCTAAAATCAAAATAAACAAAAATCAATTAAATAATAAAAATATTTTAGTCATAGTCTCTTATTAGGAATTAACATTAGATAATTATGAATTATATATTAATTAATACTGAAATCAGATGAAGAGACACACAGAAACTAATTCTATGATTTTGATAAGTTAAATAAATTATAAAATATGAAAAAGAAAATAAATAAAGAATAAAACCAAAAAATGAAAAAAAAGTTCACGTATTGCACCAAGCTAGATATATCACGTTTCACCTTCTAAGACTGTGGTTACTGAAACAATAGAACTCAACGTACTGATTTAAAAAGAAGTGAGCGAGCATTGAAGAATCGCATATGAAGAAGAGTTCTTGTGGGTTCTTCGATCAGCTTTGAAACACATAGTTTCAAGAAGGTCATGACACTTTAGTATTTGTTAGACATGATAATGATCTGTATACATGTTTATTATAAAAATAAATTCGGAATATTATTACGTACCCCCTGTCATTGATGTTGAGAGATCTTAAAGAAATGTGATAGGGTTCTTCTAAGTTTTAACAAAATGCAAGTGATGATGTATGCAGAAGTATCTGTTAAACCTAAGGACCCAATCTTTATATATGCCTTGTTGTCTTCCATCAAAACAACTAAAGGGCACGATGGTTCAAGTGAAAAGGTATGACTGTTCAAAAGAAATAGTAACGACCCAGAAGAAATGAAACCATAGATAACAGTCTCCCACTTGGGTCATAGATGTAATCTAAAAGTCATAAAACCTCTACTGAATTAAAGAAATTAAATACACGAATCATGGCGATAAGTCCTCTAGATGTGAGTATTATCTTCCATGTATCACGATGTATCTTTATTTCTTTTGCCACTGTAACTAAATGAATAAAATTGTATGTTTATTCTAGGTCCATAATAGTTGTAATTCTCAAAAATAAAATGTGTACACTAGAATGAGAAAAAACAACTAATTAATAAGAGTTTTGTGACAGTACAAACATAAATCACATAATGGAATCAAGTCTCATTCTAGCAACATGATCCTTAAAGCTCTTTGGTGGCATGCCTTTTGTTAAAGGATCGGCAATCATTAATTCAGTGCGAATGTGTTGAATGATCCCTTTATTTTCGTTGACACGTTCCCTAATGGCCAAATACTTAATGTCGATGTATTTACTTCGACTACCACTCTTGTTGTTTTTGGCTAAGAAAACTGCAGCTGAATTGTCACAGTACATTCTTAATGGCTTAGAAATCGAATCCACAATTCTAAGTCCAGATATAAAACTCTTCAACCATACATCATGTGATGTAGCCTCAAAATAAGAAACGAACTCAGCCTCCATGGTAGAAGTAGCAGTCAAAGTCTGCTTTGAACTCCTCCAAGATATGGCTCCATTGGCAAACATAAATACATATCCAGATGTTGATTTTCGTGAATCAACACAACCAACAAAGTCTGAATCTGAGTAGCCAATTACTTCGAGATTTTCAGTTCGTCTATACATAAGCATGTAATCTTTTGTTCCTTGAAGGTATCTCATCACCTTTTTGGCAGCTCTCCAGTGATCTATACCTGGGTTACTCTGATATCTTCCCGATATTCTAACAACAAATGCAATGTCAGGTCTCGTACAACCCTGAGCATACATTAGGCTCCCTACTGCAGAAGCATATGGAATATTTTTCATTTGTTCCCTTTCAAATTCATTTTTCAGGCTCTGGTTCAAATTGAACCTATCACCCTTCACAATAGGTGCTATACTTGATGAACAATCTTTCATCCGAAATCTTTCTAAGACCTTATTGATATAGGTTTCTTGGGATAGACCTAAAATGTATTGAGATCTGTCCCTATAGATCTTAAGGCCAATGACATAAGATGCCTCACCTATATCTTTCATATCAAAATTCTTAGAAAGGAACTGTTTCACCTCATATAGCAAACCATTGTCATTTGTGGCGAGTAAAATATCATTCACATATAGAACAAGGAAACAAATCTTACTCCCACTGACTTTTAGATATATGCATTGATCCATGATATTTTCTTCAAAACCATATGAAGAGATAATATCATGGAATTTCAAATACCACTGACGAGAGGCTTGTTTCAATCCATATATGGATTTCTTAAACTTACACACCAAATGCTCACCATCACTAGAGGAGAAACCTTCCGGTTGTTTCATATAAACTTCTTTCTCTAGGTCTCCATTTAGGAACGCTGTTTTCATATCCATTTGAAGTAGTTCTAGATCAAAATGGGCAACCAATGCCATAATTACTCGTAAGGAATCCTTTTTAGATACAGGAGAAAAGGTCTCCGTATAATCGATTCCTTCTTGTTGAGTAAATCCTTTGGCAACAAGTCTAGCTTTATATCTTTCAATGTTGCCTAATGAGTCCCTTTTTGTTTTAAAGACCCATTTATATCCAATGGCCTTTGCTCCATTAGGCAAATTGACAAGATCCCAGACTTTGTTAGATGCCATAGAATTTATCTCATCTACCATAGCATTGTACCACAATTGAGATTCATTGCAACTCATAGCTTGTGAAAACGTTTTAGAGTCATTTTCGGCTCCAATGTTATAGTCAACTTCTTGTAAATACACAATGTAATCATTAGGTATTGCTGATTTCCTATCTCTAGTTGATCTTCTTAATATTGTATTAGCGCCCTCCTGAGGAGGAGCTTGTACAACTTGTTGCTCAACAACCTGTGGTGATTGCTGAACAATTGGATCTACTAGATTGTCATCAGCAGCTTGTAGAACTTCAATGATTGATTGTTCACCTCCTGTTTGACTTTGAGGGATGCTATGAACGACAATCAATCTATTACTTGAAGTAGGAGTTTGTATTTTACAATGATCCTTCTCAAGAACTAAGTCCCGAGATTGATCTCTCCCACTAATCAAGTCATTTTTAAGAAACTTTGCATTTTTTGATTCCACAAACCTAGTACTATGAGATGGACAATAAAATATGTATCCTTTGGACCTTTCAGCATATCCAATGAAATACCCACTTATAGTCCTTGGATCCAATTTCACTGTCGTTTTAAGAGCTTCAGTCCATAAGGATTTATGAAGTTTAGCGCTGCTAAGCATACTCCGCACCATGTCTAATAATGTTCGGTTTCTTCTTTCTGTTACACCATTTTGGTTCGGAGACCCAGGCATGGTGTATTGAGCTATTATTCCATGCTCTTGAAGAAACTTTGCAAATGGATCAGGTGTTTGTCCATCCTCGGTGTATCTACCATAAAATTCTCCACATCTATTTGATCTCACGATCTTTATTTGCTTACCACATTGTTTCTCTACTTTTGTTTTAAATACCTTAAAGGCATCTAATGCTTCGTTATTGTTATGAAGCAAATAGAGATACATATATCGCGAGTAATCATCTATAAATGAGATGAAGTATTTCAGACCATACAAGTCCATTTCTGGACTACAAATGTTTGTATGTATGATCTCTAATATGTTTGAACTCCTATTAGCACCTTTCTTTTTCATATTGGTCTGCTTTCCCTTTATGCAGTCCACACAAACATCAAAATCAGTAAAATCTAGAGTATTAAGTACTCTTTCATTCACTAGTTTTTTTATTCTTTCAAGGGAAATATGTCCCAATCTTCGGTGCCATAACATTGAGGATTGTTCATTCATAAACACATCTTTTAATACCAGCATTACTATGGACATGCATTGTATTATGAAAAATATTTTCTTGCAAATTAATTCGAAAAAGACCATCAATCATTGTACCATTCCCAACAAGATTAGATTCATGATACAAACCAAATGATGTATTTAAAAAGTTAAAAGAATATCTCATAGGTACAAGTCTTGAAACTGAAATTAAATTTCTTGAGAAACTTGGAATATAAAATGTTCTTTCCAAATTCAAAACAAAACCAGAATTTAAAACTAATTTGCATGTCCCAACAGCTTCCACATGTGAACGCATCTTGTTGCCTGAATAGATGTATTGTTCATCGTCCATCGCTTTCGTGGTTTAGAAAACCTACAGGTATTGGAAATATGGATTGTAAAACCAGAATCAATCCACCAAGTATTATGACAAACATCAACCATATTAGATTCATAACAAACAAGTGAGATTGAAATACCTTTCTTTATAAGCCAAGCCTTAAATTTGGCACAATCCTTCTTTATATGCCCTTTCTTTTTGCAGAAGCGACACTTGGGATTGAAATCCTTTTTAATCTCAGTACGGACTGGTATTTTACCTTTTCCTTTTTGTTTGGCTTGCCCTATATTCCTTCCTTCAGTTGCTATATGTGCACTTTCACTCAATTCCATTACTAACCTCCCTTCCTCTTGAACACACATGATCAGAAGTTCATTGATAGACCATTTATCCTTATGTATGTTGTAAGAGATTTTAAAGGGTCCATACTGTGGTGGAAGAGAATTAAGTATGTAATGCACAAGGAAAGACTCGGACATTTCAACCTTAAGAGACCTCAGTTGAGCCGCAATGTTCCTCATTCGCATGATGTGCTCACGCACACCTCTAACACTTGTGAGCTTCATTGATGATAACTTAATCATTAAGGTGTTAGCTAGGGCCTTATCTGAAGACTCAAATTGTTCATCAATAGCCTTCAATAGGTCCCTAACATGATCACACTCTCTAATAGAACCACGAATACTAAGGTGAATTTTGGCCTTTATGTACATCATGCTGAGGCGATTAGAGCGCTCCCAACGCTCATAAAGAGCAATTTCAGCCTGAGTGCTAGTTTCGGTAGGTACATGTGGTTCATCTTTTTGGATAGCATAATCAATGTCCATACACCCTAATTGGAGGAGAATTCTCTCTTTCCATATTTTATAGTTATCACCATTCAATTCGGGAATATCACATTGAATATCAGAAAAATTCACAATGTGAATAACTGCACAAAATTCAAAATATAAACATGCTTATGTTACTAAATTTGTTGAAGCAAAGAAACATATATCATGTTTTACTAATGTTAAAACATGCAATCATATTTCATATATGAATCATATAACAATTAAAAGCGCACATGGGCTAAGCTTCAATTAAAAGATTCATATTTACTATTTATGATGAAACTATCAAATTATATTCTTTTTCTAATACCGTAGGTAAATTAAGAAAAGATAATTTTGCTATTCCATCCTAATTAATCATGTAAATATAATATAATCTTCCTTTGAAATTTATTGTATTTAAATATGATTAATTACAATTGTGTCATTTTACTAGATGTGATCTATAACACATAATATATATTTTAATTAATCAAAGATGTCAGGCTAATCTTCAACTAATTAAAATTATATTAATCACATAACACCTCATTTTATGCAAAACTATGAATAATAAAGGTTTTACATAATCCTTTACAATTAAATAATAATAAATTAATATCATATATTTGCATAAATATAAATATCTATACATGAATTTAAAATCAAACATAATTTAAACCATGCAATTTATTAAAATTAGGCTAATATGTCAAAGCGGAAATATTTATAATTTCTATATCTAAATACCCATTAAAAATGAATAATAATATATATACCGTATATTTCATTTACGCCCTACTGAATGTTAGCGTCAATCGTCCAGATTTTATGTATGACTTCATACAACAATAAAAGCATTAAAGCAAATGGTGGGCCCATGAGAAAGCTTTTTAACTCACGAAAACAAGTGTTTTGGTCAAGATTTCATGTATGTCTAGACACAACAATAAAAGTAAATGATGGGCCCCTTGAAAAGTTTTCAAAGAAGTATGTTTACTGCTGTAAAATTTAAGGTTGCAATACACGAAAACAAAGATCGTTTACACAACACTTTTCAAACAATGGCCATACAAGATTTCTGCAGCATTTACTTCAAACTGTCCAGCAAAGGCCCACGCAAGATTACTCAATTATAAAAAATGTCCAGGCAAAGGCATGAAGCAATGAAAGCAAACGCTAGTTAACGCTTATAACCGTGGGTCGGTGAAATAACAAAGGTTATGCTATTTGAAAACTGTGCAAACAGTAGCCCACACATTCTTTATTCAGAAGTTGTGCAGAAGATAGAGAATGAAAAATGCGAAAATATTCATCTTCAACCTCTTGACGGGTCGACTTGACCCACATATAACCCATATAACAAAACTAACCATATCTTAGCTTCTTAAACTCCAATTTTAATGATTCAAAAGCCGTTGTAACAGAATTATATTTCTCACAATACAGCGACTCCTCCAACGTCAATATATGCAACAGGAAAAACACCCAATCATACATATCATTACAGAAAATTAATTACATCAAGGCAGAGATAAATTTGCTCTGATACCAACTGTTAGACATGATAATGATCTGTATACATGTTTATTATAAAAATAAATGCGGAATATTATTACTTACCTCCTGCCATTGATGTTGAGAGATCTTGAAGAAATGTGATAGGGTTCTTCTAAGCTTTAACAAAATGCAAGTGATGGTATATGCAGAAGTATCTGTTAAGCCTAGGGACTCAATCTTTATATATGCCTTGTTGTCTTCCATCAAAACAACTAAAGGGCACGATGGTTCAAGTGAAAAGGTATGACTGTTCAAAAGAAATAGTAACAACCCAGAAGAAATGAAACCATAGATATCAGTATTCTCTCTCATTGAACAAAGCAGCTGCTTCATTGAAGCTGGCATTCCTTTCATTATCATGATCATCATCATTGAAAGAAAGAGAACTTTGTCGATTTCGTAGTGACAAGATATGGAGGAAAATATTTTAGAAGCGGTTTCCATTTTCAACTTTATTATGACTTTTCGATTCTCTCCACCATTTACTTCTTACGTGATATTGTTCGAGTGGTTTATGTTACTTTGGCTTTGCATGTTCATTTATGTGGTCGATATTTCGGATTATTCAATATATTTGTGGTTAATATTAAAGACTCTTTATCTCTACTACCGCTACGCCTCAAGTAGACTTGAACTCTTTTCAAAACATATTATAGGAGATAAATAGTTAATGAGTGTATTATAGTATAATATAAATGTATAGAAATGTGAAATTTGAAAAATAAAGGTGTTATGAATGATCAATCACAATAATCAAAGAACAAGTACGAAAATTACAAACACACATGATTTACATTGTTCATCAAGATTTGGTCTGCGTCTACGGCGGCTAAAGTTTTTATTTTATCGTGAATTATTTTTGACTTGGTACATTAAGAGAATAAAATATATTTATCCGCGATCGTGAGCCTCGTGTATAGTCAAAAATATATTATCGGGTTCAGATCTGAACAAAAGGTTCTAATCACCACAAGTTTTGAGACTTTTTTGGTACAACCATAAATATTCATCATATAATATAACATCGATGATTTTGCTATAATAATTTTACCCCAAACTAATAGAAAGATATTATTCATAGTATTCACGAATCAATTCAACTACTCATTACTTACAAAAAGTTATTTTAAAATTTTCAAAATTAGAGCTCAAAATTGAAATTTGATTAGTTATTTCATAAATTACAATTTTAATAAAATTACAGATTATAACGTCAAACATAGAATTAAAATTTTAGTCTTGATGCCAATTGTAATTGAAATTACATAAATAAAGATCCTCATTCTTGTCTTCAAAGTTTGATAATTGAACGTGTTACGGTTTGATTTAATTGCAAGGTATGGGGCTTGAATTCCATATTGATTAAATACAAAGTTGATATGAAATTTATAAGAACTTTAGATTCTCTACCCTCATAAGCTAACTTTTGGGGTGTAAGTGCCCGTTTGGTTGAGCTTTTGTCAGTAGAGCTTTTGTCAGTAGAGCTTTTATGAGAAGAGCTTTTTTTAAAAGCCAGTTGACTGTTTGGCTGTCAATTAAAAAACAACTTTTTAAAAAGTGCTTCATACAGTAGACTGTTTGGCAACAAAAAAATAAAAAGCACTTTTATTAATTTTAATTATATTTTATTTTATTAATTATGCTAAATAATTTTTAAAGTATACCAATATGCAAAGTACCTATTTTGTAGGAAATAATTTAAAGAGATGTGTCATTTTCTTATAGAAAATAAAATTAATATGAGAAATAAATATTAAAACATGTAAAAAAGTTAAATAATATTATAATCCAAAATAAATATTCAAGTTGAAATAGTTAAATGCACAATAAACTATGCATTTTATCGTAATACAAGAAGATTTGCAATATGTTCCCTCGCATCATTCATCTTGTTATTTTGTGGCTCGTCAAAATGATTTTCTTCAACGTCTTCATTTTCATTGATTTCTTCATTTGTAGGAAGTAATTCATCATCTTCATCATAGGGAGAAAACTCTTCATCCTTTTGAGCATTTAACCTTATAAAATTGTGAATGGCCATTGAAGCAATCACAATTTTAATTTGCTTTGGAAAAGGAAAACTTGGCATTTGACGTAAAATTTTTCACCTATTTTTCCAAACGCCAAATGTTCTTTTAATTGTGCATCTTAAAGAAGAATGTGCATGATTGAAGATTTCTTTCTTTCCTCTTGGTTGACCAGAGCGTCAAAAATCAGGAAGATGATACCTTTCACCTTTGTATGGTCCTAAATAACCTTGCATATAAGGATATCCTGTATCTACCAAATAATATTTTCCTACATTCCAAAATAAAAAATAAATAAATAAAGAAGCATTTAGTTATTAAGAATGAATAAAAAAGTATTAAGTTATCCGTCACAAACCTATAGGTGGATGAGGGAAGTGTAATCTATCATTGCGCAAAGCCTCCATAAAAATTCGAGCATCATGTGCTGTGCCTTCCCAACCAGCCCAAGCAAAAGTGAAGCACATATCAAAATCACATACAGCCATTACATTTTGTGTAGGAATGCCTTTTCTCCCAATATACTTTATTTGATTGGACCTTGGAACGATATTGGTATATGTGTTCCATCAATTGCTCCAATACAGTCTTTAAAATAAGGCCAATACCTTCCATCATCTTTAATTTTGCTTGGAATTTCTCTAAAAGTTGGATCTTTAGGTTTGATGAAATCAATCGACATACGTGAAACAACCTCTAATACTATTCCAAACCATCTAGAAATTGTTTCACCTGAATGTTGAAATCTTTCTTGAACCATTCTATTACAAAGTCCATGACCTAAAGTGATAAAAACATAGCTACTGACCTCTTCTATTGTAACTTCGCATCTTTCTTTAAGCCATATGACTCATTCAACAATTTACATAATTTGATAAACACATCCTTCTCCATTCTCAATTGTTGATGACATCTATCTTTATGATCATTAGTTAACTCCATTACAAACATCCATCCGGTGTGAGGGATGTTCTACATGGTTTTTCATATAATATTTAATATGATGGTCTACGGCCATTTCAACTCCAATTTTAACCAATTGCAAAATGTCTTCTTCAATGTCTTCATTATATTCATGTTCATTCTCATAATCATTATCAGAATATGACATCTGTATCAAAATATATAAAAAGATAAATAATCGACTTATTGTATAAGATGATAACATAGCAATAATCATAACACAACAATAATAAAGTACAATTTAATACACCAACCAAAAATCCAATATAACACGTTAATAGTAGCAAAATCCAAAACAACACATTACAAATAGTCCAATATTAGTAACCAAAGACATGTCTAATTTATTACAAAAACCACAATCATTTCATTGTCTTAAGCCATTCGATTTGAAGCTCAACTTCCTTAAGTTCAATAAACATCTCTCTATTTTCCTTCTTCAAAAATACTTTGGTAGCTAACATAAACAGTTCGCTTCCTTTTCTATTTCATTTATACGCAGAAGATATTTAGCTACCAAAGAATGCTATAAGGTTCATCTCTTTTAGACCTCATTGAAGTTCTACTATGTATTGCATCACATATGCTCTCCAAATTTTGATTTAACTTTTCGGTTCTAGTATCATATTTCTTTCTTTTTTTCTCCTTTCCTTTTGTAGAGGCTACTAGGGTTGGAGTTGATGAACCAATTTCATTATGAATATTTCCAATTTCTCGATTGACAATGAAAGCCTTTAAAGGTCATCATCAAGATCAATATCAAATTGGCTTTCTACATGCCATATCATCATCATTTGGTACAAAACCTGAAGAAGGTGCCCAAGCTCCTTCTCCTGTAGCTGCAACATCTTTAAATAAAATATTCAGCTATTCAATATGTTTCAATCCTTTAGTTCGAAATTTGGCTGCTTCAGGATTTTCCTACAATAATATTGTTCAAGTTATTAAACTATGAAGTAACATTAGAACATTATAAATCTAAAGCTTAAATGCTTACCTTCAATTTCTTTTCCCACCATTCGTCACTTGCATCAATAGTTTGAGTAGTAGGATCCCATCCTAGTCCAGTTTCCTTACCTACTAAATTTGTCCAAAGCTGCCAATCCTTTTTCAGTCCATCCCATTTATTCTTAAATTGTTTGTATTCATAGTTCTTCTTAGTTTCATGAGCAAACTTTGAACCTATATTTTTCCATCCAACCTTGTTAAAGTGACCATTTGGTCGATTTCCAGCTAATGTCTCTTCCACAAAAATCTTGATTAAAATTTCAAGAGTTATATCATTCCACTCCGCTTTAATCCTTTTTTTCAATTTATCCCCACCTTGAATATCTTGGCTTGGTATTGACATTTTCTATCTAATAACAAAATCCCCACTGCATACAACAATGAATTTAACAAGTATAAGGAAATATAAAAGCATAACCACAATGACTATGGAAGTTTATACACATACAAAATGGACGCAGGATTTACAACAAAAAGAAACAAATGATACTGTACATACAAGTTAAACAATGATATTGTCACCGTATTCAACGTTTACAAAATTATGCTCAATTTCAGAAAATTTAGAAGACAAAAAAAATAGTAAGCTTACCTTAACAGTAACAAGTTGCACCTCTCCTTTTCCCTTTCTACTTTCAATGTTGATACTGGACAATATGAAATCACAGTGTTATTACATATAAGTAATAACTAGACAAAACAATCCATAAGTTCTATTTAGAAACATTTCTTCTCAGCCAAGCATTACAAATAGTGCAACCTAACATCAAACTATCCTTCAACAGCATAAGAGAAGCACAAATTATCAGAATCAAATTCCCATGTTAGGCCAAAGTAAAATTGTAAGATCGGTTGTCTTCTTGACCTAATCTTCCATTGATATTCTATATCCTTCTCACCAAATGTTATGCCTACAATATTGCATTTGAGAGATGCTTTGTAATTTGGCATCTCTTCCTGATATGTTCCACAATCTAAAACAATATGCAATACTATGATGTTATTTAAGTACCCAGAAACTATTCTTCCAACCAACACCTAATGTTACTCGAGTATATGCAACTCAATATCACCTACATGTTTCAGATTCTCTGTTTATAAAGCAAAAGTCGACTGGTTACATTCATGTACAGTCAGAAGTAGAACAAGATCAATGAAAAGAACCAAAGGTCTATTTCTCTCACACCATAACAAATAACAACATTCATCAATCTGCAGAACCAAAGGTCTGCGTTGTTTACGCAGACAACGCAGACCTTCGTCTGCGTTAAACATGCAGACGAAGGTCTGTTATATTTAACATATAGGGAAGAGAAGAATAACTGGATGAGATCGTCTCTGTTGCAAAGGTAGACAAAAAAAGAAGAAAGGCAGCAAAAAATTTTCAGAGATGGTTGAGAGGAAAATTTTGAGGGTTTTGTGTAAGTGATAAGTCGACTTGTACTATGTGTAAGTCGACTTACACATGTTCGGTACCGATAAGTCGACTTGTTCATTGGATAAGTCGACTTGTTCAAATCAGCATTGTTTATTTCGCGCCTAAAGGCAATCCCTTTAGCGCTTTTTATTCAAAGTCGCAGTGCACTTTATGAATAAATAAAGAAAAGGCATTATTCATTAATTTGATGTTCATAAACATTGTTTATGAATTGATTGGATCTTTAATCGAATTAATGAAGTCCATGATATATGACATAGCATGAAGGAAATTATGATGTGATCATACTCCGAGATTCCTATCATGTGCAATTATGTCAAGATCGTAATTCTCCTAGTCATAGGATTAATGAGGTCGACATCATTAATCCGGATAGACTAACACATGTCATATTCCTCGATTGGATCAGCGGTGGATCTCGTAAGCGTAAATATGAGATATTTAGAATTGACATGTGGATGCTTACTATGATAGTAAGTTCATTGGATGACCGCCATGAGATCATCACATGGATATCTTATCTAAGTGTCGGTGATAATCTCATCATAAAGAATGCAAGTATCCTTGACTTAAGGTACTTTCGAGGATATCTTGATCTCGATCATGTGCTTTGACTCCATTCCTTGTTGCCTTCGGAGGTAACTCATAGGGTGGTGCTTGGGTACAACTTCGAGGTATTCAAGATAATTGAGTAGCCAATAAAGGATTCACCACTTCGGATAGCGGAAGAGATACCGTACGGCCTCTTGTCGGGATCATTACTAAGGTTGGCGGCATGTATGTCATGAAGAGTGTCTTCATTGACATATAAAGTAATGGGTCCCGTGACGAGAACCGATATCACTTGGCAGACTCGATCTAGTGAGAGTTGACACTTTGACCATACTCATAACCAAGTGGGGTATAGGATGGTGAAAGGACGAATTGCACCAGAATTATACATGGAAGGGTTCGTGATCCGTTCGTGATGAATACATCAAACCGATTATTTTCCGGTCAATTGGGGTCATGATGTGTTGCTAGATACCGCCATGACTTGCTCAGATTAATTGTTAATCTAAGTGGCCAACATAACCGGAGCTAAAAGGTCACACGATAAGAGTGTTTGAGAGAATCATAAAATAAGTATTGACGAGTTCGATTATGGAGAGCAATGGATTAAATGGATCCCATGGGATTGGGATATGTCCCGATGAGATCGCGACATCGATATTGCTAAGAAAGGTTTAGGAAGTGTTTCAAAGATCGCCCGAGAGTTAAGAGACCAACCCAGTGTGACCGGACTACTTCAAAGAATATATATATATATATATATATGATTAATTAATTAAATAATTAATTAATATATATATATATATGTAAAAAAATGGAAGATGGAGAAGACATGATCGTAGCTTATGAAAAAGGCAAGAAAAAAGGAGTTTTTCTTATGGCTTTGGAAGATCATCATCGTGGCTTTGAGAGGAAGTAAAAGGGATGAAGGAAAAAGAGTTTTTCCTCTCTCTTATCTTCTCACCATCGACTCTTCATCTTCTTGTCTTCTCCAAGCAAGCTTCTTCCAACGTTGATCCAAGCTCTCCAGGGAGGTAGGCTCTGGCGCTTTAACTGTTTTAGCTATTCCCGGTCAAAGGGTTTGACTCGGTTAGGTTTTCGATCTGCGTGGATCACCTTTAGAGATAGTCTCTTTTGCTATTTAGGTTGATGTCTTCATACCGATACGGATCCTGGATTCGGGAAAGTCCTGAACAAAATTTTTGTTTTCATTGCACAGTACATGTGATGTACCTCCGGGATTTTCCTACATTTTGTGCTTTACGTAAGTGACGCGAATTGATTAAAAAACAGCTTTCCGGAAAAGCTAAAATTTGGGCTTTTCCGAGAAGCTCCAAATTTTAGCTTTTAAAAGGCGATTTTAGCTTTTTAAAGTTCGCTTTACTCAAAAGTCACTTTTGAAGTTTGTAACCAAACACCCACTTTTTCTCAAAAAGTGCTTTTTGATAGGAAAAAAGATTTGTGCTCCCAAAATCGCTCCAAACAGGTGCTAACTCTCCTAAAGTCTTTATCAGTTTGGATTCACATAATACTGCAATACACAGAACGTAACAAACATAATGTAATAACATATAACAACATAGGAGCAGAGAAACAACGTTTTTGTTTATGTTTATGTTTCTATTTTTATTTTTGTTTATGTTTTTAAATTTAGTAAAAAAACATTTTAAGTTTTTAGTTTTAGTTTTAGTTTTATTTTTTATTTTGATTTCTTCCAATTTTCAAAATTTATAAAAACTACAAAATAGTTTTTATTTTCTATTTTTCATAATCTGGTTTAGTATTAACTAAATATATTATTTAATTATTTGATATATTAATCATTAAAAATTATGAATAATTTATTTAATATTATATATTTAATTTATTTAATTAATCATTAATAAAATTATGAATAATTTAATTTTATTTAATTTTGTAATTAAAATAAATAAAATTAATTAAACAAATATTAATAAATATATTTAAATTTAAAATATTTTCAAAATATATAAATTTCAAATAAAATTTCATTAAATAATTAAAATGTATTTAAAATAAAATTTAGTTTTTAAATTATTTATTTAAAATAAAATTATTTATTGATAATTTATATATAAATATTATATAGGAGATTAAAATAAATTTAATTAATTAAAATAATTTATTTTAAAATTTTATCTAATATATAATTATCATTAATATTAAAAATACAACGACGTTGATATTAACAAGTGAGATATCATTCTTCGGAATTGTTCAATGCACGCAAGTTCTACGAAATCACCACTTCTTTTGTTCGTTTGTCTGTGGAAGTGGACCACTGGTATACTTCTTTTGTTCGTTTGTTTGTGGAAGTGGACCAATGGTACACTTAGGGTCTATTTCCTTATTAGGATGACAACTATAATATGGCTGAGACAATAATTCAGCGTCATTTACTTCGACCAGACTTTTCATTTTTTGGACCTTTTAGACTCGATAATGTTACATCATCTTTTATTACCATATATCTTTCAACCTACAGCTCTGCCTTGAGGCAATACTACACGCACGGCTTTCTATTGAAGTAACGTGAGGTCATCGTTGTAGGTTCTATTTCCTTATCAGGATAATTTTTTTTTTTGGAAAATGAATAATAGATGAACTTTAGACAAAGCTAACTCTACAAAACACAGTTTTCAACTTGAATCTATACTAACAAGAATACTAGTTCTGCCGGATTCTAGCAGAACTGAACGTTGTCGTTTGGATCCATAGGAAATGATCATTGTTGAAGAATCTCGACGTGAATATCCCTCAAGAAACAAAGAATGACGTCGGAGTCACGTATCGATTAAGCCTCCGACGCCAAGTTAGTCTTTTCGGTGAAGGTGAGGTTGCAGTATCTGAGAGAAGAATGGAATCGTGATTACGCATCTTCATCATGATGAAATCATACCTTATATATGGGATGGACGCTAAATTTAAGTCTTTTTACGTAGACTTCTACTGCGTGGAAGGTTTTCTCCGCTTAACGTGGATGTGTGGATCGGGCCCGGGTTAATCAATGGGTGTGAGACCCATCTTTGAGAGCTAGATCGATCGGCCCGTGAATTGTTGTAATTGGGTTCGGGCCCAATTCGATCGACCCGACCATAAGCCCCCTACTCCTCGAGCCTAAGTAAGGAGAAGGGTCGAAGGAGTACACTAGTATCCTGTCATTTGTCCATGGGACAGCTCGGGGTTGGTCCGATCGGTCGGGTGTTGGCGTTGTAGCTCATCTACGGGACAGCTCGTAGTAGGCTTGATTGGTCGGGCGGTAATGTATAGCGTGTGATTACTCGCGTCGGAAGACGTTTATTGCATGATAGCTCGGAGTGAGGTAGGTCGGGTGAGCGTTATTAGTGAGCGCGTGATGACACTCGGAGTAATTATTATCGATGGCGTGCTCTCGGCGGATATGCGTAATCAAACGAATCGTCTCAGAATCAGTTATGCGGTTGTCACGTACGTCTTTTCAACTGTGTTGTCGCTCTGGGTTTCTAATAACCCTAATTTATCTCCGCTCAGATCCTGCCAGGTGTTTGAGCTCGGCTCGGATCTTCTCCACGCGTCAGTCGTTGGTTGGAAAACCCTTTCCTCTGTTCCTCTATACATGTTTTGGGCCGAGGAATTGCAGGTTTTCTTCAAGCTTTTGTTCTTCGGCTTTATTTGCATCTTCCTGCTCACAGCTTCCGGAGCTTTCCTCCAACTATTGTACAAATTTCTGACCTCATATCACTAAATAGGTACGTCCTTTTCCCTTATTTCCTCTTCTAAATTTCCTTTCGATGAGCATGTCGTCCACCGGTTCTTGGAGTGGGGTTTCTCGAGGATGATGTTCCGAAAGGCGTCAAGTTATGTCGAGGCGATGGCAATGTCGAGGTTGAGAGATGTCGAAGAGATCTCGACAAGAGAGCGGAAAGATGGGCTGGTCGTAAAGAAGCTGCCCAAAGGCAAATCGAGGATGTCCGTGGCGGAGTTGAGTCGGTCGATTTTTAGGAATGATATCCTTCGGTCCCGGGAGCCTAGGCTGGCCTCGGGGAATGAAAGAATCCACAGCAGTACAAGTGGGTGTTTTGCCGTCTCTGAGAGTTTCTTCTCGGTCGGCGGCTTGAGAGTTCTGTACATCTCGCTCATTGATGAAGTGTGCGCTGATTATCAACTAATGCCGAGTCAGATTCCTCCGAATGGGTGGAGGTTCATTAATGGTCTTGCTTTGTTGTGCCATCAGTTTGGTTGTCTGCCTTCGGTCAACATCCTGCGCCACTTTTTGAGAATGAGCCAGAGTCCGAGCTCTGGGGGTGAGATTCCTTCTCTGATGTACAAAGATGCCCGATATCGCCCAGCCGAAACGACTTCTAAAATTACCAGTTGGCGAACGAAATATTTCTTCGTGAAGCCTCCGTGATCTTCCTCCGAGTCCCAGCCGTGGAGGTATCCCTTAGCCAAGCGATGAAACGACTCGTCGAGCCTATTTCTTTCTAGAGAGGAGCAGGAGGTGGTCGGTCGTATAAAGGAACTCGACCGATATAGTTTCGCTCGGCTCATTTCGGGATACCATGGGGGGGCCTCAGCCAACTCTTTTCTAATTGACCCCCCGCCACAAGTTAGCGGGCTAGGAGAGGAAATCGCCCCGCCTGGTTGATCCCTCATGGTTGAATTATTTACCATGCTTGTAGGTTTTGGTTCGATTTCTAACTTGTTTTCGTTGTTTGTGCAGCCATGACCAAAGTTCGTGCTTTCACCGGCCCCCCCAAGTCTGCCAAGGGCAAGTGCAAGATCGCCAGGCCTTCGGCTAGAGGACAGGAGGATAGGGGGGAGGCCAGTTCAATTGTCGTTCGGCCCATTGCTTCCGAGCAACAAAATGTTCCTCCTACCGTTTTCGAGCCATCTGCAGCGCCTGCTATGGTCGTCCCGCCTGGTGAGTGTCTGGTAGTTATTGAGGAAGAGGAGGAGAGTGATCGACCTCTTAAGAGGAGAAGGGCCGTTCAAGTAGCCGACCGATCTCCTTGTCCTTTAGACCAAAGCAAGGGGAAGGAGAAAGTGGGGGATCGTGTTGCCCCGTCAGCTAAGGGTAAAGGGAAAAAGCAAATGGGGAGTGCTGATAAATGGGAGCCAGCGATTAGTCTTGATAGGATTGCCTCGATTGCTAACGTCGAAGTGGCTCTTCATATTACTGAGAGGGTCATTCCTCCTTCGGACGGGGAGCGCTTTGACTCGTTGAATATTGAGGAGTTGATGGGCCGTGCCATCCGTAATTCTGTAAGGGAGGTAGCTTTCGCTTTATCTATGCGTCAGCGTATCGAGTTGTTGGATCGGGAGGTCCATTCCCTCCTTGAGCAGGTGGATGGTTTAAAGACCGAGCTCTCAGAGGCCAGAGAAGAAGGAGACTTCTCCCGGGCTCAACTCTCTTCCTTGGAGGAGGAGAAGAAACTTTGGGAGGAGGAGCGTAACGTCCTGAGAGCTCAGCTCGCTACGGGTGAGGAGGAGAGGAGCGTCTTGAAAGCTCGACTCACCGCGGAGGAGGTTGAGAGAGTAAGGGCGATGGCGGCAAGGAATAAGCTGTTCGAGGAATGTGCGGTGTTGCAAGGGAAGCTGGAGTCAGAGAGAGTGCTTAAGGCAAAATTCCTCGAGGACTTTCATGCGGCGGTGAGTGGCCAGGCGAGAACTGAAGATACGCTGAGGAGGGTGCGAGCCTCCATAAAAAACAAAGGATCAAGACGATCAGGCGATGGCAGAGGCGGTTCTTGCAGGAGGAGTGCTTGGAGTACTCTTGTGACTTAGCTCTCATGATCCTGAAAAATTGCTATGGCGTTTGCGTTCCTGAGGGGTTGGACGGTCCTACGTTTGAGGGATTTGCCGAGCCGATGTTTCCTACCGTTATTGGCCTCTCTCTGGAGGAAGTAAGAGAGAGGGCCATGGAGGACCGGGGGTCAGTCCCGGATGAGGAGCTGGACCTTAGCTCGGCTGAGGAGGACGAGCTTCCTTGTGAGGATATTTCTCCGGCCGCTCCCTTGGACCCTACTCCAGTTTTGAATTTTCCGCCCGCTTCCGAGACTTCCCCTGGGCATCCGCCCACTTTTCCTTCTGTTGATTTTTGAAGCTCACCTGGTCGAGCTTGTGACCAGGGCGGATTTAAGGAAATAAAATTGTTGTTTTTATCCCCATTATTTTGATGCCTTTTCCGCATCTGTTTTGTTATCGTTCGTTTGGTAGTGGGACTTGGTGGTCGATCTGTGTCGATGCCGAGCGAGGCGAGTGAGGGTCCCAGGGATCTTGTCTTGGCGACCCGACCGACCGTAGTCGATCTATGCTAATGGCGAGTGAGGGTCCCAAGGATTTTGTCTTGGCGACCCGTCCGACCATAGTCGATCTATGTTAATAGCGTGTGTGGGTCCCAAGGATCTTGTCTTGGCGACCCGACCGACCGTAGTCGATCTATGTTAATGGCGAGTGAGGGTCCCAAGGATCTTGTCTTGGCGACCCGACCGACTGTAGTCGATCTATGGAGATGCCGAGCGAAGCGAGGGAGGGTCCCAAGGATCTTGTCTTGGTGACCCGACCGACCGTAGTCGATCTATGGAGATGCCAAGCGAGGCGAGCGAGGGTCCCAAGGATCTTGTCTTGGCGACCCGACCGACCGTAGTCGATCTATGGAAATGCCGGGCGAAGAGAGCGAGGGTCCCAAGGATTTTGTCTTGGCGATCCGACCGACCGTAGTTGATCTATGGAGATGCCGGGCGAGGCGAGCGAGGGTCCCAAGGATCTTGTCTTGGTGACCCGATCGATCGTAGTCGATCTATGGAGATGTCGGGTGATGGCTGATTGGATTTTCTACTCTTTGTCACGTATAATGGAACTTTTTATTGCTAAGAAATCTGAAAACCCCTTTATTGATGGTAATGAGGGCGTGGGCTGTTAAAAAACCTGTCTGGTAGGGACAGGAAAAAGGTTCCCACGTGTTGTATACAAAAACGGTAATAAGCAAAGACTAACGGTAATAAAACTTATCTATTGGTAGAACGCCTTCAAGTTTCGAGAGTTCCAAGGCCTTGGTAGAACCTTCCCTTTTGCATCGCGTAGGATGTAAGAGCCATGCCCGACTTGCTTGATCACTCGATAGGGTCCTTCCCATGCCTGTCTGAGCTTTCCAGGATGTTTCCCAGCCGCCTCGGCCTTTCGCAGGACGTACCCGCCTACCTTTACGTCGCTCGGCTTTACCCTTCTGTTGTAGAATTTGGTCGCTACCGATGGCTTCCGAACAATGGTGCCCTTTCTCTGTCTTCACTAAGGAGAACGAGTTTCGCTCTGCGGGCTTCATCATTCCGTTCTTCGTCAGAAGTTCGACACCCTTTGGTCAGGTAAGACCACTTCTACGGGACTAAGGCTTCGCCCTAAAGGTCATCTGAACGTGTTTCTCTGGCTCCGTTTGGTGTGGTCTCAGATGTCCACAACACTTCGCCAAGCTCTTCCACCCAAGTCTTTCGTCCGTCTAGGCGCTTCTTAAGAGCACTCATTATCTTTTTATTTGTGTTTTCCGCGAGACCGTTGCTTTAAGGGTGGGCTACTGAGGTCAACTGTAGCCTTATCTTTAGTCGGTCGCAGAAATCTCTAAACTTATCGTTATCGAATTGTCGGCCATTGTCTGTAACTAGCACCATAGGTATCCCGAAGCGACATAGTATATTTTTCTTTACGAAACTTTCCACCTTCCCTTCGGTGATTGTAGCGACCGCCTCCGCTTCTACCCATTTGGTGAAGTACTCTACTGCCACTATCAGGAACTTCTTCTGTCCGGGATCGAGGGGGAAGGGCCCCAGTATATCCATTCCCCATTGAGTGAAAGGAATAGGGTGACTCACGATTTGCATCCTCTCGGTTGGCTGATGAGATAGACTGCTATTCTTCTGGCAAGCCTCACATCGGTCGACCTTCTCCTGGCAATCCTTCCTCATTGTCGGCCAATAATATCCCTATCTGATCAGCCTATGGGCTAACATTCTGGCTCCTACGTGGTTGCCACACATCCCTTCGTAGACTTCAGTCATTGCTTGCTCGGCTTGTTCTTCATTTAAGCATCGCAGCAGTGGCCAGTCGTAAGATCGCTTGTATAAGGCATCGTTTATGATCGCGTATTCAGCCGCCTTTATTCTCAATTTCTTAGCCTCTGAGGTGTTTTTCGGTTGTGTTCCCCCAAGGAGATACCGTCTGATCGGTTCCATCCAACTCGATCGACCGGTATTTACATCAAGAACTTCCTTGGCTTTTTGAATGCTAGGACGATCCAGTCGTTAGACTAGAACGTTATTTTTGGCGTCTCGATCGGAGGCCATCTTGGAGAGCGCATCCGCTTTACCATTCTGAGCTCGTTCTATCCTGTTGATCGAGTACTGCTCGAAATTACTTAACTCCCGCTTACCAACCTGTGTACTTGATCATGCTGTTCCCTTTGCTTCAGATTGTCCAAAGAAACGCTAACAACTACTGGCTATCGTTGTACACCTCGAGATGTTTTATTTCCATTTTCTTAGCCAATTGGAGGCCGGCTATCATAGCCTCGTATTCTGCCTCGTTATTAGAGGCCTTGAATTCCAACCGAAGGGCGTACTCCACCTCTTCTTCCATATGCGGGTCGATTAATACCACTCCTGCTCTGCATCCTTCAGCGTTGGACGATCCGTCAACGAATAGGCTCCAGGCAGGGTATTGCTCATCCTGCGAGCTAGGCTGACTCATTTCTGCGATGAAGTCTGCCAACACCTGTGCCTTAATCGTCGTCCGAGGCTTATATTGTATGTTGAATTCTCCCAACTCTATCGCCTACTTTATTAGTCAGCCCGAAGTTTCGGGCTTTTGAAGGAACTGCTTGAGGGGTTGGTCAGTCCATACCTCAATGGTATGACTTTGGAAGTAGGGTCTTAGTTTCCGAGCCGCCATTATCAAGGAGAGGGCTAGTTTTTCTATAGGCACATATTGCGTTTCCAGTCCGGTCAACACTTTTCTGACGTAGTAGATAGGGTGTTGTTCGTTTTCCTCCGATCGAACAAGTACTGCGCTGATCGACCCTTCCGTAACTGCCAAGTATAAAATCAGATTCTCTCCCTCAACCGGGCTTTGCAGGATAGGCGGGCTAGAAAAGTATTGCTTTAGGTGTTGAAAAGTTTTCTCACATTCATCCGGCCATTGGAACTGGGTCACATTCGCTTTCCTCAAAATTTTGAAAAATGGGAGGCATTTGTCTCCCAATCTGGAAACAAACCTGCTTAGAGAGACTATCCGACCGGTCAATATCTGTACTTCTCTTAAGCATTGCGGTGAGGGCATTTGGATGATGGCTTCGATCTTCTTTGGATTAGCCTCAATCCCCCGCTGAGTAACCATGAACCCCAGGAATTTTCCTGATGCCACACCGAAGACGCAATTTTCCGGATTCAACTTCATCTGAAATCTGTTAAGGGTCTGGAAGACCTCTCTGAGGTCCTCCACATGTTCCGCGGCCGTCTTACTTTTGACCGCCATATCATCTACATAAGCTCGATCTGTTTTTTGAAGACCTCCATGACGAGCCGCTGATAAGTGGCCCCCGCATTCTTCAAGCCGAACGACATTACTTGGTAACAATATGTGCCCTGGTCAGTTATGAAGGTAGTCTTCTCTTCGTCTTCGAGGCTCATCTGAATTTGATGGTAGCCCGAGAAAGCATCCAAGAAGCTGAGAAGTTCATGTCTAGAAGTGGAGTCTACTAGCTGGTCGATCTTGGGTAGGAGGAAACTGTCCTTTGGACATGCCTTGTTCAGGTCAGTGAAGTCGATGCACATTCTCCATTTCCCATTTTTCTTCTTCACCAACACCACATTGGCGAGCCATTCGGGGTACTTGACTTCTCGGATGAACCCGGCTTCGAGTAGTTTCTCTATTTCTTTCTCGATCACTTTCTGTCGCTCCTGTAGTGCAATCGCTTCTTTTGCCTAACCGGTTTGTAATCTTGTCGAATGCCAAGTGAGTGCGAGGCGACCGATCGAGAAATTCCAGGCATGTCACTCGGTACCCAAGCGAAAATCGATCTATTTTCTACCAAACAGTCTGTGATTTCTTTAACTAGGTTCTTCTAAAGCTCGGAACCTAGCTTTGTAAATTTAGAGGGATCGGCTTCGTCTAGTACGATCCGCTGCATTTCTTCCACTGGGTTCATCCTATCCATCTCCTCATCGACTCTCACATCAAGAGAGCTCGTCAGGACTACCGCCCCGTCTAATGTTTTCGTTTCCGCTAAGTAGCACTCCCTAGTGATTCTCTGCTGACCTCTGATAGTACCGATTTCATGGGGCGTTGGGAATTTCATCGCTTGGTAGTAGGTGGAGACGACCGCTCTAAGGGCGTTTTGAGTGGCCCGCCCGATTATTGCATTGTACGCCCCTTGAAACTTCACCACTAGGAATTCAATGTCCTTCTCAATTTGACGGGCCTTTGCCCGAACTTCACTTTCAAACATACCTAGGAAAATGGATAGCCGATGCTCAGATTACCCCTTTCGATGGGTCCTTCTATAGCAGAGTCGATCTTGGTACCTTCATCCGCTGAAGGCATCATAATACAACAGTCGGCCGAGCTGTCAGATCAATCATCACCGCTTCACCTCGTGAGTCGTCCATGTTGATTTACAACGAGAGTGTCATCACGAGGACAACTTACACCATCAAGTCGGACTCGTCGAACTAAATCATCCCGTCGTTCTCCTCGTTCTTTTGGTTGATGAGTCTCTACCGACTGTTTGGCATATCTTTTCTCCCTTTAGCGAGAGATCCCCGTTGCATTTCCACCAATATCATATTGATGACCTCGTCGATTCGGTCATCTTGTTGCCCAAAGATTCTGCCGCCTCTTTCCTCGATCGACCTCTCTCTTCGCGTCGATCGTCTCAGATTCGTATTCCGCCTCTATCATTTCTATCATTCCGCCTCCAATTACGTAAATCATTGTTGGATCGATCGCTCTTATGCTCGGTATCTCGCTCGGTATTTTGCTCGTTCCTCACAAATCTGCCTAATCTTCCCCTTTGTATGAGGAATTCGATCTCTCTTTTCAATTTCCAGCAATTTTTCGTGTCATGAACAATGTCTTTGTGGAAACGGTAGTATAGATCGGGGTTCCTATCCTTGGGGGGAGTCTTCATCTTTTCGGGTTCTCGGATAGTTTCCTCATCCGCTCTCATGGCCGCCAAGATTTCAAGATATCGCTTTGTTGAGCAGGGTGAACTTCTGTCGATATCCCTGTCGATCGGTTAGCTTTCTCCAGCTCGACTGGCCTTTTTGTCGCTTATGCGAACCACCTGCTCTGTCATTTGGCGAGCGATCATCCGTTCTACGCTTCGTATTTCTCATCACTTCTTCGAGCTGAATGAAAGCGATATAGAAGGGGGGTTGAATAGATCGTCTAAACTTTTTCGCAGAGTTTTACAAAAAATCACGGAATTAAAAACACACATAACAATCAAATTAAACAAATGAAAGAGAGTAGGGAAGAAAGCAAACGCTGTTTTTATAGAGGTTCGGTGCTAAGACCTACGTCCTCTACCTAAGCTCCCACTTAGGATTTTGGCAAACCACTATATTGCATACTTTTTAGTTCGGCATAACTTTACAACCACTCAATTACGCTCAAGTAAACCTTATAACTCGATTTGATTTTCGCACAAATCTAACCACACCAGTGATTTTTCCTCTAATCACTCAACTCACAATAACAATGAAAGAAATATTGAATAGACAAGGCTCTAAACAGCTTGATAGAATTGAATGAGCAATATGCACTTTGAGAGCAATAGAATGATGATCTGAAATCAGTATGCTTTGGTATGTTTTCTGTTTTTGATCTCTTGAACGTTCTTCTATTTATTTGCAGGCTCCTGGATCAATATAGACGTTGTAGATCATCAACTAGCCGTTGTAGATTACTCCATAACGTTATAAAAATATTTCTTTACCATTTGATATCAATTGACTTCGTCAGAATCAGATCTTGTCTAATCCTAGTCGACTGGAATAGGTGCTGGTCGACTGGTCGAGGGATGCTAGTCGACTGAGACAGGTTCTAGTCGACTGGAACAAGTACCTTTGCTGATTGTAGTCGATTGGAAACATTTATAGTCGACTGGAACTTACGAAAAATAATCTCCGCTCTCCGAATAGTCGATCGATGACTTGTAGTGATGGGATCCTTTGTAGTCGATCGAATGAGCCCTTAATAATTTTCAATGATTGGTAATGATTGTAGTCGACTGGAATTTCTTCAACTGATAAATTTGATGATAAACTTCGATCTTTCAAGATTGTTATCCATAATCTTCACTAGAATCTTCTTTTGCACATTGTCTATCTTCTCCAGATCATAGTAGATCATTTCTGATTTGATTTCTTAATATATTATCTCCTTGATATTTGTAGATTGAAATTTGAACAATGTCTATCACTTGTATCTTTGAAAATTGTCCCTTGAAATTGCATTGTGCCTTTAATAAAATCCTGAAATAATTTCTTAACCAATTTCATATATATTTTATAATTATCAAAACATAAAGGGACTTTTATTTGTCAACCACCATTGGTCCAACAATCTCCCCCTTTTTGATAATGACAAAACATTTAGAAATTGTTTAAGAAATTGAAAACAAAGAACAATTGATCAAGGTTTTAAAGCCTTGTCTAATTGGTTAGTTTTAACTCCCCCTAAATCAATGAATCCAATAAATTGAGCACAATTTAATCACGTGGAAATAAGCATAATAATTTAAAAAATGTCGCAACTTTCTTACTCCCCCTTTTTGTCATGATCAAAAGAACCGATGAATAATCATACTTCATAACAAATACTCAGAAATTAGATATTAAACAAAATCACAGCAATGTAGACAAAAGGACATACCGACTAATGTAGTAAATGTCAATGAAAATGTCAGTGTAACAAAGTAACATATATCGGTTGAAAACAAATTACAAAATCCATCAAGGTCGAGAGACATCATCATGTTTACAACCTAGTTTGTCGAAAATCTTGGTAAGCATACGTTGTTGTTCATTGAGTTTCTTTAGGAAAACACGAAACATATTCTGAATATTATCAACACGATCATTCAAATCATCTATTTGTTCGGTAATCTCATGTAGCTCCTCATGAGTGACATCACTCCGTCTTACATTACTGGGCCGAGAGTTACTTGGACGATCCGCTGCCTGTTTTGATCGTTGCCTCTTAGGCCTTTGTTCATCTATCAATGTCAACCCAAGCTTGGCCACATGATCAAAGTATACCCATCCTCTTTCAACCGTGTCAACCAATTTCATATTCTGTAAATTGTAAGGAGTAAACCGCCAACTTTGGGGATATGGAGAATGACTATAGGAACTCAAATCAACCCTTTGAAGCTTGGCTATAAATGGAATCAAGGCAGCATATGGCATGCCTTTATGCTTTCCCGTGTTACTTTTCAGCTCACCTCTTAATAAATTTGCCTTCTTCCTCATCATTTGCATAATCAGACTAGGAAAATTAATTTTTCTACCTTCCTCCAAGTGCCACAAAATTTCCTTGTCCAATGATGTAATGTGGTTGTTACTAGCTTTCTTAGGATATACCACTCTATTGATAGTATAGTGAAGCAACCTATAATTTAAAGGCAAATCTATGGCTTCATAAGGTGGTGAGGAATGAGGCGAACAAAGGCTATCAAGCAATGCATCTCCCTTTCCATCAGTATATCCAAAAATTTTCATCCGCTTCCTCATCAAGATTCCATTTTCATGTCGTAAAATATTAAAATCCAATAAGGAAGCTCTAGGCCGAATTCCACCATTAGGCAATTTCAAGCAAGTACACAGATTGTCCTCACAAATAAAAATTTCCTTACCTTGAATACTTGATTTCAAAAGAACTCCACGAACTACATCACTTCTAACCACAATCAGATTTGCATAAAATTCTCGAATCAATTCTTCATAGATATCCTCAGAAAAACCCAGAAAAAATCGCAATCCTAAGTTATTCAGTTCCTCAAACAACATCTTATATTCACTATGATCTAATTCCATCCAATCAAACATCATAGAAGGAATTAAAACTTCATTTTTCAATACCTTATAATATAGACTTTGAGCCTCCTTAGACACAAATCTGGACTCTATCTCATCGTTTTCACGTTCTACTCCACCTTGTGAGGAAGACCCATGGACACGTGGTCTTTGAGGAGCTTCATCCACTTGCTTTCCTTTTCCCGAAGTCTTCCTTGGAGCCATTGTAACATTCTTGAAGAGATTTGGAGAAAGAGATAGAAAACGCAGATTTGAGAAGATAGGGTTCTAAGTAACGAAAAATGGGAGATGGAGACGATTTGGAGAAAGAGAAGGTGGGTTTCGACGGTTAGGCTATGGGTGAGTGATTGAAAGGTCGGATCTGTAGGGATTTTGAAGATCAGTCGACTGGAGAGAAAAAAAATCGCAAGAGGAGAAGAGAGTGGGTTTGTGTGAAAACAAGGAGAAATGGGTTTTTAGTGAGAGAAATAGATGAGATGCTTAAAGAAGAAGAAGTTGTGAGGTTTGTTGAAGAAGATTGATGAAGAAGTTGTTGAAAACTCCAGAGTTAGAGAGCTTGAGTCGAGTGAGAAGTCTGTATGGAGAAGATGATGGGACATTTGAAATAAAGAAGAGAATGGGTTTTAAAAACGAAACCTCTGTGTATTTTCCAGTCGACTGGACTTGCTTCTGGTCGACTGATACATGCTTTTCTTTATTTCTAGTTGAATTGTCAAGCCCTTCTAGTTGATTGGTATGTCTATTTACCTCAAAATCAGTCGACTTAAAACTCCAATCAGTTGATTGAAAAATTCTAAACCTTAATACAGTCACTAAATGTAAATCATGATGATGTATCTCTAATGGAATTGCTTAATTTGCCAGACCATTTTGATATAATAGTGTATGCAAGTAAATAAAATCAACCAAGAGAACTTAAATCACACATTCCAAGTTTTAATTTGATATTAACAAAAACATCTTCTTTAAGAGGTTTAGTAAAAATATCAGCCAATTGATCACTAGACGAAACATGTTTCAAAACAATGTCACCTTTCAAACAATGATCACGAATAAAATGATGTCTAATTTCAATATGTTTTGTTCTACTATGCAAAATTGGATTTTTTCTCAAACAAATTGCACTGGTATTATCACAATAAATTGGAATATTTTTAATCACAATACCGTAATCAAGCAATTGATGTTTAAGCCAAAGAACTTGGGCACATGCACTTCCAGCTGCTACATATTCAGATTCAGCAGTGGAAATAGCTATACTTACTTGTTTCTTACTAGCCCAAGAAATCAAAGATGAACCTAAGAAATGACATATACCACTAGTACTTTTTTTATCAATTCTACAACCACCATAGTCCGCATCACTATAAGCATATAAATCAAAAGAATCACAACAAGGATACCATAAACCATGACTGACAGTTTTACTCAAATATCTGAAAATTCTTTTACATGCAGTCAAATGAGAAATTTTGGGACAAGCTTGAAATCTAGCACATAGACATGTAGCAAACATTATATCTGGTTTAGAAGCAGTTAAATATAAAAGAGAGCCGATCATACCTCTATAGAGTTTTTGATCAACATCCTCTTCATGTTCAGATTTTTCCAAGACCAAATTTGATGCCATTGGAGTAGCTGCTACTTTACATCCATCCATGTTGAATTTCTTTAAAAGCTCTTTGGTGTATTTGGATTGATGAATAAATATTCCATCTCTGTTTTGCTTTATTTGCAATCCAAGAAAGAATTTAAGCTCGCCCATCATGCTCATTTCGAACTCACTTTGCATTAAATCACTAAATTCTTTACACAAAGATTCATTAGTAGCACCAAAAACAATATCATCAACATATATTTGACAAATTAACATATCTTGATTAACATGCTTTATAAATAAAGTATTATCAACTTTACCTCTAATATAACCATTTTGAATAAGAAAATTACTTAACCTTTCATACCATGCCCTTGGTGCTTGCTTTAATCCATAAAGTGCCTTCTTTAGCTTGTAAACATAATCCGGATGTTCATGGTCTTCAAATACTGGTGGTTGCTTCACATACACTTCCTCTTGAATGTAACCATTTAGAAACGCACTTTTGACGTTCATTTGATTCAATTTAATTTTCTTATGTGAGGCAAAAGCACATAATAATCTTATTGCTTCCAAACGAGCCACTGCTGCAAATGTCTCATTATAGTCAAGTCCCTCTTCTTGATAGAATCCTTGAGCTACTAACCTTGACTTATTTTTGACTGCTTCACCATTCTCATCATATTTTATCCTATTTACCCATTTGACTCCAATGATGGTTTTATTCTTTGGTGGAGCTACTAAATCCCACACATTATTCCTCTTGAATTGATTCAATTCGTCTTGCATAGCCAACAACCAATTTTCATCTTCAAGAGCTTCTTTAATGTTCTTGGGTTCTACCAGTGAAATAAAAGCTGAGTTATTCATATATTCATACGTATTCTTCCTAGTCCTTAAACCATCATTTAAACCACTAATGACTTGCTCCATAGGATGATTCTTTGCTTTTGCCCATGTTTTCATGATAGGTACATGATCTTCTTCATCTTGTTTTTCTTCTTCATTTGATTTTTCTTCAACTTCATTTTCTATATTACCTGCATCATCATCAAAACAAACCTTCCTCGGGGGTGAAACCACATCATCGAATTTAACATGAATATTTTCTTCAACAGTTCTAGTTCTATTATTATAGACTCTAAATGCTTTACTAGTGAGTGAATAACCAAGAAATATACCAATATCAGATTTTGAATCAAATTTACCTAAATTATTCTTTCCATTATTATGAATAAATAATTTACAACCAAAAGGATGAAAATAAGAAATATTTGGTTTCTTACCTTTCCATAGCTCATAAGGTGTCTTGTTTTTGTCTCTTCTCAGATGTACTCTATTTATCACATAGCACGCGGTATTGATTGCTTCCGCCCAAAAGACTTTAGGAAGGTTATATTCATTCAGCATCGTTCTACTCATCTCTTCAAGAGACCGATTTTTCCTTTCTACTACACCGTTTTGTTGCGGAGTCCTTGGTGTTGAAAAATTGTGTTTCATTCCATATTTATCACATAATTTTTCAAATGGTTCACAATCAAATTCTCCGCCGTGGTCGGTCCTTATTGCAACAATGGTCAAGTTCTTTTCATTTTGTACCAACCTACACCACTTAGTAAACTCATTAAAAGCATCACTTTTATGAGCAAGAAATCTCACCCAAGTAAGTCTGGAAAAATCATCAACAATTACAAGTACATATAATTTACCACTAAGACTAGCATGCCTAGATGGTCCAATCAAATCCATATGAACAAGTTCTAAAATTCTAGAAGTACAATTTCTTTGGTTTGAATGATTCTCTAATATGTTTACCTTTCAAACATGATTCACACAAATGATCTTTAACAAATTTTATTTTAGGCAATCCTCTCACTATATCATTTTTAGACAATTTAGAAATAAGAGGTAATAGAGCATGTCCTAATTTTCTATGCCATAAAAACGCATTTTCTTCTAATGTCACTAAACACTTTTCATTAAAAGAACTATCATCATGTAGATCAACAACATATGTATTTCCATGCCTTAAACCAATGAATGCAATATTTTCATCTTTCTTAACTACACAATGAGATGATTCAAATGACACTTTAAAGTTCATATCACACAATTGTGAAACACTTAGCAGGTTATGTTTCAATCCATCAACAAGTAAAACATTATCAATGGTAGGCAAAGGTTCCTTACCCACTTTACCAATCCCAATGATTTTACCTTTATTGTTGTCTCCAAATGTCACATACCCTTGATTCTTTGGTTTGATTTCTGCAAACAAGTTTTTGTCTCCACTCATATGCCTTGAACATCCACTGTCAATATACCATGTACTTGGTGGATTATCATTCCTTGCTTGTACCTGCATCAGAAATATTTTTTCTTCTCATTGGTACCCAAGCCATTTTGGGTCCATTATGGTTAGTCAAATAAACTACATTTGATGGCTTTGTTCCTTTTACTACCCATATTTTCTTGACATTAATACACCTTCTAATACTTTTACATGCAATCTCATTATGATCATCTCTCAAACATCTATCACATTTAGCAACTTTACCATCTTTTGTGAATTTAGAAATCAAAGAGTAATCTCTATCAAAAGGATCATAACCTAAACCATGTTTAGAAATAGAGTATCTTTGCAAAGACAACATCTTTTCAAACTTCTCATTTCCATTAACAAATTTTCCAACAACATAAGAAAACTCTTTTCTAATTCTATCAAGTTCACAAGATAAATTTTCTTTTTCAGCAAGGCATGCAGAGTGGTCTATCTTAGTACAATCTAAATCATCGATAGTTTCATGCAGAACACTATTTTCAGCAACAAGTTCTCTTATCCTTTTTCTCAATTTCTTGTTAATATCAATGGCTTCTTCAAAATCAATTTGCAAAGCAGTAAAGGAATCTCTAAGATCTTGATCAATAATCATTACCTCATCCTCATCATCACTTGTCATGGAGCTTCATGCCATTAGAGCTAAATTGTTTTCATCGTTGCTTTGATAAGCTTCCTCATCATCGCTCCAAGTAGCTACAAGACTAGCTTTCTTTTTACCTTTGTCATACCTATCATTTTTCTGGAAAATGGAAGAACTTTTGCATTCCCTAGCATGATGTCCTTTCTTTCCACATTTCCAGCATTCTTCATTGCTCTTCTTTTCCTCATAACTTTTGGTCCTTCTTTCCATGGTGTACTTCTTTTTATCATCATTTCTTCCACCACGTAATTCTCTCTTTCTATTTTTGAGTAAGCCCTTAAATTTTCTCAAGTTTCTAGCATACATTGCTAGCTCTTCATCTTCTTCCTCCTCATCTAATTCTTCATCACTTTCATCCACAGAAGAAGTGTTAGCTTTAAAAGCAATAGATTTTTGTGGCTTACCTCTACCTCCTCTTGATTTGAGGATTATCTCATAATTTATGAGTGATCCCACCAACGCATTGAATTCCAAGCGATTGAGATCTTTCGACTCCATAATTGCTGTAACTTGAGAGTCCCATTCTTTTGGTAGTGACCGAAGGATCTTCTTCACCTTCTCGCTATCCGTCATGTGCTTTCCGAGATTCCCTAAACCATTAATAATTTCTGCAAACCGATCAAGCATAGTAGAAATGGACTCACCTTCCTTCATGACAAACATTTCGTAATCATGAAGTAGCATGTTGATTTTGGTTTCTCGAACTTGGTTGGTTCCTTCGTGAGTGATCCGAAGCCTCTCCCACATTTCTTGAGCACTTGTGCAAGAATTCACTCTATTTCTCTCCTCAACAGTAAAAGCACAATAGATTAACTTCATTGCTTTGGCATTGATGTAGGCTTGCTTCCAATCATTGTCATCATACTCCAACTCCGTTTTTACCTGATCGTTCTCGTTCAATGGAACATGTGGGCCGAAGATGATGATCTTCCAAAGATCTACTCCTCGCTTATGATATGGTACTTCATAGGATTTTTCCACGAAGAATAGTTAGAACCATTAAACAAAGGAGGACGGTTATTAGTGTTACCTTCTTCTGCCAGATTGTTATGTGTCATACTGAATGCCATCCCTGGATGAATCCGCTCTGATACCAATTGAAAGCGATCTAAAAGGGGGGTTGAATAGATCGTCTAAACTTTTTCGCAGAGTTCTACAAAAAATCACGGAATTAAAAACACACGTAACAATCAAATTAAACAAATGAAAGAGAGTAGGGAAGAAAACAAATGCTGTTTTATAGAGGTTCGGTGCTAAGACCTACGTCCTCTACCTAAGCTCCCACTTAGGATTTTGGCAAACCACTATATTGTACACTTTTTAGTTCAGTGCGAACTTTTACAACCACTTGAATTCTGGCTCAAGTAAACCTTACAATCCCGATTTGATTTCCGGCACAAATCTAACCACACCAGTGATTTTTCCTCTAATCACTCAACTCATAATAACAATGAAAGAAATATTGAATAGACAAGGCTCTAAATAGCTTGATAGAATTGAATGAGCAATATGCACTTTGAGAGCAATAGAATGATGATCTGAAATTAGTATGCTTTGCTATGTTTTCTGTTTTTGATCTCTTGAACGTTCTTCTATTTATTTGCAGGCTCCTGGATCAATATAGACGTTGTAGATCATCAACTAGCCGTTGTAGATTACTCCATAACGTTATAAAAATATTTCTTTACCGTTTGATATCAATTGACTTCGTCAGAATCAGATCTTGTCTAATCCTAATCATTCGAATAGGTCTTTGGTCGATCGTCGAGGGATGCTAGTCATTGGGACGGAGTTCTAATGATCGAACAAGTACCTTTGCTGATTGTAGTCGATTGGAAACATTTATAGTCGACTGGAACTTACGAAAAATAATGTCCGCTCTCCGAATAGTCGACTGGGATCCTTTGTAGTCGACTGGAATGAGCCCCTTAATAAATTTCAGTTGACTAGTAATGATTGTAGTCGACTGGAATTTCTTCAACTGATAAATTTGATGATAAACTTCGATCTTTCAAGATTGTTATCCATAATCTTCACTAGAATCTTCTTTTGCACATTGTCTATCTTCTCCAGATCATAGTAGATCATTTCTGATTTGATTTCTTAATATATTATCTCCTTGATATTTGTAGATTGAAATTTGAACAATGTCTATCACTTGTATCTTTGAAAATTGTCCCTTGAAATTGCATTATGCCTTTAATAAAATCCTGAAATAATTTCTTAACCAATTTCATATATATTTTATAATTATCAAAACATAAAGGGACTTTTATTTGTCAACCACCATTGGTCCAACACTGAATGTACATATCCGCCCTGTTTCTTATTTCCTGAACGGATCGGGGTTGATCGAGGGCTAACGACTTTTTGAACTCCTCATCCCTCGTGTTGTTCATCAGCACTATCAACATTGACGAGCAAGTGGGGTCGGGGACCTCGACCGCTTCATTATTGAACCGAGTGATGAACTCCCGCAAACTTTCGTTCCTTCCTTGGGTCAGTTGCATCACCTCCAAAGCTGTCTTCTGTGGCCGCTTACTGGAGGCGAGCTGGTTCAGGAATAATAACCTCAAATCTTCGAAACATGTGATACAGCTCGGGGGCAGGCTATTGAACCATCGCCGAGCTCCCTCTTGGAAGGCCGTACAGAATGCCTTACACTGAATGGCTTCCGGAACGCAATGTAGATTCATCATGGATTGGAAGTGCTGTAGGTAGTCCAGGGGGTCGGTCTTTCCAGTGTATTTTTCAGGAGTTGGTATTTTGGTGCCGAGCGCCAGAAGGCTATCCAAGATTCCTGGGGTAAAGGGAGAGCTGTACTGTGTTGTCGGGTGATCCGGGCGGAAGCTCATAGCTGCGTTAATCCGATCGTCCACGATTTTCTCTAGGTCTTCAGTTGGGTGGCGATCGGTCGCCATGCTGGTCTACCGTGCAGTTTGTCGTGCAGACGGCTGTTGTTGTGCCGGCTGAGATTGCAAGATCTAGCGAATCAACAGGTCAGTCGCTTCCTCAATCTGTTTTCGGGTGAGGAAGGTGTGCATAGGCGGAAGAGGATCTGCATCAGAGAGACGCTGGAGATTCGGACGCATGTTGGTTTCAGCGTTATCCTCCAGGGCTGTCTCTGTTCTTCTTGTTCTAAGGTTTGAGGTTGCGGTTGATCATTCGGGTCTGAAGATTCCGTGCGAGAAACATGATGTGCAGGCGGCAGGATTGCAGGTAACTGTAAACCCATACGTTGCATCGCCAGAGTCTCGACAGCGGCTAGATCAGGATTTGTTGTTGCCGCCTGACTGATCTGTGTGTTTCTGGACGTGGTGCCCTGAAGTCGGGCCCCCAGGTGGGCGCCAATTGGTTCTGCCGGATTTTGGCAGAACTGAACGTTGCCGTTTGGATCCTTGGAGTCGGCTGCTTGCTGTAGTAACTTCGACGTGAATATCCCTGCAAAACAAAGAAGGTACGTCGGAGTTTATGTCCCGATTAGCCCCTTCGACGCTCAAGTTAGTCTTTTCCGGTGAAGGTGAGGTCGCCGTATACAAAGAAGAATGGAATTGTGGTTACGTACATTCATCATGATGAAATCATACCTTATATATGGGATGGACACTAGGGCTAAGTCTTTACGTAGACTTCTACTTCTGCATGGAAGGTTTTCTCCCGCTAATGGGTCATGGATGTGTAGATCGGGCCCGGGTTAACCAATGGGCGTGAGACCCATCTTTGAGAGATAGACAGATCGGCCCGTGAATTGTTGTAATTGGGTTCGGGCCCAATTCGACCAACCCGACCAAATACTAATAGAAAGAAAACTAAAAAGAGATGTATCTTAGAGACGCCGTCTACTCTTCATATCCTGCAAGAGTGTGCAGTCAAGATTTTTGACAATTAAAATGGATCGAATCCAATTTGTGAACCTATCAGTCAATTGATATTTCTCTTCTTCTTGATTAGCAAAAAATCGATAATTCTGCTCTCTCCAAAGGAAGTAGATAGTAGAAGTAAATGCCGCCTTGCATTTGACTTACCTTTCTTTAAGTTATTTATGGCCCAATTAAGAGATTTCTCTCAAATATAGGGACATCCAGTAACATAAGTAAGGTCCTGCCCATCAAAAAACCTGCATAGGAAGAAGAGATTATTTCTATCTTCTAAGGCCATTTTAAGGTCATGATTTTATTTATTACTATTAATATCATCAAGCTTTCATAAAAAAATTTTCAGAAGTGAATGAAATGAGAAGATGTAATTGAAGTATTTTAACTAGACACAATTGAAAATTCACAAGTAGAATAATTTTATTTCAAAAAGACATAAAATTGAGGTGTATTTATATATAAAATATCACTTCACGTAAAATTGAGGTGCATTTATATATAAAAATATGTCATATCATTTATTATCTTAAAATTTTAAATTAAGATATTATCTTAATTATACAAAGACTCACTTAATTTCATTCCAATTTTTTTACCCTCTGAAACTCTTTGCCAAAGCATTACAAGTATTATGGACTGGAACATGTGAAATATCTCTATATATAATCCTAATATATATATATATATATAAATGAATGATGATATAAAGATTCTAAATTTTACAATAATAAACTTATTAAATTATTTTCTTTAATTTTGTTTATTCTTCAGGCAAAGAACACCCTAGACAAACCAAGAACATGGTATTAGACTGTGGGGAACTTGGGACAGGGTTTAATCTCGACCGTAGCGGAATAATTAGACTATTGGGAAATCGGGACAAAGTTATTTTGATTCTATAAAATAATTAATATATAAATTATAGTAAAACTTTAATCTTAATTCATATCTTATTTCGAAATTTGATCATTTTCTTGTCATATTTTTTGAACCATTTTTAAAATTAGTTTATCTCAACCACCGTAGTCGTACCAGTGTCTACTTTTAACAATATTCACAAAACAAATTGAGAAAACCCTGTAACTCTTACAGAGCGGTTTAATTTAATGAGTGATAGCTCATTTAAAGTTTAAGCGTATTTATAATTGGTTCAGGACATTTTAATAATTTAATTAAAATTAAATTATAATTTCAATTAAAATTTAATTAGAATTATAAATAATTTTAATACCAACTATGCCCAAATAAGATCCAATATCTCATATTAATCCATATTTATTAAATATTTCATATTTAGTTATAAAATTTATCAAAATTTACAATCAAGTTTAACTTAATTAAAATATTTTTACTCTCTTCAATCTATTCCTTATATGAGGCCTATTATGTTCCCAAATATGTTGACAATGGATATAAATTATAATCTTAAATCATATTTATGATTAGATAAATTAAACTCCTTTAATTTTTAAATTATCTAATTAAACAATTTATATCTATAAATCAAGATTGACATCTGCCAACACATCATGATCACCTAAATATTTAAAAATGTCAAAATAGTTTTGACTAACCTTTAGTGCATATTTTTTGTATAATTCAATAATTTCATCATACAATGTTTCGATTAGATATAGAACATGAAATTAATGTCTATTTTATTTTGAGTCCAATCATATTACTTTTTGTCATTAGTTATCGATTCAATTAATGACATTTGTAAACTATTTAAAAATGTCATTTTATTTTAATTGGTCAAGGTTTCTCAAATTAATACTAATCTAAAACAATGGAATATTCTCTCTAATTATTTTAGGCGATGAATTATATCTTGATCACTAACTATCTTCATATAGTTCATGCTTCAATAACTATCGCCTAAACTATCCTAAGCTAGAACAAGTCATTAGTAGTATCAAACGTAGCGACCTCTATACAAGATAACTTTGGAGACCACAAGTCAAAAGATCATTTATATAATCATCACAATGAGAATTTTCATAGACATACAAGTGATGTTCTAAATGGATTTCTCATATGGGTCAGTTCAGTGAACTTGTTCTTTAATAAGCACCCACACGTTTGTTTAAGTATTTCCATACTTTAGCCTATAAGATTGACTACTTCTTTTATAAGGAAAAACATGACATGTATTAGTCTTTTATGTTCTATTAATGTCTAATCTTAATATAACAAAGACTAGGAATAATTTATAGATAATACATAAATGCAATATGAATCTCATAATTATAATCTCATCATAATTTCATTTACCATGTATAATTATCCTTGAACTTTATCATATACATCTAAATATGTACAAGATAAAGAATGTCTTTAAATTATTTTGTCACTTAACTGCAACCAACTAATTGATTGTAGGCATAAACAAACAATTTTTCACTTGCATTAAGACAATTATTTAAGTATCTTATACCATATCACCATATGAAGATTATGCTACTACCGCACAGTACAATATTCTTTATTGTGATTACTTGTTTAAATCTTACAATTTCTATCTTAATTATCATCATAATTAAGAAAATTTTCCTATCCTTAGATCTTTGATGAGACCTTAACTCCTTTTACATGTCTAATGGTTCTAATGTTCCATAGTACATTCTTGTTGAACAATGTAAGAAACTATATGTAGTTTAATATCCAATTAATCATTTACGCTAAATGAAAATGTATTATGGTTTAATTAACAACCATTGCTATATTAGAACGTTTCCAATCATAAAACGATATTGTTCCAAATAAATAGACCTTAATTAGGATTTACTTCTAAAGTTAATATCCTTATAGTCTTAAACTCAAATATCAACTCATATATATAATAATGGATATCTTTAATACTTGATAAAGTTAATATCCTTAAATTCATCATGAAAGTGAATCTTTCAATGTCTCGTAGCCTTTCAACTATACATCAAATGTATTATCATAGGCACTACTTCTAATTGGATGTATTGTTATAAAATTTGAACTTTTAAAATTTCATCTTACTCCTACTACTTATCCTAAAACCATTCTCTTATAAGCATACATTGAAACAAATAATTTGTTCAAGAGGTCTGTAAGATTATATCCAATCTTTTAGATATCTCATAACCTTTTTTATCCAATTTAATTCTAAACTTAGTATATAATACATGCTTCAACTAGGCTTCACATCCTTAAATCATTAAATTTGACTATTTGAAAGACTTAGCATTTCATACCTAATATGAAATCTTGCCAATTCATCTAATTAGAACAATTAAAGGTAAGTAGTTGTACTAGACATCAATATAGAAGAAATAAGTATTGCATTATACAATATCTCATATTGTATATTTCTTCTTATATAAAAACATACTCTTATGAATTTTATTTGTGAAGGTATTCACAATGAATCTCATTCCTATAAATAATAAAAATCTAAAATTTTCAATGCTTAATTTTACTTAGATTTTAAAATTAAACTTTTCAAATTTTAAATCACTATCTTATTTAATACACATGACTATATAACATGAAGTCATTAGTAATCTAATGAAATATAAACATTATTCTTTTATGAGTTATTATTCCACCCAATATATCACATGTAAAAGATTTAACAATTTAATGCCATCATCATTTTTCACCAAAATTGATTTGGTTATTATTTAACTTAACAAGTTTCACAAGTTTTATACGATTTATAATCAAAAGGATACATATATCCTTGTATGTAATTTTATGATTATCCAACTTAGTATTCTTGTCATAAAGGATAGTCTCAGTTATCCAACTTAATATTCTTGTCATTTATGTTAAACATAAGTCTCCTGTGATCCAATACATACAAATTATTTGTATAAACTTGGATCAACTACTTTAACTCAATAATCTATTTCTTATCATGCTTTGAACATTGTAACAATGTTGAATCTATATTCAGTATCGAATACTCATAAACATGAACTAGAAATATATGTGATCTCTATCATATCATGTATAGGCAAGAAAAGCAATGCAGTTTTTTTCTTCTCATGACGACTATTATCATACTATAGCAAAGCCTTTAATTGATATCCAAGTTTATGCTTTTAATAAGCTAAATTAAATGAAACAATTTTATTAAGGAACATTACTGGTTTAAGCATAGTTTTTAAATGGTGCCTCTGAGTTACAAATGGAATGAAAATTGCATCAGGTTTAAGAGGCATATATATATATATACCGTTTTCACACCCATGTATTGCATCGCTATATATATATATATATATCATTTTCAAATATATACCGTTTTCACACCCATGTATTGTGTTGCTTTTTTTATGATTCAGTATCAACCTTGCTTCTCTTTCTTGATTATTATTAGAGTTGTTTAGGGGCTTGCTAGGCATGTCTTCTTTAGTTTGTATTGGGCATTATAACAGGAGTGAGGAGTGAGGAGTGATGACTTTGAACTTTGATGAAAGAACAAGGGCTAGTCCTTTCGTGAGTTTCAGGTTTAGAAGAAGAAAAGATGTTGATAGGTTACAAATAGGTTTTTAGAACATTGGGTCCCTTACGAAGAAGTTTTTATAATTAGTGAAGACTTTTGACAAGTATAAGATTCATATAGTGTGCAATCAGGAGACAAGTTGGATGAGGCTAAAGCAAAAAAGATTAATAAGTTTAAACTTTGATATCCAAGGGGTTCAAGATGATATAATGAGGTAGATATCTTGGTTGTCAAGGAGCTGATATAATATGTTGTGTGGGTAAAAGGGCTAATGATAGGATCATGTCCTTAAAGATTGTGGTGAAGGTGTTATTATAAATATAATGTGTGCTTGTGCACCTCAAATATGTAACATATCACGTTTCTGTTAAGCCTAACATAAAGTACAACCTTGGAAAATTTAGTTAAATTCCTTTGTCTAGTCCTAAATCCATGAAGGAAAAAGGTTAGATTTTCTAAAGACAATACAAAAATAGTCAATACTAAATCCTAAAAATGTCTAACTCTTGCTACTCTTATAAATAGAGAGCTGTAAATGTACAATTGCTCATATATCTGTCAAACTATTTTCTGGCATGCTAATTGACGTAAGGTCAAAATTCAACATATTCTATTGCTCAAAGCTTTCTGATTTGAGAGGGTTAGGCTATGTTTGATTGGACATAAGGTTTTTAATGGAATATAATAGTTTATAATGGAATGGAATGTAAATGGATGTAACATTAAAAAGTTATTGTTTGGGAGGGATGGAAGGTTTATAATGTAATATAGTAAAATGTTGTTTGGATGAAGGGCTTATAATGTAATATAATATAAAGTTGTTTATTATTTTACATTTCATCCTAAACTTCCCAAAATTAGAGGTTTTTCATTTTTACTATTTAGGATAGAATGAGATGTAATATGAAACCCTCCTCTTCTATTTCATTCAATTCCATTATAAACACTCCTCCCAAATGATGGAATAATATTTCATTTCATTCCATTCCATTAATAAACTCCCAACCGAACATAACTTAAAGGAAAGGTCATCAATATACACAGCCTTCTTTTTGTAATTTTCATAAAATAGCTTTTCAGTAATTCAAATATGTAACTTTATGGTTACAAAAGACCAATTTTTATCAAATGACCCAAATGTAATGTGAAAATAATAAATGATTTATTTTAACAATCTTTAATCTTGTCTCCAATAGATGCATGCTCTACAACTCTATTCCTCAGAGTGCCAAACACTTGTTCTTCGATTGTTCCTACACCCAAATAACCCAGGGTCGAATGCTAGGTTGAATAGCAACTTTGTGAAACTTTAGCCTAAATTTAGCTTCCCCTGTTATGCTTTCTCCCTTGTTTTGTTTAATGGCTTGTCTGGGGTGTTCTTTGCTAGAGAGTAGAGACTTGCACAGGATGTTCGATCTATACTTTTGATTAAAGTTGTGGGATAGAAAATTTCGTTTTAGATGAAGTCATTATTGTTGTTATCACATATAAGAAGTTAAGTTGTCAAATTTTATATTTAAAAAGAAAGGAGAAATAAAAATCATTATAAAATTATAAAAATATTAAACTAAATTTATTGCAATAATAGCTTGTACTCATTAAGCTGTTTAGTTAAAAAGAATACTTGAGAGTGAAATTCAAACAATCAGGAGTCTCAACAAGTTTTTTCTACAACAATTTAATAATCAAATTCTTCAAACATTGTTGGTGTCTTTATTGTCTATCTTTTTGTGTAATAATTTTCTTTGTTTTTGAGGTTTGAAGTTATACTTAATGAGAATTAATCTTGTTTTATGTCAAGGTGTATTTTGGAACTAAATAGAAGGAACTGCGACAATTTTTAGGATAAAAAGAGTTGAACTAAGCATTGAGCCTAACTAGACATGAGCTCGTGCAGTGATACCTAGAAGCACGCATAAGCTAGAATGAACGAAACACAGTCCTTGGGCCAACATGTAAGTAGCAAAATGGTGCAACATGCAAATGTTGAAAGAAAGATCAGCTAAATGACAAGGAAACAAGAAGAAAATGCAGCACATGGAGACCAAAATGCAACACAACACATGATGGGGAGCAAGGAACGACGACTCATGGACACACAACATGCAACCAAAACGTAGACGTTTGGAAGAGAGGTGTGAATAGTCAGGCTTGCAAGGTTTTAGAGTTAGGGTGGACCAAAACTACATCTTAAATTGTCACATCAGGCGGCGGAAGTGGGGGGCAGAAGAATATAAAACCACTCATCCCAAAACGTTGATGTTGGGAAGGAGGGGAATGAAAAGGGGGCAACGTTAGAAGGAAAAAAAATGAAAAAAGAGTTAGGTGAGAGAGGAGAATAGGGGCTGACGGCAGATAGCAAATAGAGAAGAGGGCTAGCGATAGAACAGAAGACCAACGCCCATGATAGTCCCAACGCCAGTGACAGTCCCAAATAATTAGGAAAAATTGTGAAGTTGGGTAACTAAGCGTTTATTTCTTAGTATGCGAAATCCTAGTTATTGGCCAAAGTTTGAATGATTGCATGTGCTTGTTTTCTTTGAAAATGAAATGATAGAATTTGATGGTATGTTTAATTTGCTAGAGGGCGAGCAAAAGGTTATGTGTGGAGGAGTTTGTTAGTGTCTTTATTTTCTATCTTTTTGTGTGCTAATTTTCTTTGTTCTTAAGGTTTGAAGTTATACTTAATGGGAATCAATCTTGTTTTATATCAAGGTGTATTTTGGAACTAAATAAAAAGAACTGCGATAATTTTTAGAATAAAAAGAGCTGAACTAGGCATTGAGCCTAACTATACGTGGCCTCATGCAGTAATACCTAGTGGGTGGAAGCAGGCATCAATTGGAATGAATGAATTGCAGTCGTTGGGCCAACATGCAAGCAACAACATGGTGTGACATCCAAACGTTGAAAGAAAAAGAAGCTAAATGGTAAGGAAGCATGAAGAAAACGCAGAACATGATGGGGAGCAAGGAATGATGAGCACGGGCCCATAACAAGTAGTAAAAACATAAGCATTTAGAAGAGAGGCGTGAATAGTCAGGCTTGTGAGGTTTTGGAGTTAGGGTGGACCAAAATTACATCTTAAATTGTCACATCAAGAGGCAGAATATGGGGACAGAAGAATATATAACTACTCTGCACAAAACGTTGACATTGGGAAGGAGGGTTTAAAGAGAGACGTGAATAGTGAGGTGGGCTATTAAGGTTTAATTGTCCCATCATTAAAGAGTGAATAGGGAATGAAAAGGGGGTGGCTTTAGAAGGAAAAAATCAAAGAAGAGTTGGGTGAGAGAGGAGAATAGGGGCTAATGGCAAATAGCAAATAGAGAAGAGGGCTAATGGCAGAACAAAAAACCATCCCTCGATAGTCCTAATGCCAGTGACAGTCCAAAATAATTAGGAAAATTTTTGATGTTGGGTAACTAAACTTTTATTTCTTAGTTTATTGAATCCATTGTGAGTTTATGTTTATCTTTGAATGATAGTTTCATAAGTTGAGGTTGTTTATGCACAGCGATGAAAACTAAACATGATGTGTGTAGTAGCTTGACATTCGATTGGCCAAAGTTTGAATAATTGCATGCGCTTGGTTTCTTTGAAAATGAAATAATAGAATTTGATGGTCATGTTTAATTTGCTCGATTTACGAGCAAAAGGTTATATAATGGGTGAGTTTGTTAGTGTCTTTATTTTCTATCTTTTTGTGTTTTAATTTTCTTTGTTCTTGATGTTTGAAGTTATACATAATGGGAATTAATCTTGTTTTATATTAAAGTGTATTTTGGAACTAAATAGAAAGAATTGCGATGATTTTTGGGATAAAAAGAGTTGAACTAGGCGTTGAGCCTAACTAGACATGGCCTCATGCAGTGATACCCAGTGGATGGAAGCACGCATAAGTTGGAATGAACGAAACGTAGTCATTGGGTCAACAGGCTGATAGAATTTTATCATTTATTTTGTGGACTAGCATAACAAACATAATTTTTGTACAAACCCTAATTAATTTGATGTCAAGGTAATTGGGCTTGTTAATTCTCTCTTTAATGTGTCATTGGACCTGTGTTCATGGGCTTGCTATTATGGGTAGGCTTGGCCCATGATTTGCAGTGCACAGGAGGCCCTACTGCTAGCCGAATTTAAATACAGTCGCCCCATTGAGAACTGTACGTGTGTGTGTGCTTTTGCTGATTAAGGATTCAGAATAGCAGTAGCAAATCCTCTGCATCTCTATCGCCTCAGTTTACAAAACATTACAATGGATTCAATGTTTCCCCAATTTTTAGGTATTTATCAATCCAATTATTGAATATAGTATGTTGCAATTCAAGGGTTAATTACTTGTGTTGATTAATTACAAAATTAATCTAGAATTTCGTGTTTAATTTTCTTTCAATTGGTATCAGAGATAATTAACCCTAATTGTGACTGCTAATTTTGGGTATTTTCGAGATGTTTATTTTCAAAGAATTTGGGGTTTTCGGTCTTGTTGGTTGTTTTCTTTGAAATCGATTTTTTTGTGGTTATTGATTTGCTTTGGTTGGGTGTCAAAGCATGTATTAGGTTGTTCAATTTGCCGTTGTCTTTTAAAATCCCAAGAACGATAGAACCGAACCATTAATGTTTTCTTTCATTTTTTTCAATTCTTTACAGTAGCTTTTTTCGTAAAATTGATTGAGGGGTTTGATAGATCTTTAAATTCTGAATCTATTAACACAAATTTCGTTGAAAATGGATCAAAAATGAAGGAGTTATGGACGGTTTTCTAAACCGGGTGGCGAACCGAGTCGGGCGACCCGAATACCAGTCAGCCGGGCAAGGAAGATGAAGCCCGACCCGGCTGGCCCTTGCCCACGCGCACTGGTGGCCCATGTTGGCGCGTGTGGATGCGTCCGGTGACCTTTTTTCCCAATTTTTTTCCTACTTGCTCCACTTGCCCAGTTCTATTTTATAGTGTTTTTTATGGAATTTTTGAATCTTTGGAAGTTTTATTTTATTTTCCCAAATTTTAAAATTAATAAAATATGTTTTACTCTCTGAATTTTTCATTGAAAATTTTTGTACTTATTCCTAGTATTATTTGGGCTTGTGGAGTCTTGTGTGCTCTCAGAGTTATATAGTTGTGCACTAAAATTAATTTTTGATGTCATTTATGCATATAATATTATATTATATGATTACAATGGTTAATTTTGCAATTATGGTGCTAATGGAACCTATGGGAACAATCTTGGGGAATGTTATTGAACTCTTGTCATTCATTTTGTGTAATTGTGAGCTCGCCTATCGTGAGACCAATTATTACAAATTGCTGTTGTGATGTTGTTATTGGGCATACATTAGATGCTATGTTAATGATGCACTTACCCTATCGGTTTGTCTTTATCAATGTGGTTTCTAATGTTTTGTTTAATTCATTGAATTATGTCTTTAAAGTTTTCAATATCCTATCGATATTAGCTTTAGGGTATAGTTTAATGTTCTGGGTGATCTATGTTGTAATTCGAGACCCTTAGGCAGGATTGCAATTGCATGAGAACCTAGCTGTGTTGTTTGCCCAATTATGCTAGTTTTTGATACATTTGCTAAATCTCCCTGCTTTGTATCAATTTTCAGTTTTGAATTCTTTGATTAAGCTGAATGGGACCAATTATAAGGATTGGCTTGAATCTTTAAATCTTTTTTTGGCGGTTTCTAATGTTGATGTTGCTCTCACTGAGGATGAGCCTGTATAACTCACTGTTGAGTCTTCCTCTGCAGATAGAGCTAAATATGATAAATGAGTTCGTGCTAATAAGGTTTGTTTGATGACTATCAAGTACACAATGGAGAAGACCATTAAAGAGAGCATCACAGAAACTGATAATGCCAAAAATTATCTTAAGGTTGTTGGTGAAAAATTCTAGAAGTTTGATAAGACTGAAAAGTCTAATTACTTGCCTTTATTGTCTAAGACCAAGTATGATGCTGTGGGTGGTGTTCGTGAGCATGTTATGAAGCTTGTGAACTGGTATAATAAGTTGAAGGCCATGAAAGTTGTGCTGGGAGAAGATTATTTGATCTGGCAGGTGTTTGAATCTCTTCCATCTGAGTTTGATGTTCTTAGGACTACTTAACATGCTCAGAAAGATGAATGGAGCATTGATGAGTTGATTTCTATTCTTATTCAACAGGAGCATACTATGAAGAAGGGAAAGCCTCAAAGTATTCATCACACTTCTTATAAGAGTGGTGAAAAGAAGAAATTCTATAAAAACAAACAGGGTAAGCCTCATTTTAAGAAGAAAGGTAATGATAAACCTGCATTACCTTCTGGGCCTAGTGAGAGTTCTGGTGCTAAGCCGAAGCATGTGTTTAATGGAAGCTGCAACTTTTTTCATGAACATGGGCATGTAGCAGCGATGTGTGAAGTTTCATAACTGGTTGGCAAAGAAGAAAGGTATTCCTCAAATCTTTGTCTGTTTTGAATCAAATCTGGTTGATGTTCCTCTTAATTCATGGTGGTTGAACTTTGGTGCCCTTATTCATATAACGAACTCATTGTAGGAGTTCAAAAGCAGGCGGAAACTAAATAAAGGGGAGGTGATGGTGCAACTAGGAGATGAATCTAGTGTTAATGTTGAACACATAGGAGTAGTTTCCTTGAAGTTGAGTAGTGGACATGATTTTCTTTTAAAAAATGTTGTTTATGTGCCTTCTATGAGAAGGAATTTGATTTCAGTTTCTGTTTTACACAATTGTGGATACAATTTCCATATAATTAATAATGGAATTGTTTTATACTATGATTCTGCTGTTGTTGGTTCTGCAATTATGGGTGATTGATTGTTTATGCTGATTGCTAATTCTTCTCGTTTTAATCGACTGCATGATAATGTTAATGCTGTTATTGGAAAGAAATGTGGGAGAGTTGCTGAAAAATCTTCTATGTTGTGGCATAAACGGTTAGGACATTTGTTAGATCCAGGACCCAACTGCTTAGACTTACCACTATCACACTTGCTCTGATACCACAGTTGTTGGATCCAGGACCCAACTGCTTAGACTTACCACTATCACAGTTGCTTTGATACCACAAGATATTGGACCCGCTCCGGAGCCCAACTTAGTATTCTCGAAACCTGCGCTTATAACATTGCAAAGGTCTTTGTATGTTGTTGTTCCATAAAAGTGATGAGCGCACACTACCTAAACATCGTAATCAAATATTGACTTGTTCATATCAAAAATAGCTTAAAGCCTCACGTTCGCATAGAGGCAAGAATCGCCTTAATCGGAGTTATATAATTCAAGATACACTCCAAAAACCTAAAAGAGTTCACACCTGAAACATGCTCTCTTAACCGGCCTCTCACTTCCTTTAATGTGAACTTCCTCAATTTAACTCCAAATGATACCAATTTTTGTATAAATAAAGATATATTTCTTATAAATCCAATGGTTCAAGCCTTACCTCAATTCGAGGTCGGATGAGGGATTTATACCCAAAACAATAGACCATGCTCACTTCCAAAATAAAATTGAAACTCTTTTGGCGCGATTGCCATAAATTTTTATATAGATGTTTTATTGTGTTCTTTCTTTCACCATTTGAAAGTAGACATCTATATTTACAACTCTTATGAAGACTAAAAAATGATATTCGGCCTCTAACATTTTCCAATTTGCACTTTTTCCCGTAGCTGTCCGTTAAACGGACACACATGTCCGTTTAACGGACACGTTCGGGTGAAAGTGTACCAATTGGTTCGCAAATGTCCGTTAAACGGACATGGGTAGGGTAAGGGGTGTTTTGGCACCCGAGGCTATCCGTTTAACGGACGTTCGTGTCCGTTTAACGGACACACCTTTCTTCAAAACTTCAAACCCTCTCCTGTTGGGCCCGGGCCCCGTATGCCCGAATCCCCGAGGGCGGTTCTCGGTCGCGCGGCGTCGGCGCCCAAACCATGGACCCGATCCCAACATTTCGGCACAATTGATTAATTAATACATACATACAATGCCAGAACATACACAACCATACATTAAAGACCCTATAACCATAGGGATTTCATGCTATTGCAAATTAAGAAAAGTCAACAAGTATCCTCAATTATAACAAATTACCAAATGAAATCTAAATCCAAAAATACATGAGTATGCTCAATGTTAACATGCTCGGAGGGCCAACAAAATACTAACTTAATACAAAGCTCCTAATTTGTCTGAAGTTTCCGATGCCGCGCAAAGTCAACGATCGTCCTGATCTGCACCTGAGGAGGGGAAAGATAATGGGTTGAGCTACACAGCTCAGTGGCTAATATAATTATAACCATTGGCAACTAGCACAAATCCCAGCATATGAATGTATATATATATATTATATCTATACAGACAATAATTCCAGCATTCACATGCTACTCAACAATTTATACATTCAATACAAGTAAGTCATCATATGTCACAAAGTATGCTTCACAATGATCAATTCACATATGCAATGTACATCACAATGGCTCGAGGGTTCCATGGAAACAAAAGGAGAAACCGGTTTAACCACGAGCGAAATGAGTCCCTTCGGAGCTCATATGCCACAAGCGGGCAGCCGGGAGAAGGCTCTTGTCTACGTGCACGTGACGAAAGAAATGGTTCCACTCTCGCCCAAACAAAAGCACATAATCATGCTCATAATCGTTTAATCATACGATAGTCTTTCATATCTTGCATTTATTCAAAATGCCATGATCGAAGTCGAGGCATAACATGCTCAAAATCAAGATGTCATGCTGTCAATTTCCATGAGTCTTTCACATATATGACATTTCAATCATTCAGTTCATCACATTTAATCATGCATCATCTATAACATATATTCATACATAGGCAAGAATTCGCCTAATCACACAATCACTATAAGTATATTACCCACCTAAGATCGCTTGAGAATCCAATTCACGAATGTCCTTCCTCTTGCGATGAAATCGGGTCACCTTGGTTTCCTAAAACAACCAAGTTTCCATCCGATTAATATCCACATAAAATAATCAAAGCTTGAAGAGTCAAAATAAAGTATTAAAAATCTCCATTCGACCTCCTCCTAAAATTCCGAACCCTTCGAAACAATTTCTGAAGTTCCCTTCTTCGTACAACTTGTAGCCCCGGATCTCTAGTTCACAACGGCTCAAAAATCACCTCAATTGGACATCTACACCATGCCCAAAATACCAAAAATCTCATTTTGAAAAAATAGGCTCGCTGTGGCGGTGGCCATGGCGAACGGCTTCGCGTCGTCGCGGCGACCACAAGTGTCGCCACAAGGCGCACCTACTATCAAGACGTCGTGGCGAACACAGGTTCGCACGTCGCGACGAAGGCCGATTCTCTCATCGCGGCGAATAAATATCACTCGTCGCGACGAATCCTGCGTTCCACGCGTCGCGATGAATAATCGTAAAATTATTTACACGTCGCGACGTGGCTCCCTTCCTCACATGTCGCGGCGCTATTCATACTCACGTCGCGACGTGCGGGTCTGGAGCTCGACTCCGAAACCCAGATTTCTGCATATCTCATCTTAAATCCTCTTCTAAACTCAAATGCAACACAACCAAACTATAGATCCAGTCTTCTACAACATTTCTAACCCATTCTAAGCTTCCAATCCATCCTAAAATCATTAACCCAACGATTTCCCCAAATTTTCACACTCCAAACCCTAAACCGTCGATTCTACTTAATCCACACGATCCTAAGGTTTAATCCAACCATAAACAAGATAGAAAGGACTTAAACTTACCGATTGAAGCTTTAAAATCGTCGAAACCACTGAAATCGCAAACTCTTTCTTCTTCTCTTCTTCCTCCTCTCGACGGCGCTTCCTCCTTCTTTTCCTCTTCTTTTTCTTTCTTCCTTACCCTCTTCTTCGTTTCTCTCCTCTTAATCTAAGGTATGGGAAAAGACCAACTTACCCCTCTTAGATAAGCCCAAATCTATGCTAACATAAGTAACTTCCCAAAATACCCTCAATTACCTCAAACTAAAGCATAATCACATAATTACCACAAATCATGCTTAATAACATCATAGAAACAATTCGGGGCCTAACATCTCCTCTTCAATCCAACTTCAAACCACTTGACACTAGCGTCTTTCAAAACTCATAACTTCTTAATCCTAACTCCAACATGTGCATACTATACCTCTATGGAAAGATAACAAGATTATCTACAACTCTCATGAAGGATGCAAAAGCTAATTCCATCATTAATCAAGGCAAAAAGCCACTCAAAGGACACCGCTCATTAAAGACCAATGTAACAAGAATATAGCTAAATGAGCAAAGGATCGAATGTGTTCTTCACCTCATAACTTTTAACCCTAAGTCTAAATGAGACAAATGATACACCCTTAGAAATTTCTGAACTTCTACTACAATCTTGGTGAAGACTTCCCGATCTAAATCAAGCCCTAAGAGGGTCTAAAACTGAAGCAAAGTTCTGTCAAATTTTAGGAAAATTTGACAGCACTTCCCTTGAAAATGCAACTAACCAATTTGCAATCCTAATGCTTCCACCTGCATAAAACTCAACATGCAACCTCATATAACATAACTCAATCCCAAAAGCATCTCCAAATGCAATTCAAGGCAACAACCACACTCTTAGCATTCTAACCATATCCAAACTATACAATGATGCAATTGTTTTAAAACATACATGGATTTCACGAAATACATTAGAACTTAACACTCTTGCTTTCATATGAAAAATATGAGTTATTACAAGGCTTTAGAGGCATTTTAAGCCACTTGCATCCAAAATCCAAAATACAACTTGCAAAAGTAAACTTGCCCAAATTGCATCTAAAGCATTGATTTACAAAAGCTATCTTGAAAATACAAAATCATCATTTCTGGAGTAATGCCTTTAAGCTCGATGGTCGATCTCGTGCTCCTCACCGGAGATGGGACGGATTGGAGGGTGAGCTTTACTCGTGGGTAACATGTTTATATTTATGCAAATAAGCTGAATCTATTCATTATTCATATGTTAGCAATTTTCTCATCAAACATTCATACAACTTGCATTCTCATAATTTCATCAAGCTAAAAGCATAACTTTCATGATACATGCATCTTTCATTCGCACATACATGCTACACATAGACACATAGCCGATGGTTCATAAGTCCATAATAATCGATTTAACTACACGAGTGTAGTCGATGTCGAGGAGTCCAAAAGGAACATCCTATGCCACAATCGGCAGGCGGTATGGTTTATATTGGTCAACGTGCACGTGACTTTCTTTGGGTGGACTTAAGTACCCACATAACACAAATTCATGCATTAAAATCTGGACTATTCTTGTCCATTGGCTGATTTCTGAAATTGATTTTCATGCATCCAAATAGTTGATTCTTGAAAATTGTATTTCATGCTTAAATCACCTTTCATGATTTCACTAATATTCATGCTCATTCAATTCATGAACTTGTCAAGCAAAAGCAAGCAATGTCATATACTAATCAAACTCTCACATAATGGCAATCATAAATCAATTAATACACAACCAAAGCTCAATCAATGCTCAACCCAAGGTAATTGAAAAACATTAATTTTCCTTAGTTGAGATAGTATTTAGAACTTACTAACATAAAGATAAAAATGAAACCCACCTTATAACTTGCTTAATCCTTGCTTAGGAGTGCTCTTCTCCTCTCATTTGCTCTACTTCAAGAGAAACAAGAACCCATTTCAACATAAATTCAATTAAAATTCTACATAACCCCTTTCATGAAATCAACTTTAAAATCACTAAACCCACTTCCTTTCTAAGCTTTCTACACCAAAACCCAACTAAAAACTAACACTTGAAAACATAACTTACCTTGGTTCTTGACTCAACCCAAGAGTTTCTTGGTTCAAGATGTAGCTTAGCTCTTCCTTTACACTTTTCCTTCTTGAACTTTCTTCAAACTCTTGCTTAATCTCTTGGAAAGTCAAGACCTAGGCATGCTTTTCTCTTTTCTCCTTCTTCCTCCACTTCCACGAACTCTCCTCTCTCTCCCTCTAAAATTTCGTAACCTACCTCTCTTCTTCTCCTACTCACTTATTTCCTTCTCCTTTTATACTTCTCACTTACTTATTTAAGCCCAAAAGCCTAAAGCCCACTCACTTCTTCTTCCTTCCTTCTCATTTCCTCTTTATTTTCCTCTTTAAACTTCTCAAGGCCCACTTGTCTCTCAAGCCCATCTTATCTTTCTTTTCCTACCTCATTAAGGCCCAACTAACTCATTTAATTTCATTAATTCACCACCTAACTCATTAATGCTATCACACATTAATTAATATCAACTCAATTTATGCTAACATAACTTACTCAATTAATCTAATCATGCTTAATTTAAAAAAAAAATTTGGGGCTAACATTTCTCCCCCCTTTAAGAAATTTCGTCCTCGAAATTCTTACCTGATCCATTGAAGAGGTGTGGATACTTCTCCTTCATTACATCCACAGGTTCCCACGTCGCCTCTTCAACTGCATGATTCCTCCAAAGGACTTTAACTAGCTGAATTGTCTTGTTCCTGAGAACTTTCTCCTTGCTATCTAGAATTTCCACTGGCATCTCCTCATAGCTCAGATCATCACTCAGCTGAACCTCCGAGGTCTGAATAATGTGAGAAGGATCTGATCTGTACCTTCTCAACATGGAAACATGAAAAACATCATGGATCTGAGACAACTCTGGAGGCAATGCCAATCTGTAAGCTAACGGCCCGTTCCTCTCTAGAATCTCATACAGAACCACATACCGAGGACTTAAGTTGCCTTTCTTGCTAAACCTCATGACTCCCTTCCATGGAGACGTCTTCAGGAATACTTTGTCACCTATTGTGTACTCCATCTCCTTCCTGTGAGCATCTGCATAACTCTTCATTCTATCCTGAGCTGCCTTAAGCCGCTACTTGATCAAACTAACTTTATTCATTGTCATCTGAACCAATTCTGGTCCTACCAGTTTCCTTTCACCTTCTTCATCCCAACATATTGGAGTCCTGCATCTTCTGCCATACAGCGCTTCATAAGGAGCCATCTGAATGTTCGAATGGTATGATTTGTTATAGGCAAATTCGACCAACGGTAAATGTTCATCCCATGCTCCTTTGAAGTCCATGACACACGCTCTGAGCATTCCCTCTAGGGTCTGAATGGTCCTCTCGATCGACCATCCGTCTCGAGGATGAAATGTGTCTTTGAAACTCAACTTAGTCCCTAGAGCTTCCTGCAAACTACTCCAGAATCTTGACGTAATTCGAGGATCCCTGTCGGATACTATGGAATCTGGAACTCCATGTAACCTTACTACCTCATCAATGTATTTCCTTGCTAACACCTGCAACGAATCTGTCTGCTTAATTACCAGAAAATGGGCTTACTTGGTTAACCGATCTACAATAACCCATATGGCATCATGCTTCCTACTAGTTCTGGGTAAACCCATCAGAAAATCCATAGTGATCCTTTGCCACTTCTATTCAGAATGGACAATGGCCTTAATAAGTTCTGAAGGTGCACGGTGTTCGGCCTTGACCGCCGACACACAAGACATCCGCCACATACTCGCTACATCCTCTTCATGCCTTTCCACCGTAAATGCTCCTTCAAGTCCTCAGACATCCTGGTGCTTTGCTGGGTGCATGGAATAAGGCGCGTTATGTGTCTCATCCAAGATCTCATCCTTGACTTCCTTAACATTCGAATACATAATCGCTCCGACTACCATAAGTCCGTCATCTCTCACTACCACTTGATCGCTTGCCATTCGGATTTCCTCACTAAACTTACTCAATTTCGCATCCCGCCCTGCAACTCCTTGACTTTCTCTCTAAGTATCGGCCTCACCTGAATTGAGCAAGAATGCATTCTGACTTCTCCTGCTTCAAGCTTATCTTAAGCTTAGCCATCTGTTCCAACAAAGGCAAGTAAACCGCTCTGGACATGAGCTATGGATGACTTCTACTCAATGCATCCGCTACTACATTTCCCTTGCCTGGATGGTACTCAATCATCAAATCATAGTCCTTAAGTAACTCAATCCACCTTCTCTGCCTCAAATTTAGCTCTTTCTGGCTCAGTAAATACTTAAGACTCTTGTGATCCGTGAAGATCCTAGTCCGCACCCCATACAAATAATGTCTCCAAATTTTTAGGCTAAAATTATGCTACTAGCTCTAAATCATGAGTAGGATAATTCAACTCATATAGCTTCAATCGCCAGTGAAGCATAGGCTATCACTACGCTGCTCGCATTAACACACAACCTAAGCTTTTCTCAAGCATCATCATAATCGTATATCCTCGATCTCCATCAAGGTGATTAGATTGGGCGCTCGTTAATCTATGCTTGAGTTCCTCAAAACTCTTCTGACATTCTTCGTTCCAGATAAACTGCTGATTCTTCCTCAACAAATTAGTTATCGGCGCAGCTATCATGGAGAATCCCTCCACAAACCTTCTGTAATAACCTGCCAGACCTAGAAAACTCCGTACCTCTTTTACTGTCTTAGGCTCTTGCCAATTAACCACTGCTTCTACTTTTCTCGGATCAACATGGATCCCTCTGCTGGAAATCATATGTCCAAGGAAAACTACTTCATGTAGCCAAAATTCACACTTGTTGAATTTGGCATATAGCTCTCTTTCCTTTAATCTTTGCAACACTATTCGAGATGCTCGCATGTTCCCTTCATCTTGAATAGACCAGAATGTCATCGATAAATACTATGACAAACCGATCTAAAACTCTGAAAAACCTGCTTATAAGGTCCATGAATGCAATTGGAGCATTGGTCATCCGAATGGCATGACCTCGAACTCATAGTGCCCGTGAACGGGTCCCGAAGCCGTCTTACTAACATCGACTTCGATTCGGAGTTGATGATAACCTCGATCTCGAGATCTATCTTGAAAAGACCTTGCTCCTCGCAGCCTAATCAAGCAGATTATCTATCCCGGGCAGAGGATACTTGTTCTTAACCGCCACCTTGTTGAGTTTCAGAATCAATGTACATCCGCCACGTTCCATCCTTCTTCTTAACAAATAGAACTGGCACTCCCAAGGTGATGAACTTGGCCCGATAAACCGCTTAATAATTCCTGCAATTGCTCCTTAAGCTCCCTCAACTCATTTGGAGCCATCCCTGATGGTGGTATTGAAATGGTCATGGTCCGGAATCAAGTCAATTGCAAACTCAATTTCCCTCACTGGGTGGCAAACCCGTAACTCTTCCGAAATACTTCTAAGAACTCCCTCACTATAGGTAATCCTCCAACCTTCCTACTTTCACCTCTGGATCCACCACATGTGCCAAAAGGCCTCGGCCCCCGCCCATCATCCCTGTCACTAGCAAAGTTGAAATGATCCTCAGATCGCATCTTCCCGTCCCCTTGAAGACCACTTTCTCTCCATCTCCCAGGTCAAACTCCACTTCCTCATCGCTACAATCTAACTTTGCCGGTACTTTTCCATGGCATCCATACCTAGTATGACATCTAGTCCCTTTAGGTCTAGAGGTAGTAAGTCTACTACCAATCTAGCACCATCGACATCTTGAGCTCGCACTCCTTATAGACTAGATCGATCACCACCTTACTCCCTAAAGGAGTACTAACAACCGAAAATTATCCATAATCTCAGATTCACAAAGATGCATATTAGGACTTGAGGACACAAATGAATGTGTAGAGCCAAGATCAATCAAAACATAAGCTTCTTTGAATTAAATAATTGAGTCATACTAGTCACAACTCCGGAGCAACAAGGCTTCTTCCTGGTCATGGCAAATACTCTAGCTGGTGTCGACTGCGTGCCTTGGCCTCCTGCAGATTTGCCTTCCTCAGCTCTCCCGAATCGCCTATTTCAGAATCGTCCGTTCCTGCTTTGTTCAGTCGCCTCTGGACTTGAAATTGAGAGCCCTCTTGCCTTGACCTCCGAGGACAATCTCGATCATGTGCCCTTCTCTCCACATTGGAAACAACCACCAAACCCCCGAGACACTTCCCGGGTGAAACTTCCCACATCGACCACACCGAGGGTTTGCATACTTGCCTTTCCATGTCTTCCTGGGCCTCCCACACTAGAGACACGCTTAAAGCGCCTTGATTGCTGGCTCTTGGCAGACCACTACCGCCCATACCACCCTAAGAATGAAAAGTCTGGTGCTCCTTTCTGTCTTGGAGCACTCACTCCCTTCTGGAAGAGGCGCTCCTGGTCTTCCTCTTTCGCATTACCTCGACTTGATGTTCTCCAACTTTTACGCCTAGAGAGCAAAGATCTACCAGCTTCCGGTAGTCATGGAAATTATGGATCAGCACCTTCTCCTTGATTCCTAAGTGCAATCCACTCTCAAACTTCATGACACTTATCCTCTTGATTGCCACAATGTTTGCTGATACCGTGATAGTGAGTGAATTTCAGTTCATATTCACTCACACTCGGCTCCCTCTGCGTGAGGCTCAGAACTCCCGACCTTCTCTTGGACATAAACCTCGAGAAGTACTTCTTAGGAATACTTCGAAACTCCCTCCATGTCATCTTTGGAGGTATCGCTCGATCTGAGGCACCGACTCCCACCAAAGGGCGCATCCCTGCAATAAACTAGCTGCATATTCTAACTTCTCCTCATCCGAGCACTTCATCGATTCAGACCCTCGTGGTGCCTTGACCATACTTGACTTCCTCGGGATTAGTAGTCTCGCTGAAATCGACACCCCATACTTCCGAAGCTTGTCATACACGCCCTCCGATCTGCATTGGAGTTGGCATTCGAGCTTGCATTCCTTGGCCCGTGGCGTAAGTGAAAGCTCGGGCGAAGGCCCCAAAGAACTGGGATCTACTTGGATTTACTTGAGGTATAGGAGGGGCTGGAGAGGCACTTCACGCTGCACACTTGGTGCCTCTGAATCTGAAATAGGATGGTCCTCGATCCTGGGAATATGGATTCATCCGCACTTCCCACCGAGAGCCTGATCGAGATTGAGCTCCTCGAGTTTTCCTTCGATGACATATTACTCCTTTAAATGAAAACCATTTCAAATCTTTAACTCATGCTTTCAGGAAACCAGTTCAAATCATGTAAAACAATTAAAACCAATAGTGCATGTCTGTATTTAAAACAATGCATAGGGTTCATGTAACATGATGCATGCCGACTCTACCTCGAGGCTACCCACTAGGGTTCCTAGGAAATCATAAACCTAGAAGTCGCTCGATACCACAGCTTGTTGGATCCAGACCCAACCGCTAGACTTACCATCTTGTCACTTGCTCGATACCACGCTTGTTGGATCCAGACCCAACTACTTAGACTTACCACTATCACAGGTTGCTTTGATACCACAAGATATTGGACCCGCTCCTGAGCCCAACTTCCGTATTCTGAAACCTTGCGCTTATAACATTGCAAAGGTCTTTGTATGTTGTTGTTCCATAAAAGTGATGAGCGCACACTACCTAAACATCGTAATCACATATTGACTTGTTCATATCAAAAATATCTTAAAGCCTCACGTTCACATAGAGGCAAGAATCGCCTTAATCGGAGTTATATAACTCAAGATACACTCTAAAAACCTAAAAGAGTTCACACCTGAAACATGCTTTCTTAACCGACCTCTCACTTCCTTTAATGTAAACTTCCTCACTTTAACTCCAAATGATACCAATTTTTTTAGCAATAAATATATATGTCTTATAAATCCAATGGTTTAAGCCTCACCTCAATTGGAGGTCGGATGAGGGATTTATACCGAAAACAATAGACCATGCTCACTTCCAAAATCAAATTTAAAACCCATTTGGCGCGATTGCCATAACTTGTTATCTAGATGTCGGATTGTGTTAGTTCTTTCATCATTTGAAATTAGACATCTATATCTACAACTCTTATGAAGACTAAAAAATGATATTCGGCCTCTAACATTGCGTAATTTGCACTTTTTCCCGTAGCTTTCCGTTAAACGGACACACATGTCCGTTTAACGGACACGTTCGGGTGAAAGTGTACCAATTGGTTCGCAAATGTCCGTTAAACGGACATGGGCAGGGTAAGGGGTGTTTTGGAACCCGAGGCTGTCCGTTTAATGGACGTCAGGTCCGCTTAACGACACGCCTTTCTTCAAAACTTCAAACTCTCTCTCTTCAATCCAACTTCAAACCACTTGACACTAGCGTCTTTCAAAACTCATAACTTCTTAATCCTACCTCCAACATGTGCATACTATACCTCTATGGAAAGATAACAAGATTCTCTACAACTATCATGAAGGATGCAAAAGCTAATTCCATCATTAATCAAGGCAAAAAGCCACTCAAAGGACACCGCTCATTAAAGACCAATGTAACAAGAATATAGCTAAATGAGCGGTGGATGAATGTGTTCTTCACCTCATAACTTTTAACCCTAAGTCCAAATGAGACAAATGATACACCCTTAGAAATTTCTGAACTTCTAATACAATCCTCGTGAAGACTTCCCGATCTAAATCAAGCCCTAAGAGGGTCTAAAACTGAAGCGAAGTTCTGTCAAATTTTAGGAAAATTTGATAGCACTTCCCTTGAAAATGCAACTAACCAATTTGCAATCCTAATGCTTCCACCTGCATAAAACTCAACATGCAACCTCATATAACATAACTCAATCCCAAAAACATCTCCAAATGCAATTCAAGGCAAAAACCACACTCTTAGCATTCTAACCATATCCAAACTATACAATGATGCAATTGTTTTAAAACATACATGGATTTCACGAAATACATTAGAACTTAACATTCTTGCTTTCATATGAAAAATATGAGTTATTACAAGGCTTTAGAGGCATTTTAAGCCACTTGCATCCAAAATCCAAAATACAACTTGCAAAAGTAAACTTTCCCAAATTGCATCTAAAGCATTGATTTACAAAGCTATCTTGAAAATACAAAATCATCATTTAAGAGTAACGCCTTTAAGCTCGATGGTCGATCTCGTGCTCCTCACCTAGAGATGGGACGGGATTGGAGGGGGTGAGCTTTCGCTCGTGGGTAACATGTTTATATTTATGCAAATAAGCTGAATCTATTCATTATTCATACTGTTAGCAATTTTCTCATCAAACATTCATACAACTTGCATTCTCATAATTTCATCAATCTAAAAGCATAACTTTCATGATTCATGCATCTTTCATTCTGGCACATACATGCTACACATAGACACATAGCTGATGGTTCATAAGTCCACAATAACTGAAGAACTACACGAGTGTAGTCGTATGCTGAGGAGTCTAAAAAGGAACATCTTATGCCCTGATCAGGCAAAAGTGAAAGTTTATATGGTCAACGTGCACGTGACTTTGCTGGGTGGACTTAAGTACCCACATAACACAAATTCATGCATTAAAATCTGGACTGTTCTTGTCCGTTGGCTGATTCTGAAATTGGATTTTCATGCATCCAAATAGTGATTCTTGAAAATTGTATTTCATGCTTAAATCACCTTTCATGATTTCACTAATATTCATGCTCATTCAATTCATGAACTTGTCAAGCAAAAGCAAGCAATGTCATATACTAATCAAACTCTCACATAATGGCAATCATAAATCAATTAATACACAACCAAAGCTCAATCAATGCTCAACCCAAGGTAATTGAAAAACATTAATTTTCCTTAGTTGAGATAGTATTTAGAACTTACTAACATAAAGATAAAATGAAACCCACCTTATAACTTGCTTAATCCTTGCTTAGGAGTGCTCTTCTCCTTGCTCTTCTCCTCTCTCTTGCTCTACTTCAAGAGAAACAAGAACCCATTTTAACATAAATTCAATTAAAATTCTACATAACCCCTATCATGAAATCAACTTTAAAATCACTAAACCCACTTCCTTTCTAAGCTTTCTACACCAAAACCCAACTAAAAACCAACACTTGAAAACATAACTTACCTTGGTTCTTGACTCAACCCAAGAGTTTCTTGGTTCAAAATGTAGCTTAGCTCTTCCTCTACACTTTTCCTTCTTGAACTTTCTTCAAACTCTTGCTTAATCTCTTGGAAAGTCAAGACTTAGGCATGCTTTTCTCTTTTCTCCTTCTTCCTCCACTTCCACGAACTCTCCCCTCTCTCCCTCTAAAATTTCGTAACCTACCTCTCTTCTTCTCCTACTCACTTATTTCCTTCTCCTTTGATACTTCTCACTTACTTATTTAAGCCTAAAAGCCTAAAGCCCACTCACTTCTTCCTTCCTTCTCATTTCCTCTTTATTTTCCTCTTTAAACTTCTCAAGGACCACTTGTCTCTCAAGCCCATCTTATCTTTCTTTTCCTACCTCATTAAGGCCCAACTAACTCATTTAATTTCATTAATTCACCACCTAACTCATTAATGCTATCACACATTAATTAATATCAACTCAATTTATGCTAACATAACTTACTCAATTAATATAATCATGCTTAATTTTTTAAAAAAAATTTTTGGGGCTAACAACATTTCTATAAGGAGAGAATGGAAACTATTTTGCATGATTTGGACTTCTTTGATTTTGACACTTATGTTGATTGCTTAAAGGGGAAGTTTACAGCCAAAGTAAGAAAGGAGAAAATGATTAGGAAGGAGGAACCATTACAGATAATTCACACAGACATCTGTGGACCCATTACTCCTATTGCCATGGGAGGCTATAGGTACTTTATGACCTTCATTGATGATTTTTCGCAGTATGGATGGATTGAATTGTTGCGTGAGAAATCTGAATCCTTGGATGCTTTTAAGTCACTGAAAAATATTGTTGAATTGCAACTTGGGAAGCAAATCAAATGTGTAAGATCTGATAGAGGTGGTGAGTATTATGGTCGGTATGATGAAACTGGAAGAAACCCTGGCCCTTTTGCTAGATACTTGTAGGATTGTGGAATTGAGGCACAATATACTATGCCTGGAACTCCTCAACAAAATGGGATTGCAGAGAGGCGAAATCGTACTCTTATGGAGATGGTTAGGTGCATGCTTAGTCACTCCACCTTACCAGAGTTTTTGTGGGGATATGCTTTGAGGACTGCTGTTTATGTTCTGAATCATGTGCCTAGTAAATCTGTACCAAAGACTCCTTTTGAGCTAATATCAGGAAAGTGCCCAGTTTGAAGCATTTCCGTGTTTGGGGTTGTAAGGCTGAGGTGAGGATTTATAATCCTCAGTTAAAGAAGCTTGATCCTAGAACTATTTCAGGTTACTTTATTGGTTATTGTACTGGCTCAAGAGGTTCAAGATTTTATTGTCCCAATCACATTACTAGAGTCATTGAATCAGATCGACCTGTCTATTTTGAAAGGGACATGTAACATAATGAAAGGCATGAGTCTCGTGTTGTTGATTTTAGAGAGGATCGTGTTATTGTTCCTACACCTATTGTTTTTCATCCTGAGGAGATTCAGACTCCTCTGATTCATGATGATGTTGTTGATTCAGGAAATGATGTTGAAATTCCTCAATAGGTTGGCATTGATTCTGAAGTCCCAGATGTGGTTGTAGTTCCACCTAGGAGATTTGAAAGGATTCCTAAATCTACTGAGTCTTCTAAATTTCGAGACTATTATATTTACTTGGAGGAGCATGAATTCAATTTAGTTGAAGACTCAGATCCTATTTCTTTTCAAGATGCCATTTCTTGTTCTCGTAGTTCACAATGGTTGGCAGTCATGGAAGATGAGTTGGCTTCTATGAGTATGAATGGAGTTTGGGATTTGGTGGAATTACCCAGTGGTTGTAAGATTGTTGGGTGTAAATGGGTCTTTAAGACTAAACGTGATGCTAGAGGTGAGATAGAAAGGTACCAAGCTAGACTTGTTGTGAAGGGATATAACCAGAGGGAAGGTATAGACTATAAAGAGACTTTTTCCCCAGTCTCTACTAAAGATTCATTACGCATTGTGATGGCCTTGGTTGCTCATTTTGATTTGGAGCTTCATCAAATGGATGTGAAAACTGCTTTCCTGAATGGTGATTTGTATGAAGATGTGTTCATGAATCAACCTACTAGTTTTGTTGAGAAAGGTAAGGAACATATGGTATGCAAATTGAGAAAATCCATTTATGGGCTGAAACAAGCCTCCAGACAATGGTATTTGAAGTTTGATCAAATTGTTTGCTCTTTTGGTTTTAAGGAAAATGTTGTTGATCAATGCATTTAGTTGAAGAATAGTGGGAGCAAATTCATTATTCTTGTCTTATATGTTGATGACATTTGTTTAGCCAGTAATAATGTGAATTTTCTTTTTGAGACGAAACAAATGTTAACAGCTCATTTTGATATGAAAGACCTCGGTGATGCTTCTTTTGTTCTGGGCATTGAAATTCATCGTGATAGATCCCGTGGTGTTCTTGGTTTGTCTCAGAAAATATATATAGAAAGGATTTTGGATAGATTCAACATGAAGACTTGTAATCCTTGTAGTGCACCCATTCAAAGGAGTGATAAACTCTCAATAGTCAGTGTCCTCAAAATGATAAAGATAAGTCAGAGATGGAAAAGGACCCATATGCTTCTGCTGTTGGCAGTCTTATGTATGCTCAAGTTTGTACACGTCCTGATATTGCTTTTGTTGTTGGTGTACTTGGGAGATACTTGAGCAACCCTGGTGTGTGTCATTGGCAAGCTGTGAAATGAATTCTGAGGTACCTACAAGGTACTAAAGATTACATGCTCACTTACAGGATGTCTGATCACCTTGAGGTGACAGGTTATTCTGATTCTGATTATGGTGGTTGCCTTGATGATCACAAATCCACATCAGGATATATCTTCATGCTTACTGGAGGAGTTGTATCTTGGAAAAGTGTTAAACAAACACTTACAACAACTTCAACTATGGAGGCAGAGTATGTGGCTTGTTATGAAGCTACCCGACAGGCAATATGGTTGAGGAATTTCATTTCTAAGCTTCATCTTGTGGAGAGTGTTTCTAGACCTCTAACCATATATTGTGATAACTCTGCTGTGGTGGGCTTCTCTCAAATATGCAAGAACTCCAAGCGTTTGAAGCATTTTGATACAAAGTATATGTTTGTTAGAGAGAAAGTTAAGGAGTTTCAGACTTATATAGAGCATATACCCACCGACCTTATGGTGGCAGATCCTCTAACCAAAGGCTTGACTGTTAAGGCTTTTGTGAATCATGTAACCCGTATGGGTCTATTTAGATCTTTTGATGCCTTGGATTAGTGGGAGTCTGTCTTTTATGTTATTTTGATAGCAACATTGTATTTGACTATTTTGTTACTCAGTATAAAGACTTTTGCATATAATTGTTGCTATTATTGTTGTTGCCATATACTTTGTTGAGATACTGCGCATATATATTTAAATGTTTGTATATATATATGGCATTTTGTTGGAGACATTTTGTACCAAGTCTCATCTTGTTGTTCTGAGATATTTTGTTAAATCTTAATTGGCATCTTGAGTGGATGCTTAGGCCATTTTGTTTGGAATTGCACAAACGGATTACCATTTTGTGTGCATTTCCTTATGACATATTTTGTTTAGGTCATCGAGGTATGGATATCTTGCATATATGTTATCAGTACTCCTATCGGGTCTGATTTCTATATTGTTGAGGTATTTGTAACCTCATTTTGTGTTAGTAGTGTGCCCTAGGCCAATGAACATTTGTGATTCATGTATTAATATTATGATTTGTTAATAATATATTATGAGGTATTCATATTATATATGCATGTATTTCATTTATGTAATGTGATTTACATTTCATGAATAGTATTAGACTTATGTCATCAAGTATGTGACTTGATAGTAAAACCATAAGCGTTATAACACTATTCTAGACTGTCCCTGGTCGATCATTATTGGTGGAACAATAATGAATTAAGACTAGTATGTGTTCTGATTGATGATGACATTTTTCTGATCATGGATATGAGATATCAAATCAGAAACATAGATATATGTTAGAGAACATATATTGGACCGACCCACATAAAGAATACTACATGGTTTCATGCCATTAGTGATTCTTTATATGGTTTGACTTTAGTCCTTTGACCTGAAGTCATCATGGTTCCCTACATGAGAAATTTAGTGTTTTGATATTAGACTAAGTTATTTTTAACCGAATAACAAATAGTCTTATGTTGGACACTAAATGAATCATCTTGGAGGATGTGAATAGCGTAGATGAGATTTGTACCTCTCTTAAATGAGAGAGATATCATTTGGGCCTCTTGACAAGTGTGAGTGAAGAAATACATGGCCGTGCTCAAATGAATTGATGAAGAGTCATCAATGTCATTTGTTATAATCAGTCAACTTGGGGATCAAGAAACTATGATTAATCAAAGGTTGACATGTACCATGCATTGTGATTAATGTTGATATCGTGTTACAAAAGGACTGAGCCTATAACCATAGTTATAGGTTAAATCGGATTATTAATCATCATTTGATTTGGGTAGTCATAATGTCTTGCTAGAGGCCGCTTATGACTTATGGGCCTTGAAGTGTGATCAAGCCCATTGCCAACATCAAATGAGCCTACAGGGTCGCACACAAAGAGTTATGTGATCTGGGCTTATTCTCTTGGGCCTAATTTATTAGGTGTTGAATAAATATATTTAGATATATTTATTGGGCTAGATTTAATTAAGTTGTCGTGTTGGACCCCGCTGCCGGAGCTCAACGTCTGACATGAGAGCGTGGCGGGAAAACGTGATATTCATACATTTAAAAGAAAAAGAAAAGCCCGCGGAAGGTTAATGGGCCTGCTGGAAAGTAAGCTTGAAACCCGCTTTCATGCATAATTTAAACAATCACATCCAAACATGCAATTTAACGATTTAGAAAAGGAGACCATTGGAAGTTCAATGGACCCATCGTGAAACTTTCATACTTTTAAACATATTCATAATTCATGCTCCAAAGAAGAGTTTCATAAAGCCTTACGAATTATCTCAAATCAAAGTACAACTTTGAGTTCAAGAGCCAAAAGTATAAAACACTCTTGAACCAATGATACTTGAAATGAAACTAAAGTCTTGGATCATAATCAAACATATGAAATGAAAGCGGAGTGTGCCAAACTCGTGACTCACTCGATCTCTGGCTCGTCACCTGTATGGGGGAGATTAGAGGGGGTGAGCTAGAAAGCTCGTGGGAACATATTTATAATATCGTAATAAGCAAAAATATTCAAAACTATCTCATTGCCGTAATACTTGCTGAAATCATGATACTTGAGCATGTATGGGTCATTTCTTGAAAAATACTTGATTCTTGAAATAATTCATGATGCATGTCACATAACAAAACATAGCACATAACATGATGGTTTGGGTGTCCCGGGTTCGTGACGTACTACACATGCCATCGAAATGTTGATGTGTAGACGTAGTGTCATGAGGGAATCCTTATGGGATAACCCTGTGCCACAGTCGGGAAGGCGGGAGAAGCCTTTTCGTGAGTCAATGTGCACTTGACTATCGTGAGGGACACCACAAACCCACATAAGTATGCATAATTCATATTCTTGTAAACTTGTTTGCCAAACTGGCATTTGCTTGTAATCTTGCTTGTAAACTTGCTGGTCATGTATTTCGTAATACTTGAATTCATGTACTTGTGTTCGTAAAAAGGAGAACACTCCTTTGTGAAAAATCTTGATAATAATCGTGAATGCAAAAAACATAGCAGAAAATAATCATTGATGGTAGTATGCAATGCGATCGTGAATGATGTAATATAAATGCATGAGATCTTGCTTGATTTGAACTAAACAATGAGTACTTAGTTACTTTATTATAAACATGAACCCACCTGAATTCCTTGCTTGTTCTTGTCTAGAAATGAGTTTCTTCTTGAGCCTCTTGATCCTCTTGCCTCACTTGATTTCCTTAACCAAATAGCCAAAATCCAAATCAATTTGGGTAGAAATCGGAAAATCAAACTTTAACCGTTCAAACTTCAACCAAAACTGAAACAAGAATTTTATGCTCAACTTCCATCCAAATTTGAATATTCTTATAGACTGATTCAAAACTTCATTTCTTCATGAAACTTGTAGCCCTATGTCTCTAGTTTACAACGCAAAATGAATCACCTCATTTGGACATCTACATCAAAAGTTATGCCCAAAATACCAAAATATGTCGCAGCAGGAAATGGCCGCTCGCCGCGACGAGGAGGGAGCTCGCCGCGACGAACACATCTGCAGGTCGCGACGTGCAGTGGCGTAAACCTCCCGAAACTCATTTTTTTTTCACTTTTTTCAACCATAATCCTCCCATCTTGCAATTACAACACATCTAAACCATAAATCAAGTCATACACTTTCATTCTAAACTCATTCTAGCACCAAAACATCAACAAAATAACAACCCATGTAAATCTTTCAAAGTTTCACCATAAACCCTAAACCAACGATTTCTACTCAATCCATGCAAATCTAGGGTTTAATCCAACTCAAACTAAGATAAAAGAGTTAATCTTACCTTAAGAATGCTTGAAATCTGTCAGAAAACACCTGAAACTAGCTTCCTCTTCTTCTCCCTGACTCTGCCGACGATGCTCTTCTCTTCTCTTCTTTCTATTTCTTCTTCCTTTTCTTTTTCCTTTCTTCCTCTTTTCTATTTCTTTTCTTTTAATCCTTAAACCCTAAGATGCACAAGGACCAAAATACCCTTCCTTACTTAGTCTAAAATCTCATAACTTAAGTATCTTGCCCATTTCGCCCTTACTCATTTTACCCTTTCATAAATATTACTCCATACTAAACTCAATAATTCTAATTTTTCCATGAATAAATTAATTAAAATCAAACTAAACCATAAATCATAAATCAAAATAATTCATACTTAATAACTTTAAGAAAACAAAATTTTGGGGCCTAACATTTTTCCCCCTCTTAAAAGAAATTTCGTCCTCGAAATTTACCTGAATCCTCGAAGAGACCTGGATACTTCTCCTTCATGGTATCTAAGGGCTCCCACGTGGCTTCTTCCACTGAATGGTTTCTCCACAGAACCTTAACTAGCTGAACTGTCTTATTCCTGAGGACCTTTTCCTTGGTGTCCAAGATCGCTACTGGAATCTCCTCATAACTTAAGTCGTCTCTTAACCGAATGTGCGAAACACGGATGACATGAGAAGGATCGATCTGTACCTCCTCAAAGATGGAAGCGTGAAAGACATCGTGGATCTCGAGACAACTCTGGCGTAACGCCTAATCAGAAGCTAAAGGTCCGATCCTCTCAAGAATCTCATACGGACCCACATATCTTGGACTTAACTTGCCTTTCTTGCCAAACCATAATACTCCCTTCCAAGGAGACGTCTTGAGAAACACTTTCTCACCAACTTCATACTCCATCTCCTTCCGATGAGCATTAGTGTAACTCTTCATCCTGTCCTGGGCAACCTTAAGCCGCTGCTTAACTAGATTGACTTTCTTTACAGTCATCTGAATCAACTCTGGTCCGACTAGCTTCCTCTCTCCTTCTTCATCCCAGCATATAGGAGTTCTACATCTCCTTCCATATAAAGCCTCATATGGAGCCATCTGAATGCTAGAGTGGTACGAGTTGTTATAAGCAAACTCGACCAATGGCAAATGCTCATCCCAAGCTCCCTTGAAATCCATAACACATGCTCTGAGCATTCCCTCCAAATGTCCGAATGGTCCTCTCAGATTGACCATCCGTCGAGGGTGAAATGTCGACTAAAATGCAGCTTAGTACTAAAGCTTCTGCAAGCTTCCCCAAAATCTCGATGTGAACCGAGGATCCTCATCGAAACTATGGAATCTGGAATTCCATGCAATCTCACTACCTCATCAATGTACTTCTGGCTAGCACATGCAAAGAATCGACCGCTTGATTGCGAGAAAATGGGCTGACTTCACAACCGATCCACTATAACCCATATGGCATCATGCTTCCTACTAGTCTTAGGCAAACCCATCGGAAAATCCATGGTTACTCTTTGCCACTTCCACTCGTGAATGACAATGGCCTTAACTTGCTGAAGGCGCTGGTGTTCGACCTTGACTTTCGACACACAAGACACTTCTCGACATACTCTGCTACATCCTCTTCATGCCCTTCCACCAGAAATGCTCTCTCAAATCTCTGTACATCCTGGTGCTACCTGGGTGCATGGCATAAGGCGCATTATGTGCCTCATCTAAAATCTCACGCTTAACTTCCCTGCTATCTGGAATGCAAAGTCTGTCCCCCACTGTCATGAGTCTATCCTCTCTCACCACTACCTCCGAAACCTTACCATTCTGAATTTCCTCCCTACGCTTGCTTAAATCTGTATCCTGTGCCTGCAACTCCTTAACCTTCTCCCTAAGTATAGGCCTCACCCTGAAATTAGCTAGGAGGCAATTTGGTTCCTCCTGCTTCAAGCTTATCTTAAGCTTGGCCATCTCTTCCAATAAAGGAAGATAAACTGACTGTACATGAGCAATAGAAGACTTCCTGCTCAAAGCATCTGCTACTACATTCGCCTTGCCTGGGTGGTACTCAATCAACAAATCATATTCCTTGAGCAACTCAATCCACCTTCTCTGCCTCAAATTCAACTCCTTCTGGCTCAGTAAGTACTTGAGACTCTTGTGATCTATAAAGATCCGTGTCTGAACTCCATAAAGATAATGTCTCCAAATCTTCAAGGCAAAGATCACTGCTGCTAACTCCAAGTCATGAGTCGGATAATTCAACTCATACTGCTTCAGTTGCCTTGAAACATAAGCTATCACCTTATCTCCTTGCATCAATACACAACCTAGACCCTTCCTCAAGGCATCACTGTACACTGTATAGCCCTCATCACCAGAAGGTAAAATTAGCACTGGAGCGCTTGTCAACCTGTGCTTGAGCTCCTCAAAGCTCTTCTGGCACTCATCGGTCCAGATAAACTTCTGATTCTTCCTCAATAGCTTGGTCATCGGAGCAGCTATCATGGAAAATCCTTCTACAAACCTCCTGTAGTAACCTGCAAGGCCCAGAAAACTTCTTACCTCTGTCACTGTCTTGGGTGCATGCTAACTTACTACTGCTTCAACTTTTCTCGGATCAACATGTACACCATCCTGTGAAATCACATGTCTAAGGAAAGTCACCTCATGAAGCCAAAACTCACACTTGCTGAACTTGGCATAAAGCTCTCTCTCCCTAAGAGTCTGCAAAACAATCCTGAGATGCTTCTCATGATCTTCTTCACTCTTAGAATACACCAGAATGTCATCTATAAACACTATGACAAACTGATCCAGAAACTCCTTGAAGACCCTATTCATAAGATCCATGAAAGCAGCTGGAGCATTGGTCAAGCCGAATGGCAAAACCAAAAACTCATAGTGCCCATAACGGGTCCTGAATGTTGTCTTGCTCACATCGAGACTCCTTGATCTGGTGATGATAGCGACTCGAGATCAATCTTGAGAAAACTCTAGCTCCTGCGGTGGTCAAGCAGATCATCTATCCGTGGCAGCGGATACTTGTTCTTAATTGTTACCTTGTTGAGCCTCCGATAGTCAATGCACATCCGCCATGATCCATCCTTCTTCTTGACAAACAGAACTGGTGCTCACCAAGGAGACGAACTAGGCCTGACATACCCCTTCTCTAACAGTTCCTCCAACAGTTCCTTAAGCTCCCTCAACTCAGCTGGAGCCATCCTGTAAGGCGGGATAGAAATAGGCGCGGTTCCGGGAATCAAATCAATGGCAAACTCGATTTCCCTCACCGGTGACAAGCGTGGTAACTCATCCAGGAACACATCCGAAACTCCCTCACTGGCGGAAATCCTCTAGCTTCCCTTCACGCACATCGGCATCTACAAGAATCGCCAAGAAAGCTTCACATCCACGGCCCATCATCCTTTCATTAACATAATTGAAATCAGTCTTAGTGATGGTGTCTTCACATCCCCTCGAATATCACCTTCTCACCATTGCCCGGATCAAACTCTACCTCTTTCGACCACAATCAAGCGGCGGATACTTCTCCATAGTATCCATCCCCAGGATAACATCTAACCCTCTAAGGTCTAGCGGTAGTAAGTCTACTACCAATCTAGCACCATCTATGAAGAGCTCACACTGCTTATTGTAACATCCCGTTCTTGTCGACAAAGGTAAAATGGTAATATCGGGATTGATGATCGGTTTCTTGTATTCTTGAATGAGTATACTCTTGGCCTCTAATTATAGAGGCTGGTTTCTGCATATGCATATATTTATAGGTACATGCATTCATGATTTTCGGTATTTAATTGTGAATTGAAATTGGTGAAATGTGGTTGGTGGTGATCAAATTGTGAATCGATCGAATCGATCGGAATATGATTAATTGAGAAATTTGAGTTTTTTGGTTCAAATGATTGATTTAATATTGGTTACGAGTGATTGGTATTTGATAGTAGATTATAGGAAATTTTTGGGAAATTTAGGAGAAAATGCCCGGACCGGAAATATTTGAGAGACTGACCGATTGACTGTATAGTACTGAAAGAACTGTCCAATAGTGATGGAAAAATTTAGAGTTATACTGTTAAGAAATAAATGTGTTGAGTCATTGAAATTTAGAGACTGAAATTTGGACTGATATGGAGACTTAGGTCTATAAATACTAGGGTTGAATGAAATTGGGGATTTTCACCCTTGCGATTGCGATTTTCTTCTTCTCCCCTACGGCGATTTCGATTTCCTCCATAGGTAAGGATTCCTTGATTCTTTCTTATAGGTTTTCTTCTCATTGTGTTAGGCTAAGTGATTTATGGTGATTAGTGAAGGTTAGAGGCTTTGATATTGGAGGATCGTGGGTTTCGAAGGATTTTAGGGTTACGACGATTGGTGGTTTCGATCTGTGATTTGGTGAGTTTTTAAGGCTTTAATGTTGTCTTTAATGGTTGTTCTTAGCATTTATGGCATTTATTGGGTAAGATTGTGTAGTTAGAGTGTTAATGGAGGTTATTAATGACTTTAATGGCGGAAGGCCGATCGGAGAAATCGACTGCGACTTCGACGTCATGGCGTGCTCAAGCCTCGCCGCTTTGGAAAGGATTATTATTTCATCAAGGCGAGTGCAAAAGGTCTCACGCCATGCGATGGAGTAGGGACGTCGCGGCGGCGTCATTTAGTTGACGCATGACGAGCCCGCTTCGCCCATGGCGGTGGCGTGGCGTTTCATGCAATTACGACCGTTCGTGGTGGCGCGAAGGCAAGGTTGCGATGAAGGGAGGCTGTTCCATTGGATTTAATTTGGTTTATTGGGCATAATTCATGGTATAGACCTCCGATTGAGGCGATTCCATATTTGTTATGAACTAGGGAAAGAGGTCTACAATTGAGGATAAGTGTAGGAATTTGAATTGATCTAAATGAAATTGAACTTTAAGGAGTTGGGTCGATTATGGTGCATAGTGTGACCTAAATGTCAAATTGAGACTATTGGAGTTTTGGTTGGGATTTGTAATTGAGGTTTTGACCCGATATATAGGAAATGGCTATAGGGGATTCGAATTGAGGAAAATTGACTGGATTTTAAGAATGGATCAAATAATTGGCGATCAATTGAACAAAGAGATAGGATTGAGTTTAAAGTACCAAAATTGGGATTTAGCACCGGAAAATCGTGAACATGCATCGTACATCATTTCACTGAGACATATGCATTACTGAACTGTTTAATTGGGCAATTAGTAATGGTTTATATTTTACTGTTATAGAGGCACCGTTGGACCGTCGTTCCACAGATATTGCTGGGACTTCCAGGCAGTAGCTCGGAAGTTACAGGTGAGTAACCTAGTTGGTTTCTCAAATTCCTGATTGTTTATATGCTCTGTATGAATTACTTGCAAAGGTGGACTGTATGATTACTGACGTGATTAGGATCGAATTGCATGCTACTACTGAATTGGATTGGACTATTTCATGATTACTGAAATTTATTGGATTGAATTGCATGCTTTATTATAATCAATTGGATCCTTTGCATGATCTTTGAGGCGATATCTTGGGCTTTATAGCCATATACGTAAATTAGTGAATCATGAATCTTGAATTCTTGAACATTGCCTTCGCATGCATAAATGCATGATCGAGATAGTGGACGTGTCCCAAGTTGCTATTATCATCGAAAAGAGCCTCAAGCTCGAACATCGTGCATCTTGTGAAGCTTAGCAGGGAGAAATCACGACGCGTCCCCATTGAACACCGATCGAGCACTTGGGCAATCTTGAATAACCGGAAAGAGTCTCATATGCATTATATACATGGTGATTGAATTGCTAGATTGTGTGAAAATTATCTGAGCGTGTGATGCCATGATTTCTTGCAAATTATAATGCTATCTCAGTAAATCATTTCTATACTCTTGTAATATTATTATCGATACTATACTGCGATGTAGACTACTTTACCTTTGTTATATAATATCGTTAATTGATATTATCGTGTGTCGTCTTGTACGCGATTTGTGTAATGCATGATTTGAGTGAACCATCGATGATGGTTTCTCCTTGAGTTCATAAACTCACCCAAAATTGCAACCTATTTTTCGGGTGATAGAGTAGACTCCTAGCTCAGAAGATATTCCTTCTGCCTGCGAGCTCATTGGCGAGGGACGCGATGGCACATGTGTCGGTCAATTTGGGTTAGCTTTTGAGGATGACTTAGGATAGATGCTTGTATCAGTTTCCTTTTTGGTTTTGTTAGGAGACTGATAGACTTGTCTATTCTGACATTGGATGACTGTACCAGATGATCATTATTTTGGGATTCAAATTTACTGATTTCTGCTATTGTGATATTTTATGAGTTTACTTATTGCGATGCCATGTGGATATTATTGGATAATGTTCTGGTAGTGCACCCTTATTGTGGGATGCGTGTCGGAGCGACTTTTGGGTTTCCCGATATGTACCCCTACGGTAAGGGGGCGCTACATTTAGTGGTATCAGAGCATAGTTTGGCATCTTTTGGGATTAGTAAAATTTAAGCTGGAATTTCGGAAAGGATAGTGGAACTGATCGGAATTTCTTGTCTATTTTAGGTCATCCGTACTGGGAGATCGAGTTGAGTTACCAGTTGACCCGGAATCGGTAGGAGCTAGTAGGGAGTCTCCGATGCCTCATTCAGAGGAGTTGCCTCCTTGAGTTCCTGCGAGACGGGAACGGAGATATGATCTACTGCGTAAGCAGGGGGCGGTTGAATTTTATGGTAGCACCGACCCTGTGGAGGCCGAGGGATGGCTAGAGAGGACTGAGAGAGTCCTCGATCAGATGGGATCATGAACCGGATGGCGTTTGATTCTGCGATTTCTCCTTTCTGAGGTTACGCATATCGATGGTGGAAGATCTGTCGGCGGTACCACCTGTGCCCCGCATATTGACATGGGATGATTTTACGAGGCGTTGAGGACAATTTCATGCCCAAGATTTATCTGGACATGAAGTTACAAAAGTTCCTAGAGCCGAGGCGAGGCGATTGGCTGTGGCCGACTATGAGGTGCGGTTCAATGAGTTGTTAGTTTACGCTTCTTCACTGGTGGCTTTTGAGGCTGACAAGTGTCGGCATTTTGAGGGCGGACTCAATCTGGAGATCCGTACCCTCTTGGCCACGTCTGACATGGGCAATTTCATTGAGTTGAGGGCTGCAGCAGTGAGGATAGAAGCATTTCGAGACAACAGAATCGAGGCCTGGTCGGGGACCAGGCATAAGAGATCGAGTGATAGCCAGGGAAATGCTGACAGGGAATACAGCAAGCGTCAGAGTAGGCCCTTCAGGTCCGCAGGAGGGGCTAGATAGATAGTTCATGGGCAGAGAGATAGCTTTACCTGGTGGTAGTGATGAGGCGGTGTTAGAGGTTGAGGCGATCTATTTCTCTATGTGAGCATTGTGGCAAGAGGCACAGCGGAGAGTGCCGGTGGTTATTTGGAGCCTGCTTGAGGTGTGGTTCGATGGACCACCTAGTGAGAAATTGCCCCGAGACTGTGGGAGCCCAGTCTGCCATGACTGGAAGATCTGGTAGCAATACCCCGGCATAGCAGAGCCGTGGAAGTGGATTCAGATGGAGAGGCCGAGGCCGAGGTCAAATAGAGGGATAAGCATTGAGGTCAGAAGACCTGAGCAGCAGACAGCAGACAGCAGTCTCAGGCCAGGGTCTATGCCATGACTCGACAGAAGACCTAGGATTCCCCGGATGCGGTCGCGGGTATGCTTTTAACTTTTGGTTTGAAGCATATGTATTGTTGGATCTTGGATCCACTTATTCTTTTCATTGTACTGCATTGCATCGCATTGACATGTAGCGCGCATGTGGATAGAAAGGTTACGATTAGGGTTAGAGGTGAGTACACCTCTGTATAGGAAGATAGAAGTGATTTTGTGCATGGACTGATTGATTGTGCACATAGTGCCCTGAGGTCGTAGTGGATACCAGACTTGATCGGATGATGATAACTGAAGAATTTAGCAACAAAAGGATAAACTGGAAATAAATTGAAGTGAATAAAAGTCGTTATCGGGAAGTGAATAAAAGTCGTTATTGGGAGACCTAATTCTAGTGGAACTCAAGTGTGAGAGGTAGACTCTGTTACTGAGGAAATGTGCATTGTGTTGACGTAAGGAATTCGACTGTGTAATAGGTTTACTAAACTGAAAAGGAAAATTTGAGTAAAGGAACATGTGTCAGAATGTGTTATTGTTAAATGATAATTGTCAAATTGGTATAGGGCAAAAAGAAAGTAGTATGAGTTATAGGAATTCCAAATAAATTGTGTATAAAAAGGACTGGCAAAACAAATTGGCGATTCAGAAAATTGCAAACCGTATTGAGAAATTTAAATGGAAGTCAATTTTTGAGAAAATGATATTTATGACTATCTTGTGAAGTGTGTATTTTGCCGCCAAAGGAGACTGTTAGAGAAATCTCTAAGATCCATCGAAACGTTGTGTTCCAACAAGAATGTACCGAAAGAGTAATAAAAGGATTGAGAGTGTGAAATCGAACAGTTAAGTGAGGGGATAATTATAGATGTGACTGTTGAGACAAATGTGGGACTGATGTCCTTAGAGTCCGTGAAAATTGCCTGAACATAGGCAAAGACTATGATTGACTTGAGTTAATGATGATAAGTGAATTGAATCTGGAAAAGGGATTGAACGATCCCAGTTCATGTCAATGAGTCGAATCGATAAGGAACTAAATTTGTTATTAGATAGCCTCTTTGTGACCGTCGTGAAAAATAGATTGGTAAAGTGGTTCTATGGACTGGATTAAGAAACAGTGGTAAGATATGATAAATGTGTTTCTGGTACTGAATGTATGGACTGCGAAAAATTATAAGGATATGAGTAAGAATCAGGACAGAAAAGAGCGGATAAATTCTCCTGTCCCCTTGATTCACTGTATATGAAATTTCGAGGAAAAATTTTTATAAGGAGGGTGAATTGTAACATCCGTTCTATGTCAACAAGGGTAAAATGGTAATATCGGACCGTTGATCGGTTTCTTGATATTCTTGTTGAGTATACTCTTGGCCTCTAATTATAGAGGCGGTTTCTGATATGCATATATTCATAGGTACATGCATTCATGATTTTTCGGTATTTAATTGTGAATTGAAATTGGTGAAATATTTGGTTGGTGAATCGATCAAATTGTGGCGATTGAGTATTTGGAATATGATTAATTGAGAAATTTGAGTTTTGGGTTCAAATGATTGATTTAATATTGATTCTGAGTGATTGGTATTTGATAGTGGATTATAGGAAATTTCGGGAAATTTAGGAGAAAATGCCGGATAGGAAATATTTGAGAGGTCGACCAGATTGATTTGTATAGTCTTGAAAGAAGCTGCCCAATGGTGATGGAAAAATTTAGAGTTATCTTGTTAAGAAATAAATGTGTTGAGTCATTGAAATTTAGAGGCTGAAATTTGGGTGATATGGAGACTTAGGTCTATAAATACTAGGGTTGAATGAAATTGGGGATTTTCACCCTTGCGATTGCGATTTTCTTCTTCTCCCTACGGCGATTTCAATTTCCTCCATAGGTAAGGATTCCTTGATTCTTTCTTATGGGTTTCTTCTCATTGTGTTAAATTAAGTGATTTATGGTGATTAGTGAAGGTTAGAGGCTTTGAGATTGGAGGATCGTGGGTTTGAAGGATTTTAGGGTTACGACGATTGGTGGTTTCGATCTGTGATTTGGTGAGTTTTTAAGGCTTTAATGTTGTCTTTAATGGTTGTTCTTAGCATTTATGGCATTTATTGGGTAAGATTGTGTAGTTAGAGTGTTAATGGAGGTTATTAATGGCTTTAATGGCGGAAGGCCGATCGGAGATGTCGACTGCGACGCACGCGTCATGGCGTGCTCAAGCCTCGCCATGGCGAAAGGATTATTATTTCATCAAGGCGAGTGCAAAAGGTCTCACGCTGTGGCGATGGAGTAGGGACGCCGTCGCGGCGTCATTTAGTTGACGCCATGACGAGCCCGCCGCCGCCCATGGCGAGCTGGCGTGAAGCGTTCGGCCATGGCGGCGTGTTACACGCCGTGGCGAGCGACCGTCGTGGTGGCGCGAAGGCCGCAAGGTCGTGCGAAGGGCTATTCCATTGGATTTAATTTGGTTTATTGGGCATAATTCATGGTATAGACCTCCGATTGAGGCAATTCAGTTGTTATGAACTAGGAAAGAGGTCTACAATTGAGGATAAGTGTAGAATTTGAATTGATCTAAATGAAATTGAATTATAAGGAATTGGGTCGATTATGGTGCATAGTGTGACCTAAATGTCAAATTGAGACTATTGGAGTTTTGGTTGGGATTTGTAATTGAGGTTTTGACCCGATATATAGGAAATGGCTATAGGGGATTCGAATTGAGGAAAATTGACTGGATTTTAAGAATGGATCAAATAATTGGCGATCAATTGAACAAAGAGATAGGATTGAGTTTAAAGTACCGAAATTGGGATTTAGCAGGAAAATCGTGAACATGCATCGTACATCATTTCACCGAGACATATGCATTCTTGAAGCTGTTTAATTGGGCAATTAGTAATGGTTTATATTTTCTTGTTATAGAGGCACCGTTGGACCGTCGTTCCACGGATATTCTTTGGGACTTCGAGCGTGCTTCGGAAGTTACGGTGAGTAACCTAGTTGGTTTCTCAAATTCTGATTGTTTATATGCTCTGTATGAATTACTTGCAAAGGTGGATCGTATGATTCTTGGCGTGATTAGGATCGAATTGCATGCTACTCTTGAATTGGATTGGACTATTTCATGATTCTTGAAATTTATTGGATTGAATTGCATGCTTTCTTTAATCGAATTGGATCCTTTGCATGATCTTTGAGGCGATATCTTGGGCTTTATGGCCATATCTCGTAAATTGATTTGAATCTTGAATCTTGAATTACTAAACATTGCATCGCATGCATAAATGCATGATCGGATAATGGGCGTGTCCCAAGTTGCTATTATCCTTTGAAAAGAGCCTCGAGCTCGAACACCGTCTTGTCCGGGCTTAGCAGGGAGAAAATCACGACAGCGTCCCCATCTGAACGATCGAGCACTTGGGCACAATCTTGAATAACGAAAAGAGTCTCATATGCATTATATACATGGTGATTGAATTGCTAGATTGTGTGACAATTCTTGAAGCGTGTGATGCCATGATTTCTGCAAATTATAATGTTATCTTGTAAAGCTATTATATACTCGTAATATTATTCGCGATACTATATAATCGATGTAGACTACATACCTTTGTTATATAATATTGTTAATTGATATTCTTGTGTGCGTCTTTATCTGTGATTTGCGTAATGCATGATTTGAGTGAACCATCGATGATGGTTTCTCATTGAGTTATAAACTCACCCAAAATTGCAACCTATTTTTCAGGGTGATAGAGTAGACTCTAGCTCAGAAGATATTCCTTCTGCCGCCGCGAATTGCTTTGGCAAGGGACGCGATGGCACTGCAAGTCGGTCATTTGGGTTAGCTTTTGAGGATGACTTAGGATAGATGCTTGTATCGGTTTCCTTTTGGTTTTGTTAGGAGGCGATAGACTTGTCTATTCGACATTGGATATGTATGCAGGATGATCATTATTTTGGGATTCAAATTTATTGATTTACGCTATTGTGATATTTTATGATTTTACTTATTGCGATGCCATGTGGATATTATTGGATAATGTTCTGGTAGTGCACCCTTATTGTGGGATGCGTGTCGGAGCGACCTTCGGGTTTCCCGATATGTACCCCTACGGTGAGGGGGCGCTACACTTATACACCTGACTGATCACCACATTCCTCCCTAGAGGAGTGCTAACAATCAAAGGCTTATCCAAAGGCACAGAATTCATACCATGCAATGCTATGCTCGCAGAAACAAAAGAGTGCGTGGAACCAGAATCAATCAAAACATAGACTGCTAAATCAAATAATCGAGTCATACCCGTGACAACCTCAGGTGCGGCTGCAACTTCCTCCCTGGTTATGGCAAACACTCTTGCGGCATTTTGACCCTTGGCCTTCTGGAGGAGCAGTCTTTCTCGCGGTCCAGGCGCCTACCTCGATGAATCGCCTGGTTCCCACTGTCTCAGACGCTAGGAGCTGGCGTGACCCATCTGGTCTCGGTGCCTGTGGGCAATGCTTAGCTATATGCCCCTTCTCTCCGCATCTGAAACAAACGCCAAGTTATCTGAGGCACTCTCCCTGGTGATGCTTCCCACACTGATCACATAAGGGATAAGTGAACCCGCTCCTTCCAGCTCTACCTGTGCCTCCCACATTAGAGGCTTGCCCTGATACAGCCCTCACCTGCTTGTTCCTGGTAGCCCCACTGCTACCTACTTCACTCTGACTATGAGCGCTCCTCGTGCTCCTCTCAAACAATGGAGCACTAGCACCCTTTCTGAAACTCTGCTCCCTGTTCTTCCTCTTCTTGTTCGCTTCATTCCTGATGTTCTCGACTTCTCGGCTGGAGGCGGCATCCACTAATCTTCTTGATAGTCACAGAAATTATGGATCATGACTTTCTCCCTGATTCCCAAGTGAAGACCTCCTTCAAACTTGCGGCACTTGTCTTCCTCTGTTGCCACAATTTTGCCTGCATATCGGGAAAGCTGTGTGAACTTCAGCTCATACTCGCTCACACTCATGTCCCTCTGCATAAGATTCAGAAACTCTCTGGCCTTATTTTGCACATACACCCTGGAGAGATACTTCTTTCTGAACACTTCCAAAAAATCCCTCCATGTCGACCTAGGAAGGAACAACTTTGTTGTGGGGCACTTGATTCCACCAATGCAAGTGCATCACCACCTGTGATCGATTGCATAATCCAGCTTATCCTCATCTGAGCATCTCATCTGAACTAGAACCCTCTCGGTCCTCTTCGACCAAGCTTCAGCCTCTTCTAGATTTGTAGTCCCACTGAAATCCTGACCCAAATTTCGGAGCTTATCATCTTGTCCTCCATCTCTCTGGAGCTTGCATCGGCATCTGCGATCCCTGTCCCATGGCATACGTGAAAGCCTGAGCAAAGGCTTGAAAGAAATTCAGATCTATGGGAGTTCCCTGAGGCATAGGAGGAGGCAGAGGAGGCACTTCTTGTTGCAAACTAGGTGCCTCTGAAATCGGAACAGAACGTGTCCCAGCATCCTGAGGAACATGGGATTCATCCGTACTCCCCTGACGAGAATGAGATCGAGTCGTAGCTCCCCGAGTTCTCCTTCGAGGTGGCATGTTCACTCCTTGAATAGAAAACCATTGAGAACTTTAGTTCATGTAAGACACTTTTCAAAGTATGCAAAAACAGTTCCAATCGTGTAAAACAATGCAAGTAATTCCTTGAAAGCAATGTCATGCAGCCCTAGATCAAAAACCTAGGCGCTCTGATACCAAACATGTTGGACCCGCTGCGAGCCCAACGTCGACATGAGGCGTGGCGGAAAGCGTGAGATTCATACATTTAAAAGAAAAGAAAAGCCGCGGAAGGTTAATGGGCTCTTGGAAAGTAAGCTTGAAACACGCTTTCATGCATAATTTAAACAATCACATCGAAACATGCAATTTAACGATTTAGAAAAGGAGACCATTGGAAGTTCAATGGACCCATCGTGAAACTTTCATACTTTTAAACATATTCATAATTCATGCTCCAAGAAGAGTTTCATAAAGCCTTACGAATTATCTCAAATCAAAGTACAACTTTGAGTTCAAGAGCCAAAAGTATAAAACACTCTTGAACCAATGATACTTGAAATGAAACTAAAGTCTTGGATCATAATCAAACATATGAAATGAAAGCGGAGTCTTGCCGAAACTCGTGACTCACTCGATCTACGGCTCGTCACTGTATGGGGAGATTAGAGGGGTGAGCTATAAAGCTCGATGGGAACATATTTATAATATCGTAATAAGCAAAATATTCAAAACTATCTCATTCTTAGTAATACTTGCTGAAATCATGATACTTGAGCATGTATGGGTCATTTCTTGAAAATACTTGATTCTTGAAATAATTCATGATGCATGTCACATAACAAAACATAGCACATAACATGATGGTTTGGGTGTCCGGGTTAGTGACGTCTTACACATGCCATCAAAATGTTGATGTGTGAGCGTAGTGTCATGAGGGAATCCTTGTGGGATAACCACATGCCCACATCGGGCGGCGGGAGAAGCCTTTTCGTGAGTCAATGTGCACTTGACTATCGTGAGGACACCACAAACCCACATAAGTATGCATAATTCATATTCTTTTAAACTTGTTTGCCAAGCGGCACTTGCTTGTAATCTTGCTTGTAAACTTCTTGGTCATGTATTTCGTAATACTTGAATTCATGTACTTGTATTCGTAAAAAGGAGAACACTCCTTTGTGAAAAATCTTGATAATAATTGTGAATGCAAAACACATAGCAGAAAATAATCATTCATGGTAGTATGCAATGCGATCGTGAATGATGTAATATAAATGCATGAGATCTTGCTTGATTTGAACTAAACAATGAGTACTTAGTTACTTTATTATAAACATGAACCCACCTGAATTCCTTGCTTGTTCTTGTCTAGGAATGAGTTTCTTCTTGAGCCTCTTGATCCTCTTGCCTCACTTGATTTCCTTAACCAAATAGCCAAAATCCAAATCAATTTGGGTAGAAATCGGAAAATCAAACTTTAACCGTTCAAACTTCAACCAAAACTGAAACAAGAATTTTATGTTCAACTTCCATCCAAATTTGCATATTCTTAGAGACTAATTCAGAACTTCATTTCTTCATCAAACTTGTAGCTCTATGTCTCTAGTTTACAACGCAAAATGAATCACCTCATTTGGACATCTACATCAAAAGTTATGCCCAAAATACCGAAACATGTCGCAGCAGGAAATGGCCGCTCGCCGCGACGAGGAGGGAGCTCGCCGCGACGAGCGCGCGCCGCGACGAACACATCTGCAGGTCGTGACGTGCAGTGGCGTAAACCTCCCGAAACTCATTTTTTTTTCACTTTTTTCAACCATAATCCTCCCATCTTGCAATTACAACACATCTAAACCATAAATCAAGTCATACACTTCCATTCTAAACTCATTCTAGCACCAAAACATCAACAAAATAACAACCCATGTAAATCTTTCAAAGTTTCACCATAAACCCTAAACCAACGATTTCTACTCAATCCATGCAAATCTAGGGTTTAATCCAACTCAAACTAAGATAAAAGAGTTAATCTTACCTTAAGAATGCTTGAAATCTGTCAGAAAACACCTGAAACTAGCTTCCTCTTCTTCTCCCTCACTCTGCCGACGATGCTCTTCTCTTCTCTTCTTTCTATTTCTTCTTGCTTTTCTTTTTCCTTTCTTCCTCTTTTCTATTTCTTTTCTTTTAATCCTTAAACCCTAAGATGCTGAGGACCAAAATACCCTTCCTTACTTAGTCTAAAATCTCATAACTTAAGTATCTTGCCCATTTAAGCCCTTACTCATTTTACCCTTTCATAAATATTACTCCATACTAAACTCAATAATTCTAATTTTTCCATGAATAAATTCATTAAAATCAAACTAAACCATAAATCATAAATCAAAATAATTCATACTTAATAACTTTAAGAAAACAAAAATTTGGGGCTTAACATGCCGGGCTTCTATTATATGAGATATAATGGGCCGAAACTTATTAGGGCCTAAATGGGATTAGGGTTTCTCTATAAATAGAGAAGCTTAGGTCTCATTAGGTTTTATGACACTATTGTCACGAAACCCTAGCCGCCATCCAAGAGAAAGATCGTGCGGCATTCAGAAAGTTTTTCAGAACCTGTTAGCACACTACAGCCGCAGCCCGGATCGTGCATGCTCGTGTGGATACCGGTAGAGGGCATTAGCGATTTGCAGTATCTTGGAATCCGAAAAAGAAGCAGTCCACCCATGAAAATAAGGTATTTTCGTTAATCTTTTGTGTTTTCGATTATACGTGATGTTCTTGTATGGTCTTTTCTGCAGTGTATTGTAAATACTGGGACCGTACGCGATCCAAGAGTGGTATCAGAGCCAGGTTTAATCGTTAATCTTGGATTAGAGGCTTGATTATGATTGTTGATTTGTGTTTGATGCTTCAGAACACGACAAAGTATGTGGAAATTGTTTCTGCTTTATGTATGTCGTGTTCTGGAAATTGTTTCAAGTGGAAATTGTTTCAATCGATTTGTGTTGTCGTTGATGCATGATCTGGATTTTGTTCTATGTGCATATATGGTGATTAATGGGTTTCTGAAATCCTTGTTATTTGATGAATGTTTTGTGTCGCTTCTGGAAATTGTTTCCTCTGCCGCATCCTAATCTACTGATTATAGATTATCTGTTTTTTTTAAAAAAAAGCATGAATGAGTTTATGCGAGTATATGTGTTTCTCGGTTTATGCAGTAGATCTGGAAATCGACAGTCTAGGGGTTATTGTTTTGAAATCTCTAATTTTTCTTACCTAATTTGCGATTTTGGTTAAGTAAGTGCTTGTGTTTTGGTTGAATCACATGAGCTTCTGGGTAATTTGTTGACTGTTAAATCATATACTCGGTTTTCTGCCTTTATGGTTTCTGATTTGTGGATTGCGAATAATGTATCTGTGTTTTCCCTCTCCTTTGCGTATATGTTTGCAATTTTCTAGCTTTTCCTCCATGTATCTGCGTTTTTCCTTTTTCCCCTTGTCTTTGTGTTTACTGTCGTGGTTGTTGGAGAACACCGATGGTGTTCTTTGACAATCTATCACGTGCGACGCCACTCATGGGAGTCGCACGGTGCCTCTGTGACGTCTTCGGTGACGCCACAGGCGGTGGTGACGAAAGGGAACCGTTGGGTGGAGACTCGATGATTCAAGCTTCACGTTTTCCTTGGAGATCCGATGGTTGTGCGTGCGACGTGGGGTGCGGTTCAACGTAGTTGTGGAAACGTGGGAGTAGTGGAAGAAACATCCAGAAGAAAAAAGGAGAGAGAAAATGTGGAGGGAGAGAGGAGGAAGCTTGGAGAAGACGACGGGCGCGTGTGGGACACGCGCCCTCGTCTGCCAGGGGCGTGGGCACGCCCCACGCGTGCCAGCGTTGGTGCGTGCAGTGACGCCCCTCCCTTCCCTTTATAATTTGTTTTAAATTGTTTTAAAAACCCTAATTTATCTTTTATTTTTTTTAATAGAGATTAAATTAATAAATACTCCTAATAATAATAAAAGGTGTTTTATTAAAATTTGAAAATTGTTTTCAAAGGATTATTTATTAGGAAAGGGTTTTTGGAATTTAATTTAATTTTTCTAGAGTTGAATTATTAAGTTAATTTTTTTCAAATCAAAATTAGAATCAAGCCGAGGTTGTAACAAGCGTTTTGTAATCTTCCATAATTCTTTAAATTAATAGCCTTCATAATGTACTAAGAACGACCCTCTTCATAATTTTAAGTTTATATGCCTTCCATAAATCTTTACCAATGTTTATCTCTAGCTCATCCTTATGTGGGTTTTTGCCAAAGCAAGGCATGTGGGGATTATCTAGGGAAGACATTTGAATAATGTTGCTATTCATAGGTAAAGTATGGTTAAACTTAACTAAGCTATCAAAACGGTTTTGGGCTTAGGGCATAAGATTGGGTTTTTACATACATGCATCACATAAGATGTATTTTAACATAAGCCCATCAAGAGTTACATGTGATGTAATTGAAAAGAGTTTTCTACCTAAATAACTAAGTTTTGAGTGTTAAGCCAAAGCTTTCTTAGGACTTAGTGAAATATGGATCTTGTTTCTCCCATTTTTCAATTGAGGGTTATTTATTTGAGTGGGAGCTAATACCTCTTAATAATAAGAATGTTGACCCTTATTGCATAATTTTTGTAGATTATGGCTACTCCATCCACAAACCTTTCTATGCGATCTATCCTAGAAAAAGAAAAGTTTAATGGAACAAATTTCCTAGATTGGTATAGGAACTCGAGAATTGTTCTCAAGCAAGAAAGAAAGGCTTTCAAGAAGAAGGGCACAGCAAAGGACAAAGGTAAAGTACCTAAGTCCAAGCCCAAGCCCAAAGCTAAGACTAAGGCACCCAAGGAGGAGTTTGCTTCCATTCTGATGAACACGGTCATTGGAAAAAGCGCAAACTCTATTTGGAAGAGTGAAAGAGAAGAAGAATAGTCGACTATTTCTTGGTATGTTTGTTATAGAAATCAATTTTACTCATACGCATCTTGGGTATTAGATCACGGGAGCTGACTCACATTTGTACTAATGTGCAAAGTCTAGAAGGACTAGAAGATTGATGTCGGTGAGATCGACTGCTTGCATGGGAAATGGAGCAAGAGTTCTTTGCTTTATCCGTAGGGACTTATGATCTTATTTTGCCTCTTGGGCTCATTTTGGAACTCAAGAATTGTTATTATGTACCTCCATGAGTAGGAACATTATTTCTTTAACTTGTTTGAGAATGATGGATTTAAATTTTCTATTGAGAATAGAAGTATTTCCATTTATAAGAATGACGTTTTATATGGTATTGCGTCAATTAAATGGCATCTATACTCTGAACACGAGTCTCTAACAAGTGAGCCCATCATAACATAAATACCAAGAAGTTTAAATCTAACGATTTGAACCCAACTATCTCGGCATTGTCGCAGGCCATGTAAATGAAAACGCATTTCAAAACTCCATCAAGATGGATACATTGATTCTTTTGAATCTTTTGACACGTGTGATTCTTGTTTCTTGGGTAAGGCGACAAAGGCCCCTTCACGAGTAAAGGGAAAGGGCGATGAGCTATTGGGCCTTATACATACCGATGTATCACGGTCCTTTTAGCATATCGTGAGAGGAGGTTATTGCATTTCATTACTTTTACGAGATGACTTGATAGATATGGGTATGTCTATTTAATGAAGTACAAATCTGAATCTTTGAAAAGTTCAAAGAGTATAAGAATGAAGTAAAAATCAGCTGGCAAGAATATTAAAATCCTTCGATCGATCGAGGAGGTGAATATTTAAGCCAAGAGTTTGATGATTATCTTAAGGATTGTGGAATCGTTTCACAATTGACTCCTCAAGAACTCCTCGATGGAATGGTGTTTCTTAAAGGAGAAATCGAACTCTATTAGATATGGTTCGATCAATGATGAGTCAACCGATCTTCAAAATACTTATGGGGCTATGCTTTAGAAACATGACATTCATATTGAGCCGTATTCCTTCAAAGGTGTAGAAAATACACCTTATGAGATATGGATGGAAGCGTCCCAATTTATCTTTCTAAAGATTTGGGATTGTGAGGCTTATGTGAAGCGTCCAATTCTGACAAGTTGGCACCCAAATCTGAAAAATGTTATTTTGTGGGATATCTAAGGAAACTAAAGGATATTACTTTTACATCCCATCGAGAGAACAAAGTGTTTTTTGCTCGAAATGGTTTCTTCTTAGAAGAATTTGTTTCCAAAGGAAGCAGTGGGAGTAAAGTGCAACGAAGAAATTCAAGTTTCACAAAATGACATTGAGCTGAAAAGGAGATTGAAGCGAGCTCACAAGTGTTGATGGCGGTCTTCAACAACCTGAGGCTATGTAGATCGATAGGATTCGTCATGAGCCGAGAGATATGGATTTCTAGTTCTCGATGATGATAATGTGATGCTCATCGATCATAATGAGCCCACGACCGATCAAGAAGCTATGGAAAGTCCAGAATCTGCTAAATGGTTAGAGGCCATGAAAGCAGAGATGCAATCCATGATGACAATCAAGTTTGGACTTTGATTGATCCGTCTGATGGCTTGAAGACCATTGGATGCAAATGGGTTTTCAAAAAGAAACTCGACATGGATGGAAATGTGCACACTTATAAAGCAAGACTTGTTGCTAAAGGTTATCGACAAATTCATGGAATTGATTATGATGAGAAATTTTCTCCAGTGGTCATGATCAAATCTATTAGAATTCTCATTGCCATAGCTGCATACTACGATTATGAGATATGAAAAATGGATGTCAAAACGGCTTTCCTTAATGGAAACTTACTTGAGGATCTATATATGATACAACCTGAGGGTTTTGTCCATCCTAAGAATTCGGGAAAGGTGTGCAAGCTTCAAAGATCCATTTATGGATTGAAGCAAGCATCAAGAAGCTGGAATCTTCATTTTGATGAAGTTGTCAAAGAGTTTGGATTCATCAAGAATGAAGATGAACCTTGTGTTTACAAAAGGTTAGTGGGAGTCTTTGTTGTCTTTTTAGCTTTATATGTTGATGACATCTTGCTCATTGGAAGCGATATTCCAACCTTACTGAGTGTCAATATTTGGTTAAGGAAGCGTTTCTCAATGAAAAACATAGGTGAGGCTTCCTATGTTTTAGGCATTAAGATCTGAGAGATAGATCAAGAAAGCTTATAGGCTAAGTCGAGTACATACATAGATAAGATCTTGAAAGGTTCAAGATGCAAGATTCAAGAGAGGATTCTTGCCTATGTCACATGGAATCAAGCTTTCTAAGAAGGATTGTCCTACTTGGTAAAAAGCTTGGCGCGTGAGTAAGATTCCATATGCATCTGCGATTGGATCTATCATGTATGCCATGTTATGTACTCGACCGATGTCTCATATGCTTTGAGCATAGCAAGTAGATACCAATCTAATTATGGTGAGAGTCCTTTGGATAGCGATTAAGAATATCCTTAAGTACTTGAGAAGAACTAAGGATATGTTCTAGTCTATGGAGGACTTGAAGGAGAGCTCGTTGTAAATGGTTACACCGATGCTGGTTTTCAATCGACATAGATGATTTTAGATCTGTCAGGTTTTGTGTTACTGCTTGAATGGAGTGCGGTGGTTGGAAGAGTTCAAAGAAGACATTGCTAATTCTACTGGCGAAGTCGAGAACATTCTTTGCCTCGGATGCGCTAAGGAAGCTGTATGGATCGGGAAGTTCATTCTTGAGCTTAGAGTTGTTCTAGCATTGCAAGTCCTATAGACCTTTATTGTGATAATAATGGGGCTATAGCACGAGCTAAGGAACCAAACTCACATCATAGATCCAAACACATACTCGAGGCGTTTCCATCGATTAGAGATCATTGGGAGAGGAGATGTGAAGATATGCAAAGTGAGCACAGATGACAACATTGTCGATCCACTTACTAAGCCTCTTCCTGACCTAAACATGAGAGTCATCGAGGTCTATGGGTATTAGATATCTAGCTGATTGGGCCTAGTGCAAGTGGGAGATTGTTAGTAGTGTGCCTAGGCCAATGAACATTTGTGATTCATGTATTAACATTATGATTTGTTAATAATATATTATGAGGTATTCATATTATATATGCATGTATTTCATTTATGTAATGTGATTTACATTCCATGAATAGTATTAGACTTATGTCATCAAGTATGTGACTTGATAGTAAAACCATAAGCGTTATAACACTATTCAGACTATCACAGTCGATCATTATTGGTGGAACAATAATGAATTAAGACTAGTATGTGTTCTAATTGATGATCACGTTTTACTGATCATGGATATGAGATATCAAATCAGAAACATAGATATATGTTAAAGAACATATATTGGACCGACCCACATAAAGAATACTACATGGTTTCATGTCATTAGTGATTCTTTATATGGTTTGACTTTAGTCCTTTGACTGAAGTCATCATGGTTCCCTACATGAGGAATTTAGTGTTTTGATATTAGACTAAGTTATTTTAACCGAATAATAAATAGTCTTATGTTGGACACTAAATGAATCATGCGGAGGATGTGAATGGCGTAGATGGGATTTGTACCTCTCTTAAATGAGAGAGATATCATTTGGGCCTCTTGACAAGTGTGGTGAAGAAATGCATGGCCGTGCTCAAATGAATTGATGAAGAGTTATCAATGTCATTTGTTATAATCAGTCAACTTGGGGATCAAGAAACTATGATTAATCAAAGGTTGACATGTACCATGCCTTGTGATTAATCTTGATATCGTGTTACAAAAGGTGAGCCTATAACCATAATTCTGAGTTAAATCGGATTATTGATCCTCATTTGATTTGGGTAGTCATAATGTATTGCTAGAGGCCACTTATGACTTATGGGCCTTGAAGTGTGATCAAGCCCATTGCCAACATCAAATGAGCCTACAGGGTCACACACAAAGAGTTATGTGATCTGGGCTTATTCTCTTGGGCCTAATTTATTAGGTGTTGAATAAATATATTTAGATATATTTATTGGGCTAGATTTAATTAAGTTGCCGGGCTTCTATTATATGAGATATAATGGGCGAAACTTATTAGGGCCTAAATGGGATTAGGGTTTCTCTATAAATAAAGAAGCTTAGGTCTCATTAGGTTTTATGACACTATTGTCACGAAACCCTAGCCGCCATCCAAGAGAAAGATCGTGCGGCGTTCAGAAAGTTTTTCAGAATGTGCTAGCACACTACAGCCACAGCCCGGATCGTGCATGCTCGTGTGGATACCGGTAGAGGGCATTAGCGATTTGCAGTGTCTTGGAATCCGAAAAAGAAGTAATCCACCCACAAAAATAAGGTATTTTCGTTAATCCTTTGTGTTTTTGATTATACGTGATGTTCTTGTATGGTCTTTTCCGCAGCGTAATGTGAATACTGGGACTGTACGCGATCCAACATTTTGGACTTATGATTGAGAGATTGTTGGTTTTACTTTGATATCCTATTGTGGCCACATATTGTTATATTGATCTAGGGATTTGTTCTATTGTTCATTGATGTTAGTTATGCTATCCAAGTGGGAGAATGATAGAATTTTATCATTTATTTTGTGGACTAGCATAATAAACATAATTTTTGTACAAACCCCGATTAATTTGATGTCAAGGTAATTGGGTTTGTTAATTCTCTCTTTAATGTGTCATTGGGCCTGTGTTCATGGGCTTGCTATGATGGGTAGGCTTGGCCCATGATTTGCGATGCAGGGAGGCTCTCTCGCTAGCCGACTTTAAATCTGATTGCCCATTGAGAACTGTACATGTGTGTGTGCTTTTGCTGATTAAGGATTCGGAATAGTAGTAGCAAATCCTCTGCATCTCTATCGCCTCACTTTACAGAACATTACAATGGATTCAATGTTTCCCCAATTTCTAGGTATTTATCAATCCAATTATTGAATATAGTATGTTGCAATTCTAAGGTTAATTACTTGTGTTGATTAATTACAAAATTAATCTAGAATTTCGTTTTTAATTTTCTTTCACACGCAAGCAGTAAAATGGCGCGGCATTCAAATGTTGACAAAAAGAGCAGCTAAATGGAAAGGAAACAAGAAGAAAACACAGCACAAGATGGGGAACAAGGAACAATGATGCATAGACGCACAACAAGCAGCCAAAACGTAGGCGTTTGGAAGAGAGGCATGAATAGTCTGGCTTGCGAGGTTTTGAAGTTAGGGTGGACCAAAACTACATCTTAAATTGTCACATCAAGCGACAAAAGTGGGGGGCAAAAGAATATAAAACCACTTAGCCCAAAACGTTGACGTTGGGAAGGAGGGTTTAAAGAGAGACGTGAATAGTGAGGTGGGCTATAAAGGTATAATTGTCCCATCGATAAAGAGTGAACAGGGAATGAAAAGGGGGTGGCATTAGAAGGAAAAAGCAAAAGAAGAGCTGGGTGAGAGAGGACAAATAGCAGATAGCGAAGAGGGTTGGTGGTAGAATAGAAGACCAACGCCCGCGACAGTCCCAACGTCAGTGACAGTCCCAAATAATTAGGAAAAATTGTGATGTTGGGTAACTAAACTATTATTTCTTGGTTTACGAAATCCATTGTGAGTTTATGTTTATCTTTGAATGATAGTTTCATAAGTTGAGTTTGTTTATGTACAGCTATGAAAATTAAACATGATGTGTGCAGTAGTTTGAGATTCGTTTGGGCAAAGTTTGAATGATTGCATGTGTTTGTTTCTTTGAAAACGAAATGATAGAATTCAATGGTCATGTTTAATTTGCTCGAGGGCGAGCACAAGGTTAAGTGTGGGAGAGTTTGTTAGTATCTTTATTTTCTATCTTTTGTGTTTTAATTTTCTTTTTTCTTGAGGTTTGAAGTTATACTTAATGGGAATTAATCTTGTTTTATATCAAGGTGTATTTTGGAACTAAATAGAAAGAATTGCGATAATTTTTGGGATTAAAAAAAAAGCGAAACTAGGCATTAAGCCTAACTAGACATGACCTCGTGCAGTGATACCTAGTGAGTGGAAGCACGCATCAGTTGGAATGAACGAATCGCAGTTGTTGGGCCAGCATGCAAGCAGCAAAACAGTGCAGTCTGCTGCATGCAAACGTTGAAGGAAAGAGCAACTAAATGGTAAGGAAGCAAGAAGAAAACATAGCCCATGATGGGGAGCAGGGAACGACTACGCACGGGCGCACAACAAGCAGCCAAATCGTAGATGTTTGGAAGAGAGGTGTGAATAGTCAGGCTTGCGAGGTTTTGGAGTTAGGGTGGATCAAAACTACATCTTAAATTGTCACATCGTTTGCATAAGTTGAAGCGGAAGAATATAAAACCGCTTAGCCCAAAACGTTGACGTTGGGAAGGAGGGTTTAAAGAGAGACGTGAATACTGAGGTGGGCTATGAAGGTTTAATTGTCCCATCGATAAAGAGTGAATAGGGAATGACAAGGGGGCGGTGTTAGATGGAAAAAAAAAACAAAAGAAGAGTTGGGTGAGAGAGGAGAATAGGGGTTGATGGCTTATAACAAATAGAGAAGAGGGCTGGTGACAGAACAGAAGGCCAATGCTTGCAACAGTCCCAATGCCAATGATAGTCCCAAATAATTAAAAAAAATTGTGTTGTTGGATAACTAAACTTTTATTTCTTAGTTTATGGAATCCTAGTTATTGAGCTGTGAATGTTGTAAGACTTTCGTTCTTTATTTCAATCGATTTATTAGTCAAGTATTAGTTATTTTTCTGGGTTATTATTTGATTGTTTGATTTTACAGTTAGGTGCGCAACTAGTTTATGATTTTATTGAATCAATTGCTAGATCAAATAGGTTGACGTTCAATTCTTTTAATCAAAAGTAGCGACTGAGATTTTTGTCTACTACGTTAGGGACATAATTTTAGGAAAAATAATTGTCTAGGCTAAATATACATCGTATGTATGTTGTCTAATTCGTTGATTTTCTTGATTTGTAAAGTTTTTAATTAATTAAACCTGAGATCTATTCAGGTTATTGACTAATAAGGATTATTTCAATTATATGTTTTGGTTAACTAAACATAAAAGAACATAGGTAAATAAATTTACTAAGACAAATGCTTAACTAATAAATTGGTTATTTTTAGTGTCAATGATCAATACAAGTTTAATAATGAAGGAGACCGGAAACTAAAATTTGTTTCTAATAACGTATGAATTCTTCATGAGAATGATACCTACTTTCTACTGCTACAGTAATTTGTATCATAAAAAATTAGTTTCTTTTTATATTTAGTTACAGAGTAGTCACCAAACATCTAATACTACAAGAAAGAGGTAAGCACGTTGATTCATCAACTCTTCTGCAGCACGAATTTTCCAGATAAGAGAATCTCGTTTACGAACTTCTCTAAATTCAAAGATGATGAACCTTTGGGACCAGCAGCCTCTTCTGCCAATCTTTTCCACTCCATCACTTTGTTTTTCATTTCCTTCCCTTTTTCTCCTTCCATGAGCTCTATTATAAGCTTCACCAAAGCAACTCTCTTCACATCATTGTCAATCTCCATTCCAATTCCCCATTCAGCACAAGCATATCTACAGTTGGTAGGTTGCTCGCCGATGAACGGCCAACAAAGCATGGGCATGCCTGCAGAAATGCTCTCAATAGTTGAGCCCCACCCGCAGTGTGTAAGGAAACCTCCTACTGAAGGGTGGTTGAGGACTTCCTCTTGTGGACACCAACTTGCTATGAACCCCCTCTCTCTTGTTTCTTCACTAAACTCTGGCGGCAATATTGCAGAATCACCAACTACCATATCAGGTCTTATTATCCACACAAAAGGGTAGTTGCTTTTAGCCAGTCCCATTCCGAATTCAATGAGTTGTTCTTTTGTCAACATTGTTAGGCTTCCAAAATTTACGTAGAGCACCGAGTTGGGTTCTCTATAATCGAGCCATTGAAGACATTCTGGTTCTTCTTTCCATAGACTATATCCAATTGAACTCAAATAATTTTCCTGTATTTGATTGAGAAGTAATTCAAGAGGACCAATGAAGTGGACAGAGTCATACATAGTTGAAAGAGTATCCAGTAGTTCTGGCTCTAACGCTTCAAATGTATGGAAAATGGCGGCAGGAGCTTCAAATGATCTCCTAATTGATTCCACCAGGAATCGAAAGATGAGAGTATCACAATCTGTTGTGCAAATGAATGTTGAAAGATCTCGTAAACGCATATTTTTCATTCCTGGAATGATGTCTATGGCTTGGTCCAAATAGCCATTTGTTAGAAAGCTTTCATCTGCAAACAAAACAAGCACCCTTAATCAAGCAAAATTTTTATTAAAATTTACAACAAAATTAGTCGTTAGCATACACTCTTTTAGCTGACTAATAGATAGGAACACGTTCCAGCCAATTCTCAAAGCATATAACTTTGTATCAAATTTTGAACTAATTCCAATATTGCAATATTGAAAAAAAATCATATAAGAAAAGAAATCATAAGATAGCTTTAATCAGGAGTTCTATAATTTTCATATGGGTAGAAAATGTTCACATTTAGTACTAAGAAAATTAATGATTAATTATCTCAAGATCTTCTTGCTTATACCTTTTAGGGGTATCAGACCAATTTCCTTGAGTACACGACCCGAATCAAAGCTCAGGAAGCCACTGGCAGAGAGAGTGAAGAAAACTGCAACAGGAAGACCCAGCTCTTGTGCTGCTGTAACGGCGAGTGGTGACATGAATCCATCAGAGACTATGCAAGTCACTGGTGGAACATTGGAATACACTTCATCGTTGGACTTGGAAATCAGGCCATTAAATGATGCCAAGTAGTGACCCTCCAAGATGGCGGTGGAGAGTTGATCCAAATGTTGGAGGACGTTAGTATCAGAAGACGGAAGACCATCTGGTATGAATTCAAACCGAAAATCCGGCCAGCCATCCATGGACTTAGGACCTCCGGATTCAAGTAAACGTCTGTGGTTAATCTCAAGGTTCACGAATGTTATGTAAAAGCCCCTGTGGTGAAGTAGCTTTGCTAGTTTAAGCATAGTTTTAATGTGGCTCTGAGCTGCATATGGGATGAAAACTGCATGAGGTTTAAGAGATATAGCTTTAGTTCCCATCTCTTACGATCTATATCTCTGTTCTCATGACAATTCAACAGATACGGCTTTTCATTTATAGGAGTAGTTTTCAGATAGTGAGCCAGTGGTGCACATGCAGTTTGTTAGGAAGATAACTTCGACCACAATTTAGATTTTGTTGATATCCTCCTAGGCTTTATGATTAAAGAGAAAAGACATGACTTTACGTATCTTCATTTCCTTTCGACAAAAAAATTCCAAAGTGAATAAAAAGAGAAGATATAAAGATTATAAAATTTCTCATAATAAATTTATTAATAATTTTCAACTTAATAATAAAAATTTTGTGTTTTTCCTTTATCCACCAAAATTTATAAATTTTCTTAAATTTATGAAGCCAAGAGCTTGTGTATACTAAGTATATTTGTTATTAACCTACTGTATATTTGTTTTTATTTTACTTTTAAATTTAATTAAGAAAATCTGTTTGAGTTTTAGGTTTTACAAATTTTATGAAAACCACAAAAATTATTTTATTTTTGTTTCTGTTTTTATAATCTGATTTATTATCAACTAAATAAACAAAAATTGATTTAATATCTAACTATATTTAAAAAATAAAATAATTTTATTGATAATTTAATAATAAATATTATAGAAGAGACTAAATAAATTTGATTATTAAAATAATTTATTTTATAATTTTATCAATATATATTTATCATAAGTAAAAAAATGGCTATATTATTATTAACAGTAAAAAAATTGTTTTTCTTTAAAATAAAATTATAAGCAAAAATAAAAGTTAAAATGTAAGACTAAAATTCTATAAATGATTATAAGTGAAAGGGAGATAATTCCAATTTCCAATCAAATACTCCTGACCGTTTGGCCACTTTCCAAAAAAGAAAAAGACATTGTTCTCCACGTCCAAGTCCAACCCATGCTCTGGTGCAGCTGATAAGGTACGTTAGAAAAGGATTGCTGAGTTTGAGTCTAAATTTGACGCGGAACTGTTGGAAAAGATTGCTGACTTTGAGTCAAAGTTTGACGTGAAATTAGGGATGACAGACAATTTTTAGCTCGTTTAATATCTGAACTATGCGACTTGAAAAAATAAACATAGAGGCTAAAAAATGGGTTTTAAATAGATACTAAAAAATGAATGTAGATATGAATTTAAATATGAGTGTAGTGATAACCTGAATTAATGGATATCTATTTCTTACTTATTTTTATTAACTATATTTTTTTCTTAAATATTTATAGTTAAATATAATAAAATATTAATATTTTCTGAGAAAAACAGTTTTAAAATCCTACTTTACTTCTTAATCCTCACCTTTTTATCATGTTTTATTTTCTTATAGGATGATAATAATGTAAATGATATAAAGATGGAGTTTTTAATGTTGTGGAGTTCATGCAAAGGTAATTTGAACCTTTGGATATTTCAGTTTTGTTTCAATTCTTGATTTTAAAAATATATGTTATCTATGCACTAGACATTATTATTTTTATTTTCTAATTTTATGGTTTTTAAGACATATAAATCAAAATTTTGACTTATTATTATTAAAGTAATTTTGATTTAGAGTGTTTGCAAAAATATGTTCTTTATATTTTCTATTTAGAAGTTATATTTTATGTGTTATATAACCCGATAGATATATAAAAAAAAAACTCAAACAATCCAATAGATTTGGATATGGGTAGTAAATCGTAAAAACCGATGGATATAGATATGAGTTGACTCATAAAAAATGGATATGAATATAGGTAGAGTAATATCTGAACCGAACCCTACCCATTTCCATCCCTACGTGGAACCATTTGGTTTTAATTTGTTTGCTTATTGATATTAATATAATTATATTTTATTATTGATAATAATCAAATATTAAGTAAAATTAATACATAAATCAAAATTTAAGAGTTAATTAAATAATTATTTTATTTTAATAACTTATAAAATATTTGTTAATATCTTTTAATTATTAAAAGTGTTATTATTTAAATTTTATTAATTTTAAAATATTTAAATATTTAAATATATTTATTAAATAATTATCATTTTAAATTATTTTGTTTTCCAAAATAATTTTCTTTTAAAATTAACATAAATAAAAATAATTAAATAATATAAAATATTTTAGTCATGGCTATTATGAATTAACATTAGATAATTATATATTATATATTAATTAAGACTGAAATCAGATAAAGAGACAAAGAGAAACTAATTTTCTGATTTTTATAAGTTAAATAAATTATAAAATATGAAAAAAGAAAATAAATAAAGAATAAAACCAAAAAAATGAAAAAAGTTCACGTATTGCACCAAGCTATAGGGACGGAGCCATGTATTGGAGAAGGGGGGGCCATATTTTTTTAAAAAATTACCTATATAATTAAAATTTTTAAAATTATAAATATAAATGGCCCCTTTTAAAAATATAAGTGCCCCCTTAGATGTTAGCCTTTGGCCTCCCCTTAGAGTTGAGTCTGACTCCGTCCCTGCCAAGCTAGATATATCACGTTTCACCTTCTAAGACTGTGGTTACTGAAAAAATAGAACTCAACTGATTTGAAGAATCCCATATGAAGAAGAGTTCTTGTGGGTTCTTCGATCAGCTTTGAAACACATAGTTTCAAGAAGGTCATGACACTTGTAGTATTCTCTCTCATTGAACAAAGCAGCTGCTTCATTGAAAGAAAGAGAACTTGTCGATTTCGTAGTGACAAGATATGGAGGAAACAATTTTAGAGCAGTTGCCATTTTCAACTTTGTTACAGCTTTCTGATTCTCTCCAACATTTACTTCATCCTGTTCGAGTGGTTTATGTAATTCATTTATGTGGTCAATATTTCTGGATTATTCAATCTATTTGTGGTTAATATTAAAGACTCTTTATATCTACTACTGCTGCTACATCTGAAGTAGACTTAAACTCTTGTCAAAACATATTATAGGAGATAAATAATTAATGAGTGTATTAATTATAGTATAATATAATAAATGTATAGAAATGTAAAATTTGAAAAACAAAGGTTCCAATCACCACAAGTTTAGAGATTTTTTGGTACAATCATAGATATTCAACATATAATAAATAATACCAATGATTTTGTTAGGATAGCCTTACCTTTAACTAGTAAAAAACATTACTCATAGTATTGTCGAATCAATTCAAATATTCTATTACTTACAAAAATACAACTACATGTATTTTAATTTAAATTTAAAATATCTTCAAAATATATAAATTTCAAATAAATTTTGATTAAATAATTAACATGTATTTAAAATAAAATTTAGTTTTAAATTATTTATTCAAAAATAAAATTCTTTATTGATAATTTATTAATAAATATTATATTAAAGATTAAATAATTTTAATTAATTAAATTTTTTAAAGTTTTATCTAATATATAATTATGATTAATATTAAAATACAACTATGTTGATTTTAACTACTGAGATATCATTCTTCGGAATTGTTCAATGCATTTAAGTTCTACGAAATCAGCACTTCTTTTGTTCGTTTATTCGTGGAAGTGGACCACTGGTACATTTAGGTTCTATTTCCTTATTAGGATAACAACTAATATGGCTGAGACAATAATTGAGCGTCATTTACTTCGACCAGACTTTTCATTTTTTGGACCTTTCAGGGGACTTTTGGTTTGAGCACGAGGTTGAGTATAGATATAAGTATAATAGTAGAAGGGAACAAGAATGAGTATGAAAAATAAAAAATGATGTTTGGTTTGTAACTTGAGTTTCTGTATTAATACCAATAATGTTGTTTGATTTGTTGCGTTAATAGAAATGAAAGATAATATAATACAATTCTTTCATATCATATTTCCATATCATATAATAATAAGTTTAAAATTTATAACAATAAATAATAATAAGAAGAACAATAATTAATAATAATAATATTATTATTATTATTAAGAAGTTTAAAATTTATAATAAATAATAATAACAACAACAACAACAATAATTAATAATAATAATAATAATGAAGATGATGATGATGAGTGATGACTAATATAATTAAGAATAAAAATTGCTTATGTGGGGCAAGGATATAAATAGTAACCACTAGATTAGAATAAAAACTTGATACCTACCCCTTTTGGAGGATTTAATAGATTTCCATATTTAATGGAATAAATATATTCCCTTGGAATTGAAAACTCCAAAGCAAACACTATTTTTTACAATTATTCCATTCCTTCATTCTCAAACCCTCAAACCAAACGTCTCCTTACACTCAACAATGTTATATTATCTTTTATTAACATATATCTTTCAATCTACAGCTTTGCCTTGATGCAATACTACACGCACGGCTTTCTATTGAAGTAAAGTGAGGTCATCGTTGTAGGTTCTATTTCCTTATCAGGATAACAACTAATATAGCTGGGACTTTTTTTTTTTTGGAAAATAAATAATGGATTAACTTTAGACAAGGCTAACTATTGTGAATGCTAGTATAAACAGAGAACACAAGTCAAATATAGAGCAAAAGGGAAATATCTGGTGGATTGATATTGATTAAACAGTAGATTACAAAATATTCTTCAAAGAAAAATATGTAGCAACTAAGAGAAAGATTAGCTAGAAAGGGATGAGAAGAGGAAACATAGAGAATTGAGATGAGAAAGAGAGGGAATATGCATAATCATTTTCATGTCCTTTTTCTTTTGGCGATTCCTTGTATATATCTTGTGCGAACGTTGTGCAAAACCGGCCCCATGGGCTCATTCATAACGGGCCCTATCGATTTATTGGCTCATTCATAACATTGCCGACTCCTCGAAAACATCCTTGCACTACAAGAAAACAAGCTCTTTTGCGTCGTTTTAAAAACGTCACAAAAGGTCCTAAAAATATCACAGAAGAGAATTTGCGACGTTTTAAAAAACGTCACAAAAAACGTCATGAAATGTGATGTAGGTAAATGTTTTCCGCGACGTTTTGTGAAAAACGTCACAGAAAACTCCAACATTCCGCGACGTTTTGAAAAACGTCACAAAAAAGTTGGACAATCCGCGACGTTTTAGGAAAACGTCGTGGATTGTTAGAGTTTCCGCGACGTTTTTAAAACGTCGCAGAATGTGAAGGAATCCACGACGTTTATTTTTAAACGTCGTTGATTGTCTTCTGCGACGCTTTTAAAAACGTCGCGGAATGTCTTCCGTGACGTTTTTATTATTATTTTCATTATTTTTCTATTTTTAAAAATTATATTAATTTAATAATTTTAAATTTTAATAATTATTTTTAAATAATAAAATTTTTAAAATCTTATTTATTTAATAACTATTCAATATTATTTATACATTTTATTTATTTAATAATTCTTTAATTTTTTTAGTACACTATTATTTGTAATGCAACGATGATTCCTCGTTTAACCACACAATTAACAAGGAATACTATGCCTTAATACAAGTTTATTTATATTTTCTCTCTAAATACAAATTTACTTGAAACCTTTGTCTGCCAATGACAAGGCAACAGGTATGGCAAAAGATAAAAAAAGTCGCCAGCGTAACTTTTGGGTATTTTCTAGTGAGCTGCACCAAAACCCCCCAAATGACTTATGCTATGGCACGCCAATGACATCTATCCTTTCTTTATCTAACTAAAAATCTTGTCTGCCAATGACAAAGCAACACGTATGGACAATAAAAGAAGGCTATCTTCTTACGCGCCAAAAATGCCTAACGAAACTTCCAGGTACTTTCTAGTCAACTGCACCCAAATGACATATTTTAAAGCACACCAAACCAAACTCATCCAGTGTCTACTTCTGTTGTTTGCAACTTACTCTCCTTCACCTTCACCGATTTCTTTTTCAATTGATTCTTTCACTCCCATGGCCACCCATCATTGGAAACACCATGTCTTTATCAGCTTCAGAGGCGAAGACACTCGTCATAACTTCGTCTGTCATCTTGACGAGGCTCTTTCTCGTAAAGGCCTCAAGACTTTTGTAGACTATCAACTTCGAACAGGGGAGGAAATCAGCACTGCGCTTCTTCAAGCTATACACGACTCCAAAGTTGCTCTCATTATTTCGTTGTAGTTGTTGCTTCAGAAGTTGAATGCCCTTGTGCCTCTTCAGCAAATTTTCTGATAAGATTCATAACAGTAGGAAGAAACTTTGAAGAGATAGATAATAGCCCAGCCAACTGCCAACAAACCAATAATAGAATGAAACCAAAAATAACATGATTATAAGAAATTTGTGCAGTTAGTATAAATACAACAGATTCCCCACGTATAGGAGTATAAAATTAGTAGTAATTGAGAGGCAAGATTCTATCTTCACAACTCACAGTGCCATGTTGGAAGTCCCCTACAATTTCCATCTGTACCCATAAAGCTTTAGACAGTAGAAATCCAACAAATAGAATCATAAGGTAAAAAGGATTCCTGCCACATTAGGGGAAATGTCACATATCAAGAACAAAAGGAATGTGAAGATTTTCAAAACATGTGTGCAGTAGTTAAGATTTTGGGTTTGCAGTAATTACTTCAACAGAAGCATAAACTCATTAAAGCCAAGGACAATCAAAGCAACAATTGCCCACGGAGGTGGTAACCAATTATTAATCCACTTGTAAGCCTCCTGAAATAAAAAATCATCCACATGAAAATACTTGAAAACTTCAGCACAAACCAATTATAAGCAGTAAAAAATCATCCCCTTCTCGATACACCATCTCTGTATGCAATCTCTGTGCATAAACTGTAGCAAGGCAACAATTTCCGTGGAAGTTTAGTGAAGGATGCTATAAATGAGGATGAAGCTCAAACAAAACAATACACAAAATCAGAACTTGAATTATACATTAACTATTCCAGAATAGGCACATGGATACCTTAACTATAAATGAGGATGGATACCTTCGCTTGTGAAAAAGGCACTATCCCACGCTAAACTTTTCCGAGCACTAGACTCACCAGTTCTGGGTTTGCCCTCGGTTTCCATGTACCCAACTAACTCTACTCCATCCACAATGCTAAAATCAAGAGAGTCAAATAATTCTTCTGGGTCAAGTACTCCTGCAGAAATAAAAGAAGACGCCATTGTAATTTGCAAAGAGAAGGAAATTGACATCAAGGTAAAGCAATTCAAAAACAAATTCATCAAACCCACAAAGGAAACCTGGACTAGAGAAGAAAGCACTATCCCATGCCAAACTCTTGCGCAAATCACATGTTGATTTGGATTGTGGAGAGTCTCCTCCTAAGCCCAAGTTTATGTGCGAGTCATCCACATGCCAAGGATTCCTTTTACTGCACATCAACCTTCTTCCTATCATCAGAAACTCCTCCAAATTTAAGATCTCGCTCTAGTTTACAAAACCATAATTTAGTGAAGACAATCATACATTGTCAATCTGAAGAAAATCATAAACTAAAAGTGTCACTTTAGTAGTTATCACTATTCAAGATTAAAAAAAAAGAATCAAATCATGTTAAACCAAACGCGCTTTGGACGAGTAACAATTCAAGAACGAGAGAAATGAAAGAAAAAAAGATTTCGAATACCCAATCAATTTACGGAGGAAAGAATTAAATAACATAGAGAAATCAAGTGAAAATTAAATCAACAATACATTAACGTATAAAACCAAGAAGATTTTGTTGCGCCGCATACGAAGCTAAAGTTTCTCACTTCTGTTTTTAACATTTGTAGCTATCATCTCACTTCGATTGTCCAGAGCTTACACAGAAACCAAACAGAGAACTAACCCAGACACGCGCATTGACTAAATCATCGTGTACACTCAGTAATCTAGGGAGCATAAAAAAAGCGACTTGTGCAGTAAAAAAACATGAAAGAAGAAGAGGTTTTACCTGGTGGATTTTTTTAGACAAATAAGAAGATCGATTGGGGGTTTTGTTGGTTAGATGAGAACGGTTTCTAGAGAGAGAAAGGAAGAGAGGCTAGACAGACGAAGAGACATCGCAACTCCAAGGCTGGACAGACGAAGAAAACGTTTTAAGGCTAGGTTTTAATTTGGGGGAGGCTGGACAGACGAAGAGACACCGCAACTCCAAGGGGGACGCACATGGTAGCTGCTGCATTTGAAGAACCGCAAGTGCAGAAGACCAAGGGAGAATTTGAGAGGGAGATTTGAAGGCGTCGAACGAACAGGGAAAGAGAGAAAGATATTAGTGAGGATGCGGTCAAAATCAAAACCAAAAGTATCGTCTTAATTAATTTGTTGGTGAAGGTTTATTTTATGTCGTTTTAAAAAAAACGTCATAAAAAGATAAACAATTTCACGACGTTTTATTAGAACATCGCGAAAAATCTGAATAATTTGTGACGGTTATTAAACGTCACAAAAAATCTGAACTATTTGTGACGTTTTATTAAAAAAACATCGTAAATTATATATTTTTGTTGTAGTGTTGTCCGCAAGGATGATAGCGTGAAGCAATAATCGTGACTTTAATTGTGAAGCCATAGGAACCAAGGGTAACATCCATCTCAAGCATGAAGATATTGTCTTTGTTGCCAAAGTAGCTTGATGCACCATAAGTTGCGCAAGTATCGACGTCGGTTGTAAGCTGTAAATGCAACCTGAAGAATTCAGCTAGCACAGTGAGTCGATGTGTTAGACTATTTTATGTCCCATGTAACTTATTGTATTGAGTCCTATGAAACGCACCCAAGATAATGGTTATTGGGTATTACCGATTGGGTCTCAAATGGGTCACAGACCCTTTTCCTCTCTCTTCTAATTCCAAGAGACATGTCCTTTGGTCATGGTATATAAGTTGTAAAAACTTATGAAATGAGATTCATTCTTAACCGTTGAGAAAAACAGAACGAAAGAAGACGAGAGGAAATAAACTCTTTCAAAGCAATCAATATTTAACAAAGAAGCGATATGGATACGAGTACGCAAAATAATTGTCGATCCTATAATAGTTTTACAATTGGTATCAAAGCCTTGTAATTCCTGATTTGTTATCTACGGTTCTACCGTATATTGCTATGATTGTATGTTGCTCGTTGTGATTATGTTCTGTATTTGAAAAAGAACAATCGCATGACATGATGCTTTTCAGTTTGAGAATTTAGGATGTTAATAGCACTTTCATACTGTGGTTTTGTTATGTTTTTCTATGGCTGTGCATATCCGAAAATGGTTTTCCGTTTTAATGGTAGAATCGGTATGAAAGAGAAACTGAAACCACGATATGCTCTTCATAATGCTTGAAATGGTTTTCGTGTCCTCTATGATTATTATGTTAACTAGAAATGCTTATGGGTTTTGTGGTTGCTTATGGATAGTTTTCGGTTGGGAGAAAGAACCGAAAACAAATTGCTTCATGTTTATGAGAATCATTGTTGCGTTACTGCCTTCTTTCATGTTGAGTTTATGTTTTGTTCTTCTATGCCCATGGTATCCAAAAAATTGATTGTCGTTTTTTTTAATGGTGGAAAGAGAAACGAAACTCACCTGTTATGGATGGATTGCTCAAAGTGAGAAAATCCATATTTTTTGTTTCTTTTTCTTGTTCATTACCGTAATTACATTAATCAATGGGTTATGTGTCGAATAATACTCACCGTAGAAACGATGGTGGATTATGATTTTGCTGACTCAAACCAAAATAATGGAAGAAGAAAAAAAACAAGAAGAAACGAACCAGAAACGCCGAAGGAAGGAGATGAGCGATTATCCGCACGCGCGACCGCACGCGCCAGACGCTGATTGATTAGTGAGGTGGACGCGGCTTGTGCCTCGCACGTGCGGTCAAGCCATCAAACTTCGGTGGCGGCGTGCTGCTGCGAGCCGAGCCAAATGGGCTCGAGCCCATAAATTCGTTTATGGGCTTAATTTTTGTTGATTTTGGGCCTTTGGGCTATTAAGAGACAAGACTTTGGGTTAGTTATAAATTATGGACTTTAACCCCTTAAAAAAAAATTATTTTAGGATGGAACATAAGGGATTATTTAATTCGTAATTGATTTATACATAATATAATTTTGAACATTAGTTCCATATTATATATTTCTTTGGTACTTGGAATATTTTATATTATGTAATAATTGGAATTAAATTTTCCTAGTATATGTAGAATATAATACATGGCATTATGGATATTTAAAATAGTTTGTTTGTCACCAAAGTGACCAAACTAGTTAAATTAAATTTTGTCATATATGATAATTGTCCAATTAAATGTTTATTACATGGAAAGCTTGTTAGTCACCAAAGTGGCCTAGCTTGAAAATTTTAAGCATTTAATTGTGATTTATTTCAATTTTTCAATATAATATGATGCAAAATGACATAACGGTTGAATTGAACAATTGAGATTGTTAATTATAACGCTAAGAGGTCACCCAAAGGTGGACCATTGTTTATAATTAATGACATTAAAGGGATTTTATCAACATATTGAGTTAATATGATTGTATATCCAAAGATAACATACATATTGACTGTACTATGCTTGATTGTCCATTATAGTATTATATATAAGCATTATCCTAGGTTATTTCTGTGTATTTAAATTTCACCCAAAGGAGGATTTAAATGCATAATTAATGTTTATTAGTTAGTTTGAATCCATTTAGGTTTACTCAAAGCATTAATGTGAACTATATGTTGTATGTGCAGCATCTACTAGTTTGTTCGCTTTAGGAAATGTCTTGATTAAATTCAATGGTCTAAACTATGGGGATTGGTATGAACAAATCCAATTCCAACTGGGTGTAATGGATTTAGATTTGGCCATAGTCTCAGACGTAAGGCCTAAAGCCATAACTGAGGCCAGTTCTGAAGCTGACAAGTCTTACAATGAGGCTTGGGAACGGTCTAATAGGCTGAGCTTGAATTTAATGTGAATGACAATTGTAGAAAATGTCAAGCCATCAATGCCTAAAACGGACAATGCAAAGGAGTTCATGTTGAAGCTGAAAGAATACTCCCAATCTGACATAGCTGACAAGTCCATAGTAGGGACTTTAATGAGTGAGCTAACGACCAAGAAGTTTGAATGGTCACAGCCCATTCATGATCATATAACTCACATGTCAAACCTAGTTGCAAAGTTGAAGTCTACGGGTATGGATGTGAGTGAGTCCTTTTTGGTACAGTTTATCATCAACTCACTTCCTTTAGAATTTGGCCAGTTCCAGGTGAATTATAACACCATTAAGGAAAATTGGTACCTTCAAGAAATTAAGGTCATGTTAGTTCAGGAGGAAGGGAGATTGAAAAAAATAAAAGATCACTCCATTCATCTCACATTTCATCAAGGTGCTAGTAGCAGCAAGAATAAACCACGAAAGAAAGGCAAAGAGAAGGACAAAGCTCTCAATAAAGTTAATGAGGGTCGAATCAAGAAAGATAAGAGGTGCCACTTCTGTAAGAAGCCTGGTCACTTTCAGAAAGATTGTCCAAAAAGAAAGGCTTGGTTTGAAAAGAAAGGTACATACTATGTCTCAGTATGTTTTGAATCAAATCTTATTGATGTGCCTAAAAATATTTGGTAGTTAGATTCTGGTGCAACTACTCATGTGTCAAATGTTAAACAAGGATTCCTTACAATCCAGACCATAAACGGAACTGAAATGTTCTTATATATGGGAAACAGAATGAAGGCATAGATAGAGGGCATTGGGACGTACAGATTGATCTTGGATACTGGATGTTACCTAGATCTAGAAAAGTGTCTTTATGTTCCTGAATGTGCTAGGAATTTAGTTTCTGTTGCAAAATTGGATGATGTAGGATTTCAATTCAAGATTGGAAACAATGTCTTTTCATTGTATAAACATAAGTACGATTATGGTTCTGGTACATTAATTGATTGTTTATATCGTTTCAATCTTAATGTTGATTTTGTTGAATCTCTGTTTCATGTTGACCACATTATAGGAAATAAATGTAGTGCACATAATGAATGTTCTGCTTTTTTGTGGCATAAAAGATTAGGTCATATATCTAAAGAAAGGGTACAGAGGTTGGTGAAAAATGAAATCTTACCTCCATTGGATTTTGTTGACTGGGATATATGTGTGGATTGCATTAAAGACAAGCAAACCAAACATATATCAAAACATCCAGCCACAAGAAGTAACACATTACTTGAATTAATACACACTGTCATCTATGGTCCTTTCGACGTTCCTTTTTGGGGCGGCGAAAAATATTTCATTACCTTTATTGATGACTTCTCATGATATGGATATGTTTATCTGCTACATGAGAAGTCTCAGTCAGTTGAAATCCTAGAGATGTTCATTAATGAGATAGAAAGACAGTTAGATAGAAAAGTAAAAATAGTGAGGTCTGATAGAGGTGGTGAATATTACGAAAAATTTGATGAAAGTGGACAACGTCCAGGTCCATTTGCAAAGTTTCTTGCTAGTCGAGGCATATGTGTACAATACATAATGCCTGGTACACCACAACAAAATGGTGTAGCTGAAAGGAGAAATCGTACTCTTATGGAAATGGTTAGGAGCATGATAAGTAATAGTACTATACCTTTATCATTGTGGATGCATGCATTAACGACCGCTGCGTATCTGCTCAATAGGATTCCTAGTAAGGCAGTTCCTAAGACACCTTATGAACTGTGAACAAGAAGGAAACCTAGTTTACGACACCTCCACGTTTGGGGTTGTCTGGCAGAAGTAAGGTTGTATAATCCACATGAAAAGAAACTCGATGCAAGAACCGTTAGTGGTTATTTCATCGGCTATCTCGAAAAGTCAAAGGGGTATAGATTTTATTGTCCTAACCATAGTACGAGAATAGTTGAGTCTGGTAATGCTCGGTTCATTGAGAATGGTCAAATCAGTGGGAGTGGAGAACCACGAAAAGTGGATATTCACGAGAATAGAGTAGAAACTACTCAAAGTCGAGTATAATTTGCTACATCAGACGTGATTCCACCGGTTATTATTCATGTTGTTGCATTACAAATACGCAACATACCGGAACAACAAATTAATGTTCCAATTCCACAAATTGAACATATTAATGATGAACCAGCTAATAATGATCAAGTTACAAATGATCAAGTAATGTCACAAAACGTAGCATTACGAAGGTCTGTAAGGCAAAGAAGACTAGCTATCTCAAGTGACTACGAAATTTACTCACTTGAACATAAATGTGACTTGAGCATTGATAAAGATCCAGGCTCGTTTAAACAAGCCATGGAATGTAACAATTCTGAAAAATGGTTCAATGCTATGAAAGAAGAGTTGAAATCAATGGATGACAACAACGTCTGGGAATTAACTAAGTTGCCAGGAGGTGCAAAGCAAGTGGGTTGTAAATGGGTCTTTAAGACCAAACGAGACTCACAAGGCAACATTGAAAGGTATAAAGCCAGACTTGTTGCCAAAGGTTACACTCAGAAGGATGGTATTGACTATAAAGAAACCTTCTCTCCAATTTCAAAGAAGGACTCTTTAAGAATTGTTATGGCACTGGTAGCTCATTATGATTTAGAGCTTCACCAAATGGATGTAAAGACCTCCTTTCTTAATGGTGACTTAGAAGAAGAAGTACATATGGACCAACCGGAAGGTTTTGTGACCACAGGAAAGGAACAGTTAGTGTGTAAATTAAGGAAGTCAATATATGGACTGAAGCAAGCTTCCTGAAAATGTTATCTTAAGTTTAATGATATCATTACGTCTTATGGTTTTGTAGAAAACACCATTGATCGGTGTATCTACATGAAGGTGAGTGGAAGTAAGTTCATAATATTAGTTCTATATGTTGACGATATTCTTCTTGCTGCAAATAATGTTGTTTTGTTATATGATGTAAAGAATTTTCTTTCTAATAATTTCGAAATGAAAGATATGGGTGAGGCATCCTATATGATAGGAATAGAAATATTCCAGGATAGATCACAAGGATTGTTAGGATTGTCTCAGAAAGGATATATGGAGAAAATATTAGAAAGATTTCAAATGGATAAATGCTCCGCAAGGATAGTTCCAATTCAGAAAGGGGACAAATTTAGTCTAATGCAATGTCCACGAAATGATTTGGAACGTAAGGACATGGAGTCTATTCCTTATGCGTCAGTAGTTGGGAGTTTAATGTATGCTCAAACATGCACTAGGCCAGATATTAGTTTTGTTGTTGGAATGCTAGGACGATATCACAGTAATCTTGGACTGGATCACTGGAAAGCTGCAAAGAAAGTCCTTAGATACTTACAAGGCACCAAGGACTATATGCTTACGTATAGAAAATCAACTCATCTTGAAGTGATAGGTTACTCGGATTCAGACTATGCCGGTTGTATAGACTCACGAAAATCCTCATTTGGATACATGTTCCTATTAGCTAGAGGAGCAGTTTCATGGAAAAGTGGAAAGCAGTCCGTCATTGCTACTTCCACTATAGAGGCAGAATTTGTAGCATGCTTTGAGGCTACAGTTCATGGATTGTGGATGCGAAACTTTATCTTAGGTCTTGGTCTTATCGACAATATTGTCAAACCATTAAGAATTTATTGTGACAATTCCGCAGCCATATTCTTCTCTAAGAATGACAAATATTCCAAGGGTGCGAAACACATGGATTTGAAGTATTTGTCTGTGAAAGAATAAGTGCAAAAACACAAAGTGTCAATTGAGCATATTGGTACCGATCTTATGATAGCAGATCCGTTAACGAAAGGCTTACCACCCAAAACATTTATTGGTCATGTTATAGTATTCAGATGTGTATATATACATATCAATGTCTTGCTCGAATTGTTATGAAACTTGTTGAATTCAATTACAGTCTTATGTTTTTGCTCACTTATTGGTTATCCACATTATGTTGTATACATTAATTATTATTTGTGAGATAACAATTACAGAATTACCCACTTAAAGTTTGTTGAGTTGAGTTGATTCTGTGATACATGGAAGGAATCAGGTTATATAACTTGTGAACGCCATGATCCCATCAGCTTAATTCTATTAAGGGTGACTTGATCGATTCCATGTATTGTGTGCACTTAAAGTTGTTGGATCGTCAAGTCGTAACATGTGCCAAGTGGGAGATTGTTAGACTATTTTATGTCCCATGTAACTTATTGTATTGAGTCCTATGAAACGCACCCAAGATAATGGTTATTGGGTATTACCGACTGGGTCTCAAATGGGTCACAGACCCTTTTCCTCTCTCTTCTAATTCCAAGAGACATGTCCTTTGGTCATGGTATATAAGTTGTAAAAACTTATGAAATGAGATTCATTCTTAACCATTGAGAAAAACAGAACGGAAGAAGACGAGAGGAAATAAACTCTTTCAAAGCAATCAATGTTTAACGAAGAAGCGATATGGATACGGGTACACAAAATAATTGTCAATCCTATAATAGTTTTACACGATGCACTGCTTGAATTTTTCCATTGTGCAAAGCCAAGTGCTTAGGAATAAACACAACTTGGTGTAGCTTACTTGCAAAGGACAGCTTGAAGTTCATCATCACCATCATAAAATCAACACAAAAATCACTAAATGTAATCTCAGTGAACCCATTTGCAGCAAAGAATTGTCCAACAAAACTCAGTTTGAAAGACATACTCTCGTCAATAATTGAGGCATCACAAGAACTTGTAACCAACAAGGCACCCAACAGTGAAATTTTTTGGAAAAGACAAGCTTTGAGTACTTTGCAACAGCTTGTATGTGCTTGTTCAAGAATCATCTCATATCTAATGGAATAACACGTGAGTTTTATAAGGAGGAAATGAACAGTATCAGGTTGGACCAGCTATTCATGAGATGTTATAGTCCTTGCGAGAAATTCCAAATACACAAACAAAGCATTAACTTGGTGACTGTGAAGTGCATCCAAGTAGTGAGATATAAGATTGCGAATGGAAGCATTGAAAGCAGCCGCTCTATGTCGCAACAACAAATCAAACTCTTCACAAGAAATCACTACATGAAATTGCAGACTAGAAATTAATTTCACACTGAAAAAATCAACTAGTGCATAGAATCGATGCAAACACTTAAATCCAATGAACTGAACTGACCAAACTATTGGAGCCTCATGTAGTGTTCTGTTGAAAACGATGGCAACTTCGATAACAACCAAGGTAACTAATTCGAATATTGTTTTCCAAAAGAAGGCAGCAAGCTTCTGGTCGTAACTAATATCAGTCACGAACATCCCAAAGTTGATCGCAAATGGCCACAGTTTAATAGCATGGAGGTCAGCAAAGACAAGTAATCGACAATCGAGCAATAGCTTTTAATTGACAAGAGAAATACTGGGATTAAAAGTCTTAGTTTGGAAAAAAGCATGAGTTAGGAATAAGTCATCAACTCCAACTTCAACTTGACTGTCTATATGAAAATATTTGCCTACATTTCTCAAAACGCGATGCGCATACCCGATACCGAATTCGAAACCAATTAGAAGAGCACGAGAAACATATCGTCCTCCGGAATCAAAACCTTTGAGAGCCACAAGAAGAGTATACTCATCAATCAAGTCACGAGAATTGTTCATTAGCTGCTCTTGTGAGTCAAGAGCATATAGATTCAAGCATATTAAATCCATATAATTGATAGTGAATAGCCCATCCGTCGGCAGAAGTCCAAGAGATATTTTGTCATTTGGAACAAGAGCGTCAAGTAACCCACTCACAGTCACCCATTTCACATCCAGGTTGCGTTGGAAAATTCTCGGATCAAAGGAATTACTTTCGGCGAAACCGGGATGTGGTTGCATCCAGCACAGAATAAGTAACATGGAAACCAAAAATGGCCTCTGTAGCTCTATAAACTCATTCAAATCAAAACTCAATCGATTTGCAACCAGAGAGTTAGATCCAAAATCAAAGAAATCACTGGGCAGCACATACAAAAAGCAGTTAATGGATGAATCAATAACACATTGAGTATCAAAAGCACATATAAACTCTCGATACTTACAGGTAGTGAAAGGATCCCACAAACTCATCAAGCAAGCAGGCTGAATTTCACCCGAAACTATCTCCTGAGACTGCATTTGGTTGTCTTCGAAATGGTTTGTTTCACTAACCGGTTCAAACTCCACAACTTGAGCACCATATTCTCTCGATGTAGAATTACTAAACATTGAACTCGGACTGTGTGTTGGAATCAAATCCTTGTTTGCATGAACAGGTTTAGTTTCCACTGGTGAAGAAATCACAGGTTCGGTATCAACGGTGTCCTCAGTTTTAGTGATTTTTAACGTCGGCATTTCATCGAACACCTCGGTTATAGCAACAAGACCGTAAACACCCTCCAAACTCGCTGTTGTGATGTTTTCCATTCGACCCGGCAGTTGATCAAACATTTCAGTAGGTCCATCAACTTGTTGTACGACTGCTGCAGCATCAAGAGAATTTTGGTTTGGGAGAGGAGGGAGGAGAGCTGAAAGCTGTTGAAGAAGAAGCTTTGTCTTCGAAACAATCACGGCGAAATCGTGGTGTAGTTGGAGCTGTGATTCGACGAGAGCCGCAATGTTATTCTCTAAAGCGTCGAGATGAAAGTCGTGTGGATGCTCTGCCATCTCTGCAGAGGCTCAATGAAAGCACCAATGTTGTGAATGCTAGTATAAACAGAGAACACAAGCCAAATATAGAGCAAAAGGGAACTATCTGGTGGACTGATATTGATTAAACAGTGGATTACAAAGTGTTCTTCAAAGGAAAATATGTAGCAACTAAGAGAAAGATTAGCTAGAAAGGGATGAGAAGAGGAAACATAGAGAATTGAGATGAGAAAGAGAGAGAATCTGCATAACCATTTTCATGCCCTTTTCCTTTTGCGATTCCTCGTATATATCTTGTGCGAACGTTGTGCAAAACCGACCCCATGGGCTCATTCATAACGGGCCCTATCGATTTATTGGCTCATTCATAACACTAACTCTACAAAACACAGTTTTCAACTAGAATCTATACTAACAAGAATACTAATAGAAAGAAAACAAAAAAGAGATGTATCTTAAAACAGGTTAGAGACGCCATCTACTCTTCATATCCTACAAGAGTGTGTTCCCAAGATTTTTGACAATCAAAATGGAATCAATCCAGTTTGTGAGCTCAATTGATATTTCTTCTCTTCTTGATTAGCAAAAATTCGATGGTTCCACTCTCTCCAAAAGAAATATATAGTAGAAGTGAATGCCACCTTATAAAGGATTACATTAGGCTTACTCTTCTTTGAGTTGTTTATGGCCCAATTAAGAGATTGCTCTCAAATATAGAGAGATCCAGTAACACAAGTAAGATCTTGCACCATAATGCCCTCGAAAAATTGCATAGGAAGAAGAGATGATTTCTATCTTCTAAGGCCATTTTTAAAAATCTTGATTTTATTTATTACAGTTAATATCATCAAGCTTTCATAAAAAAATCAAGAGTGAATGAAATGAGAAGATATAATTGAAGCATTTTAACTAGACACAACTGAAAATTTACAAGTGGATTAATTTTATTTCGAAAAGAGACATAAAATTGAGGTGTATTTATATATAAAGATATGACTTATAATTTATTATCTTAAAATTTTGAATTAAGATATTATCTGAATTATACAAAGACTCAATTTCATTCCCTTTTTTTAACCCTCTCGAAACTCTTTACCAAAGCATTACGAGTATTATGGATTGGAACATGTGACAATATCTCTATATCTAATCCTAGTTTAAAAAAAAAAGAAGCACAAATATAATGATTCTAAATTTTACAATAATAAACTTATTAAATTATTTTCTTTAAATTTGTTTATTCTCTAGGCAAAGAACACCCTAGACAAACTAGGAACAAGGTATTAGACTATTGGGAAATTGGGACATGGTTTAATATCGACCATAGCGGAATAATTAGACTATTGGCAAATCAGGACAAGGTTACTTTAATTCTATAAAATAATTAACATATAAATTATAATAAGGCTTGAATCTTAATTCATATCTTATTTTTAACTTGATCCTTTTCTTGTCGTATCCCTAGAACCATTTTTAAAACTGGTTCATCTCAATCATCATAATTGCACAAGTGTTCAACTTCTAACAGTATCCACAAAACAAATTGAGAGAACTATATAACTTTTATAAAGAGGGCTAACTGAATAAATGCTAGCTCATTTAAAGCTTAAGCCTATTTATAATAGATTCAGGACATTTTAATAATTTAATTAAAATTAAATTCTAATTTCAATAAAATTTAATTAGAATTATAAATAATTTAAATACCAATTATCCCCAAATAAGATCTAATATCTCATATTAATCTATATTTATTTAATATTTAATATTTAATTATAAAGTTTATCAAACTTTACAATCAAGTCTAACTTAATTAAAATATTTTTACTCTCTTCAATATGTTCCTTATATGAGGCCTATTATGTTCCCAAATATGTTAATAATGTATATAAATTATAATCTTAAATCATATTTATGATTAGATAAATTAAACTCCTTTAATTTTTTAAATTCTCTAATTAAACAATTTATATTTATAGATCAAGATTGACATCTAGCAACACATCATGAGCACCTAAATATTTAGAAATGTCAAAATAGTTTTGACTAATCTCTCTGTGCATTTTTTTTTGTATAATTCAATCCTTTCATCATACAATATTTCGATTAGATATAGAATATGAAATTAATGTCTACTTTATTTTGAATCCAATCATATTAGTTCTTTTCCATTAGCTATCGATTCAATTAATGACAGTTGTAAATTATTTAAAAAATGTCATTTTACTTTGGTCAAGTATATCTCAAATTAATACTAATCGAGAATAACAAAACATTCTCTCTAATTACTTTAGGTTGCTGAATTATATCTTGATCACTCAACTACCTTCGTATAGTTCATGCTTTAATAACTACCGCCTGAACTATCCTGAACTAGAACAAGTCATTAGTAGTATCAAAATGTAGCAATCTCTAAGATAACTTTGGATTTCTCATATGAGGTCAATTCATTGAACTTGTTCTCTAACAAACACCCACATATTTATTTAAGTATCTCTATACTTTAGCCTATGAAATCGATTACTTCTTTTATAAGGAAAAACATGACGTGTGCTAGTCTTTTTACGTTCTATTAATGTCTAGTCTTAATATAACAATGACTAAGAACAATTTAGGGATAATACATAAATGCAATATGAATCTTATAATTATAATTTCATTTACCATATATAATTATCCCATGGACTTTATTATATACATCTAAATATGTACGAGATAAAGAATGGAATTATTTTGTCACTTAACTACAACCAACTGATTGGTTGTAAGACATAAACCAACAATTTTTCACTTACATTAAGCCAGTCGTTTAAGTATCTTATACCAAATCACCATATGACGATCATGCTACTGCTGACGCAGTACAAGATTCTTTATCGTGAGCACTTGCTTACATTTTACAATTTTCATCTTAATTATCCTTATAATTAAGAAAAATTTTCCTAAATAAATCCTTGAATCTTTGATGAGACCTTAGCTCCTTTTACATGCCTAATGGCTCTAATGTTCTATAGTACATTACTGTTTTCAATAATGCAAGAAACTATATGTAGTTCAATACCCAATTAATCATTTTCACTAAATGAAAAATGTATTGTGGCTTAATTAGCAACCATTGCCATATTGGAACATTTCCAATCATAAAACGATATTGTTCTAAGTAAATAGACCTTAATCAGATTTACTTATAAAGTTAATATCCTTATAACTTTAAACTCAAATATCAACTCATGTATATAATAATGGATATCTTTAATACTTCAAAAGTATCAAATATCTCAAATACTAAACTTCTTTAGTACATTATCTATGTATTTGGACTTAGAATACGCAAACAACTTCCAATTTATCTCTATAAATCTAATTCTCATAATTAAGTTGTTACATTTTCATATCCAACAAGACTTGTTTTTGGACAATTATATTTTTAAAATTAAAAGATTATAATTATTATTCTTTCTATTAGTAGTACGTCTCTGCGCACTCCCACTAAAGAGCATAACTATACTCTCACTAGCCTTTTTGTAGACATGATAAGTTCACAATCATTTACAAAACAAGCTCTTTAAATTCATCATAAAAGTGAATCTTTCAATGTCTCGTAGCCTTTCAACTATACATCAAATGTATTATCATAGACACTACTTCTAATTGGATGTATTGTTATGAGATTTGAACTTTTCAAATTTCATCTTACTCCCACTACTTATCCTAAAAACCATTCTCTTATAAGTATACATTGAAACAAATAATTTGTTCAATAGGTCTTTAAGATTATATCCAATCTTTTGGATATCTTGTAACCTTTTTATATCCAATTTAATTCTAAACTTAGTAGATAATACATGTTTCAACTAAGCATCATGTAGCGCCCCCTTACCGTAGGCTACGCACCGGAACGCCCGTAGGTCATTCCGATACATAACGCATGATACGGGTGCACTACGATTCGATCATTTCTATAATCCACATGGCATCAATCAAATAAAATTGTAATATCAGATTCACTTAAATTTTTAAAACCAAAAGATACTTCTCATTTCATTTCTTAAAAAACATAAGTTCACAATTTTCTCTGATTACAACTGTACAAAACCAAAAGGGACTAAAATAACTCCTAACTAGGTCATCTCCAAAAGATCCCAACTGACCGACCTGTGGGCCATACTCCTCTCGCCGGCACTCACACAGCAGGAAAAGTCTCGCTAAGTGGAGCTAGGAGTCATCTATCGCGATCCTGAAAAATAATTGCAATGTTGGGTGAGTGATAGGATTGAATTATCTTATATTTTCTTATGCATTTATATGAGATTTCAATCCTATTTTATTGATAAAATGTTCAATTTGTGTTGATTATGAGGTTAGATTTATTGATATATTTTTTAGATCAAAAAGAGAAAATTTTCTAAAGCAAATTGGAGCACAATTATTTTTCAAGTTTTTTTTTTAAGAAGAAAAAAAAAAGAAAAAAATTAATAATACCAAGGATTATGGGCTGCGTTTCACGCGTTCTTGTCGTGAAAGGCAAGAATAACAGTAACGCTGCGTTTAGGGCAAATTACAACGTAGTAACGCCACGCCTTGACGTTGCGTTGCAGCGTCTTGCGTCAGCATCTTTGCGTTAAGCCTTGATGTCTTCTTGCGATGTACATCGCGTAAAATGCAGTGTGCTGCGTTGGAGAGTTAACGCATGAGAGGGTTTTTTACTCTAAAATTTTAATTGTCTTGTCCAGCAACAGGAACGTGAAGACTACGGCGCTTGAAGAGAAGCAGAGGAAGCAGCTGCAGAGATTGGAGAAGCTCCAGGTGTTGGCGCAAGCGTGGAAGGCTACGGCTTGGAGAAAACAAGAACAGCGTAGGAGAAAACTCACGCAGTCACGCAGAGCACATGAGCAAGGAGAATTAAATTGTCAAATCGGTGAACAGTAACAGGAAGGTGACATTGTTGCGTTGAAATCAATTGAGGGCAAAATCAAAGGGGTTTTTGGCTAGGCATGAAGATGGAGATTAAAGTTATTCATTGGAAAATACTTATGAAGAGCTAAACATCCCGACGCCGGTTCGGAGGTAAAATCGATGCCGACGACCCGGGTTAAGTATTTTTTTAATTAGTTTGTTGTTTCTTTCTCTCGTTAGGAATTGATTGTGTTATCCTGCTTTAATTGATTTGGGTATTATGTATGGATAATCAGATTTTTGTTATTATTCGTTTATTTATGTATGAACCCTTTGGGTATTTTTAATTGGTGATTTTAATGCATTCATTGAATCGTTAATTTCAAACCCATTGCTAGAATTTCAATTTAATCCGCAATTGTTATGTTGAAATGAAATTATTTTTGCATGATTTTTTCAGGTTTGATCAGACTATGAGGTTGTTGCCGTTTTTCATCAAATGCCTAATTAAACTTTCATTTATTTAATGCATGTTGATTGTTTCTTAATTTTAACACGCATTTTTATTGAGGTTCAATGATGGTACCATTATTTTGTGCAATTTTCATTTTTTTATTGCATGTTTTTATCTTGTTTTATCATTAGCTCAAAATTTCAAATGTTTCATTTCAGCATATTGAAGTTCGACAATAAATTTCAGTCTGAGAAAGACGAGTCCATATTATTTTTATTTTTCATTGTGTTTTTAATTAGAGACACAAGAATTTATATTGCTTCATTAATCCATTTTCGATATTTTACAACTTTAGCATGTAATTGGTCAATAGTTTTTTAGAGAAAGTTTCATTTCAACTTTGCAACTTAACATGAAATCACATTTTGATTTCATGCGCTGCATTTTTGCTTTCATGATGCATCAATTTTTGTAACTGTGTTGAACCAATTTTTCTCAAAAGAAAAAGCAATTCATCATTTCAAGTTGTTCATACAATTTATTTTGAGAATGCCATTAATTGATCCATTGTGATCCGTTTCATGCAGATGCAGCTGTCACAGTCATGTCGTTCATCGCCATTAAACGTGACAATTCATCATAATGCTTCAGTCAGTCAGCGTTGTTCATAATCAGTCGATTCGTTATTCACAAATCAAATTTTATTTTAATTTTTTTATTTAAATACTCAATCCAAAACCGTTTAATTTCATACTATTTACGCTTTTATTTTTTTTTTTTTTTTTTTTTTTATTTCAAAATCCAAACCCCCATTAAAGTGTCAACACCGATTAATTTCTTTTCATAATGGGGTTTTGGATTTTGAAATAAGAAAAATAAAATAAAACTAACTAATAAAACAAAGTAAAGAAAACATGCAAAATGATAATTACGGGGAATTCAAGAGGATCCTGCTCGTTGGTTCAATCTCTACTACACACCGACTAAGCATATTTTATTAATTTGTTGTTCTTTAACCTCTCATAGAAATTATTAATCGTGGATTAAAATTAACCCGAAGTTTTCCTTAGGTTTTGTTTAATCAAGATACGATCGTTGATTAAACCTAACCACCCAACAACCTAGGATACGATCTCTAGATTTAATTAAGAGTATTATTTAATTAGGAAAACCGATTAATCAAGACAACAACCACAAACGCCGTCATTTAACCTAGTCATGTTATCCCTAATGATTACTTAATTATTAGTCGTTACAAATGAATTTCAACATAATAATTACGGATTAAATTGAAATTTAGCAATGGGTTCGCAATTAGCAATTCAATGAACGATTAAAATTATCAAATCACAAAACCCAATAGATTCATACACAAATAACCAATAATAACAAAATTCGATTATTCATACATAAACCCAAATCGCTAAAATCTGATAACACAAACAATTTCTAATGAGAGAAAGAAACAACAATAATAATAAAACCACTTAACCCGGTCATCGGCCGATTTTACCTCCGAACCAAGATCGAGACGCTTAGCTCTTCATGGGTCTTTCTCGATAAATTGCTTCAACTCCTCATCTAATGTCCTCACTTAAATACCCTTTGATTTGCTCTTCACGCAGAAGTTTAATCTCCATCGTAGCTTTGATTTGACGTAATAAGACGAAGGAGCTTTATTATTCTCCACTGCTCACGCATCGAAAAGCCCCGACTATTGCTTCTCACCGCTCGCTACCAGAGGTTCCATCGCGCCAGTTCGCTCGCTGTGGTTTCACGCCTAACGCAGCCCAAATACCGCTACTCTCTCGCTTTTATTCTTCTCCGCAGGACTGCTCTTTTCCCTATGACAAGACAATTAAAATGTGAGAGTTTAAAACTTCCTCCTGCATTTCTAGAGAAAACGCTATGCAAAGAAGAATATATGTCGCTTTTCACGCAAAGAACGCCATGGAAACAAACAGAAGCAAATGTTCACGCCGCCAGCAATGCTCACGCTTATTGCGTTGTCATGAACGCCAGATGAAACGCAGCATACGCCTAACTCTTTTTTAAATAAATTATGCCTTAAACTTGAAAAATAATTGTGCTTCAATTTGCTTTAGAAAATTTTCTCTTTTTGATCTCAAAATATATCAATAAATCTAACCTCATAGTCAACACAAATTGAACACAAATTGAGCATTTTATCATAAAAATAGGATTGAAATCACATGTAAATGCATAAGAAAATGTAAGATACTTCAATCCTATCAAATACCCCCATATTTGATCCTTGACCGTCCTCGGGCAAATCTTCAAAATTAAGCTCATGACCCAAAACATTTACTCACTTCTCATATTTTCCAAGATAATATAATCATAAGTAAAGATGAATAACTTTCAAACATCATAGCAAGAAATCAACATTCTAAGCTTTTACTCATGATCAATCAACATTCAATATCTTCAAAAACTGAGCAATCTAATGGTAGACTTGAAAAATGTATTTAACTAAAATATATCCAAGGGTACACTCAACACCATTCATGATCATGACAATCCATAACTTTGCATATCATTTCATTTCTCCACCACTAATGTTCACATGCAAAATCATGAATCAAAGTACTTTTCAAGGTTGTAATGTGGGTAAGGATAAGGTGAGATATATTTGGGTCAAGTAGCATAAAAGCCATCAAAGCTAGTGAAACAAAAGTAACACTCAATCAAAAACTGGGTACCGTCAGTTATGACAAATGCAACATTTCTATATCACAACCCCATTCAGCTCTCACACACAAACCACATGAAGCATATACTAATCCAAAGGAATCACTCATACAATTTATCTCAATGAAATAACAAGAGTGAACCTTTCAAGCAAACCTCAACCTCACATTCAACATTCTCAAATAACTCAATCATTACAACTCTAGGAAGATGCATAAATCATTAACAACTTTTAAACACATATACAATTCTTCCTTGATAATTATTTTCAATAATTTCTTTTTCGTTTTCTTTTTCTTTTCTTTTTTTTTTTTTTTTTTCTTGTAAAAATTAAAATAAACTACATCAACATGAGAATCTCAATGATAAGATATAAAATAGCATCCCAAGATTATAACCAACCCTTACATATATACACCCCCACACTTAGAATTTTGTATATCCACAAACTCAACAATCACAAATGTTCCACTAGCTTTACGACTTAGGTAGGACATTTGGTTAAGTTTAAAATCATAAAATGTGGTTTATACAAAAAGAAAGGTTAAAGCTCAAAGGGGTTTATCAAGGAAAAAATCATGTCAATAGGGTAGGTCATTTGGCCAATGTAGCTTATGAAAAACAAAGAATGCCTAATCATATTCATGTTAATGCATGTGATAAAAATATGGTCTTGAATAGAAATTCAACGCAAAATCGGGACGTACATGTCATGAAGGTCACACGTTATCAAAAGGCAATGAGACTAATAAAGAGGTGTCAGTCAAATACGGCTCAAAATCTCACCGACTTTGTCTACCATTAGTCACTACTCTTCTAATGATAATGCATATTGACCAATCACAAGAGCAAAAGTACATGCTAAAGTTGCTATGAAATTATCCAGTCAATCCACGCTCCAATCATGATTATATAATCCTAGAACCAATAGAAAATGAGAAAATGTTTGTTTCATTTGTTTTATTCTTTCTCTCATTTTGATTGAAAACTGAAAAAACAAGTAACACAAACAAATTCAAAAACACACATGCAAATAAAAAGTAATGCAAAAATGTAAAGGAAAAGAAATTTACTTCCCTTGGGTTGCCTCCCAAAAAGCGCCTTTGTTTAGGGTCGCTAGCTCGACTCCTTTTCTCCTCACGTGACAAAATTATGATCTTCATGTATCATATGCGGCTTCTCTACGTGAGGTAATTCCGGATAGGGTTTTAGTTGATCATCATCCTCCTTCAGTATCTTCCCTATCCTTAGCTTCTCAATTTTGACCGAGTCCATACAATCTAGAAATATTTCGAACATCTCTTCACCTTTTTCTTCATCATTCAATTCCTCCAATCAGAATGTAAAGGTAAAGAGTTAGTCTCAAAAATAATTATGGACTCAAGATTTACCTCCGAGCTAAAAGATATGTCCTTCAGGGCTTCGAGCCCTTTTTACTTCTTCGACACAAACAATTGCTGAGGATGGACCTCAAAATTTTCAAACTCCTCATCACTTAGCAAATTTTCCATACAGACTTCAATTGGGAACACCTCGTTAATGCTACGCGCTCCTCTTCGCTTTGTAATTCTAGTGATCAAGGCTTATTGCCATCCGACCCATTAGGTTTTCCTCCTCCGTTGGTGTGCTCTGTCTCTTATACTAATTCTTGCATTTCGCCGCATCTCCCGCTGACTTGCTATAATTTCCGAAAATCCCGTGCAATTGCAAGTTGAAGCAATAAGTTTCGAAGAATTTCTTCTAAAGATGCACCCGAATCAAATTGGCTCTCCTGATCTGGGACCAAGTGTTTTCTAAAATTCTCCATTCTTCTCGAAGTGTAAGTATTATCCCGCAATGGCAACATCAACACTTCCAGAGATGGACCAGAGTGTGATAGTAAGCTTCGTCTCGTGACGAGAATTTGCAGTGCCCCGCAAACTATCATGGAAGTAATTCACTGATTATCCCATCCATAACAAAAGTTAGGTTGATCAGTCCAAACATTGTCATAGAATGAGAATATGAATTATAAAAGAAATTACTCCATCCATAACAAACTTTTTTTCAAACACAAAATAAGAAAATGGAAAGATCACCAAATAATGTAAAAGAAATTAATCACTTAACAATATATACAAAACACCAATTAAATCACAAACAAAACTAAAACACCACACTCCCTAAGAACGGCGCAAAATTTGACCGCGTCGTAACGCTAGTCAAAATTAATTAACTAGACTACTACCGTAGCAAAAAGCATAGTCTAGGTCCATCCCACAGAGAGTGTGTAAAGTTTATGAAATGAAATTAATCTGTTGACACTAATGGGGATTTTGGATTTTGAAATAAGAAAATAAAATAAAACTAACTAATAAAACAAAGTAAAGAAAACATGCAAAATGATAATTATGGGAATTCAAGAGGATCCTGTTCGTTGGTTCAATCTCGCCTACACCCCGACTAAGCATATTTTATTAATTTGTTGTTCTTAACCTCTTATAGAAATTATTAATCGTGGATTAAAAATTAACCCGAAGTTTTCCTTAGGTTTTGTTTAATCAAGATACGATCGTTGATTAAACCTAACCACCTAACAACCTAGGATACGATCTCTAGATTTAATTAGGCAAGAGTATTACGTAATTAGGAAAACCGATTTATCAAGACAACAACCACAAACGCTCGGGTCATTTAACCTAGGTCATGTTATCCCTAATGATTACGAATCATTAGTCGCTACAAATGAATTGCAACATAACTTTTACGGATTAAATTGAAATTCTAGCAATGGGTTCGCAATTAACAATTCAATGAACGCATTAAAATTATCAAATCACAAAACCCAATAGGTTCATACACAAATAACCGAATAATAACAAAAATTCGATTATTCATACATAAAACCCAAATCAGTTAAAATCGGATAACACAAACAATTTCTAATGAGAGAAAGAAACAACAATAATAATAAAATCACTTAACCCGGGTCATCGGTGTCGATTTTACCTCCGAACCGGCATCGAGACGTTTAGCTCTTCATGGGTCTTTCTCGATAAATTGCTTCAACTCCTCATCTAATGTCCTCATTTAAATACCCCTTTGATATGCTCTTCACGCAGCAAGCTTAATCTCCACTGTAGCTTTGATTTGACGAATAAGATGAAGGGAGCTTTATTATTCTCCACTGTTCACGCCCGAAAGCCCCCGACTATTGCTTCTCAACGCTCGCGCTGTAGGTTCCACCGCCCAAAGGTTGCCACACTGCGTGGCTCACGCCTAACGCAGCCTCAGCCGCATTACTCTCTGCGTTTTTATTCTTCTCCGTGTGACTGTTCCTTTTCCCTATGACAAGACAATTAAAATGTGAGAGTTTAAAACTTCCTCCTGCGTTTCTAGAGAAAACGCTGCTTGGCGTTCATATTTGTTAACGCAAAGAATTGCAAGATGAAACGCAGCATATGCCTAACTTTTTTTTCTAAAATAAATTATGCCTTAAACTTGAAAAATAATTGTGCTCCAATTTGCTTTAGAAAATTTTCTCTTTTTGATCTAAAAAATATATCAGTAAATCTAACCTCATAGTCAACACAAATTGAGCATTTTATCATAAAAATAGGATTGAAATCACATGTAAATGCATAAGAAAATATAAGATACTTCAATCCTATCAGTGAGTTTGCGAACTCAGCGAGAAACCATCATCGATGGTCCACCCAACTCATGCATATACAAATAGTTCACATTATAGCATACAAGAACATATTCAGAAAATCATTTGCATTCAATTACACATTTATAAGGCATTTCATGCATATGTGACACTTTTCATTTATTACGCTGTTGTTGACCGCATACCGAGCTCATTTACGTTGAGTCAGTGGCTCTGAAAACATTGGGCTTGAAGCCCTGATACGTTGAGCATAAAGCTCTGAAAATCGTTGGGCACGAGGCCCTGTGCGTTGAGCTTAAAGCTCTGAATACGGTGGCTGCTCCGGTCACAACTGTCATTATTTGATCATACTTTTATGCATGAATGCACATGTTCCAAATTTTACTAGTCGTGTCACAATCTAGTATCACCTATCCAATTTGCATTCAGAACCAATTAATAACAATTTATGCACAATTAGCACTTCTATATGAATTCCAATTATTTCGAACACCTGTGGTCCGAAATCAATCAAAACAAGCACACGTAATCCTTCCTTGACTTCACATGGCATAGGTGCATAAAATGTAACACCTAAAGGTTGAGAAACTAACTAGGTTACTCACCTCTAACTTCCGAGCTACTGCCGGGAAGTCTCCGCTGCGTCAGAGGATCGACGCTCCACTTGAACCTCTATAACAATCAGAATATAGATAACATTACTAATCATACCAATTTCAAGAATCAATAATGCATATGCATCGAATAAATTTCGTACTATACATATTATGACATTTCCGACTGCAATTCTCGAGTCTTCTCAATTCAATTCTTTCACTCTTATTGATAGCAATTCCTAATACCATAATTCAATTCACTAAATTCGGAACTCCCAAAAATCCAATTCCAAATCATAGGAACAAAATTGAAATCGAAATCAAACTCGCTATTTAATAACCATCAAGTTCTGAGAATTTTTGAAATTGATTCAAAAATTCCGTTCTCTTAAATTTATATTTCTTAGTCTCCAAATTGCAATAAATCCAGAACCAATTGAATAGGAATTCAACCTAAAAAATTTTCCTATTAAAAGCATCTCAATCGGACCATTTGGGCGTCCTCGCCGCGGCGCAAGGTCGCTCACCGCGGCGAGACCCATGCCCTCGTCACGACACACGCGAGAGGCGCCCCGCGGCGTGATTGTTGAAGCTCGCCGCAGCGTGCACTTTCGCCGCGACGTGTGATGAACACGTCGCGACATGCGAACCCAGAATCACGCCCGAAACCCAGAAATTCTCAGATCTTCTGGTTTAAATCCATTTATTTCAGTTCAGATCACTCCTAAACAACTTTCTATACTAAACCCAACTCATTTCTAACCTCAAATCCATCTAAAATCAATTGTCTTACAATTACCCAAATCAAAATCAACATTTTCTCAAAACCTACATCATCCGAAAATTCTAAATTCATAAACAATTTATAACTTAATTCTATGATCAAATCAAATAACTTAAAACATAAAGAAGAAGAACTTACTTGTTTTGAACCTTCAACCTTTCACAAATCACCAAGATATTTCAAATCCTCAAGCTAAGCACACCCACGATTTTTCACTTCAAACCAACACCAAATCCATTTTTCTCCATTCCAAGGCTTAAGCTAGGTTAACAAGAATGATTGGAGCAATTTAAAGGAAGGAAATGGAAACAACGAGCAAGGATAATGATGGATCACGGAGGAGAAGAGAAGAAGGAATGAAATTTTCTTTCAAAAGCAAAGAGGATTGTGAGAGCCAAGTTTAAAAGTTAGGGTTTCAATATATGGGATTTAAAGCTAAGGGCATGTTTGGCAATTCATTTGCCACATGCACAAATCTCAGGGTCTAAAAATTCGATTCTTATTCTAATTTCTCACGAATTTTGCAATGATTATAATTAATAAATCCTCAAATCATAACTCAAATTATCTCACGCCAATTTCCAATCGATTTCGGAACCGAAATCCAATTAATCAGTCATCTGGTCAGATTTTCGGTCCGGACCCGTAACTCTAAAAATTCCCGAAAAATTCCTATAAATCCTCAAAATTAGAAAATACATATTCCTATACTCCAATTCCAATTTTCAAACCCCTAAATTCGATTTTCACTCCAATTCCATTTCTTAAAACCTAATCTGTACAATTAGCACCTAATTTTCCAATTTACACCATCAAGTCGGGAAATTGTCATATATGCATGTACATTCATATGCTTATGCAATATTAATTATTTATCAACATTTATAAAGGCTAAATGCATATGCAAATCAAATTATGCATGCACCCGAACTTAATCCATCCAAATTACCAATATGCCCTTTACATTGGTAACGGGATGTTACACATCACATCCTTAAATCATTAAATTTGACTCTTTGAAAGACTTAGCATTTCATGCCTTATATGAAATCTTGCTAATTCATCTAATTAGAACATTTGAAGGTAAGTCGTTGTACTAGACATCAATATAGAAGAAATAAATATTGCATTATACAATATCTCATATTGTATATTTCTTCTTATATAAAACTAATACTGCTGTTGTCTGCAACCAAATTCAAAAGAAATCACTTCCATTAATACAATTTAATGTATTAATGGTAGGTGGATATCGTTCCCATGAGAAATTTTTATCGGTAAAGGTTAGCGAGCTTAAACTAAAACAAAGTAACGAATTGGGGGGGGGGGGGTTAATTCATGAAAAATTAAGGAAAAGTATAAAAAAAATCATAAATAAAAAGAAATACTTGGATCTGAAATATAATGGGAAATACCTTGATTTTTGGGTCACCGATGTTATCACGTTAAAATGGATCCTCGATATAAAATTTCAGTCTTTAACAAACATTCATTGGGGATATTTTCTTTTAAGTTTAATGACTAGAAACATGTATTCTAGCATTTTTATTAAACAACAACCTAGATATGATCATAGATTTAATTTAATAATAACTTTATGAATCAAGAAACCAATGAGCAAACGAAATACATGTATGACATGCAATCAATCAAGTGAATATTTCCTTAGAATTTCCGACTCTAATGTAAAGAAGGTAATCTTAATTGCTACTTGTGATTAACAAAACTAAATGTCATATTTCGTTAATCTAGCTATTGAACAAATTAATCCTTAGTTGCGCACCTAGAAATCAACCAATTCAATTAGAAAAAGTAATTCAGAAGATATTCATGTTCATCAACAACGTAAACTTTATTGAAACATCTCACACATAATAACGGATAACACGAATCTCCTCAACCAAAAAAAGAAGTTTAGCTATTCATAACGAAAATAGAAATCAAAGAAATAAAATCATAACAAGTCTCCATCCCTGATCTTTCTTGAAGAATACAAAAATATGGAAGAAAAGATGCAGAAAATGTGAAAAGACTGAAGAGAAAAAATGCAGAAAACAAAAATCTATCTAAAACCTAGTCAAGCTGCGTGAACAGTAATCCTCCCTCTTTTTATGCTTGTTTTTTCAATTTCCCTCCTATCTTTCCTTAATTCTCGTCAGATAATGTATCCCCTAATTTCAGTTGGTCAATCTCCTTGAAAGATGGCAATATAATCTTTAAAGATTGTGAGAATCTCGAATTTGAATCTTGAAAATTGATCTGCAGATTTATTCCATCCTTAGATATGTCTATACTTAGTCACTGAATTGTTGTCAAACTTGGAATTTCGGATTTTTTTCATTCTTTTGCATCTTTTTTATTCAATTTTGTCTTTAAGGTGTTGAAAATCATTTGCAAACAATTATAAGTCAATTTCATTAATTTTGAATAATAATTTCAACACATTAAAGAGGATTAAGTACAAAATAAGTGCAAATTAATGACTTAACAAATTCCCCCACACCAAACTTTTTGCTTGCCCTCGAGCAAACATGTCAAACCACTACACTCAATCAATTCATCCTTCATAAGATCAAGTGTACACAATCCATTAACTTGGGCCAGTAAAAATTAAGTTGCAATACACATCATAATCGCTTTTCACCAATGCAAATAAACGAAATCAAAATAAGACATCTTTGTTCAAAAGCAAACATTAAATCAACATGAATTCTTCTCACTGATTTCACTCTTACACTTAAGTGTTTGAGGGCAAAGTGTTTCTCTCAAATCTCTCTCTAACATGTTGCACTACCATAGGCTTGCAATTTCACCAGTTATCATTCATTCAAATCACATGAGCTAATAGATCATAAGGACTTTATTCAGGGTTGTAATAGGGCTAGGTTCATAAGTAAGGTAAAAATATTGACAAAGGTTAATCACAAGCATTCAGAAAGTACCAAGTAAAAAGAGACACTCTATTTCAAATTCTAAGCTAAACATGTGACATGAAAGATAACTACTCATACTAACTAATGCTACTATGCTTTATTCTTTTTCTTTCTTTTCACTTTTTTCTTTTGCTGATTTTTTCTTTCTTTCTTTCTTGCTGATTCTTTTTCTTTTTCCTTTTTCCCTTTTCTTTTCTTTTCTTTTCTTTTTTTTGGATAATGCTAAGAATAAAGGAAAACAATAAATAAAAAATAATAAACTCATGAATAGTAGTTCCTATAAAAATATATGAGAACACAATATAGAACAAAAGTCCCAAATTACTCAATGCTTCATTCAACTTGTGATACGGTAAGGCTAATAGGGTTTTTGGGTTTCAATATGAGGTGATTAATTGAAAAACAAGGTTAAAGGCTCAAACTTGTTTGCAAAAGGAAAATAACTAGGTGGGTGGTCATTTTTAAGCTAAAGGGTGTAAAAACAAGAAAGGTCTTAATCATTTCTATATCCTATGTGATCAAACAAATTCAAACTGGTTCCATGCAAGTTCTGAAGGCAACATAAATAGAAGAGCATCAAACAATTCAAAGACATAGCATGACATAAAGGTGATGTCATTTAGGCTCGAACTTCGCTCAGAGGTTTAATTCAAGAATTCACCTTAATTCTACAATTTACCTCATCACTCAGATGTCAAAATTTTGACTAAGTCTATGAGATCAGTTATTGCAATTAATCAACATGATTCACCGTAAAACTTACTTAGCCCAATTTAATTTCGTGCATATACCCAATCTCATCGAAACTACTATGACAAAGCTTCATGGCTTAACATGCACAACCATACGTAAAAAAATCAACAAAACACACAAAACTGAAAATTTTCACACCAAAAGTCCAATTCTTTACCCCACACCTAGACCAACATTGTCCTCAATGTTAAAGAAACATAAAAATAAAGGAAAAAGTTAAAGAAAGCTTCTCTATTTTGGAATTACTAAAATCAAGGTGTTGGCAGATGTGGAAGAAGGTGGTTCGGTGGTGTGGGGAGTGGGCTGTGATGGAGAAAAATTAGCAACAAATTGTATGCGTGGGTAGCCTGTGTGAGTCACTTTTCTTCCTGGGCATTGTGCTAATTCCGTGGAAGACCAACTGCAAAAGAGGTAAACAATAACGCAAATTCAAAAGTACAAGTTAGGGTAGATTGAGTGAGTGGACAAGAAAGGCTAGGAGTTTCGTGAGTGCGTGGTGGGCAAATGGGAATGATAGGCTAAAATGGGTGGGAGATTTGGCAACTGAAGATTGAAAGTTGAAAAAGAAATTAGGGCAAAACAAAAGAGGGAAAATAGAGAGGGAAAAAGGGGGGTGGCGGGAGACAGCCAAAATTCCACATTTTTTGTTTTTTTAATTTTAAAAAGAAAAGATAAAAATTAAAATCACAGTAATAAAAATGTGATTTGCAATTATTTTTCAGGACTCAGAAGAATACCCCGTTAGGCAACGAGAGTATGATATCTGCTGGTTAGTAGGGAAGTGGTCGGGATTAGTTCGTGTCTGCATTAGGGTATTTTATTTTTTTCTGAATTTTTGTATTACTGATTTGGACAATTTGTAAAGTCAACAGATTGGAATAAATTGTATTTATGAAAAGGGCCCCGAGGCCATTGAATTGTTTATGCAAATTATTTTCCGCGTAAATTATCATGTGTGTGTGTATGTGTTAAAGGAAAAAAATTATACTGAGTTTTGACTGATTGATGTAGCACGCCGCCCTCGCGGGGCACGGACTCGCATATCACCGTAATGTCAGGTTCGGGTCATGCAGGAGTGGGGTGTTACAGCTACACCATCATTTAAGACTCTCATTCCACATACGTGAGAGCTCTCTCTCTTAAAAAAAATACTCTCCACTGCAGCCCTCACAAAAACTGTTACTCTCCACTCACGTTGAAGTCAAGCAGGAGGGGGGCGTTAAAAAGGGCTTAACAAAAGAAGCAGGAGGTGGCATTAACACTCACAAGTTGGCAGCTGGTTAGAGAGGAAGGAAGTGCATAAGTAACGTGATTAAGGGTGGACCAAACACTTAGAAAAACATTCCATACTCTCCACTAAGCAGCTGGTGGCATGAGCAACGTTGATGAAGACATTAAAGCAGCTACATTGAACCTCCATTGGACATACAACGTTGGCAGCTGGTGAATTGGATAGGAAGGCACGATGACTCCTAGCTGAAGGGAGGAAGAACACATGTTGAAGCATGAGCTGTTCACACCTAGATGCTGTGTAGAGGAGAGCAGCTAAGAAGACTCCCCACTTTAACAGCTGATTGGTGAAGCGTGTGGCAGCTGGTGGAGATCAAAAGAAATTAGTAACTAGTGGAGAAAAAAGTGAAGGAAGGAAGCAGCTGCATGGAGCACCCCCAAAACTCTACACCAACATGTTCCTCTCTTTATGGTGTAACGTAAGTGTAAGGTGTGTGAGAAGTAAGGAACTTGTGGAGAACATGTACAACGGTGGCTGAAAGAAAGAAGACACGTTGAGCTAGAGTAGATGAAGCAATAACGTTACAGCTGGTGGACGTTGAATGAAGAAATAAGCAGCTGATGGAGAGACACACGCAAGGCAGCTGGAACAGCCATGTTGAAGGCCAAGAGATAAGGCAACTGGTGGAGGAGGACGTGCATGATTAAAAGCAGACAAAACTTTATTTGTCACATCAGCTATAGTAACCTAAGAAGGGGGTGTTTTAAATTTATTTTCTTTATTTTATTTCTTATTTATTTTAATAGTGTGGTTTTAATCAATGCAACCATATATTATGACCATAATTTTTGTTACATTGATAAATATGTGTGAGTAAGTTTTTCTTTTCGGTTAAGGTTAAGATTGAAATTGGATTAGGATAATTTTGTGGTATTGATTTTTGCTTAATTAAATTCATATCTAGTCCTAATTTAGCCTGATCACCTAGATTAAAATCTTAGATGATTAAATGCCACAACCAATGGGATTTAATTTGTTGGAAAATTAATCAGGCGACATACTTGAGACTAAAGTGTAGACCAACCTTAGGATCTTGTGTGAGGATACCTAGAATTAACAAACTTAATTTTAGGCTTATTGTATTTAACGCCTTTTATTCCGAATTTTCTATGAACCAAGTAGAGACTCGGATTTAAAAGAGAAGGGAACACCATGAACATTGGGTTCGACTTGCTTAAGTGAAATATTTCTTAAATCAATCCATTGTTACAGTTTTATTTTAAATGTCCAATCCAATTGAAATCTAATACCTTAGCCGATTTTTGTCATTTGATTAAATCTAGTTGTTTTAATTCATACTTTGCATTTTTCATATTTTCTTAATTTTCTTACTTTATTTTATTTTATTTTCAAATCAATCAAATTTTAGATCGTCTGAGTAATTTTTAATCGTTTAATTTAATTGTCTTACGTGTTGAAAATTTTTCCCTTGGGTACGATATCCGGTTCTTACCGATTTGTATTACTTGTCGACGGGGTGCACTTGCCTCTAATTGGTTTAGATAAAATTTAATTGTTTTGTTTAGACTGCAACAAGTTTTTGGCGCCGTTGTCGGGGAGAAAATGTTTGATTTTGAGTCATTAAATTAGACGGTGTTAATTGTCTCAGATTTAATTTTTGCTTTGTTGTTTAATTTTAGTTGTTTGTTTGATTGCTTTATTTCGAGTGTTTTATTTTTCATCCTTAGGTTTGTTATTATTTTTATTTTGTTCTATTTTGTTTATGTTCACTCGTGGCCAAAAGCCCGAGAATTTGCTATTATATACTGAAATTGAAAAAACTGCTTGTAGGTTGCGTAGGGAAACCAGATTGGCTCGGAGTAGTACTTCAGCAGAAAGGACTAGAGAAGAGCAGTTTTCATAGATGGAACAGCATGAGGAGAGGATGATGCCACATACTGAAGAGAGAAGGGAGTTGACTATGATGGATTTGACAATGGAGCACAACAATAGACCTATGCCTCCCATTATAAGGCCGACGATCACAGCTGCGAGTTTTGAGATTCCTCACAGCATTACATCCATGGTGAGAGCATCTCAATTTGGAGGATTGCCTTTGGAGGATCCGAACACCCATTTGGAGACATTTTTAGATATTTGTGATTTATTTAAGCAAAATGGAGTATCGGAAGATGCAGTGAGATTAAGGTTATTTCCATTTTCTCTAAGGGATAAGGCTAGAGCATGGTTGGCTAGTTTGCAGTTGGGATCGATTACTACATGGGATGAGATGGTGAGGTTATTTTTGGCCAAATTTTTCCCTCCTGCCAAGGTTGCAAAGATGAAGAATGAGATCACTTCCTTCACTCAGTATGAAAATGAAAGTTTATATGAAGCATGGGAGCGATTTCGGGATATGTTGACGCAGTGTCCTAGTCATGGGTTCTCTACATGGCAGCAGGTCAATACTTTTTATACAAGAATGAACCCATCGACCAGGGGTACCATAGACGCTTCCGCAGGAGGTAGTTTAATGAAAAAAATGCCAGATCAAGCCTACAGGTTGATTGATGAGATGGCCACTAGTAGTTTCCAATATCATTCAGAAAGGCATCCCAAGTGACCTATAGGAGCTCGTGTAGTCGACAATACAGTGGCTTTATCTGCTTAGATGGATGTTTTGACGAAGAAATTGGATAATTTGATGCATAGTGTGAGAGGAGGAGCTAGCTCTTCATTAAGGAGTTATGCTGTTTGTGAACATTGTGGTGAAGATTCCCATGCATCTTCTGAGTGTCAAGTCGGGAATCCTTTTGCTCAAGAGACAGAAGAGGCCCATTATGTGGGCAATTATAATAGACAGCGAGGAGATTCATATTCAAACACTTACAACCCAGGCTGGAGGAATCATCTAAATTTCTCTTGGCGGAATGATCAAGTGGCACAACCACAATCATCCAATGTTCAGAGACAACCACCTCCACCCCCAGGTTTCAAGGATCCTAATCCTACACCACCAGAGAAATCTAATCTCGAAGACCTACTGTCGAAGTACATTTCCACTACTAAGGTCAGGATGTAGAACCAAGAATCTTCTATCAGACATTTGGAGAATCAGATGAGCCAGATTGCTAGTTTGTTAAAAGAAAGACCTTCGGGTTCATTGCCTAGCACTACCGAGGCCAACCCGAGAGAACATGCAAAGGCAATTTTATTGAGAAGTGGCAGACAACTTGAAGAAGTTCAGAAGAAGCAGGAGGATAAAGAAGTGGAAAAGAGTGAAGAAGATGAGAGTCGGGAAAGTGGAAAGGAGGCCATAGAAGCACCAACTGAAAAGGAGGACCATCCAAGGTTATTTGCTGATCCCATCACACATCCGGTAAGACCTCGGATTCCTTATCCTCAAAGATTGAAAGGTACACAATTAGATAAGAAATTTGGTCGTTTTCTTAAGATATTTAAAAAATTGCATATAAACATTCCTTTTGTTGAGGCCATAGCGCAGATGCCTTCTTATGCGAAGTTTTTAAAAGAAATTTTGTCTAACAAGAGGAGGCTTGAGGAGTATGCCACGGTGAAGCTGAATGAGGAGTGTTCGGCCATATTGTCAAGAAAGTTGCCACCGAAGCTTAAGGATCCAGGGAGTTTTACTATTCCTTGTGTTATTGGTGATTTACATATAGATAAAGTTTTAATGGATTTGGGTGCAAGCATTAATTTAATGCCTCTTTCTGTTTTCAGGAAATTAGGATTGGCGGAGCCTAAACCCACAACTATTTCACTTCAGCTGGCAGATAGGTCAATCACCTATCCGAGGGGAGTCATTGAGGATGTATTGGTCAAGGTCGAGAAGTTCATCTTTTCGGTGGATTTTTTAGTCCTTGATATGGAGGAAGATATTGACATCCCCATCATTCTTGAGAGACCTTTCATGGCTACTGCACGGACAATCATCGATGTACAACGTGGAAAGCTCATCTTGAGACTTCAAGATGAAGAACTAGTGTTCGATGTGTTCAATGCTATGAAGCATCCTTCTACTCTTGACTCTTTCCATTTTATTGATATTTATTCTTCTGATACTAATGATTCTTCTATTCTTTGTGCAGATTTGTTGGAAGGGGAAGCGCAAGGAACAATCGAAGAGTTAGGGGAAGAATTGCAAGAAGAGTTGGAGGAAATTGCAGATGAGTTGGAATAGGCATATTGGACACATTATAGAGCATACGAGCCTCTCCAACGTCCAGCCAAGCTATTTCCGAAACCTTCGATTGAAGAGCCCCCTTCTCTTGACCTTAAACCTCTTCCAAGTCATTTGAAATATGTTTATCTTAACCCACCTGAGCACTTACCGATTATCATTTCTTTTTGTTTATCAGGTGCTATGGAGGAGCAGTTATTGAGGGTACTGCGGGACCACAAAAAGGCAATTGGGTGGTCCATTACAGATATCAAAGGTATAAACCCTTCTTTTTGCACACACTACATTTTCATGGAGGATGGAAGCAAGGCGATAGTGCAACCCCTGAGGAGACTTAACCCACACATGAAGGAGGTGGTGAAAGATGAGGTAGTAAAGCTTCTAGATGCAGGTATTATCTATCCCATTTCTGATTCTGGTTGGGTTAGTCCTGTGCATGTGGTGCCAAAGAAAGGAGACACCACTGTGGTTGAAAATGAGGAAAATGAATTAATAGCCACTAGGAAGGTAACTGGGTGGAGAATGTGCATAGATTATAGGAAGTTGAATGATGCCACCAGGAAAGATCATTTTCCTTTACCTTTCATTGATCAAATGATTGAGAAATTAGCTGGACATGACTTTTATTGTGCCTTAGATGGATATAGTGGGTATTTGCATATTTCGGTAGCCCTGGAAGATCAGGAGAAAACAACTTTTACATGTCCCTATGGTACATTTGCCTATAGACGCATGCCCTTTGGGTTATGTAATGCTCCAGCTACATTTCAAAGATGCATGATGACTATTTTTTCTGATATGCTTGAATCTTGCATTGAAATTTTCATGGATGACTTCTTTTTGTTTGGAACTTCATTTGATGCATGTTTGGATAACTTAGAGAAAGTCCTAATTCGGTGTGAAGAGACCCATTTAGTGCTTAATTGGGAAAAATGTCATTTCATGGTACAGGAGTGCATTGTTTTAGGTCACAAGATTTCTAGCAAGGGTATAGAGGTAGATCCAACAAAAATTGATGTCATTAAGAAACTTCCACCACCGAACAATGTTAGATCCATTAGAAGTTTTTTAGGCCATGCTGGTTTTTACCGTAGGTTCATTAAGGATTTTTCCAAAATTGCTAAACCTTTAACTGAGTTGCTTGAAAAAGATGTTGTGTTTAATTTTGACGATAAATGTTTGACATCTTTTCAATTGTTAAAAGATATGCTTGTGACTGCACCTATTCTTATATCTCCTGACTTGTCTCTTCCTTTTGAATTAATGTGTGATGCAAGTGATTATGCCGTGGGTGCTGTTTTAGGCCAAAGACGAGGTAAGATCTTTCATCCCATTTTTTATGCAAGTAGGACACTAAACTGTGCACAACGCCATTACACCACCACAGAAAAAGAGATGTTGGCAGTTGTGTTTGCTTTTGACAAGTTTCGCTCATATTTGGTTTTGTCTAAAGTGATTGTGTATACTGATCATGCAGCTTTGAAATACTTGATGACAAAACCCGACACTAAACCAAGACTAATTCGTTGGGTGTTACTTTTGCAGGAATTTGACATTGAGCTGAGGGATAAGAAGGGGACTGAGAATTTTGTAGTTGATCACCTATCAAGGTTAGATGAAGCTGCAATGGAGAGTGCAACAAAGAAGCACATTCAAGAGACTTTTCCTGATGAGCATCTGATGGTTATGACGGTCATTCCATGGTTTACAGATTATATGAACTACCTTGCTGGTAATATCTATCCCCCTGATCTTTCTTATGCTCAAAAGAAAAAATTTGTGTCTGAGGTAAGGTACTATCTTTGGGATGACCCTTTGCTTTACAAGATTTGTGTGGATGATATTGTTAGGCGTTACATTCCTGAAGAGGAAATGTCTTCTGTGTTACATCATTGTCATTTTAGAGAGGCTGGGGGACATTATGGTGCATCTAGGACAGCTCATAAATTTTTGGAGTGTGGTTTCTATTGGCCCACTTTATTTAAGGATGCATTTACATTTTTCAAATCTTGTGATAGGTGTCAAAGGGTCGGAAACATTAGTCGGAGACATGACATACCATTGTCTAACATTCTTGTTTGTGAAGTTTTTGATGTTTGGGGAATAGACTTCATGGGACCGTTCCCTAAGTCTTTCTCTAATCAATATATATTGGTTGATGTTGATTATGTTAGGAAGCAGAGGCATTGCCTATAAATGAGTCTAGACGTGTTGTTAAATTTTTGAAGAAGAATAATTTTACATTTTTTGGCACACCTAAGGCTATCATTAGTGATGGGGGGTCGCATTTTTGCAATAACCTTTTTGATTCGTTGTTAGCTAAGTATGGGGTAACCCATAAGGTTGCTACTCCGTACCACCCCCAAACTAGTGGACAAGTTGAAGTCTCAAACAGGGAATTAAAGAAAATACTAGAGAAAACTGTTAATGCTTCTAGGCGGGACTGGTCTTTAAAGCTAGATTATGCACTTTGGGCATATAGGACTGCATTTAAGACACCCATAGGCATGTCACCATTCAAGATAGTATACGGGAAGTCTTGTCATCTTCCAGTTGAGTTAGAGCATCGTGCATACTGGGCTACCAAATTTCTTAACTTTGATCTGTCTGCTGCAGGTGCTAAGAGACTTATGCAACTTCATGAGCTTGAAGAATTTCGTTTGGATGCTTATAACAATTCGAAGTTGTATAAGGAACGTGTGAAGAAGTGGCATGACAAGAAGATTCTCCACCGAGACTTTAAGGTAGGTGACCAGGTATTGATCTACAACTCCCGTCTTCGTCTTTTTCTAGGGAAACTTAAGTCGAGGTGGTATGGTCCATTCACGGTGATCCAAGTCCTTCCTTTTGGGGTCATTGAGGTAAAACGAGAAAATGAAAATTCATTCAAGGTAAATGGACAACGAGCTAAATTGTATATGCCCAGGTTTGTGGGTAACTTTGAGGAGCGATTGTCTCTTCATGACACTTCGCCTCCTTGATTGCGGTGCATGTTTTCCGGTAGGATTGTAGTTTTCTTTCTTTTCTTTTCTCGTTGTTTCCCTTGCGTTTCTTTTACTGCATTTTTTTGAGTTGTTTTGAGTTTTTTTAAGGTTTGCGTGGTTGGTGACAAAGAGTTCTTGGCTGATTTTTCTTCAGGGAAGTTTCTTCTTTCTCTTTCCCCGCTCTGTGTTTGATTGTTGACTACATGAAAATTAGGGACCATGTTCCTATTAAGTGTGGGGGGATTGAGCTTATGTGCTTGCTGATGTTTATGATATTGATGTTGATGTTGAGAAATACACACTTGAATGGTTGCGACTCTTCTGGTAGCTAACTTTGGTCCTATTTATGATAAATTTGACCATATGATTCTGTCAAAGTAGTTGGATGGAAAATTGAGTTGTTTGCATGAACTTGGAATAGGCAGCTTGAGAGGATAGTGAACCATGTTGATTAATTAAAGTAGTCAATTGCATAAACTTAGTCAATAACTGATGCTGAGTGATGAGGCAATGTATAAAATTTTGATGGATTTTCGTTTAAACATTTGCGAGGTTTTGAACCATATGACTGCATTTCATAGTCATTTATTTTCTTTGTCATGTGTGATGCTTTCCTATGTGGATTACCTTGTAACTTGCTCAATCATTTGATCTCGCTAGTTACATGCTTTATGGACATGATAAAGGCCTTCTTTGTTTTTACCCTTTAGCTTAAATAACCCACCAAGTTATTTTTCCCTTGTTACCCCCTTTGAGCCTTTAACCTTGTTGTTTTCTTATTAATCGTATTACATTGAAACCTGAAAACTTTTAGCCTTACCCTTTCTCAAGTTAAATGAAGTACTAAGCATTTGATTCCTTGATTTGGGGACTTTTGTTTTACATGTTATTTTGAGATGTTTTAGAGGCACATCTACTCAATTTTTGTTGATTTTTGTTATGCTATCTTCTTTTATATTTATTTTTACAAAAAAAAAAAGAAAAAAAAAAGAGAGAAAAAGAAAAAAAATTAAAAATAAATAAATCAAAACAATAGCGTTTGATAGTGATGAGTAGTTGTAGTCCCGTATTTCTGTATGTAAATTTCAAAAGTTCTTTTTAATTGTCTCACGTCACTTAGTACTTTGTGAATGCTTGTGAGTAGCCTTTGTTCTTTTTACCTCACCTGAACCTTAGCCCCGTTACAACCCTTAATAAAGTCCTTTTGATCCATGATGGCATGTACTCTATGTAGTGGAAAATAGGTGAATTTGCAAGCCTATGGTAGTGTAATCTCTTAGAGGAAGCCTTGAGCGAAACATAACCCTTATACACTTGAGCGACATGAGTTAATATCATGAGGAAAATTCATTTTAATTTTTTGCTTGCTTATGATCAAAGATATCTACCTTTGATTTTGTTTATGTGCCTTAATGAAAATATTATGATACATGAAGTAGCTTGATACTGAAGTTCGCCGAATTTTGAGTGATTGCAAACACTTAATTTTCGTTGAAAATAAAATGACAGAATATGTTGGTTGTGACCTAAGTAAGTTGCTTGAGGACAAGCAACAATTCAAGTGTGGGGGTGTTGTTAATGGACATTTTTGTATTAATTTTTTATATATAATTTGCTAAACTATTGTCCATTTAATATTTAAATTGTACTAATTAAGAGTTATTTATTTTAATTTTAGTTACACATGTTACACCAAAAGGGAAGGCTCCACCAATATCACAACAAGGCAGAAAGAGGACAGCATCATTAATAAATCAAGTGGAGGCAGCAACAAGCAAGAGGCAAGAGGCAAGCAAAGGAGACCCACACAAAAAAAGCAAAGAGGAATTAAATAAGAAAGAAGAAAACAAAGTAGCAGGTGGCGTAAAACAAGGAGCATCCATGTTTCTGGAGAAGAGTGAAGTAGTTGGTGGCTTGAAGACAAAAAGAAGCATTTGGTGGCGTTATGGTTGGGAAATGGGTTTTACGTTGAAGAAAGACAAATTGGAGTGAACAACCCCACTGTGGACAGCAACGAAGCATCCGTGTCAAAAGCAATGAAGGAAACAGCTACGTTGAAGAAGACTATGTAGGCAGATGCTGAAGCAAAAGGTTGAAACATTAAAAAACAAAAACGTTAGCTGGCGTGAATGTAGGGAGAGGCATGATTGAATGAGTTGAAGAAGAGAAGACAAGTTGTAGACTCTCAACACAAAAAAACAAGGAAGACACGTTAGCTGAAGAGGAATCACATTAGACTTACAAGGGGGAAACTAAAAAATTACTAAGCTGCTGGTTGAGAGAAGGAGGCTACTGTAACATCCCATCACCGATGGGAAGGGTAAAATGGTAATTTGGAATGAGTTGCGAGTGTGTAAACGTATCTCAGCACGGTCATGCTTAATATGACCTTCATATATGCATAAATTGCAATTTTTGTAAATGCACATAATTGTACATGCATATATGACATTTTCCTGGCATCTGTGGTTAATGTGAAAAATGTGTTATGTGTGATTGAAAAATAAATTGGAGTGAATTTTTGTGCGTTTCATATTTTTTTCAGGAATTTTTCTGAAATTTTTCGGGGTACATGCCCAGACCGGAAAATTTTCAACTGACTGACTGAGTGATTTTCCTGTACTAGAAATGACTGGCCAATGGCACTGGAAAATTGGAGATATGATCTTAGGATTTATTAAGTTAATCCATTGGAGTTTGACGAGAAATTGGAGTAGAATTTGGAACCGAAATAATAAAACCAGGACAAGTGGCAAGTGACACATGTCACTTGCCTACTTAGCCATTTTTCTCAATTGTTTATTTAAATATCATGAGATAGGCAAGTCTTTCATGACACTTCATATTTAGCAAGAGTGGAAGAAGCTTTTAAATGTTATTTTTCTACTTCCTTCGAAAGTGTCTCCTTCCCCCTTCTTCGATGGTTTGTTTTCTTTCCTCCTAGTAAGTGCTATTCTTCTCCTCTTTATCTAAGGCTCTTCTATGTCAAGTTCTTCCTCTCCATGTGTCTAAGCTAAATCCTTGTGATGATTATTGTTGTGTATGATAGTGAGGATTGCCGTGGGTGTTAGTAGAAGGGAGAAATTGGGGTGGTTTGAAGAGGGAAGGCTTTGAAGCTTATTTTGGTAAGTCTTTGTGCTTATGTTCTTTCATTTAGTGGTTAGAAGCAATAATTATGACATCTTGTGCATCACTTGCATGAAGTAGTATGTTAATTGGATGGGTGTAAATGTATAGTTGTGTGAGGATAAATGACTTAACAAGTTTTAGATTAATTTTCGATTGACCTTAAGTGTTTTGGATTGGTTAGTATGGTGTTGGATGAGTGAAATGAAAGTAAGAAAATTGTGTAGATTGTGTGCTGCCAATCGGGATTAATTACTTAAGAAAATGTTTTGATGAATTTGTGGTTAAATTCTTGGCTAAATGGGATGGTTATTGATATGGTAGTGATGCTTGCATGAAAGAAGTAAAGTTTTGGTTGAAATCTGGAAAATGGAATTTGTGTAGGTTTCAGATTTTGCTCATAACTTTTGATTGGGTTGTCCAATTGAGCTGAGATTTGTTTTAAATTAAACTTAAGAAGTATGGCTAGATTTCATATGAAGGAAGTTATGCCCAATTGTGGCTTTAAGAGCTTTGTTTTTAGCTCGGAAGTTTGAAATGTATGTGCTGGATGAACAGTATCCAAACTTTGGTTTCATTTAGATGACCGGAATCTTTGAGAATTTTTCTAGGATAAAGAAAACCGATTTTGAGAAATTGGTATTACTGAAAGTTGAATAATTTTGTGTTAGCTTTCTAACACCACTAAGTATGATATTTTTCGATGTGTGAATTGAAAGTTATGGTCTGTTAATGGTCAAGTAGTAATTCAGCCTTTGGAGTGCAATGCTCTAAGTGGATAGGTTTTGTGCTTTTTGTGTTCTGCTAACTATTTGGGACTGCTAATGGTGAAATTGGCTCAAGTGACCTTCTGAAAAGTTGTAGAGGATTGTTGTAGCTTTCTAATTTGGTATTTTATGTGAATTTTGAATGTAAGGGTGGTTAGATATGAATTTCTAAAGTTCTATTATGGGTTAGGTGAAAGGCTGTTTTCATAAACTCTAACCGGAGAGCCACCTCAGTGAGACGATTTGACCTAGTAGGAATGGGAATTTGGTTCTAGGTTCTTCTTGAGAATTGTAGTACATTTTCTGAGCTTTTTATCCTTATATGGTATGGAAATTTTCGCTAAGGGGAATTGGAGTTATGAATTTTGAAAGATTGGGTTCCTATTGAGAATAATTTGAGTAGGTTGAACCTTTGTTTGTGAATTGGATTTGATTAGATATGGAATTGGCTTCTAAGTTATTCCTAAAACATGTAGCATTTGTTTTTCTCTTTTTATTGATATAAAATTTGGAATTTTTGGTTAAGGGGATGAAAAATTATGAATTTTTGTGATCATGTTGCATTGTGGTAGTAAATGTGTGACTAGGCTGAGTCTTTGAGTGAAATTTTGACACCCTTAGAGGTGTTATTAAATTTCAAGTTCTTCATGAAACTTGTAGGATTTTCCGAGATCTTTCCAACGAGACTGATCTTGTATTATTTGGACATTTGTGTGAAAAGGGCAACCTTGTGAAAGAAGACACGGTTTTTGGAAAAGAGTTTGCAAAAAAAAATGAAAAATGAAAAATTGGGTCTGCATCGCTCGCCCGCGAGTGAGAGCTCGCGCTCGTGGGCGAGCGTGTCGAGCTTGCCTGGCGAGCGGGGAGCCCGGCTCGCCCTCCGACCTCTATCCAATCTTTTGTGCATAACTTTTCCATCCGACCTCCGATCGACTTGATTTTCAAAGCGATGGATTCCTAAGAGATTTTTCTATCTTTTCATACCAGACTTAGGATTTTTGAGATCAAACAAAAAGGAGATGGTTGGATCTAAGTGAGGGGATCAGTTGGAATAGTCTGAACATGTTTCAGTAATTTGTGGATATCTTGAGCCGAGAGTTCGGATCGAGCTGATTCTTTTTCCTATGTAAACTAGAGACATAGATCTACAATTGTTATGAAGAGGTCGATTTTCAATTTAGCTCTTAAGATGTTCATTTTCCTGAGTAAAGTTTCATAGTGTGTTGACCTGAACATGTTTTGGGAATAACTTTTTCATCCGACGTCCGATTGACCCGATTCTCAAGGCATCGGTTTCATGAAATATTTAATTTCATTTATTTGTAAAATTTGGAATTTTTAGAGTGGAAAATGACGGGATTGTGTTAGGTCGAAGTGAGGGGATCGGGTAATGATTTTTCCGACCCATGTTTTCTTAATAATTGGACCTATGGAGGTCCGAATTGAGTGATTTTAGTGTTAATAAGTTTCTAATGATTAAAGAAAATTTTTGCGTCGGGAAATTATGGAATAGTACCGGGAATGTCACGAACATGCATTGTACACATTTAATTGCTACATGTGCATTATTAAATGTTTCTGATTGCCAATTTGGTAATGTTGGATATTTGAAATGTTTTAGAGACGCATTTGGAACGTCAATTAACAGACATTGCCGAGACTTCCAGACTTTAGCTTTGGAAGCAAAGGTGAGTAACCTAGGTGGTTTCTCAATTATTAATTGTTTATATTTTGCACTTATGACATTGTGGAGAATAATGGTGGGCTTTGCGTTTGTTTGTGCCAATATTTCGGATCGAAGGTGTCCGATGTATGTGGGAGATTATGACATAGGAGTGTTTTACTGGTGATTGTGATTGGAATGTGATTGTTTGTGAACCAATTGTATGAATGTGTTACTCGGGATTATAAATCGTGATTGTGACTATACTGTGAATTGTTGTGAAACAATTGTTTGAATGTGATAATTTGGATCCGATTGTGATGTAATATGGTTTAATTGTGACACATGCATTCTATACATGAATGCATGATCAGTTAATGAGAGTTGTGACCGGAGAAGCCACCGAGAGCTACAAGCTCAACGTTTATATTGGGCCTCGAGCCCCACAGTGATCCAGAGCCTTTGGCTCAACGATTAATGCGCCCATATTGGGATAGTTCAAAGCCTCAGGCTCACCGATTAATGCGCCCGTATTGGGACATTTTAGGCGCTCGATCACAACACCGTAAGGAATTGGAAAGGGTCATTTGTGCATTACATAAGCATTGGATTGCATTTATTTGAATGAATGAAAGGCTAACTGCTTTGTGATTCTGTGTATATCTGAGTGTGAATTGGGCAACAAATGTCTTGTGTTTGAATGTTTTACAAATTCAATTGGGTATAGATGTTTAAGTAAATGGAGTGTGACACATTGTCTATGTTCAGGTGCAATTGTGCAATGTGCTTAATTATGCAACAATGTGAAAATATGTAATATGTGAATTATTGTGTTGCATGAATTGAGTGAACCATCGATGATGGTTCCTCACTGAGTTCGTAAAACTCACCCAAAATTTGCAATTATTTTTCAGGACTCAGAAGAATACCCCGTGAGGCAACGGGAGTATGATATCTGCTGGTTAATACAATAGGGAAGTGGTCAGGATCAGTTCGTGTCTGCATTAGGGTATTTTATTTTTTTTCTGAATTTTTGTATTACTGATTTCGACAATTTGTAAAGTCAACAGATTGGAATAAATTGTATTTATGAAAAGGGTCCCGAGGCCATTGAATTGTTTATGCAAATTATTTTCCGCGTAAATTATCATGTGTGTGTGTATGTGTTAAAGGAAAAAAAATTTATACTGAGTTTTGACTGAGTGATGTAGCACGCCGCCCTCACGGGCACGGACTCGCATATCACCGTCGATGTCGGGTTCGGGTTATACGGGAGTGGGGTGTTACAGCTACACCATCATTTAAGACTCTCCTTCCACGTACGTGAGAGCTCTCTCTTTTAAAAAAAACACTCTCCACTGTAGCACTCACAAAAACTGTTACTCTCCACTGACGTTGAAGGCAAGCAGGAGGGGGGCATTAAAAAGGGCTTAACAAAAGAAGCAGGAGGTGGCATTAACACTCACAAGTTGGCAGCTGGTTAGAGAGGAAGGAAGTGCATAAGTAACGTGATTAAGGGTGGACCAAACACTTAGAAAAACATTCCATACTCTCCACTAAGCAGCTGGTGGCATGAGCAACGTTGATGAAGACATTGAAGCAGCTACGTTGAACCTCCATTGGACATACAACGTTGGCAGTTGGTGAATTGGACAGGAAGGCACGATGACTCCTAGCTGAAGGGAGGAAGAACACATGTTGAAGCATGAGCTGTTGACACATAGCTGCTGTGTAGAGGAGAGCATCTAAGAAGACTCCCCACTTTAACAGCTGGATGGTGAAGCACGTGGCAGCTGGTGGAGATCAAAAGAAATTAGTAACTAGTGGAGAAAAAAGTGAAGGAAGGAAGCAGCTGCGTGGAGCACCCCCAAAACTCTACACCAACGTGTTCCTCTCTTTGTGGTGTAACGTAAGTGTAAGGTGTGTGAGAAGTAAGGAACTTGTGGAGAACATGTACAACGGTGGCTGAAAGAAAGAAGACACGTTGAGCTAGAGTAGATGAAGCAATAACGTTACAGCTGGTGGACGTTGAATGACGAAATAAGCAGTTGATGGAGAGACACACGCAAGGCAGCTGGAGCAGCCATGTTGAAGGCCAAGAGATAAGGCAGCTGGTAGGGGTGAGCATTCGGGTAATTCGGGCCGAATTTTTACTGTTCGGGCCCAACCCGAATTACCTGAAATTTTTTTCCCTTACCCGGCCCGAACCCAAATTGTCAATTACCCGAACTTACCTGGCCTGATTTACGCGAATTATCTATTTACCCGGCCCGATTTACCCAAATTATCCTGGCCCGATTTACACGAATTATCCTAATTACCCTATTTCATAATTCTTTTAAACCTAATTCGAGTAATCGGGTCGGCCTGAATTTTTTCGGAGTTACCCGTTCCGGCCCGAAAATAATTCGGGTAATACTTGGGCTTGCCCGAATTACCCAAAATTTAGCATTTTCTTACCCGAATCAATTCAGGCCGGGTCGGGTAATCGAGCCAGCCCGAATAATGCTCACCCCTAGCAACTGGTGGAGGAGGACGTGCATGATTAAAAGCAGACAAAACTTTATTTGTCACATCAGCTACAGTAACCAAAGAAGGGGTTGTTTTAAATTTATTTTCTTTATTTTATTTCTTATTTATTTTAATTGTGTGGTTTTAATCAATGCAACCATATATTATGACCATAATTTTTGTTACATTGATAAATATGTGTGAGTAAGTTTTTCTTTTCGGTTAAGGTTAAGATTGAAATTGGATTAGGATAATTTTGTGGTATTAATTTTTGCTTGATTAAATTCATATCTAGTCCTAATTTAGCCTGATCACCTAGATTAAAATCTTAGATGATTAAATACCACAACCAATGGGATTTAATTTGTCGAAAAATTAATCAGGCGACATACTTGAGACTAAAGTGTAGACCAACCTTAGGATCTTGTGTGAGGATACCTAGAATTAACAAACTTAATTTTAGGCTTCTTGTATTTAACGCCTTTTATTCCGAATTTTTTAGGAACCAAGTAGAGACTCGAATTTAAAAGAGAAGGGAACACCATAAACATTGGGTTCGACTTGTTTAAGTGAAATATTTCCTAAATCAATCCATTGTTACAGTTTTATTTTAAATGTCCAATCCAATTGAAATCTAATACCTTAACCGATTTTTTTCATTTGATAAAATCTAATTGTTTTAATTCATACTTTGCATTTTTCATATTTTCTTAATTTGCTTACTTTATTTTATTTTATTTTCAAATCAATCAAATTTTAGATCGTCTGAGTAATTTTTAATCGTTTAATTTAATTGTCTTACGTGTTGAAAAATTTTCCCTTGGGTACGATATCCGGTTCTTACCGATTTATATTACTTGTCGACGGGGTGCACTTGCCTCTAATTGGTTTAGATAAAATTTAATTGTTTTGTTTAGACCGCAACAATTATATTTTGTGTCCTTTTCAACTTCGCATTACTTACAAGTCTATATTGTTTGTTCGCTTTGTTCCAACAAGATGAAAGGTGAAATTTGAAGTTTGAAGTTTTTAAATTAAACCCATGTTCAATTTAGAATTCTAACTAAAGTCTTAATGCTATAGATTTTTAAATAAAGCACTGTTTTCGGTCTCCTTAATCAAGTCATTGTAGACATTTGGTTTCTGCTTTATTTGCACGAGTATATTTGGAAAATTAATATTTAAACAAATATTAAAACTAATTTTAATAATTGAACAACTATTTTATATTAAAACTCTCAAGAGCAACCTTATATCATCTTCATGAGTTTCATTGATGGTAATTAGCTGGTCTATGGGCCGGTCCCATCAAACTTATAAATATTTTTTAAAAAATTAAAAATATAAAATAACGTCTTTTTTAATTGAATTTAAGCTTAGACTAATCAAGCTTATGCAAGGCTCAACTCTTCTAAATAAAAAGATATTGTTTTATTTAAAAGAATTAGATCTCCAATCAATCTAAACCTGACTCGTTAAAAACACCTAAATTTAATTTCACGATGAATCCATTACCATCCTTAACCAAAAGGTCACTGACCACTGAAGTATAACTTGCCCATACGGCGGGCCATAACTTTGAAGTGCAGAAGACCTTTGGAGAGAACAAAACTTGAAGTGCGGAAGAAGAGAGCAACCCATTAAATCTTCTAGGCTATTCCCTTCTTCATAGAGGCTTCTTATTAAGAACAATAGGTTTGGAGACTATCAATGGTCAATGTGTGCAATCTTAGAATCTTTTATCAACAAGAACAAACTTCTATCAAAAAACAAAATCAAAATTTAAGGATCATCGACCCATCATGATATAACACTTTTTACAAGATATCAGGCAACTAAAGGAGGGTTCTTCTGGTTTGTGGCTTGCATGCGATTTTCATTAATTTATTTATGAATTCAAACATATTTTCATTAAAGATTGAAAATATTCAATCATGTTGTGACATTTTTATTATGGTCATGGATTGAAGACTCTTCAACAGAAGAACATGGTGATAGGTTGTCTTCCTCAACTTAATACTCCTTTTTAAGTTGTAAAGAATTTGTTACTAGCAAACAACATTAAATGAGCAAACGATATTCTGGAGCTAGTGTATTTGGACATTTGTAGTCCAATATACTTATCTTCTCATACGCTGACAGAATTAAAAAATCAGAAATATAAACACCATTATTTCATAAATTCCTAAATCAACATAATTGTTTTTTATAATAATCTTAGGTTAAGGTTTGTTATTAATGATTTTGATGGAAACTATATAATATTTTAAAATTCAAAATTGTTTTGTTTGAATAAATAAGTATATAATTTTTAAAAGAATATTTCCTTCCTTGTCGGATCCTTTTTAATGAACTTATCTTATTTATTAGAAATGATTCCACAATATCCAAAAAGATTTTGCCAATCAGAAACGTTTAGATGCTGGAAGATTCCAACAAAGATGATATCGAAGATTCTTTTAATTCAAAGTCAAATTAGATCAATATTCTCTAAAATCATATCTTTATCGAACTCTTTATACCTTAGAAAGTTAAAATACTCTATTGAGATAGATTGTTATTACTTGAAGTTTATATTGAGCAAACCCTATATTCATTTTTATTGAAAGCTTATAGAAACTTGTTAAACATTACGAGTGTGAAATGTTGAAGAATCTTGCAAAATATATACTTGTAAGCTTAGAGAAGCTCGTCAAATTTTACTACTTGTAGTTTTATAGTGAAATACTCAAGTTAGATGTTTGGGAACTGGACATAGACTTCGTTATAGGCCGAGTTAATATAAATAAATAAATTTTAAATATAAAACTTTATATTTTATTATTAAATATATATAATTTATTATTAATAATATAAAGATATTATTATTAATTATTTAATAAAATTTATTATATTAAATATTACTATATTCTATTTAATATATTAATATTATGATTTGGTCAGAGTTGATATTAAGAAGAATTATTGAGGGTATATTAGGTAATATGTATTTATTAATTTATGTTCCACCCTAAACCTCCCGAATCGAAGGTTTCTTATTTTTACTATTTAAGATGGAGTGGAACGTAACATGAAACCCTCCGCTTCCATCCCAGTCAATTCCATTCCATTATGAAACTTTAAAATAAACGATGGAAGTGTGTTACGTTCCATTCCATTCCATTATTAACCCTCAAGCCAAGCAGAGCCTAAAGGATAGTAACGGGACGAGCTGAAAGGGCGTAAACTAATCCCATTTTGAGGCCTCATCTGGTTCAACCCTGATCTAAAGCCAAATTGGGTCGCGTGAGTTGAGTCCAATCTAATAATCTAGAATGTGTTATAAAACTGAAACTAAAATTTAAGAATATTTGTGAGAGGAGAATTCTTCTTATAAATTGGTGTCACTTACATCAAGTTAACCATTCTATTTATAGTATAAAATTTATAATAAAATACTATCATGATAATAGAAGTGGTACACTAACTGTTAAGTGGTGCATTTGGTGCACTAACAATTAAATGGTGTATTTGGTGCATTAACAATTAAGTGGTGTATTAACAATTAGTGGCACACCATATTATTTCTATCTTTTATAACACTCCCCTTTGGTGTGCCATATAATTATTTTTTATCTGGCCTTGATACGCATTTGGTGTTGCCTCGTTAAAAACCTTATCAGGAAAAACCTAGTAGGATAAAAACCATGATAAGGAAAAAAAAGAGTGCAACTGCGTAAGCTCCCCCTCATTTAACACAATGAGCTCTTCCTCATAAATTTCTTAGATGTTGCATTCCAATCTTGTGGACATGCTTCTTGAAAGGTGTAGTAGGAAGTGCCTTTGTGAAAAGATCCGCAGTATTTTCACTTGAATGAATATACTGGATGTTGATTTCTTTGCTCTTTTCGAGATCTTGGGTGAATTGAAAAAATTTCAGAGGGATATGTTTGGTTCTATCACTTTTGATATAACCCTCCTTTATTTGAGAGATACATGCTGCATTGTCTTCATATATGATTTTGGTTCTTTGTTGGTCGATAAGCCACAAGTTGTTAAAATGTGGTGCGTTATTGACCTTAACCATACACATTCTCGGCTTGCTTCATGAAGTGCAATGATTTCAGCATGATTTGAAGAAGTAGCAACAAGTGTTTGTTTCTGTGAACGCTAAGAAATTGCGGTGCCTCCATACGTAAATACATAACGGTTTGGGATCCGGCTTTATGCGGATCGATAAGTAACACAGATCCGCATAACCAACCAAAGCTTGTTTTACATTTTAGTGTAAAATAATCCCAAATCAATTGTACCTCGAAGATAACGAAATAGATGTTTAATTCCATTCCAATGCCTTTTAAGTAGGAGATGAGCTAAATCTTGCTAGTAGATTAACAAAGAAAAGCTATATCGGTCTAGTACAATTAGAAAGATACATGAGAGCTCCTATCGCACTCAGATATGGCGTTTCAGAATTAAGAACTTCTTCGTTTTCTTCGCAAGGGCGAAATGGATCCTTCTCAACATTAAGCGATCTACCAACCATTGGTGTTGTACTTAATGGAGTTACTTTATCCATATTGAAATGCCTCAATACCTTTTCTATATATGTCGATTGTGAAGTGAATCACACGTTAATACAATACTTATAAAACGATATAGAATGCACGAGAAGGGGGGGTTGAATTGTGTATTACCCTTTTTGTAAATCTTTTTAAAAAAATGTTTGTTAAAAATAAAACTCTTTCCAGAACTTCCGATAGATTCTAATTAATCAAAACTTAGAAAACTTGTTTATGAATTAAGTAATGATAAAACTTGAATCTAAAAATAGAGATGTAAAGTGAGAGTAGTTTGACACAGAGATTTATCCTGGTTCACCCCAAACCGTGGGCTACGTCCAGTCCTCAGAGTTTCTTCTGAGATTTCACTATCTCTTCAAACGTTACAAGTATTCTTTGCGAGCCTCTTCAGGTCTCTACAACCAGTATTCTTTCACATTTAGCCTTTGCAGGCTATCTGTTCTACTTTTTCTCAGAAAAGTGTTTGAACACTTGTTACAGTAGAATAGCTTTCAGCTAAATCAAACAATAAGCTCGTAGTTGTGAATCTGCTAATTTTTTAACTTCACTGATTTGACTAACTTTGCAATCTTCGACTTCGACTTGTATTTATAGCCATCGTCTCCAACTGTTTCTTGATTCTTGTTTCTTGGTTCTTTAAAGAAACGGTTATTTAGTTGAGTTCTGTAACTAACTCGAACTGACTCCTTCGTCTTCTTTTTGAATTCTTTTTTTCTTCGTCTGTATTTTTTGCGTTTGTGTCTCTGCGTCTGCGTCTACTTTTACTCTTCACGTCTGCGTCTGCTTTCCTTAGCGTTTACGTCTGCGTCTGTAGGACTTTGTCTGTCTTACTTCGTCTGTCTTACTTTTTTTATTGATTGTTTTTGTTATACATCAAAATCATATCTAAGTAAAGTCATTTGGACTTAACAATCTCCCCCTTTTTGATGATAACAAATTATATACAAAAGAAAAAACAAAATACAGTGTTTAACAAAAAAAACTTATCTTCAACTTCTTCTTTGACTTCATCCTTTATTCTTCTACTTCAGTCACACCTTCTTTTTCTGATCATCCTCTTATCTTCTGCTCTTCTCCTTTGCTCTTCGTTCATTCTCTTCTTTTCGGCTCTTCTCCTTTGCTCTTCGTTCATTCTCTTCTTTTCTGCTCTTCTCCCCCTATTTGTTATAATAAAAAATGATTAACGATGATGGCTCTTTAGCAGTTCTGTCATCAGCTTCTTCAGATCATTCATCATCTCCTTGATCTTATTGACTTCTTCGCGTAATCTATTGAGTTCATCTGATGAGTCAATTGATGAAGAGGCTTGATCAACATTTGCTGAGGGAGGAGTGAACGGTATTGATGTAGTATAAGCATCAAAAGTAGGAATGTATTCATCGTTGATCTGAATTGTTGGTGGACGAATAAACGTATCAGCTTCAGGAAGATCTAAGTCAAATGGAGCAAAAGATCAAGAATCGTCTTCCTTGCAGGAGTAATCCTTCTGCTTGAATAGTCATTGTATTAGACAGAGGTCTAATACGCAGAATTGTCTGAACAAGGAACTCAATAAACGTCCCTATTATAACTCTTCCTCCCACTGGACGGTCTTCTCGCTTGATCTTTATTCTGTGTAGAAGCGCATGCTTCATCAATTTTACGCACTTCTTCAGCTATTTGATCTGCGGACAGATCATCATTATCTTCTTCCTTAGGAAATAACTTTGACTTCCCCTTAGTCAAATCCAGAGGATATCTTGGCTGGATATCTGGTGCAACCTTTATTTCGATCTTCTCTGTAATCGAAAAAATAGTACACGGCTTACAGGGAATTTTTGTAGGGTATGAATTGGTAGCAGCATCCCTCAAAGCATCGTAGAAATTCTTTTCATCTTCTTTCAGTAAGTCCCATGTGTTACTATTTATCGTCATAGGTCGTACCACAGCCATTCTCTTCTTCACTGGTTAACTGCAGATTGCAATAGCAGTTCTCCTTCTGGTAACAACTTCAACCATTCTGATCTTTAGCTTATGTTTTCTCAAAAACTGATGATAGTTGTATACCATCAGACAAGGTTCAACATCATCCGAGTCTGATTCTACTTTTGCTTCTGATTGTGCTTCAATAGGATCTTCCTGAACCGAGCTTTGCTCCACTGGTTCCTCCTGTTGAGCAATGGGGTTTCTGAATCGTGATCGCTTTCGGTTTTTTTTCTGAAGCGACTTTAAAGATTTCTTTCTTTCACTACCTTCCCAAAGTTAGTTGTGATGATTTCTTTCGACTAATCTTCTTAGTCTTGTCTTACCTTGATCGGTCTTGAAGATTTACTGCACGTGAGATTTTTTCTCTCGATTTCGATTTTCTTTTCTTCCGATCTCTTGGGCTTTTACGGTCAGTATCCTCTTCCGAATAGAGACTAAAGATCTTGTTGCTTTATGTGCTCGAAATTGAGACGATTGTTCTTGACTCTATTCTCTGGCAATCTTTTCTTCTTGTTGCCTTAGAGTCCGAATCCTTGGATATCTCTTTGCCTTCTTTGGAACTTCACTTAGAAGACTTTCTCCTTGTCTTTTTGGCGCACTTGCTTCTGTCCTTCGAGGTAGACTTACTTCGATTTGAAGACTTGTCCGTTTCATCAGCGGTCTTCCTTTCAGTCTTCTTATTTCTTCTGTAGGCGATTTTATTCTCACTTGAGTTGGAGAACTTGAAACGGGAGTCTTCTTTAAGACACGCTCCCCCTCAGTTCTTGTTCTCCTTGAAGAGTCGGCTTCTTGTTTAACTACGGTCCTCAAACCCATTCTCCGTATTGTGATTGCATCAATCTTACTCTTCACTGGTACAATTCTTCTATTTCTTCTGTGGAGAGGGATTCTGGATTCCTTAAAAATCCTTGTGAGAAGCATACCGTAAGGATAGCTAGTTGTATCCTTCATCCCCTTAATCATGTAGTGAAAGATTAAGAAGGGTAAATCAATAGGGCTGCGATTCAGCAGGTAAAACAAGCATTGTTCATCCAGGGTAGTCACCAAATGCCTTAAACCTACTCTGGGTAGAATGCAGTTAAACAGAATCGCATGAAGAACCCTAGCCTTTGGAATTAAACTAGAGGTCTTCCTCTCCCATTAATCATTGACTCCATACAGTTATCTTCTGACATCTTCTTCTTCCATTCCAACCTGGGACATCCAACCGGCCTTGGTAGACAGAGTCTCACCAACCGATGGACAATCAGTCACTTTTTTTATCAGCTATTTAGTGACAACGACAGATATGCCATCTACCGAAGATACCACAGTTTTGTCTACAAGCTGAGCATTCTTCTAGAACTCGAATACCTCATTGGTATATACTGGTTCTCATACCTGGAAGAAATTCCTCCAACCAGCTCTTTCAATCTCTGGTTCTACATCCATTCCATCATTCCTTAATGAATCGAAATCTACATGTCTTCCGAAAATCATAGCTGCTTCCATTGTTTCAGAAAGAAAACTGTTTTCTGGAAAACTCTTCGTCTGGGGTAGGATAATTGGGAGAAATTTCAAAAGCAAGATGAACGTTTTAGAGATGAAAGTAACCGCAATGATTTCAACCTCAGGCTACTTGAAGGGTCTAGTCTGGTGTGTTCTAGAGTCATTAAGATCCTTGAGATTATCAGATTTTCCCTCCAAAACTTTCTTGACAGAGAAGTTACCATTTGTAACTTCATTATGTCGACACCGTTAGTTTGGGCGTTACTTTTAGCTTTGTTGTTAACATAACCATGTTAAGGTTGCGTCGATCTTCGGAACCTTTCTTCACTCGGTGGTTTGGTGAAGATATCGCTTTGATGTTACCTTGATGAGCTGTAGACGCACCACCTTCCTCTGAACATAGTCTCTCAGAAATGATGTCGACTTCTATGTGCTTCACTCTAGAATCTTTGAATCGGATTCTTTGTGATTAATTACCTTTGGTGTTGTTGCGAGATTGGAATCTCCTCTTCTCGAACTAATAATCTTCAAGTTGATACTTGATCCATAGTGTCTGTGAACAGCAACTTGCGGCGGAATATATACTCGCTTGGCGGTTGATAGAGCGATTGAGCTTTGTCTCTTGCTTGACCAGGAAACTAGGTTTGCGCCAAGAAAGTGACATCCTCCGCTTGTGCTCTTTCTTTCGATTCTATCTCCGGCATAGTCCGCATCGTAATATCCAATTAACCTGAAATCTCTACCTTTCTCAAACATTAAGCAAAGATCAGTAGTACCTGCGAGATATCTCATAATTCTTTTAACAACAATAAAATGAGACTCTCTAGGATTGGCCTGAAATCTTGCACACAAGCATACACTGAACAAAATATCAGGTCTACTTGTTGTAAGATATAGTAAAGAATCGATCATCCCTCTATACAGGGTTTGATCCACCTTCTTACTAAGTTCATCTTTCGACAAAAGGTTTGAAGGATGCATCGGAGTCGCCATAGGCTTCACATTTTGCATATCAAATTTGTTCAATAACTCTTTCACATATTTTTGTTGATGAATGAAGATTTTCTCTTCGGTTTGCTTAACTTTCAACCCAAGAAAGAACTTCAACTCATCCATCATACTCATTTCAAATTCTTTCTTCATTAAACTTTCAAATTTCATGCATAATACTTTTGAAGTAGCACAAAAAATAATATCATCAACGTAAATCTGAACTATAATATAATCATTCTGAAAAATTTTCCTAAAGAGCGTCTTATCGACTTGACCTCTACTGAAACCATTTTCTATAAGAAACGTACTCAGACGATCATACCAAGCTCTAGGAGCTTGCTTCAGGCCGTATAAGGCTTTATGAAGTCTATAGACATAGTCTGGGTTTTTAACATCCTCGAAACCAGGTGGTTGCTTAACATATACTTCTTCGTCTATAAAGCCATTCAGAAATGCACTCTTTACATCCATCTGAAATAACTTTATGTCATGACAAACTACATATGCTAGCAATATCCTAATAGCTTCAAGTCTTGCTACTGGAGCATACGTCTCATTATAGTCTATTCCTTCTTGCTGATTATAGCCTTGTGCTACTAATCTAGCCTTATTTCGATTTACTCTACCTGATTCGTCTAACTTATTCTTAAAGACCCATCTGGTTCCTATTATGGATTTCTTAGGGGGTTTCGGAATTAAGGACCAGACATTATGTAACATCTCACCCCCGACGGGAAGGGTAAAATCGTAATTTAGCAAAGGATGAGAGTAATTGGGACTACTTAGGATTGTTCATGCATACTGGTATTTGTGAACAGTGAATTTATGCACATGAAAAATAACTGTACATGCATTCATGATATTTTCCGGTATTTGTGCCTACATGGGATTTTATATTGGAAATGTGGTTTATGGGCTTCAAAATTTATTCGGAATGGATCATTATAGGTTTTACATTTTACGAAAATTATAGGAATTTTTTTGGACTTTTCCGGAGAAAATTCCTGGATCGAAAAAATCGTCAAGTGGCGAATCGGTTGATTTTTGATATTGAAAAATCCCGTCCATTTGGCACTGAAAAAAAAATTAATTCATGATTTTAGAAATTATTGGATTAGAGCTATTGAAAATTGGATGACCTAGAGATTAAATCCTAGTAAGGTCTTATATTAACCATTTATTAATTGATTGTTGTTTTATTTGGTGACAAGTGTCATGACATGTGTCATGACACTTATTAAGCTTTTATTAAAAGCCTCCTTTGGTCTTGATTCTCGATGCTTCCATAGGAGAAGGCCAAAAGCAATTTTTCTTCATGTTTTCCATCACCTTCGTAGCCTACCTCTTCCTCTCCTCTTCTTGACTCTTTTTGCTTGCTTCTCTTTTCCATCTCCTTCTCCATGGTTTGCTCTTCTTTGGTTTTAATCATACAAAACAAAAGTTCAACCTAAGCTCAAGTTGATGATGATGATTGTGTGGTGGAAAGAATTAGAGAGGATTGTGAGCTTGTGAAGTCTAGAAGAGTGGAAGCTTGCTCAAGGTAAATCATATGTTTTTATGATGGTTTTATAGTTACTTGTGATGTTACTTAAGGTTAATTGCATGGCTAAGTTGAACAAAAATGATGATTAACTTGAGTTGGGATGGTTTGAGATTGCAAAGACAGATTCGTGGCTCCACTTGTCTAATTTTTTTGAGCATTTAACGTTCGAATCTAGAGAAACTCAAAACATAGAAGTTGTAGCACTAGAGGTCTAATATCTCCATGAATTTTTCCACTATTTTAGGGTGAGCCAAATGAGAGTAATAGGCCCCTAATTGAATCGGGTTCAGAACACCAGCGAGATTGAACTAAGACCTGAAAGTTAATTGTTTGAGGACCTTAGAGTTGGAATTGGATGATGAGCTCTTCTTACGAAATGTTCAAGAATGTGTCATTTAAGAGCTGTAGAAAGGAAACTTTAATTTGATAAGGATTCTGCTAGTTATTTCCAAATAAGTGAAGGTTGTTCCTAACCTTAGTGATACAGAAGAGAACTAAAACAGGTCAGGTGTGTAAACATCACAATAAATCCAATTTATATTATTTTTGGACCGGCTTTGGATATGTGATAGCCATATGAGTTTGCGAAAAATGAAACTTTGAATCACCTTAATTGGATGTGAAATGAATGAGTTATAAGGTTTTAAGCCGAATAGGGTCCAACCTGTGACTGCATGTTTAAGTTGATTGCTAATGGAAGATTTGAATGTCCTTAATGACCGAATTAGACCATGGTTATAAAAGAAGAAATGTAAATTTATGTGTTAATTAGAGGTCTGGAAAGTTTGAAAAACATTTTACCTATGTATAGGGAGTTATGAATTGTTAACTATTGACTGGTTATGTGCATTTTGGTGAAACCCAGCCATGAGTGTAGGTTTTGTGAGTATTGTGATTGAAAGCTAAATTAGAGATTTTTATGATTGAAATTGGCTCAAGTAATCTTCTGGAAAGTTGTAGAGGAAGTAATTAGCTTGAAAATGAGATATAGCATGTTAATTTTGGATGTCATAATTGGGAGTTATGAATTTTCAAAGACTGGACCTAAGTTAGGTCATTGACTAGTGATCAGGGAAGCCTCTTGCAAGACAGTTTTGAGTTTGTTAGAGGTGGAATTGACGTTAAGGCCTTCATGAGAAGTGTAGTATTCTGTTTGATCTTTTCATAGGTATAAAGTATGCAATTTTTTGACATCTGTGCAAGAAGTTATGTTTTTTATAACATTGCTATTTAGTTCAGGCATTTTCAGTGGGTAGAATCATTTATTGAATTGTTTGACCTACTTAGCGATTGAATTTGATTTCATGTTGTTCATGAAAGTTGTAGGTCACATTCCGATCTTTCATTTGGAATAAATCTTGTAATTTTTAGAAAAGTGAATGAGAAGTTATGGATTTTAAAAAATGTTACATTGTTTTGACAAAATCCTGCACTGTTTTGAAAGGCAATGACTGGGCAGTAACTTTGATTGCGTTTTTGACACCCTTAGAGGTGAAATTGGCTTTTGTGTCCTTCATAAAACTTGTAGAGCTCTCTTTTCTCTATAAAATAGATACCAAGTTTATCCAATTTGGAGTCCGGAGTAGGGAGTTATGCCCTGTGTAAGTTGGGATGTTGGAGGACATTTGTTCCAGATCTGCTATTGTATAGCATAAGTCGACTTGCACTCCATATAAGTCGACTAGTATATACACAGTAGCATAAGTCGACTAGGATTCTCAGGCAAGTCAACTAGGATCATATATTTTCCTTCTTTTGCTTATAACTTTTCCGTCTGACATCCGATTGACCTGATTCTTGAGGCATCGGATTCGTGAAAGGTTTAATTTCATTGTTATGAGAAATTGGGAATTTATGGACGGGAAATTGACGTGGGTCTGGTTAATAATTCTTTGGTCTCAATTTTATTTATTTTTAGACCTATAGAGGTCCGAATTGAGTAATGTCAGTGTCGTTAGATTTCTAATTTTTAGACGGATTTTTGGTAATTGAAAATTTGGATTTAGGGCCGGGAAAGTCATGAACATGCATTGTACACATTTTAAGCGTTACATGTGCATTCTGAAATATTACTGATTGAAATTTTGGTAATCATTGCATACCGTAACTGGTATAGAGGTACATTTGGAGCGTCGATCCACCGATGCCACTAAGACTTCCAGGTATTAGCTCGGAAGTACAAGTGAGTAACCTAGTTGGTTCCTCAATTTCTGATTGTTTATAGTTCTATACTGACAATTCTGTAGAGAATAATGGTGTTTATGTGAAAACTGATTATGACTGAAATGTTGGACCGAAGGAATGGGAATTGGGCATTGAAGTGTAAACTGGCTGTGAATGTGATAAATTGTGACTGTATGAAAATCTGTATGATTGAGAATGATATGTTTGATTATGATAAATTGGATTGGACTGCAATGTGATTTTGTGACTGTATGATATTGTGTATACTTTGATAAATGGGTTTTAGTGACAATGTGAATTGTGATACATTGAGCATGTTGCATTCCATATACAAATACTTAAACGGATAATAATAGTTGTGACCTGAGATGCCACTGATATTGAAAAGAGCCTTGAGCTCGAACACTGATACTGAAAAGAGCCTTGAGCTCGAACACTGATACTAAAAAGAGCCTTGAGCTTGATCACTGAAAAAGAGCTTTGAGCTCGAAGGGAGTTAGTGCATACCCAGAGGGCTCTCTTACTCCCTAGACGCGTCTCTTGAATCATTCCTTTGTTTAAGCGCTCGGTCACAACACCGCAATAAAATGGGAAAGTGTCACATATGCATTGCATATATATACTTGACTGACTACTTGAAATGGGAGAAAGGGATGAGTGCCTTATTCAATTGCGATTTACTTGTATATAATGATGTGGCACTTCTAACTGTGTTATTGCAAACTAAACTGTAATTTGCTTGTGTGCTGCATGAATTGGGCGAACTATCGATGATGGTTCCTCACTGAGTTCGCAAAACTTACCCAAAATTTGCATCTATTTTTTAGGTCTTGAAGAGTACCCCGTTTGACACGGGAGTACGTCTACCGTACGCAAGGGATAGATAGAGGTCGGGATCAGTTTATGTCTGCATTAGTGTCCCATAAAATTGTATTTCAAAATGCTATGTATTTATCGTGGGCCCAATGTAGGTTATGTCATTACATGGCTATTGTAAACTGTTGTTGACTGTTTGTAATAACTGAAAATGCTTCCTTTTACATTTGGGCTCAAAATTGTATCTTGTGCACATGAGAGTACTAAAAAAACATATCGACATCTTGAGTTTACCGATTGATGATGTACGCCACCTCCCGGGCACAGACTCGGATATCACCAACGATGTCGGGTTCGGGTCATGCGGGGGTGGGGTGTTACATTTAGGTAATATCGAGCCGTAAATGCAATTTATCGAGCACGATCTGAAACATAGGTTAAGTTGCATGCATTTAAGTCGTGTCATTGCAGACTATAGCAACTGATCCCCAGTCTGAGTCGCACGAGTATAAATCCTATGTGTGAACTTGTGTTTAAGTGATTAAGTGTGAGAAAAGTGAGAATGTATCAGAATGTGAACCTATGGAAGTGTATGAGCAATTAGGAAGGGAAAAAAAAGGAAAAATGGATAATGAGACTTATATTGTACTATTGTTATTAACCCGGAATGTGGTATAAGTATGACTACGTTAGCTTGGGCTGATTGAGGAAAGAATGATACCAAAATGAATCAGGGGATTGAAAGTGGCAATATTACGACGAAAGAAAACGGAAATGTCTATAGTTTGGAAAGGTTCACTGTGGATATGAGAAACATAGTGGCTAAAGTATGCTTTTGTGAGATTCAAAGTTCGAGACGATGAGGTAATGAAAGTGTTGACTTGTATATGCGACGAAATGGGAACAATTGGAAATATGGTCCGATCAGGCAGATATGGATTCACTACATTTGTGTTAATAGATATCATAGATGATGATAGCGAGATTGTAATGATATCAATATTGTACCGTAACGGTCTACTTTTAAACAAAAGAGAGAAGTGATCCTAAGGTTAGGAAGAAGTAGAAATTGTGAGACAAAAGTGTATGATGATGGTGAAATGGACTCGTAAAGCGGTTATGATCATGGCGCATGAGTTTGGGACCAAAATAGTTATCACGAATATTGTGTTAAGAGTTTGTGAATCAGTATAAGGGATAGTGGGGAAAAGGAAGACTGGAAATTTCTCGATAGTGCATCGGAAAATTCGGATTGGTTGAATATGTACATGGACACGAAATGGTAAATGGATGGGTAAGCAGATAAAGATGCAATGACGTAATATGTTGTCGTGTTTTGGGGATACATCCCCGAATGTACTAAAAATGTGAATAATCATGGATTGTGTGAGGGAAAAAAAATAGTAGTAATGAGATGACAGTGTATATAAGTCAAGTTGATATGACCTTAAAAAGGCCAAGCTTGCATGTAAATGAGATGGGACTAAAACTATGTAAAAAGAAGTACTATGACAAGTGGGAAAGGAAACAATGATAGTGATAGTGAAACAAAGACAATAAAAATGAAACAATAATAATGGTATATGAAAAGAATTGTCGAGTTGAGGGTAATACACCTTTGTGAGTATACCTTGGATAGTGAAACAATTGAACTTATGTGTGGAAATAATAGAGGAAACGATCGGTGATTTATTGAAATGTAAAGTTATGTGTTAATTAGAGGTCTGGAAAGTTTGAAAAACATTTTACCTATGTATAGGGAGTTATGAATTGTTAACTATTGACTGGTTATGTGCATTTTGGTGAAACCCAGCCATGAGTGTAGGTTTTGTGAGTATGGTGATTGAAAGCTAAATTAGAGATTTTTGTGATTGAAATTGGCTCAAGTAATCTTCTGGAAAGTTTTAGAGGAAGTAATTAGCTTGAAAATGAGATATAGCATGTTAATTTTAGATGTCATAATTGGGAGTTATGAATTTTCAAAGACTGGACCTAAGTTAGGTCATTGACTAGTGATCAGGGCAGCCTCTTGTAAGACAGTTTTGAGTTTGTTAGAGGTGGAATTGACGTTAAGGCCTTCATGAGAAGTGTAGTATTCTGTTTGATCTTTTCATAGGTATAAAGTATGCAATTTTTTGACATCTGTGCAAGAAGTTATGTTTTTTATAACATTGCTATTCAGTTCAGGCATTTTTAGTGGGTAGAATCATTTATTGAATTGTTTGACCTACTTAGCGATTGAATTTGATTTCATGTTGTTCATGAAAGTTGTAGGTCACATTCTGATCTTTCATTTGGAATAAATCTTGTAATTTTTAGAAAATGGAATGAGAAGTTATGGATTTTAAAAAATGTTACATTGTTTTGACAAAATCCTGCACTGTTTTAAGAGGCATTGACTGGGCAGTAACTTTGATTGCGTTTTTGACACCCTTAGAGGTGAAATTGGCTTTTGTGTCCTTCATAAAACTTGTAGAGCTCTCTTTTCTCTATAAAATAGATACCAAGTTTGTCCAATTTGGAGTCCAGAGTAGGGAGTTATGCCCTGTGTAAGCTGGCATGTCGGAGGACGTTTGTTCCAGATCTGCTATTGTATAGCATAAGTCGACTTACACTCCATATAAGTCGACTAGTACATACACAGTAGCATAAGTCGACTAGGATTCTCAGGCAAGTCGACTAGGATCATATATTTTCCTTCTTTTGCTTATAACTTTTCCATCCGACATCCGATTGACCTGATTCTTGAGGCATCGGATTCGTGAAAGGTTTACTTTCATTGTTATGAGAAATTGGGAATTTATGGACGGGAAATTGACGTGGGTCCAGTTAATGATTCTTTGGTCACCGTTTTATTTATTTTTGGACCTATAGAGGTCCGAATTGAAATCTTGTCGGTGCCGTTAGATTTCTAATTTTAGGCGGATTTTGGTAATTGAAAATTTGGATTTAGGGCCGGGAAAGTCATGAACATGCATTGTACACATTTTAAGCATTACATGTGCATTCTGAAATATTACTGATTGAAATTTTGGTAATCATTGCATACCGTAACTGGTATAGAGGCACATTTGGAGCGTCGATCCACCGATGCCACTAAGACTTCCAGATATTAGCTCGGAAGTACAGGTGAGTAACCTAGTTGGTTCCTCAATTTCTGATTGTTTATAGTTCTATACTGACAATTCTGTAGAGAATAATGGTGTTTATGTGAAAACTGATTATGACTGAAATGTTGAACCGAAGGAATGGGAATTGGGCATTGAAGTGTAAACTGGCTGTGAATGTGATAAATTGTGACTGGATGAAAATCTGTATGATTGAGAATGATATGTTTGATTATGATAAATTGGATTTGACTGCAATGTGATTTTTTGACTGTATGATATTGTGTATACTTTGATAAATGGGTTTTAGTGATAATGTGAATTGTGATACATTGAGCATGTTGCATTCCATATACAAATACTTAAACGGATAATAATAGTTGTGACCTGAGACGCCACTGATATTGAAAAGAGCCTTGAGCTCGAACACTGATACTGAAAAGAGCCTTGAGCTCGAACACTGATACTGAAAAGAGCCTTGAGCTCGATCACTAAAAAAGAGCTTTGAGCTCAAAGGGAGTTAGTGCATACCCAGAGGGCTCTCCTACTCCCTAGACACGTCTACTGAATACTGTTTACTGTTTAAGCGCTCGGTCACAACACCGCAATAAAATGGGAAAGTGTCACATATGCATTGCATATATATACTTGACTGACTACTTGAAATGGGAGAAAGGCATAAGTGCCTTATTCAATTGCGATTTACTTGTATATAATGATGTGGCACTTCTAACTGTGTTATTGCAAACTAAACTGTAATTTACTTGTATGCTGCATGAATTGGGCGAACTATCGATGATGGTTCCTCACTGAGTTCGCAAAACTCACCCAAAATTTGCATCTATTTTTCAGGTCTTGAAGAGTACCCCGTTTGACACGGGAGTACGTCTACCGTATCTGAGGATAGATAGAGGTCGGGATCGGTTAGGTATGCGCATTAGTGTCCCATAGAATTGTATTTCAAAATGCTGTGTATTTATCATGGGCCCAATGTAGGTTATGTCATTACATGGTTATTGTAAACTGTTGTTGATTGTTTGTAATAACTGAAAATGCTTCCTTTTACATTTGGGCTCAAAATTGTATACTGTGTACATGAGAGTACTAAAAAAAACATACTGATACTGAGTTTCGACTGACTGATGTAGCACGCCACCCTCGCGGGGCACAGACACGGATATCACCAACGATGTCGGGTTGGTCACTTGGGGTGGGTGTTATTATTTAGGTGGTATCGAGCCGAAATGCAATTTATTTGGGCACAGTCTGAAACATAGGTTAAGTTGCATGCATTTGAGTCGTGTCATTGCAGACTATAGCAACTGATCCCCGGTCTGAGTCACACGAGTATAAATCCTATGTGTGAACTTGTGATTAAGTGTGAGAAAAGTGAGAATGTATCAGAATGTGAACCTATGGAAGTGTATGAGCAATTAGGAAGGGAAAAAAAAGGAAAATTGGATAATGAGACTTATATTGTACTATTGTTATTAACCCGGAATGTGGTATAAGTATGACTACGTTAGCTTGGGCTGATTGAGGAAAGAATGATACCAAAATGAATCAGGGGATTGAAAGTGGCAATATTACGGCGAAAGAAAACGGAAATGTCTATAGATTGGAAAGGTTCACTGTGGATATGAGAAACATAGTGGCTAAAGTATGTTTTTGTGAGATTCAAAGTTCGAGACGATGAGGTAATGAAAGTGTTGACTTGTATATGCGACGAAATGGGAACAATTGGAAATATGGTCCGATCAGGCAGATATGGATGCACTACATTTGTGTTAATAGATATCATAGATGATGATAGCGAGATTGTAATGATATCAATATTGTACCGTAACGGTCTACTTTTAAACAAAAGAGCGAAGTGATCATAAGGTTAGGAAGAAGTAGAAATGGTGAGATGAAAGTGTACAGATGAACTAAAATGGACTCGTGAAACGGTTATGATCATGAGCGCATGAGTTTGGGACCAAAATAGTTATGCGAATATTGTGTTAAGAGTTTGTGAATCAGTATAAGGGGATAGTAGGGGAAAAAGGAAGATTGGAAATTTCTACTGATAGTGCATCGGAAAATTCTGGATTGGTTGAATATGTGTACATGGACACAGAAATGGTAAATGGATGGGTAAACAGATAAAGATGCAATGACGTAATATGTTGTCGTGTTTTGGGGATACATCCCCGAATGTACTAAAAATGTGAATAATCATGGATTGTGTGAGGAAAAAAATAGTAGTAATGAGATGACAGTGTATAAGTCAAGTTGATATGACCTTAAAAAGGCCAAGCTTGCATGTAAATGAGATGGGACTAAAACTATGTAAAAAGAAGTACTATGACAAGTGGGAAAGGAAACAATGATAGTGATAGTGAAACAAGGACAATAAAAATGAAACAATAATAGTGGTATATGAAAAGAATTGTCGAGTTGAGGGTAATACACCTTTGTGAGTATACCTTGGATAGTGAAACAATTGAACTTATGTGTGGAAATAATAGAGGAAACGATCGGTGATTTATTGAAATGTAAAGTTATGTGTTAATTAGAGGTCTGGAAATTTTGAAAAACATTTTACCTGTTGGACCCCGAACCTTGAGTGACAATTTGACTATGATCAAGTGGATGAGTTGATTGAAAGTAAGTTGAAGATCATGAAATAAAGAGAGAAAGTATGAAAATATGAAAAATTGTGTAATAGTTGACTTTCTGGTCTTTGAGGGTTGACTTTTGTTTGAGGCAAAATTTGATAAAATGATCTACATGAAACTTGTAGATTATGTTGAGAGCTTTTTGTGGACATAAAGTTTGTAATTTTTCGATATCGGGAGTGAAAGTTATTCTCAGTCAAAGTTTATGTTTGATCGGGTTTGACTTTTATATTGATTGAATCTTTGACTGAGAAATTAACCTAGTTAGAGGTTAATTGAGCTTTGATGTTCTTCATAAGAATTGAAGGATTTGTTTTGATCTTTATTTCGATATAAAGTATGCAATTTTTCGATCTCGGAATATTAAGTTATGATTTTTACAAGTTTGTATAGAGAATAGTATCTTTGACCGGAAAATGGACTCCCGTAGGAGTTGAATTGAGTTTTATGTTCTTCTTGGAAGATTTAGAGCTTCTCTCAAGCTTTCTATAGAGACTAAGTTTGTCAAAATCGGAGTTCGGGATTAAAAGTTATGAATTTTGGAAGTTTAGAGGAAAAAAAAAAAAAAAAGGAAAAGGGTTAGCGCCTCGCTAGGGTGACGGCTCGCCTAGCGAGGCGGGCGCCCATCTGGCGCCTCGGCTAGGCGACGCCTCGGCGAGGCGGGCGTTGCTTCGCCTCATGAGGCAAGGCTCGCCCTCATGTTGGCGCCTCGCTAGGCGACGCCGCCCTAGCGGCAAGGCGTCTCGCCTCATGGCGTCTCGCCCTCATGATTAGAGGCGTCCGTCTGCATCTGACGCCGTTTTGCTCTTTTGATTTTCTTGACTTTCCTCCTTTAATCCGACCTTTGTTCACTATTTTGCTTATATCTTTTCCGTCCGACATCCGATTGAGTTGATTCTTTTTGCGTTGGATTCCTAAGACATTGAATTTCATTTTATAAGAAATTTGTGAACTTTTGAGATTAAATTAATGGTGATTAATTTAATCAAAGTGAGTCGGGAAATTTTGAGCATGATTCGGTGTTTTGTGAAATTCGGGATCTGTAGAGATCCGATTGAAGCGATTCTTGAGGCGAAATAAAGATAAGACAAGGGGCTACAAATCATATGAAGACATGAAATGTCAATTTTGCCCTTAGGACTTTTAATTTTTGAATTTAAGTTCGGATTAGGGTTTAATTTTTGGATTGGGAACACCTGTGAGTAATTTGAGTATAACTTTTGATCTGGGAATCGAAATGAGACGATTCTTGTTTTGAATTAAACTAGAGACATAAGGATACAATTGTTATGAAGACATTGAGTTTCAATTCTGGGATTAAGAATGTGAAATTTTGGACGGAAATAATCGTACATAAGAAATGTGTTAGAATATGGATTTTTCCGCACTGTTTCGCACGTAACTTTTGATGTGGTGCTCGGAATTGAGCGCGGTCAGTGGCGTTGGATTCGTATGAGTGAGAGGAATATTTCTCGAGAAGGAAGTTTTGACAAATTCCTTCAAATCGATAGTGCGAATCAAACCGCAAGTAAGCGTAACTTTAAGTTTTGAATGGAGGGCAAAATGGTCATTTGACCTTTAATTAATGAAACTCAGTAATGATTGTCGTTTTGAGCTATTAAAAACGATGAATGGTCTGGAAAATTACAGAAGAAGAGAAATAAGAAGAAGAAAGAAGAGAGTGAAGCTTCGGTGATGGAGAAAAGATGAGAGAGAAAATGAAGTTTTGATTTTTCTACTTCTTTCTTAAGGATTTTGGGTTGGTTCCAAGAGAGAGAAAGATAGAGGAGCATAAGAGCTTCTTCATGAGCCAAGAAAATTCGAATTTGGAAGAGAAAGAGGTAAGAGAAATTTTTCTACTTTGAGATTTTGATTAATTTTCGGTTTAGAATTATGGCATATAAGATGGGTTTATGATTTATGAAGTTAATTTTGATGTATATGCTTTAGGTTGGGTTTAATTTTGGATGAAAAATTGAGTAAGGTTTAGGCTTAATTTTATGATTGAGAATTTTGAGATATTTTGGTGTAGAATTATAGGAAATATGATGACTTGATGATATATGAAATCAATTTCGAAGAATTTGTATTTTATGATATTGAATTGGGATAAATTGGTTTAGGCCAATTTTAAGATTTAGAATTTTGAAATTGAGGATTTAGATGTCTTGGAATTAATGTGAATTGATGAATTGTGAGATTAATTTTGAAAATTAAGTTATTTATGAGATTGAATTTGGGTGTATTGGTTTAGGCCAATTTTGAAAATTGGGGATTTTCAAAATTGGAGATTGAAATAACTTGAATGTAAATGGAATTGATGAATTCCTAAGTTGATTGTGAAAATTAAGTATTTTCGATGTGAAATTTGGATGATTATGGTTTAGGTTTTGGTACTTTGGAGAGAGAAAAGCAAGGATCAATTGGAGCTTGAAATCAAGTTTTGGCAATAATTCGAGGTGGGTAGCATATTTATATTTTGATTTGTGAGCAATATGCAAATTTTGAAAAATTAAAAAAGCAATTTTGAAAAATAAAGAAAGCAAAATGTGAAAATTTTGACAAATTATTGTTTTGTAAAGGTTTGAAATTACGATTTAGAATGTTTTCGAAAGATTAATATAAGTTTGAATTCATTGCTTTCAATGATTCGATAAAGCGATAGAAATTCGAAAAATGCATTTGTTGTGTATCGCATGAATGATTTGATTTACGGAATTAGAATTGAATGATGAATTGATCAAATTGTATGCTTTATGTGAATGTGTGGAAAATTAAGAAATTGAAAAGTGCCTTGAGCAATCCGACTTTTCGTTTTCGATTATGTGTTATGTGGGTTTAGTAGGTCCCTTGGTGAGTCATTATTTGTCTCTATGTGTATAGCCTTCTCCAGTTGCCCGCATTAGTGTACGGACTCGATTTCGGACTCCTTCACGGCTATAACTGGACCGCAATGCGGAAAGTGTAATGTTTCGCTCACGATCGCACAGGACATTATCTTGAGAATGTGCGAGACGTCTGCTTGGACCTAGCTGCACCATTCGATATGTTATGTGTTTTGTTTTGTTTTGTGTTCGCATTCTTGTTTATAAAGTGAGAAATGAAAATTGAAATTATGTTGCATTCATATTTATGAAGAATTGAGAATTTTGAAAAATGAGAAAATGATATTTTATGAGAAGTTTGGGAAAATTGGAAAGAGTTTGAGAGAAATATTTGAAAGTTGAAAAGTTTGAAAATATGAAAAAAAAAAAGTGTTTGAAGAAATTGTTTGAAAAATTATAAAGTTTGAAAAATTAGCCCTTTGGCAAAAAGCTTGTGAAAAATGATTTCCGCTTATTTATCAGTTTATAAATGTGTTATCCACGAGCTTTCGAGCTCACCCCCCCTTTCATCCCCATCTCCGTGTTTGACGGGAGATCGGATGAAAGAATGTGAAACGTATGTGAAGGCGTCGGTTTCGACTTTGAACACGTTAGCTTTTGAGTAATGTGGATCTTGGATATGAGTATGTTTATGACTTTAGATAAATTTGGAAAAGTGTATTTGTGTATAAAGTTAAGTATTGTGAATGAATGAGAAATTTGTATATGAAATTATGAATAGTTTGGGAATCTATATGTATGAATTTGGAAATGAGTTGAATTATGAGTTTGGTATTTATTGATTTGAGAATTATGGAAGTATTAGTTTTAGGTTTGTGTTTCTTTGGTGTTGGAATTAGGACGAGTGTCCGATGATTCGAGGTCTGTTGAGTTATGAAGTGTATTACGCTTTGCAGAATTTTTGGGTTAGGATAAAGGCGGTAGATTATCTTTTAGAATTTTCGATAAGATTTGGGATAAAAGTGTAATTTTGGAAATTGGATGCATGGTTATGTTTTAAATGTGTTTGAGTAAGAGAAGAAATGAATAAGGAATTAGATTAAGAAAAGAAAAAAAAATCATAACGGATTTTGGAACGTCTTAGGATTCCCAACGCGATTCTGTTTCCTGTTCTTTGCTTAGTCACGGATGTCGGAAAGTGTTTCAGTTTAAATTGATTTGTTTGCTTATTTTGTTTTCTATCCGTATTCGATTTGCATTCGATTCGATCCCGCTTTCGCTTATTCGTTCCGCTTTGTGATTCGTATTCGATTATTTCGCTTCGCTTAGTAAGAAAGTGCTTGATGATCATTGTTTAGAAAGAAATTTATGCAAGAATGAGTTACTTGGAGTTAAGTAAATATGAATTTCGAGGACGAAATTCTTTTAAGAGGGGGAGAAATGTTGGACCCCGAACCTTGAGTGACAATTTGACTATGATCAAGTGGATGAGTTGATTGAAAGTAAGTTGAAGATCATGAAATAAAGAGAGAAAGTATGAAAATATGAAAAATTGTGTAATAGTTGACTTTCTGGTCTTTGAGGGTTGACTTTTGTTTGAGGCAAAATTTGATAAAATGATCTACATGAAACTTGTAGATTATGTTGAGAGCTTTTTGTGGACATAAAGTTTGTAATTTTTCGATATCGGGAGTGAAAGTTATTCTCAGTCAAAGTTTATGTTTGATCGGGTTTGACTTTTATATTGATTGAATCTTTGACTGAGAAATTAACCTAGTTAGAGGTTAATTGAGCTTTGATGTTCTTCATAAGAATTGAAGGATTTGTTTTGATCTTTATTTCGATATAAAGTATGCAATTTTTCGATCTCGGAATATTAAGTTATGATTTTTACAAGTTTGTATAGAGGATAGTATCTTTGACCGGAAAATGGACTCCCGTAGGAGTTGAATTGAGTTTTATGTTCTTCTTGGAAGATTTAGAGCTTCTCTCAAGCTTTCTATAGAGACTAAGTTTGTCAAAATCGGAGTTGGATTAAAAGTTATGAATTTTGGAAGTTTAGAGGAAAAAAAAAAAAAAAGGAAAAGGGTTGGCGCCTCGCTAGGGCGACGGCTCGCCTAGCGAGGCGGGCGCATCGTCTGGCCTCGCTAGGCGACGCCTGGCGAGGCGAGGCGCCCATCTGGCCTCGCTAGGCGACGCCGCGCCTGGCGAGGCGGGCGTTGCTTCGCCCTCATGAGGCAAGGCTCGCCCTCCTGCGGCGTCTCGCCCTCATGAGTGGCGTCTCGCCCTCATGAGTTAGGCGTCCGTCTTGCATCTGACGCCGTTTGCTCTTCGATTTTCTTGACTTTCCTCCTTTAATCCGACCTTTGTTCACTATTTTGCTTATATCTTTCCGTCCGACATCCGATTGAGTTGATTCTTTTGCGTTGGATTCCTAAGACATTGAATTTCATTTTATAAGAAATTTGTGAACTTTGAGATTAAATTAATGGTGATTAATTTAATCAAAGTGAGTCGGGAAATTTTCGAGCATGATTCAAGTGTTTTGTGAAATTCGGGATCTGTAGAGATCCGATTGAAGCGATTCTTGAGGCGAAATAAAGATAAGACAAGGGCTACAAATCATATGAAGACATGAAATGTCAATTTTGCCCTTAGGACTTTTAATTTTGAATTTAAGTTCGGATTAGGGTTTAATTTTGGATTGGGAACACTGTGAGTAATTTGAGTATAACTTTTGATCCGGGAATCGAAATGAGACGATTCTTGTTTTGAATTAAACTAGAGACATAAGGATACAATTGTTATGAAGACATTGAGTTTCAATTCTGGGATTAAGAATGTGAAATTTTGGACGGAAATAATCGTACATAAGAAATGTGTTAGAATATGGATTTTTCCGCCTTTGTTTACAAGCACGTAACTTTTGATGTGGTGCTCGGAATTGAGCGCGGTCAGTGGCGTTGGATTCGTATGAGTGAGAGGAATATTTCTCGAGAAGGAAGTTTTGACAAATTCCTTCAAATCGATAGTGCGAATCAAACCGCAAGTAAGCGTAACTTTAAGTTTTGAATGGAGGGCAAAATGGTCATTTGACCTTTAATTAATGAAACTCAGTAATGATTGTCGTTTTGAGCTATTAAAAACGATGAATGGTCTGGAAAATTACAGAAGAAGAGAAATAAGAAGAAGAAAGAAGAGAGTGAAGCTTCGGTGATGGAGAAAAGATGAGAGAAAATGAAGTTTTGATTTTCTACTTCTTTCTTAAGGATTTTGGGTTGGTTCCAAGAGAGAAAGATAGAGGAGCATAAGAGCTTCTTCATGAGCCAAGAAAATTGAATTTGGAAGAGAAAGAGGTAAGAGAAATTTTTCTACTTTGAGATTTTGATTAATTTTCGGTTTAGAATTATGGCATATAAGATGGGTTTATGATTTATGAAGTTAATTTTGATGTATATGCTTTAGGTTGGGTTTAATTTTGGATGAAAAATTGAGTAAGGTTTAGGCTTAATTTTATGATTGAGAATTTTGAGATATTTTGGTGTAGAATTATAGGAAATATGATGACTTGATGATATATGAAATCAATTTCGAAGAATTTGTATTTTATGATATTGAATTGGGATAAATTGGTTTAGGCCAATTTTAAGATTTGGGAATTTTTGAAATTGAGGATTTAGATGTCTTGGAATTAATGTGAATTGATGAATTGTGAGATTAATTTTGAAAATTAAGTTATTTATGAGATTGAATTTGGGTGTATTGGTTTAGGCCAATTTTGAAAATTGGGGATTTTCAAAATTGGAGATTGAAATAGTTGAATGTAAATGGAATTGATGAATTCCTAAGTTGATTGTGAAAATTAAGTATTTTCGATGTGAAATTTGGATGATTATGGTTTAGGTTTTGGTACTTTGGAAGAGAGAAAGCAAGGATCAATTGGAGCTTGAAATCAAGTTTTCGCAATAATTCGAGGTGGGTAGCATATTTATATTTTGATTTGTGAGCAATATGCAAATTTTGAAAAATTAAAAGCAATTTTGAAAATAAAGAAAGCAAAATGTGAAAATTTTGACAAATTATTGTTTTGTAAAGGTTTGAAATTGATTTAGAATGTTTTCGAAAGATTAATATAAGTTTGAATTCATTGCTTTCAATGATTCGATAAAGCGATAGAAATTACGAAAAATGCATTTGTTGTGTATGCATTGAATGATTTGATTTACGGAATTAGAATTGAATGATGAATTGATCAAATTGTATGCTTTATGTGAATGTGTGGAAAATTAAGAAATTGAAAAGTGCCTTGGCAATCCGACTTTTCGTTTTCGATTATGTGTTATGTGGGTTTGGTAGGTCCCTTGGTGAGTCGTATTTGTCTCTATGTGTATAGCCTTCTCCAGTCGCCTCATTAGTGTACGGAGTCTCGTTCGGACTCCTTCACGGCTACTTTGGACCGCAATGCGGGAAAGTGTAAGACGTTTCATTCACGATGCCGCAGGACCATATATGCGGGAATGTGCGAGACGTTCTGCTTGGACCTAGCTGGACCATTACGATATGTTATGTGTTTTGTTTTGTTTTGTGTTCGCATTCTTGTTTATAAAGTGAGAAATGAAAATTGAAATTATGTTGCATTCATATTTATGAAGAATTCGAGAATTTTGAAAAATGAGAAAAATGATATTTTTATGAGAAGTTTGGGAAAATTGGAAAGAGTTTGAGAGAAATATTTGAAAGTTGAAAAGTTTGAAAATATGAAAAAAAAAAAAAAGTGTTTGAAGAAATTGTTTGAAAAATTATAAAGTTTGAAAAATTAGCCCTTTGGCAAAAAGCTTGTGAAAAATGATTTCCGCTTATTTATCAGTTTATAAATGTGTTATCCACGAGCTTTCGAGCTCACCCCCCCTTTCATCCCCATCTCCAGGTTTCGAGCAGGAGATCGGATGAAAGAATGTGAAGACGTATGTGAAGACGTCAGTTTCGACTTTTGAACACGTTAGCTTTTGAGTAATGTGGATCTTGGATATGAGTATGTTTATGACTTTAGATAAATTTGGAAAAGTGTATTTGTGTATAAAGTTAAGTATTGTGAATGAATGAGAAATTTGTATATGAAATTATGAATAGTTTGGGAATCTATATGTATGAATTTGGAAATGAGTTGAATTATGAGTTTGGTATTTATTGATTTGAGAATTATGGAAGTATTAGTTTTAGGTTTGTGTTTCATTGGTGTTGGAATTCGGACGGAGTGTCCGATGATTCGAGGTCATTGAGTTATAGAAGTGTATTACGCTTTGCGGGAATTTTTGGAGTTAGGATAAAGCGGTAGTTATCTTTAGAATTTTCGATAAGATTTGGGATAAAAGTGTAATTTTGGAAATTGGATGCATGGTTATGTTTTAAATGTGTTTGAGTAAGAGAAGAAATGAATAAGGAATTAGATTAAGAAAAGAAAAAAAAATCATAACGGATTTTGGAACGTCTTAGGATTCCCAACGCGATTCTGTTTCCTGTTCTTTGCTTAGTCACGGATGTCGGAAAGTGTTTCAGTTTAAATTGATTTGTTTGCTTACTTTGTTTTCTATCCGTATTCGATTTGCATTCGATTCGATCCCGCTTTCGCTTATTCGTTCCGCTTTGTGATTCGTATTCGATTATTTCGCTTCGCTTAGTAAGAAAGTGCTTGATGATCATTGTTTAGAAAGAAATTTATGCAAGAATGAGTTACTTGGAGTTAAGTAAATATGAATTTCGAGGACGAAATTCTTTTAAGAGGGGGAGAAATGTTGGACCCCGAACCTTGAGTGACAATTTGACTATGATCAAGTGGATGAGTTGATTGAAAGTAAGTTGAAGATCATGAAATAAAGAGAAAGTATGAAAATATGAAAATTGTGTAATAGTTGACTTTACGGTCTTTGAGGTTGACTTTTGTTTGAGGCAAAATTTGATAAAATGATCTACATGAAACTTGTAGATTATGTTGAGAGCTTTTGTGGACATAAAGTTTGTAATTTTTCGATATCGGAGTGAAAGTTATTCTCGGTCAAAGTTTATGTTTGATCGGGTTTGACTTTTATATTGATTGAATCTTTGACTGAGAAATTAACCTAGTTAGAGGTTAATTGAGCTTTGATATTCTTCATAAGAATTGAAGGATTTGTTTTGATCTTTATTTCGATATAAAGTATGCAATTTTTCGATCTCGAATATTAAGTTATGATTTTTACAAGTTTGTATAGAGGATAGTATCTTTGACGGAAAATGGACTCCGTAGGAGTTGAATTGAGTTTTATGTTCTTCTTGGAAGATTTAGAGCTTCTCTCAAGCTTTCTATAGAGACTAAGTTTGTCAAAATCGAGTTAGGATTAAAAGTTATGAATTTTGGAAGTTTAGAGGAAAAAAAAAAAAAAAAAAGGGTTGGCGCCCTCGCTAGGCGACGGCTCGCCCCTAGCGAGGCGGGCCCGTCTGGCGCCTCGCTAGGCGACGCCTCGCCTGGCGAGGCGGGCGCCCATCTGGCGCTCTCATTAGGCGACGCCTCGCCTGGCGAGGAGGCGGGCGCTTCGCCCTCGCGAGGCAAGGCTCGCCTCATGGCGAGGCGTCTCGCCCTCATGAGTGGCGTCTCGCCCTCATGAGTTGGGGCGTCCGTCTGCATCTGACGCCGTTTTGCTCTTCGATTTTCTTGACTTTCCTCCTTTAATCCGACCTTTGTTCACTATTTTGCTTATATCTTTTCCGTCCGACATCCGATTGAGTTGATTCTTTTGCGTTGGATTCCTAAGACATTGAATTTCATTTTATAAGAAATTTGTGAACTTTTGAGATTAAATTAATGGTGATTAATTTAATCAAAGTGAGTCGGGAAATTTTCGAGCATGATTCAAGTGTTTTGTGAAATTCGGGATCTGTAGAGATCCGATTGAAGCGATTCTTGAGGCGAAATAAAGATAAGACAAGGGCTACAAATCATATGAAGACATGAAATGTCAATTTTGCCCTTAGGACTTTTAATTTTGAATTTAAGTTCGGATTAGGGTTTAATTTTTGGATTAGGAACACCTGTGAGTAATTTGAGTATAACTTTTGATCCGGGAATCGAAATGAGACGATTCTTGTTTTGAATTAAACTAGAGACATAAGGATACAATTGTTATGAAGACATTGAGTTTCAATTCTGGGATTAAGAATGTGAAATTTTGGACGGAAATAATCGTACATAAGAAATGTGTTAGAATATGGATTTTCCGCCTTTAGTTCGCATACGTAACTTTGATGTGGTGCTCGGAATTGGCGCGGTCAGTGGCGTTGGATTCGTATGAGTGAGAGGAATATTTCTCGAGAAGGAAGTTTTGACAAATTCCTTCAAATCGATAGTCGAATCAAACCGCAAGTAAGCGTAACTTTAAGTTTTGAATGGAGGGCAAAATGGTCATTTGACCTTTAATTAATGAAACTCAGTAATGATTGTCGTTTTGAGCTATTAAAAGCGATGAATGGTCTGGAAAATTACAGAAGAAGAGAAATAAGAAGAAGAAAGAAGAGAGTGAAGCTTGGTGATGGAGAAAAGATGAGAGAGAAAATGAAGTTTTGATTTTCTACTTCTTTCTTAAGGATTTTGGGTTGGTTCCAAGAGAGAGAAAGATAGAGGAGCATAAGAGCTTCTTCATGAGCCAAGAAAATTGAATTTGGAAGAGAAAGAGGTAAGAGAAATTTTTCTACTTTGAGATTTTGATTAATTTTCGGTTTAGAATTATGGCATATAAGATGGGTTTATGATTTATGAAGTTAATTTTGATGTATATGCTTTAGGTTGGGTTTAATTTTGGATGAAAAATTGAGTAAGGTTTAGGCTTAATTTTATGATTGAGAATTTTGAGATATTTTGGTGTAGAATTATAGGAAATATGATGACTTGATGATATATGAAATCAATTTCGAAGAATTTGTATTTTATGATATTGAATTGGGATAAATTGGTTTAGGCCAATTTTAAGATTTGGGAATTTTTGAAATTGAGGATTTAGATGTCTTGGAATTAATGTGAATTGATGAATTGTGAGATTAATTTTGAAAATTAAGTTATTTATGAGATTGAATTTGGGTGTATTGGTTTAGGCCAATTTTGAAAATTGGGGATTTTCAAAATTGGAGATTGAAATAGCTTGAATGTAAATGGAATTGATGAATTCCTAAGTTGATTGTGAAAATTAAGTATTTTCTGATGTGAAATTTGGATGATTATGGTTTAGGTTTTGGTACTTTGAAGAGAGAGAAAGCAAGGATCAATTGGAGCTTGAAATCAAGTTTTCGCAATAATTGAGGTGGGTAGCATATTTATATTTTGATTTGTGAGCAATATGCAAATTTTGAAAATTAAAGAAAGCAATTTTGAAAAATAAAGAAAGCAAAATGTGAAAATTTTGACAAATTATTGTTTTGTAAAGGTTTGAAATTCGATTTAGAATGTTTTCGAAAGATTAATATAAGTTTGAATTCATTGCTTTCAATGATTCGATAAACCGATAGAAATTACGAAAATGCATTTGTTGTGTATGCATTGAATGATTTGATTTACGGAATTAGAATTGAATGATGAATTGATCAAATTGTATGCTTTATGTGAATGTGTGGAAAATTAAGAAATTGAAAAGTGCCTTGAGCAATCCGACTTTTCGTTTTCGATTATGTGTTATGTGGGTTTGGTAGGTCCTTGGTGAGTCATTGTCTCTATGTGTATAGCCTTCTCCAGTGCCCATTAGTGTACGGAGTCTCGTTCGGACTCCTTCACGGCTACTTGGACCGCAATGCGGAAAGTGTAATGCGTTCATTCGCTCACGCCTGCAGGACCATTATCTTGAGAATGTGCGAGACGTTCTGTTTGGACCTAGCCAGACCATTCTGATATGTTATGTGTTTTGTTTTGTTTTTGTGTTCTGCATTCTTGTTTATAAAGTGAGAAATGAAAATTGAAATTATGTTGCATTCATATTTATGAAGAATTCGAGAATTTTGAAAAATGAGAAAAATGATATTTTTATGAGAAGTTTGGGAAAATTGGAAAGAGTTTGAGAGAAATATTTGAAAGTTGAAAAGTTTGAAAATATGAAAAAAAAAAAAGTGTTTGAAGAAATTGTTTGAAAAATTATAAAGTTTGAAAAATTAGCCCTTTGGCAAAAAGCTTGTGAAAAATGATTTCCGCTTATTTATCAGTTTATAAATGTGTTATCCACGAGCTTTCGAGCTCACCCCCCCTTTCATCCCCATCTCAGTGTTTGGCGGGAGATCGGATGAAAGAATGTGAAACGTATGTGAAGGCGTCGGTTCGACTTTGAACACGTTAGCTTTTGAGTAATGTGGATCTTGGATATGAGTATGTTTATGACTTTAGATAAATTTGGAAAAGTGTATTTGTGTATAAAGTTAAGTATTGTGAATGAATGAGAAATTTGTATATGAAATTATGAATAGTTTGGGAATCTATATGTATGAATTTGGAAATGAGTTGAATTATGAGTTTGGTATTTATTGATTTGAGAATTATGGAAGTATTAGTTTTAGGTTTGTGTTTCTTTGGTGTTGGAATTAGGACGGAGTGTCCGATGATTACGAGTCTGTTGAGTTATAGAAGTGTATTACGCTTTGCAGGAATTTTGGAGTTAGGATAAAGGCGGTAGTTATCTTTAGAATTTTCGATAAGATTTGGGATAAAAGTGTAATTTTGGAAATTGGATGCATGGTTATGTTTTAAATGTGTTTGAGTAAGAGAAGAAATGAATAAGGAATTAGATTAAGAAAAGAAAAAAATCATAACGGATTTTGGAGCGTCTTAGGATTCCCAACGCGATTCATTTCTGTTCTTTGCTTAGTCACGGATGTCGGAAAGTGTTTGATTTAAATTGATTTGTTTGCTTATTTTGTTTTCTATCAAGTATTCGATTTGCATTCGATTCGATCCGCCGCTTATTCGTTCCGCTTTGTGATTCAGTATTCGATTATTTCGCCGCTTAGTAAGAAAGTGCTTGATGATCATTGTTTAGAAAGAAATTTATGCAAGAATGAGTTACTTGGAGTTAAGTAAATATGAATTTCGAGGACGAAATTCTTTTAAGAGGGGAGAAATGTTGGACCCAGACCTTGAGTGACAATTTGACTATGATCAAGTGGATGAGTTGATTGAAAGTAAGTTGAAGATCATGAAATAAAGAGAAAGTATGAAAATATGAAAATTGTGTAATAGTTGACTTTACGGTCTTTGAGGTTGACTTTTGTTTGAGGCAAAATTTGATAAAATGATCTACATGAAACTTGTAGATTATGTTGAGAGCTTTTGTGGACATAAAGTTTGTAATTTTTCGATATCGGGGTGAAAGTTATTCTCGGTCAAAGTTTATGTTTGATCGGGTTTGACTTTTATATTGATTGAATCTTTGACTGAGAAATTAACCTAGTTAGAGGTTAATTGAGCTTTGATATTCTTCATAAGAATTGAAGGATTTGTTTTGATCTTTATTTCGATATAAAGTATGCAATTTTCGATCTCGGAATATTAAGTTATGATTTTTACAAGTTTGTATAGAGGATAGTATCTTTGACCGGAAAATGGACTCCCGTAGGAGTTGAATTGAGTTTTATGTTCTTCTTGGAAGATTTAGAGCTTCTCTCAAGCTTTCTATAGAGACTAAGTTTGTCAAAATCGGAGTTCGGGATTAAAAGTTATGAATTTTGGAAGTTTAGAGGAAAAAAAAAAAAAAGGAAAAGGGTTAGCGCCCTCGCTAGGGCGACGGCTCGCCCTAGCGAGGCGGGCATCTGGCGCTCTCGCTAGGCGGCGCCTCGCCTGGCGAGGCGAGGCGCCCATCAGGCGCCTCGGCTAGGCGACGCCGCCTGGCGAGGCGGGCGTTGCGCTCGCCCTCGCGAGGGCAAGGCTCGCCCTCGCGAGCGGGCGTCTCGCCCTCGCGAGTGGCGTCTCGCCCTCGCGAGTTGGGGCGTCCGTACGCATCCGACGCCGTTTTGCTCTTCTGATTTTCTTGACTTTCCTCCTTTAATCCGACCTTTGTTCACTATTTTGCTTATATCTTTTCCGTCCGACATCCGATTGAGTTGATTCTTTTTGCGTTGGATTCCTAAGACATTGAATTTCATTTTATAAGAAATTTGTGAACTTTTGAGATTAAATTAATGGTGATTAATTTAATCAAAGTGAGTCGGGAAATTTTCCGAGCATGATTCAGTGTTTTGTGAAATTCGGGATCTGTAGAGATCCGATTGAAGCGATTCTTGAGGCGAAATAAAGATAAGACAAGGGGCTACAAATCATATGAAGACATGAAATGTCAATTTTGCCCTTAGGACTTTTAATTTTTGAATTTAAGTTCGGATTAGGGTTTAATTTTGGATTGGGAACACCGTGAGTAATTTGAGTATAACTTTTGATCTGGGAATCGAAATGAGACGATTCTTGTTTTGAATTAAACTAGAGACATAAGGATACAATTGTTATGAAGACATTGAGTTTCAATTCTGGGATTAAGAATGTGAAATTTTGGACGGAAATAATCGTACATAAGAAATGTGTTAGAATATGGATTTTCCGCCTTTGTTTATACGTAACTTTTGATGTGGTGCTCGGAATTGAGCGCGGTCAGTGGCGTTGGATTCGTATGAGTGAGAGGAATATTTTCGAGAAGGAAGTTTTGACAAATTCCTTCAAATCGATAGTGCGAATCAAACCGCAAGTAAGCGTAACTTTAAGTTTTGAATGGAGGGCAAAATGGTCATTTGACCTTTAATTAATGAAACTCAGTAATGATTGTCGCTTTGAGCTATTAAAAGCGATGAATGGTCTGGAAAATTACAGAAGAAGAGAAATAAGAAGAAGAAAGAAGAGAGTGAAGCTTGGTGATGGAGAAAAGATGAGAGAAAATGAAGTTTTGATTTTCTACTTCTTTCTTAAGGATTTTGGGTTGGTTCCAGAGAGAGAAAGATAGAGGAGCATAAGAGCTTCTTCATGAGCCAAGAAAATTGAATTTGGAAGAGAAAGAGGTAAGAGAAATTTTCTACTTTGAGATTTTGATTAATTTTCGGTTTAGAATTATGGCATATAAGATGGGTTTATGATTTATGAAGTTAATTTTGATGTATATGCTTTAGGTTGGGTTTAATTTTGGATGAAAAATTGAGTAAGGTTTAGGCTTAATTTTATGATTGAGAATTTTGAGATATTTTGGTGTAGAATTATAGGAAATATGATGACTTGATGATATATGAAATCAATTTGAAGAATTTGTATTTTATGATATTGAATTAGGATAAATTGGTTTAGGCCAATTTTAAGATTTAGAATTTTGAAATTGAGGATTTAGATGTCTTGGAATTAATGTGAATTGATGAATTGTGAGATTAATTTTGAAAATTAAGTTATTTATGAGATTGAATTTGGGTGTATTGGTTTAGGCCAATTTTGAAAATTGGGGATTTTCAAAATTGGAGATTGAAATAGCTTGAATGTAAATGGAATTGATGAATTCCTAAGTTGATTGTGAAAATTAAGTATTTTCTGATGTGAAATTTGGATGATTATGGTTTAGGTTTTGGTACTTTGGAAGAGAGAGAAAAGCAAGGATCAATTGGAGCTTGAAATCAAGTTTTCGGCAATAATTCGAGGTGGGTAGCATATTTATATTTTGATTTGTGAGCAATATGCAAATTTTGAAAAATTAAAGAAAGCAATTTTGAAAAATAAAGAAAGCAAAAATGTGAAAATTTTTGACAAATTATTGTTTTGTAAAGGTTTGAAATTCTGATTTCCGAATGTTTTCTGAAAGATTAATATAAGTTTGAATTCATTGCTTTCAATGATTCGATAAACTGATAGAAATTCTGAAAAATGCATTTGTTGTGTATGCATTGAATGATTTGATTTCTGGAATTAGAATTCGAATGATGAATTGATCAAATTGTATGCTTTATGTGAATGTGTGGAAAATTAAGAAATTGAAAAGTGCCTTCGGGCAATCCGACTTTTCGTTTTCGATTATGTGTTATGTGGGTTTGGTAGGTCCCTTGGTGAGTCGTTATTGTCTCTATGTGTATAGCCTTCTCCAGCTGCCCGCTAAGGGCACGGAGCTCTCGTTCGGACTCCTTCAGCTACTTTGGACATGATGCGGAAAGTGTATACGTTCTATTCACGACTTGCAGGACCATTATCGAGAATGTGCGAAGACGCTCTATTGGACCTAGCCAGACCATTCTGATATGTTATGTGTTTTGTTTTGTTTTTGTGTTCTGCATTCTTGTTTATAAAGTGAGAAATGAAAATTGAAATTATGTTGCATTCATATTTATGAAGAATTCGAGAATTTTGAAAAATGAGAAAAATGATATTTTTATGAGAAGTTTGGGAAAATTGGAAAGAGTTTGAGAGAAATATTTGAAAGTTGAAAAGTTTGAAAATATGAAAAAAAAAAGTGTTTGAAGAAATTGTTTGAAAAATTATAAAGTTTGAAAAATTAGCCCTTTGGCAAAAAGCTTGTGAAAAATGATTTCCGCTTATTTATCAGTTTATAAATGTGTTATCCACGAGCTTTCGAGCTCACCCCCCCTTTCATCCCCATCTCCAGGTTTCGAGCAGGAGATCGGATGAAAGAATGTGAAGACGTATGTGAAGGCGTCGGTTCGACTTTGAACACGTTAGCTTTTGAGTAATGTGGATCTTGGATATGAGTATGTTTATGACTTTAGATAAATTTGGAAAAGTGTATTTGTGTATAAAGTTAAGTATTGTGAATGAATGAGAAATTTGTATATGAAATTATGAATAGTTTGGGAATCTATATGTATGAATTTGGAAATGAGTTGAATTATGAGTTTGGTATTTATTGATTTGAGAATTATGGAAGTATTAGTTTTAGGTTTGTGTTTACTTTGGTGTTGGAATTCGGACGGGAGTGTCCGATGATTACGAGTGCATTGAGTTATAGAAGTGTATTACGCCTTTGCGAGAATTTTGGAGTTAGGATAAAAGCGGTAGTTATCTTTGAATTTTCGATAAGATTTGGGATAAAAGTGTAATTTTGGAAATTGGATGCATGGTTATGTTTTAAATGTGTTTGAGTAAGAGAAGAAATGAATAAGGAATTAGATTAAGAAAAGAAAAAAAAATCATAACGGATTTTGGAACGTCTTAGGATTCCCAACGCGATTCTGTTTCCTGTTCTTTGCTTAGTCACGGATGTCGGAAAGTGTTTGATTTAAATTGATTTGTTTGCTTACTTTGTTTTCTATCCAGTATTCGATTTGCATTCGATTCGATCCCGCTTTCGCTTATTCGTTCCGCTTTGTGATTCAGTATTGATTATTTCGCTTTATTATATTGATTGAATCATTCGTTTGATTCGATTAGTATTTGCTTCCGCTTGTGTTTGTATTTCGATTCGATTGGCATTTGCTTCCGCCGCTACTTCGGATTTGTTCGCTTCGCATTTTGTTTTCCGATTCGATATTTGAGACGGATTGGCGATCTATTCGATTAAACTTCCATTATTTGTTTCGTTCCGTTCGTTTCCTTTCGCTTCGGTTTCCGGTCTGTATAAGTAGTTGGGTTCCGGGAACGGGATCCAACATTTATGGTATCAAAGCATAGAGTGAAAGTGTTAAGTGTATTCGGTTGGGATTCGGTTCTCGGATCGGGTCCCAACATTACCTATGTATAGGGAGTTATGAATTGTTAACTATTGACTGGTTATGTGCATTTTGGTGAAACCCAGCCATGAGTGTAGGTTTTGTGAGTATGGTGATTGAAAGCTAAATTAGAAATTTTTGTGATTGAAATTGGCTCAATTAATCTTCTGGAAAGTTGTAGAGGAAGTAATTAGCTTGAAAATGAGATATAGCATGTTAATTTTGGATGTCATAATTGGGAGTTATGAATTTTCAAAGACTGGACCTAAGTTAGGTCATTGACTAGTGATCAGGGCAGCCTCTTGCAAGACAGTTTTGAGTTTGTTAGAGGTGGAATTGACGTTAAGGCCTTCATGAGAAGTGTAGTATTCTGTTTGATCTTTTCATAGGTATAAAGTATGCAATTTTTTGACATCTGTGCAAGAAGTTATGTTTTTTATAACATTGCTATTCAATTCAGGCATTTTTAGTGGGTAGAATCATTTATTGAATTGTTTGACCTACTTAGCGATTGACTTTGATTTCATGTTGTCATGAAAGTTGTAGGTCACATTCCGATCTTTCATTTGGAATAAATCTTGTAATTTTTAGAAAAGGGAATGAGAAGTTATGGATTTTAAAAAATGTTACATTGTTTTGACAAAATCCTGCACTGTTTTGAGAGGCATTGACTGGGCAGTAACTTTGATTGCGTTTTTGACACCCTTAGAGGTGAAATTGGCTTTTGTGTCCTTCATAAAACTTGTAGAGCTCTCTTTTCTCTATAAAATAGATACCAAGTTTGTCCAATTTGGAGTCCGGAGTAGGGAGTTATGCCTTGTGTAAGTTGGGATGTCGGAGGACATTTGTTCCAGATCTGCTATTGTATAGCATAAGTCGACTTGCACTCCATATAAGTCGACTAGTACATACACAGTAGCATAAGTCGACTAGGATTCTCAGGCAAGTCGACTAGGATCATATATTTTCCTTTTTTTGCTTATAACTTTTCCGTCCGACATCCGATTGACCTGATTCTTGAGGCATCGGATTCGTGAAAGGTTTAATTTCATTGTTATGAGAAATTAGGAATTTATGGACGGAAAATTGACGTGGGTCCGGTTAATGATTCTTTGGTCATCGTTTTATTTATTTTTGGACCTATAGAGGTCCGAATTGAGTACTATCAGTGCCGTTAGATTTCTAATTTTTAGACGGATTTTTGGTAATTGAAAATTTGGATTTAGGGCCGGGAAAGTCATGAACATGCATTGTACATATTTTAAGCGTTACATATGCATTCTGAAATATTACTGATTGAAATTTTGGTAATCATTGCATACTGTAACTGGTATAGAGGCACATTTGGAGCGTCGATCCACCGATGCCACTAAGACTTCCAAGTATTAGCTCGGAAGTACAGGTGAGTAACCTAGTTAGTTCCTCAATTTCTGATTGTTTATAGTTCTGTACTGACAATTATGTAGAGAATAATGGCGTTTATGTGAAAACTGATTATGACTGAAATGTTGGACCGAAGGAATGGGAATTGGGCATTGAAGTGTAAACTGGCTGTGAATGTGATAAATTGTGACTGTATGAAAATCTATATGATTGAGAATGATATGTTTGATTATGATAAATTGGATTGGACTGCAATGTGATTTTGTGACTATATGATATTGTGTATACTTTGATAAATGGGTTTTAGTGACAATGTGAATTGTGATACATTGAGCATGTTGCATTCCATATACAAATACTTAAACGGATAATAATAGTTGTGACCTGAGACGCCACTGATATTGAAAAGAGCCTTGACCTCGAACACTGCTACTGAAAAGAGCTTTGAGCTCGAACACTGATACTGAAAAGAGCCTTGAGCTCGAACACTGATACTGAAAAGAGCCTTGAGCTCGATCACTGAAAAAGAGCTTTGAGCTCGAAGGGAGTTAGTGCATACCTAGAGGGCTCTCCTACTCCCTAGACGCGTCTACTGAATATTGTTCATTGTTTAAGCGCTCGGTCACAACACCGCAATAAAATGGGAAAGTGTCACATATGCATTGCATATATATACTTGACTGACTACTTGAAATGGGAGAAAGGCATGAGTGCCTTATTCAATTGCGATTTACTTGTATATAATGATGTGGCACTTCTAACTGTGTTATTGCAAACTAAACTGTAATTTGCTTGTGTACTGCATGAATTGGGCGAACTATCGATGATGATTCCTCACTGAGTTCGCAAAACTCACCCAAAATTTGCATCTATTTTTCAGGTCTTGAAGAGTACCCCATTTGACACGGGAGTACGTCTACCGTACGCAAGGGATAGATAGAGGTCGGGATCAGTTCGTGTCTACATTAGTGTCCCTTAGAATTGTATTTCAAAATGCTATGTATTTATCGTGGGCCCAATGTTGGTTATGTCATTACATGGCTATTGTAAACTGTTGTTGACTGTTTGTAATAACTGAAAATGTTTCCTTTTACATTTGGGCTCAAAATTGTATACTGTGCACATGAGAGTACTAAAAAACATATCGACATCTTGAGTTTGATCGATCGATGTAGACGCCACCCTCGTGGGGCACGGACTCGGATATGACCAACGATGTCGAGTTTGGGTCACGCGGGGGTGGGGTGTTACACATTATTCCTAATAAATTGATTCAGCTCCTCTTGCATGGCTAACACCCAAGCTTCGTCTTGAAGAGCTTCCTCAACCTTCTTCGGTTCTATTTCAGAGATAAAACCACATTAGCTTCTCTTCTGAATCTGGACCTTGTCCTAACTCCTTCAGAAGTCTCTCCGATAATCAACTCTTCTGGATGAGAATTTTTATATTTCCAGTCTCTTTTCAGTCCAATAGTTTCTGGAATATCTTCAACTTTGTCTACATGAGTTCCTGATGATGGAGTTTCTGTTCTATCATCTAAGTTCTTCGAAGGACCTTCACTCTCCATGTCATCTTCGTTATGGGGTTGGGAACTATCATCAAACTTGACATGGATGGCCTCCTCAACTGTCTTTCACGTAAGGTTGTATACCCGAAATGCCTTAGACGATGATGAGTAGCCTAGAAAGATTCCTGGATAGGTCTTTGAATCGAATTTATCCAATGACTCCTTTGTGTTCAGAATAGAAAATTTGCACCCAAATGGATGAAAGTAAGATATATTTGGTCTTCTTCCATTCCATAACTCATAAGGAGTCTTCTTCAACATGGGTCGCAACAGAATTCTATTCTGAATATAGCATGTTGTATTCACAGCTTCTTCCCAGAAGTACTTAGGAAGATTCATCTCACACAGCATGGTCCTAGCCATATCTTGAATCGTCCTGTTCTTTCTTTAAACAACTCCATTCTGTTGAGGAGTCCTAGGAGCCGAGAAGTTGTGGAAAATTTCATTCTCCTCACAGAATAATTTAAACTTCTCATTCTCGAACTCTCCACCATGGTCACTCCTAATACTGGCTATAGACATTCCTTTTTCATTCTGTAACTTTCTGGATAAGGTCCTAAAGCACTTAAAAGATTCATCTTTGTGTGATAAAAACAATATCCAACAAAATCGAGTAAAGTTATCAACAATAACAAGTCCATATTTCTTTCTGCCAAGACTTATTGTCCTAGTTGGACCAAATAAATCCATATGTAACAACTCTAAAGGTCTAGATGATGTTACAAAACTTTTAGAAGAAAAGAGGTTTTAACTTGTTTTCCTTTTAAGCAGTTTTCACAGAAAACTCTTTGTCAAAACTTATTTTGGCAATCCTCTTACCAAATCATGTTTTGCCAACTTTGAAATATGTTTAAAAGAGACATGACCTAGCTTTTATGCAGATTAGTCTTTCTTCTTGGAAGATAGAAAACATGAAAAATTTTGACTTTGAAAATCTTCTAAATCAATTTCAGAAGATTGTTTCTTCTCTTGGCAGAGAAAATTATAGACCCATCTTTGTTTCGACTCAGCAAAGATTTTAATTGAATGTATTTGTGAAACCGAATCACACAATTGATCGACGCTAATCAAGTTATGCTTGAGCATCAACAAGCAAGATACATTATTTATGCATGCAAAGGAATCTTTACCTATTTCTTGATTCCAATAATCTTGCCTATTTGGTTGTCTCGAAAGTTCTTGATCCTCCTTCTTATCTTGAAAGTCTAGGAACATAGACCTTCTTCCGTCATATGTCGCGAGCATCCACTGTCTAAATACCAATGGTGCTTGCCGTATCTTCCAAGGAAGGATATCTGCAGAAGAAACTATCTTATTTTTTGGTATCCATAATTTTTTGGGTCCTTTATGGTTAGTAGTATGCATATGATGTGTTCTTTGATGCATATAACTAGAACGTTGATTAAAATGAGATTTATTATGGTTTCTCTTTTGAAAGAAGGGTTTTTTATAATACTGAGTCTTGTTACTAGTAAACCCTAATCCGGTTTTATCTCTCGGATATCTACTTTTTCCAAGCATCTCATTCATTTTCTTAGTGCTCTCTGTGAAAGTAGCTAAATCAGCTGACAAATTTTTAATTCTTAGTTTAAGCTGATTAATCTCTTCTGATATGTCTACAACTTTATTCTTTTCTTCTAATTGCTTTTTCAGACAGATATTTTCTCTCTCTATTTGTTCCGTATGTCTAATATTGTCTGCATGCTTTTTCTTTAACAGTTTGTACTGTTTCAGATAGCATGTGAATCTTCTAATAGTTCTTAGTAGGCATCATGCAAATTATCGTAGTCAGATTTTACCTCCTCATCACTATCTTCCTCGGCCATCAGGTAGATGTTTGCATGTTCAGATGATTCGAAACCTGTATCTGATTATGATGAATCTAGGTCCTCCTATGTTGCCTTCATGCTTTTCTTGCCTTCTCTACTCTTCTTTGGTTTCTTCTTCAGAGTCAGACATTCGGACTTGTAGTGTCCGGGCTGATTGCACTCATAGCAGATGATAGATGACTTTTCTACTTTGGCTTCATCTTTCCCATTCTTCTTGAAGGTATGATTCCCTTTGGACTTCTTCTTCCATATGCGTCTTATCTTTCTGAAGATGAAAGATAATTCGTCATCATCATCACTTGACTCTGGTTCTGATAGGTTGGAGTCGTCATCCTTTGATTCTTCAATTTTAAACGCTTTTGATGATTTCCTCCTTCTATGAATCTTGTGATTCTTCTGTCTAGCCTTCAGCGCTATCGACTTGTCCCGCTTGGGCTTGTCTTCAGCATCGAGTTCAACTTCATGAATCTTCAACGATCCAAGCAACTCGTCAAGCTTTAATACTCTCAAGTCTTTAGCTTCTTGCACCACAGTAACTTTAGGTCTCCATCTCTTCGGAAGGCTTCTTAGGATCTTTCGAATATGATCTTGATTTTTGTATGTTCTTCCGAGAGCTTTCAATCCATTGATAATTGTTTGAAATCTTCCAAACATTTGATCAATAGATTCTTCATCTTTCATCCTGAAAAGTTCATATTGGTGCACAAGAATACTTATCTTGGATTCTTTAACTTGGCTTGTGCCTTCGTGAGCAATGGACAATGTGTCCCACATCTCCTTTGTTGTATCGCATCCGTGGACTTTGTCATACTCACTCCTACTTAGGGCACACGTCAAGAAGAACTTCGCCTTTGAGTTCAACTATATTCTTGCCTTTTGATCAGCCGTCCATCTGATTCGTGGTATAGAATTGCCATCTTCGTCTACGAGTGTATAAGGTCCGTTCTCTATGACGTCCCATAGGTCGACATGAGTAGATTCTATGAATAACCGCATCCTACCTTTCCAGTAATGATAGTCTTCTCCGTTGAATGCTAGAGGTCTAGTGACTGAGGCTCCTTCTGCGATGTATACATGTGATTCCGCCATTATCTTTGATCCACACTTTGTTAAAGTGATCCTTGGATACCTTGCTCTGATACCAATTGAAGTGAATCACACGTTAATGCAATACTTATAAAATGATATAGAATGCACGAGAAGGGGGGGTTGAATTGTGTATTCCCCTTTTGTAAATCTTTTTTAAAAAATGTTTGTTAAAAATAAAACTCTTTTTAGAACTTCCGATAGATTCTAATTAATCAAAACTTAGAAAACTTGTTTATGAATTAAGTAATGATAAAACTTGAATCTAAAAATAGAGATGTAGAGTGAGAGTAGTTTTGTAACATCCCCTCTCCTATAGGAAGGGTATTTTGGTAATTAGGTTGGGTTGGGATATGTAATTATATCTCGGCATGCGATCTGACATATAGCCTCTATAATTCTTGATTGGTTGCACATGCACATAGTATACATGCATTCATGTCATTTTTAAACAGGGTTGAAATTGAACTCTTGTGTGAAATTAATGGGGTAATTGAGTTTGGAAAATTATTTGGACTGTGCCATAAATCGTTTTACATTTTTAGGGATTTTTAGGAATTTTTCTGGATTTTTCCGGAAACAATTCCTGGACCGGTAAAATCGCCAATTGGCGAATCGGTCAATTCTCGGTAGCAAAGATCGCTACCCAGTGGCACAGTAATATTGGGTATATTATTTTGGGACTGAAAGTAGGGTCATTAGAGTTAAATGGAGTAAAACTTTGGACTGGATTAAATAAATATATTTTTGACTTTTCTTTAAGTAAGAACCAATTATAAGTTGCCATTGAAAAAGGCATCATTAAATGCCTTTCCTCTCAATTCTCGGATATGTATTGTTTTAAAGAAGAAGATGAATTGTTAGGCTATTTAAGGAGCCATCCGAAACACAAAACACCAACCCTTCATTTGCAACCATCGATTTTTGCTTTCCTTTTCTCCATTTTTCTCCATAGCTTTAAGCTCATTTCTTTGGTCTCATCAAAGCTAGATGATGAGTATGGTATATACTTGAGAAGGAAAAGGTGGTAGCTTGGTATAAAGGTTAGAAGGTAAAAGTTAAGTAGAAGCTTTGAAGGAGAATTGTGTTAGGTAAGTTTCATTTAAGTATTTGAGTTTAATGATGTCTTTCATATGGATTAAATGCCATGATAGTGTGGGGTAGTTAATAAATGGGTTTAAAGCATGTATTAGGTTTAGGTAGGCATTAAAGTGATGGTTATTATGATTTGATGAAAAAGGGATGAGGCTAGGTGAAGATGCATTGAAGTTAATGTTATAGTTTGATTTTTGGATTGAATAGGGATAATTAATTGAGTATTTGAATTGAGGAATTTAGTGCTGCCAATTTTCAGTGTTAGCCCTAATATATGTATGATGGTATTAATATTTAATTTGTATTTATTTTGATGTTTAGTGATGTGAAAAGATATTGGAAGTGTTTGAACTAAGGTTAACATTGAATCTGGAAAATGAGATTTGTAATAGATGTTACTGTTTTATTCATAACTTATTGTGTAGAAATGCAAATGAGGTAAGGTTAGTGGCCACTGAAACTTTGGGATGTTGGCTTTAATTTAGTGTGAAATAGGTGTTGTTGAATTTCAATGATAGAAGGGTAAAATTTTGCATGGAAAGTTACTGTTCCATTGCCTGTGAACAGTAACCGCAACCATGACATCTGAGTTTTGTTGATTTTTGTGAATTAATTGAGATGGAATTAGGGCGAATGGTCTTCATGGAAGTTGTAGTATATTTGATTATATTTCCATTGCTACTGATCTTGCTATTTTTGGAATTGTGTGTTGGGAGATATGAATTGATTACTAATGGCTGGTTTTGAGCATTTTGGATGAAACCTAGTTTAAGTGTGATTTTGTGAGTTTACTGATTTGAGGCAATTTTAACATTTTATGTGGACTGAATTGGTGTGAATGAGCTTCTGAAAAGTTGTAGAGGAAGAGATTATCTTGAAATTGATATTTGGTATGTAATTTTTAGAAGTCAGAATTGGGAGATATGATTTTTCAAAAACTGATCCTACACTAGGTTATGAATGGCTGATGACAACAGAAACTTCCATAACAGTTTTCAAATGGTTAGAGATCGAATTGGATGATGAGTGCTTCATGAAAAATTAAGTTTAAGATGTTATCTTTATAGGGATATAAAGTTCTGATTTTATTGACTTGTATACTGGAAGTTATGCTTGTTGTAAGGTTACTGCCCAAATTGAAGGGTTTCAGGGACAGTAACATTAGATGAATTAATTGACTTGGTTTGCAATAGAATTTGATTTTGGGTTGTTCATGAAAGTTGTAGAAGACATTGTGAACTTGTTGAACATATTTTTGTGGTAATTTATTACTGAAGAATCAGTGAGTTATGACATTGTAAATGTACTTCCCTGTGTTGATGAAAATTTAGTAGGCAGAAGGTTTGATGGGTTATTTGATACCCTTAGGGTTGGATTTGATTTTTTTGGTCTTCTTGAGAGTTGTAGAGCTTTGCATAAGCTTTCCAATGAGGTATAGTGGGTATTTTTCTGAATTGTGTGCTAAAAGTTAGAGTGGATGGAAATTAAGATTGAAATCTGGAAAAAAAAAAAAAGGCGAGTAGCAAGTGGAAACTTCGCGCCTCATGAGGCGACGTTTACGCCTCGAGGCGAGATTAGAGGCTGGTCGCGAGGCGACGCCTCCTCGCATTGAAGTGAGGCGATTTCGCCTCATGACGATGTCTCGCCCATGGAGGCGGGCTTCATATATATATATATATATAATTATTTTTATTTTTGATTATTATTTGTTATTAAAAGGTACAATTGTTCTTTTGTCAATTTCTTTCCCGTCCGACGTCCGATTGACCTGATTCCAGAGGCATCGGATTCGTTGAATATTTAATTTCATTTTCTGAGAAATCGGGAATTTTAGGCGGAATTTGACGTAGCCCTATTGACGGAACTTGTAAACACTTTTATTTAATTGGGGACCTATAGAGGTCCGAATTCATGCACGTCGGCGCTTATGGATTTCTAATTTTCATAGAATTTTATTATGGGGAAATATTGGATTAGGGCCGGATTGCCATGAACATGCATTATATACATTTCTTGATTTCATGTGCATTGTTTAATCATTTACACCAATGGTAATAGTTATTCATTTAATTTGTTATAGAGGCTCCAAGTGGACCATCGTTCCACGAATTGGCGAGACTTCCGGCGTTAGCGTGGAAGTTATTAGGTGAGTAACCTAGTTGGTTATTCCAATCTATATGTTAGCGTGAATTGATTGCCTACGGGAATACATGAATTATTGTTGTGACTTGGCGCCTACGGGGATTACATGAATTATAAGCGTGATTGGTTGCCCTACGGGATTATGTGGTATTCTTGTTGTGAATTGACATGAGGTAAGCTGTTTAATTGAATTGAATATTGGATGTGAAATACCATGTTTATTGTTGTGAAACATGTGCATTCATGCACAAATACATCACATCGTTAAAGGAAAATTGTGAACCGAGGCGCCTTCAGATTGAACCGAGCCTAGAGCTCGATATCTTGAAGCAGAGCCTCGAGCTCGACGGAGATAATTCTCCCAGACGCGTCTATCTTGATCAACATTATCGCGCTCGGTCACAATCTGAAATGAAGCTGGAAAAAGAGTCACATGTGCATTGCATCTTGGATTCTATATCGACAATATTTTTAAGCGGGTGTATATATTCTTTGTCTTGTGATCGTAATTATTCGTATTGTATTCATGTTGTGTTTTGTATAATTACTGCGTGTATACTGTTTCATGCTTATATGATGCATGAATTGGGAGAACCATCGATGATGGTTTCTCATTGAGTTCGCAAACTCACCCAAAATTGCAACTTATTTTTCAGGCCTAGCATAGACAGATAGCTCCCTCAGGATTGTAGAGCCGTATACAGTGGATTGGCGAGAAAAGCAATGGCTCAAAGGTCGGTCAGCTGGGCTTTCTTTTGGAGACTGATAGTTAGATCTGGTTATTACAAGACAAGATGTGAAACATGTGTAACTTAAAAAGTAATCGAGTTGTGAATTATTAAGTTTTGAATGAATGAAATGGAATCTAGTTTGGTTTTAAAAAGTAGCCAGTTTCTTATTACTGTCTTACGATTGTGATGCCATGAGGAGTGTAGTAGTTGTTGTCGGTAGTGGTCTCTTGTCGTAGGATATGTATCGGAATGACCTACGGGCGTTCTGGTGGATACCCTATGGTAAGGGGGCGCTACAAGTTTGACACAGAGATTTATCCTGGTTCACCCCAAACCGTGGGCTACGTCCAGTCCTCAGAGTTTCTTATGAGATTTCACTATCTCTTCAAACGTTACAAGTATTCTTTGTGAGCCTCTTCAGGTCTCTACAACCAGTATTCTTTCACACTTAGCCTCTGTAGGCTATCTGTTCTATTTTTTCTCAGAAAAGTGTTTGAACACTTGTTACAGTAGAATAGCTTTAAGCTAAATCAAACAATAAGCTCGTAGTTGTGAATCTGCTAATTTTTTAACTTCACTGATTTGACTAACTTTGCAATCTTCGACTTCGACTTGTATTTATAGCCTTCGTCTCCAACTGCTTCTTGATTCTTATTTCTTGATTCTTTAAAGAAACGGCTATTCAGTTGAGTTCTGTAACTAACTTGAACTGACTCCTTCGTCTTCTTTTTGAATTCCGCATCTTCTTTTCTTCGTCTGTATTTTTTGCGTCTGTGTCTCTACATCGTCTGCTTTCCTTAGCGTTTGCGTCTGCGTCTGTAGGACTTCGTCTGTCTGACTTCGTCTGTAGGACTTCGTCTGTCTTACTTTTCTTTTTATTGATTGTTTTTGTTATACATCAAAATCATATCTAAGTAAAGTCATTTGGACTTAACAGATTGATGCACAAATATTCCACTTGGTCTATGCTCAATTTGCAGACCAAGACAATATGTAGTTTTTCCAAGATCTTTCATTTCAAATTCCTTCTTTAAGTATACCCCTGTTTCTTGGATTTCTTTAGCAGTACCAATGATATTCAAATCGTCAACATAGACAGCGATAATCACATATCCGGATGTTGTTTTCTTTATAAAAACGCAATGGCAAATAGGACTATTTACATATCCTTTCTTTGATAGATACTCGCTTAGACGATTGTACCACATGCGTCCAGATTGCTTTAGTCCATATAAGGATCTTTGCAATTTGATCGAATACTTTTCCTTTGGTTGCGATTTTAATGCTGCAGACATTTTGAATCCTTCAAGGATTTTCATGTAAATATCACTATCAAGTGATCCGTACAGGTAAGCTGTAACAACATCCATAAGACGCATTTCCAATTTCTGAAGAACTGTTAAGCTGATTAAATATCTAAACGTAATTGTATCCATAACAGGAGAGTATGTTTGTTCATAGTCAATTCTGGGTCTTTGAGAAAAATCTTGTGCAACAAGTCGAGCTTTGTATCTCACAATCTCATTTTTCTCATTTCGTTTTCGAACAAAAACCCATTTGTAACCTACAGGCTTTACACTTTGGGATGTAAGGATAATAGGTCCAAACACATTACGCTTGTTAAGAGAATTTAATTCAGCTTCAATAGCATCTTTCCATTGAACCCAATCATGTCTATTTGGACATTCAATGATAGATCTCGGTTCGGGATCTTCATTTTCATTGATGATATCACATGCTATAGTATAAGAAAATATTTCATCAATCTCTTTCATATCATTTCGGTTCCATAATTCTTTTGTGTGAATATAATTAATTGCGATTTCTATATTAATGTCAGTTTGTGTCTCTTCTGGGACATTATCCTCATCTTGTGTTTCTAAAGGAACACTTTTATCTATCTTGGGGTTATTAATCACATTTCCTCCTTTTCTTTTTCGAGGATTTTTATCTTTAGAACCGATTGGTCTACCACGCTTCATGCGTGTCGTAGATTCATGAGTGACCATGTTCTCAGATTGTCTTTTTGGGATTTCAATCCGAGCAGGAGTATTTACAGCTGGTATAAATGATTTAGTCACTCTTTTTGTATCTGTAAAAGCATCTGGTAATTGATTTGCAATTCGTTGCAAATGCACAATTCTTTGCACTTCTGTTTCGCATTGTTTTATGTGTTGATCAAGATACAATAATGATGGTTCGCACCATGTAATTTCTTTCATCAGTTGTTTATTATCTCCCCTTAATGTCGGGAAAGTATTTTCATCAAAATGACAATCAGAAAAATGTGCTGTAAACACATCACCTGTTTGAGGCTCAAGATATCTAATAATAGATGTACTTTCATAGCCGACATATATCCCCAATCTTCTTTGAGGTCCCATTTTACTACGTTGTGGTGGTGCAATAGGCACATATACTGCACAACCAAAAATTCTCAAATGGGAGATATTTGGTTCTTGACCAAATGCAAGTTGTAGTGGGGAGTAGTTATGATATGCACTTGGTCGGATGCGAATTAATGCCTCAGCATGTAAAATTGCATGACCCCATACGGAAATTGGAAGCTTTGTTCTCATCATCAATGGTCTAGCAATAAGCTGAAGACGTTTAATTAAAGATTCAGCTAAACCATTTTGAGTATGCACATGAGCAACAGGATGCTCGACCATAATCCCAGTTGACATACAATAGTCATTGAAAGTTTGGGATGTGAATTCACCAGATATTATCAAGTTTGACTTTCTTTATTGTATAGTCAGGAAATTGTGCTCGTAATTTAATAATTTGTGCAAGAAATCTTGGAAATGCCATATTACGAGTTGATAGTAGACAAACGTGAGACCATCTACTGGAGGCATCTATCAATACCATAAAATATCGAAATGATCCACATAGTGGATGAATTGATCCACATATATCACCTTGAATACATTCAAGAAAAGCAGGTGATTCCAATTTTATTTTAGCTGGTGATGGCCTTATGATCAGTTTTCCAAGAGAACAAGATGTACATGGACTCTTATTTAGTTAAGTAATCTTTTTATTACTCAATGGATGCCCATATGTATTCTCAATTATTTTTTGCATCATTGTTGATCCTGGATGACCCAAATGATCATGCCAAATAGATATCATTGAAGGATCAATGTGTTTTGCTTTCACTACCATATTAGATTCCATCACATTTATATATGTATAATGCAATCCAGTAGAGAGCATTGGTAGTTTTTCCAATATGTTTATCTTTCCTGATTTACAGGTTCTAAGATACATATATTTCATATTTCTCTCGATTCTTGCATCGAGTATCATATTATGAGAATATATATCATTAAAACTGAACAAATTTCTTTTAGACTTTGGCGCAAATAAGGCATCATGTATTAAGAACTTTGTGTCATTTGGTAATGTGAAATTTGCCTTGCCAATTCCTTCAATCAAGTCTGCAGGACCTGATATTGTGTTCACAATTGTTTTTGTTGGTTTTAATTCTGAAAACAACCTCTTATCTTTCAGGATAGTGTGTGTTGTGCCACTATCTGGTATGCATAAATTATTATTATTTTCTGCTCCTCTTTCAGAACGATCCATATCAAAACTTCACATAAAAATAAATAATCTAATGAGAAAAACCACAACAAGCATAAGAATACATAACACAAGCATAAGTACATTATTTTAATTTCCATTGCTATTGCCACCAACAATGTCCTAATCCACAAAATCATCAGTAAAATCTAAAGCATTCAGATATGTAGAGTCATCTGAAGGATTATGATTCTCAATGAAATCAAAATCAAAAGCACCAAGGTCAGTTGAATCACCTAAAGGGCGTTGTTCAGTAAAATTCACTTCATTTTCTTTCCTTTTTAAGGATGCTTTGTATAACTGACATAGATGTTCAGGAACTCAAAAAACTTTAGCCCAATGTCCTTTTGTACCACATCTAAGGCAAGAATCTCCTGAAGTCCTATAAGAACTTCCATGAACATCATTAATATGGTGCTTATTATTGTGGTGGCTCGTATTTCTTTGAAAGGAGTTATATGGATAACTTCCTCGGCCCCGTCCACGACCACGACCATGAATGTAGTTACAACTGTGGCCACAACCATGACCGCGACCACGACCAGGCCCGTGATGATGTTTTCTTTCATTGTCATTTCGAATTGCAATATTCGCTCGAAATCTTTGTCGCGCCCATAGGCGGGATTGATGATTTTTCATCAAAAGTTCATTATTCTTCTCGGCTATAAAGAGGCATGAAATCAGGTCAGAGTATTTTTTAAATCCACGCACTCGATATTGTTGTTGCAATGTTACATTTGATGCGTGAAAGGTGGAGTATGTTTTTTCTAACATATCTTCCTCAGTGATTGTTTGCCCACAAAATTTTAGTTGTGAGACAATTCTAAAGATAGCTGAGTTATACTCATTGACCTTTTTAAAATCTTGGAAGCGTAAAGCGCTCCATTCATCACGATAGCCTAAGTAAAACTTTCTTTTGATGGTCATATCTTTCTTGTAAATTTTTCCACAAATGACTTGGATCTTTAATTGTGAGGTATTCTATTTTTAATCCCTCATCAAGATGACGACGAATGAAGATCATCGCTTTGGCTTTATTTTGTTTTGATGTTGTATTATTTTCTTTAATAGTATCTAAAAGATCCATTGATTCAAGATGCATTTCAGCATCAATCATCCACGACATATAATTATTGCCCGCAACATCAAAAGCAGCGAACTCAATTTTGACAAGATTGGACATGTTGACAACTATTATACAATAGAGAGAATTAATTAATACAGTTATTCAAATAGATATTACATTAAATAAATCACATGCCATGCTCAAATGCTATGCCAATAAGCAACAAAGGGATCATACAAAATGCTATTACTAAGAGAAAAAAATTGTGATCTGAATCATTTAGCTCTACACTAAGAATGAAACAAAGATACATAATGACAATAATTATACAAAAAAATAATGTAGCGGACAACATTTGAATTATATTTTGAGGTAAGAAATAATGTGTAGGGATGAAGTAAATTATGTAGAAGTGGTATCTATTTATAGAAAAAATGAATCATTTTTCATTATTATTATTATTATTATTTTTACCGTTAACTATTTGTTATATTTATAGCCGTTATAATATATATTATTTAATTATTTATCTAAAACACATAATTGATAATAAGATTTATGTAGTAAAATTAATTAGAGTATAATAAATATAATAGTCTTGAATATATTTTATTTATTTATTTTCTAATTGTGATGTATACTATACAATAACTTAAGTATTTAGAGGTGGTATTACCTTTTCATTATTTAAAGAGAAGGTAAAACTTTAGGGAAGTTATAGAGAGTCGTCTATAATTTTTTTAATAATATCATAAGTAGAATTAATGTAGATAAATGGAAAAATAAATGGAAGAATTTACGTTTTTTTTATGTACGTAAACGGAAGAACCTTATGATTGCTTGAAGTTGATAAGCCGAATTTTAGACATTAGAGCTTCGTGTTGATAATGTGTTATAAAACCGAAACTAAAATTTAAGAATATTTGGGAGAGGAGAATTCTTCTAATAAATTGGTGTCACTTACATCAAGTTAACCCTTCTATTTATAGTACAAAATTTCTAATAAAATACTATCATGATAATAGAAGTGGTATACTAACTATTAAGTGGTGCATTTGGTGCACTAACAATTAAATGGTGTATTTGGTGCATTAACAATTAAGTGATGTATTAACAATTAGTGGCACACCATATTATTTCTATCTTTTATAACAGAATGATATTATTTTAGGATGAGAGTTCAAATGACTCGGATCAATGCTCAGGTTGGCCCCTCAAATTTGAGCCCAATTTAAATCTTGATTAACTTTATATTTAACTTAATGACTTTTGATTAGGACGAGTCTACACGGACAAGGTCCAAACCATTTCCGAGCTCTATTAAGCCCTCCAATTGTTGATGTTAGGGAGACGGTTTTATAGAGAGCCTAGCAGATGGCAATTAATTCTAACTTGGAAACTTACTAGTAGCTTATTAGTCTTTTAGATAGAAGTCCAACCTTTGTTATTCAATATACGGTATTGTAATATGCTTGGAGTGGAAGAAAACTAGCTATATATCACTTTAGAACATTTGGATGCACTGCATATATACCAACGTCTTATATGAGAAAAATAAGAAACTTAATGACATTACAGTAAAACTTCGATAAATGAATATTCGATAAATTAATAATCTCGATTAAATAATAATTTTCTCCAGTCCTGACTTGGGCCAATGGGATAAAATAATAATCTCGCTAAATGCATAAAATAATAGTTTTTAAAAAAATTCTTGAGGCCCACTGAAAATATAAAATAATGATTCATTAAATAAGTATGAAAATTACATATATAATTCATAAAATAAAGCACTTCCTAAACAATTTTTATTTCAAATTTTTTGCTTTCCTAAAATATGTATCTATAGTCAATTGATTCTTCTTTTCATGCGAACCGAATTCAATTTCATCTTTAACTTTTTGGAGGGCATAAATTACATCTGGCACATTCTTCTCATTTTGAAGCAAGTAACTTTTCAAAGTCTCTAGGCAAGAAAAGCTTCTTTTGGAGAAACATGTGGTATAACGTTACTATCATCTGGATCTTGATTGTCATCATCTTCCTTACCCATTACTCCTTGAATAATTTCTTCATCCGTAGGCGATTCCATTAAAGCTTCATTTTCACTAGGATAATTTAGAATCTACTCTACATTCATGGCATTTCTATAATGTAAATTAGAAATAACTTCCTCTAATCTTTGAATGTCTTCAACATCACCAGTTTCTTCTTCTAGAAGCATACCTTCCTCGGATCGAATTTTGCAATAGTTGTGGCCTTCACATCAATATTCCAAGCAGCATTAATAAAATAGATAGCATCCAAGACACTAATTTTTTCAGGATTTATTTCATCTCATAGTCTTCCAAGATGCTAGAATAAAAACGACGTTGATAATAAATCTTAAGTGATCGAATAATTTCAGCATCACATGGTTGAATTTTTTATGTTGTATTTGGAGGCAAAAAGAACAATTCAACATTTCTCAAGCCTTCAATAACCTTAGGATGGGCTGGGCAATTGTTTAAGCGGCACTTTTCTACCTGTCATTCTATCATCAAACCAACGAACAAATTCTTGAAAGAGTAATCCAATCATCCATGCTTTCTTGTTGTCTCGATAATGACAATTAAGATTGTCAATATTCATATTTTAAAGCAGCTAGGATTAGCATACTTACCAATAATCCAAAGAGGCACTTTATCTAAACCATCCCCATTGCAACAAACACCAATAGTAAGTCTTTTCTTGTCCTTTTTTCGTCCTTCTAATTACTTTGTAGCTAGTGAATGATCTGCTTGCAAACGATAAAATAAGCTTGTTGCATCCATATTATAGATATCCCTCTAATAAAATTTTTCCAATTTAGCTCGAATTTCATGTACAACTTCTTCAATATTCTTCATGATAACTGAACCGCTTTCACCAAACCTTTTATAAGACTTAATCCCATTTCTCGCCTTGAACCATTCTAACCAACTACTTGAGAAGTTAAATTCTGGATTTGCATCACCATACATCTTCTGTAGAAACTCTCTTGCTTTGATTTGAATCATTTCTCCAGTCATGTTCACTTTCTCTTGATATTGGAGAAACCACTCATACAATACTTTTTCTCATTCAGGATATTTTGCTGATTTGTTCTTTTAACATTGCTATTTGTTATCTCTTTTGACAAATACGTTGCTGACTTTTTAAGAGTATTTGATATTGTTGATTGACTAATAGAGATATCAAACTTTTGTTGAATCTACTATTACAAATCTTTTTGACTTGAAAAGAAATGTTGATTTTTGTACTCACATAATGCTTTTCTCATCTCCTCAGTTAGCGTAGACTTTTTTACACCTTTCAAATGAGTAGCCATGGAAGAGAAGATATAATATATGAATTTTTATACTTTGGTATATGAAGTTAAAGTACATGTATCTATTTACAAACTCTATACAGTACTGTGTACTTGAAACAATTCACAACACTTCATATTCTAACACTTCATATTCTAATGTACCTACATGCATTCTATTTTGAATCACGCTAACCTAAGATTAATAAGCTTATTTTTATAAGATTAATAAACTTAGATACAATGTACCATCATTAATTAATTGTTTATTTATTTTCTTTTCTTACTTACGGAAAAAATTAATTGTTTAATTTGACAAATATAATGTACAAAATTAAAATTATTCTATAAATTAATAAATATTAATTTGTCGATAAATTAATAAAATATTCATTTATCTATAAATTAATAACTCCGTATAAGATAACAATTTTTCAAGTCCCAAAAATATTTATTTATAGAGGTTTTATTGTAGTCAGAAAATTGCATAGTTCTTGGTGTAACTGAAGTATCTAAAACATATAAAATTAACTAATCCACTATAAAAAGAAAATTGTGACTAGCATGTATGTTATTTTAATGAAGAGAAAACTTGAGATTAGAATAGGTAGCACCTTATGACAAGGATGTTAAACAAGAGTAAAGTTCACCACCCTGTGTGCTTGAAAATTCATCAAATACAACTATGATAAATATTGAAAATTTACCAAAAATTGCCAGAGTCAATGAAGAAGAAGTCCAATCTCCTCAAAGGCTAGCTTAGATGGAAGATTATATAACTATAATTGAAGATCCAATTGTTTACTTTGCTTTACTTTCATATCGTGACCTTATAACTTTTGATCGTAATATTTAGAAGAAGGATTGAGATGTAAATACTTCATTATAGTTTAGTTTTAAACTACATAAATGTTAAGATATAGGTGATGATATTTTTTTATTTAATTTTGGACATTATTTAATAATTGAACTGAGTTGTGTTTATGTGGAATCCTTCTTAGATGAGTTTGATAAGGTTTTTTTGATAATTTTTTACAGCAAATTTGGAGTAGATATTATCTTGTGTGTTGTTAAATTTTTGGATGATGGGATCACGTGGTTTTGGCGCTAAATGGCGTCGTTTTTGGATGATTTAGCAACTGGATTTTAAGTTAACTTTTGATTATGTATGGCAGCTGAACGGGTCAAGATACTGATCTGTATGTTGCTGATTTTTCTGTTAAGAATAACGTGACTTATGTGACTGCTAATCGGTGAATGGTTGGTATCTTTGGTAGCTGCGTCTTTCTCAAGTCTTCGTTTTGATAGGGTAGTTTTTTGCTACTGCTTTGTCTTGGCTAGTTAATTTCAATGTGTATCATGAACCTAAACTGAAGGGCGTGAACTGCATCTCTTGTATGTGTGTCATTGAGTGGGTATTTTTGCTGCTAAGATTTTTCTTCTAGTTTACATGATACTTGGTTGGCAATTTGGGCATATATGTTATGTTTTGGTTGACATTGTGTTTGATTTTTAACGGGGTATCTTTCTATTATTCAACGATTCTTTCAGAGTTTTGCAGGTGATTTATTTTCTGCTCTATATACTCTCTATGCGCTACTATTCTTCATCCTTCGTATGGCTTTTAGTGAAATGTTTTTGTCGATAGAATTGAGAAAGCTGAGAGAAATTGTATGTATTATTGCATCTAATATTGAATACAAGGAGGCCTATTTATACACAAGAATAGCATTCTATTTAGGAAAGAAGCTTGGCTTAAACATAAAGCTAAGCCTATAATTAAACCTAAAATAAAGTCATAAGTATATTATTAACAGCTGGATTATATACATTAACATCCCCCCTCAAACTCAAGATGGTAGAGAATCTACCATCTGGAGTTTGCAAACAAGTTCAAGAAATCAGTGTGGTGCATGAGCTTTGGTGAACATATTTGTCGTTTGTTGTTGAGAGGTGACCGAAATAAGCTTGAGAGTTCCTTAGAGCACATGATGACGAAGAAAATGACAATCATTTTCTATATGCTTGGTGCGTTCATGAAAAACATCATTGTGTGCTATCTAGATGGCACTTCGGTTATCACAATGAAGTATAGTAGCGGATGAATGAGAGACCCCTATGTCTTATAAAAGCCAAAGAAGCTCAGATGTAGCGTCAGCAAGTGCTCGGTATTCTTCTTTAGTGCTTGAGCAAGAAACAACAGTCTGCTTTTTACTACGCCATGAAATAAGAGAATTGCCGAGGAATAAACAATAACCAGTAGTAGAGTGTCTATTTGGTGGGTCACCTGCCCAATCCGCATTAGAATAGGCGTGCAATTCAAAGGATGAATTATTGGAGAAATGAAGGCCATAAAACAAGGTACCCTTGACATAACGAATGATATTAAGAATTGCTGCAAAATGAGTTGTGTAAGGAGCAGACATAAACTGGCTGAAAATATGAACTGCATATGTTATATCAAGGAAAGTGACCGTAAGGTAGACAAGACTACCTACAAGTTGTCAATAGAGAGTTGTATCATAAAGAGGTATGCCATCAGTTAAAGTGAAATGGGCATTTGTCTCTAGGGGAGTACTAGAGATTTTGTCGTCTGTGAGACCTGCATGAAAAATAAGATCAGCAACATATTTGGCTTGAGATAAATAATATTCAAAGGAATCGGAGGAGACTTCAAGTCCTAGAAAATAGCTTAAAACACCCAAGTCTTTTATCTCAAACTGACGACTTGGGTAGGATTTAAGATCATGAATGCCTTGTATATCATCTCTTGTAATGCTCATGTCATCCACATAAAGGAGAAGAAGAATGTGACCTTTAGAAGTGTTGCTAATGAATAAGGGATGTAAGAGCTGGATTTAAAATCAAACTGAGACACTGTAGACCTGAACTTGGAAAACCAAGCTCAAGGTGCCTGTTTTAATCCATATAAGGCCTTATGGAGATGACAAACCTTTCCTGTTGGACAATCATAGCCAAATGGAGGTTGCATATACACTTCTTCTGAGAGATCACCATTGAGAAAGGCATTTTTGACATCCAATTGATACAACTAGCAGTCTTAGCGGAAGCAATAGCTATGAGGCTGAGTACAGATGTGAGGCGAGCAACAGGAGAAAAACTTTCTTCATAATCAATTCCATATTCTTATGTGAAACCTTTGGCAACGAGTCTGGCTTTATACCATTATATGGAACCATCGGCCCGAGTCTTGATTTTATATACCATTTACCAACTATAGACTTTTTTTTAGGTAAGTCAACCACTTCCTATATATTAGTGCTAATGAGAGCTTGAAGTTCTTCTGTCATTGCTTTCTACCCAAAAGGATTAGTACTTGCCTCGTGATAGGTGCGAGGTTTGTAGAGAGAAATAAGAGTATAATAACAATGGTAATCACAGAGAGCAACACTAGGATGACTTACCCGAGTGGAACGAAGAAGTGGAAGTGTGGGTGACACAGGAGTGGAAGGAATAGATGGAATAGATTCAGGTTCCACAGACGGAGCAGATTTCGGTGCCGATGTTAAAGGTTGAAGATTTTCTTTAGGAGTGGATAAACATGCATAAAAATCATCTAGAAACAAAGTGATAGTGGGTCGGTAAACAAAGGAGACGAAGGAGAATTGATTTGGAATTTGGATAAGGTAGAAAACATTTTGTGTTCCCAAAAAGTAACATGATGAGACACTCGAAGGCGTTTGGAGATAGGATCCCAACATCGATAATCTTTGTGTTCAATGCCATACCCCAAGAAACAACATAATTGGGCTTTAGGTTCTAATTTAGTGTGTTCATGAGACTGAAGAAGAACAAAGTAAGCACATCCAAAAACATGAAGAGATTGATAGGTTGGGGTTTAACCATGTAAACGCTCATAGGGAGTGATATTACCTGTAATAGAGGAAGGAATTATGTTTATGGTGTACATAACTATAAGACCAACTTCCCCCTAGAAGTTTTCAGGATAGGATGAGGCAATAAGAAGAGCCCGAACAGTATCTAAAATGTGTCGGTTCTTATGTTCTGCACCATCATTTTGTTGAGAAGTACCCGGACAAGTACGTTGAACAAGAGTGTCATACTGGGAGAATAAAGTAGACAAGGATTGATCCTTGTACTCCATAGCATTATCAGTACAAAAAATCTTAATATTGCAAGAAAACTGAGTTTTGACCATGGATGCAAATTGAGAATAAATGGAGAATAACTCAGATCGATTACGCATAAGATAAATCCAAATATATCTAGAAAAATCATCAACAACAATAACAAAATAATGTGATCCACCTATAGTAGCAGTTGGTGCAGGACCCCAAATATCATAATGAACCAAGTCAAAAGATGCAAAAGTAACAGAATTATTGACTGGAAAAGGTAAAGCATGATGTTTAGCAAGTTGACATGAAACACAATTCGAAATTGTTTATTTAATAGATCTTAAACGACCACTAGAGATTAAAAAACCTACTCTAGAACAAGAGATGTGTCTTAAATGCGAGTGTCATATATTAGAAGTAGTAGCTGCGGTGAGAGTTGGTGTAGGAAGATGAACAAAAGTGAGCTGAAAAAGTCATCCAACCTTATGACCGATCCCAAAAATCTTTCTCGTCTGTAAGTCCTGCACAATACAACCATGACTCGAAAAATGTAAGTCTAGACCAAGTTCACATAATTGACCAATAGAAATAAGATTTAACGATAGTTTAGGAACATAAAACGTATAAGGCAAAGATAAGGAAGATTTAGGGACAGTGCCTATACTATGAACACATAAGACAAAGTTGTCAGCAGTGTGAACAATTGGTGAAGCAGATGGAATAGATTGTGATATAAATGTAGTTGAGTCAGGTGTCATATGGTTGCAATAAACAAAATCAAAAAATCACATAGAAGAAGTACCTGGTGTGACAAACAAGACAGAAGATGAAGAAATACCATTTTCTGAGTGAAGTTGTTGAAGAATGGCTTTAATGTCTTACATTGAGAATTTTGGAGAAGTGGGTTTGTTAGAGGGTCCTTCAGTGACAGTAGCAGAAGTAGCAGAAGTGAAAGTGGGACAATAAGAAGGTCGAGAAGAATTGCCAGAAGTAGATGCATCTTTGGCTAGAAACTTTCTGCACTTTGAAATATGATGACCAAATTTCTTACAGTATCTACATTGAGTTTTGCGAGAGTAGCCATCAGATGGTGATGTGACAGAAGGAGAGGAGGCAGCCATGACAACATCAGTGGAGGGTAAAGTTCTCTCTGCTTGGAGAATGTTGAGATGAGTTTCTTCAAAAAGTAACTCCCTGATGACTGTGTCAAGTGTGGGCAAGGGACTGCAATGTAATAAGGCATCATTGATTGATTCAAATTTAGATCTGAGTGTCATAAGAAGATACCAGACACGTTGGTGATCACGAAGACCAATATAGAGAGAAGCAGAGACAGAGTTAGGCCATACTGGATCACAAGTAGCCAATTGATCCAAGAGAGTTTGTAATTCAGAAACATAATTATGAATAGTTTGATATGATTATTGATGCATCCGATGAAGGCAACGATAGAGCTGAAACTGGTGAATGTCATCAAAAACAAAATATCTGGTATGTAAGAAATCCCATACCTCTTTTAGAATGTAGAATCTGCAAAATTCTAATTTAATCCCAGAGATGCACCCATTTCGAAACTAGGTGAGAATCTAATGATTCTTGCTTTCCCATTGATTTATGCGATCTGTGAAATTGTTTTCATCCTCATTGGTCGCTTTTATTAGTTTAGGAATATCCCTAGTGACATATTGCTAAAGAAGACGACCCTTCAAGAAACTACACATCTCTTAAGACCATAAATCATAGTTTGATCCATCAGAAATAACAGTACTAGGATGAGATATTGACTGGGAAACATCAGAAGTAGTCATCATTCAAAAAAATTTAGTCTTCAAAGGAGAGAAAAAGAACAAACCGAGCCTTATGTGATTGAATTGGGTGGTCAAAGAGTTGAGTTGGTCTAGTCAACGAGTCGCGTGGTTGATGGGCAGAAACTTTGAGCGGAACGTGAGGGAACGTGGAGGCTCTGTTCGAGGTATAGTTGCCTGCATTGAACTCGTCTGGAAGATAAGAGTATGAAAATATGTCCGGAATAAAATTCCGATAAAGACTGATGGCACATCAGAGAAATAGAGAACGCAAAAGAAATAGAGTAGACCCAAAGAAAATTCTTTGCAGCAAGGAAGAATAAACGCCCAGAAAAAATTTAGTGCTTGGATACCATGTCAAGAGAATTGAGAAAGTTGAGAGAAATTGTATGTATTGTTACATCTAATATTGAATACAAGGAGGCCTATTTATACACAAGAACAACATTCTATTTAGGAAAGAAGCTTGGCTTAAGCCTAAAGCTAAGCCTATAATTAAGCCTAAAATAAAGCCATAAGTATATTATTAACAACCAGATTATACACATTAACAGTTTTGATGTTGATTGTGTGGCTATTGATAGTGGAAGTGGTGTTCAGAAAATCCAGTAGCTAAATACAACAATATTATTGGCAAACAACTTTTAGATTTGTTATTTAAAAACTGGAACTATTAAGGAAGTTGTTTTTCTTTCTCAGGTGTCTTTGTTTATGTTCGTTGTTATTTCAATCACTTGAATTATTTTATTTTCATCATTTATTATCAAATGCTGTTGAGAAAAGCCTCTGTTGAGATTAGTATAAGATGTTCGTACTATTGGGTGTAATTTACTTTCACTGGTAGTGAGGATGAGAGATAGTATCAAGGATTAGGTGAGTCAACTCTGTAATGCCTTGAGTAAAACTATTATTGTCACAGGTGAAAGTAATTAAGCAAGTGAGGGCTCCACAGACATCGGTAAGGTATGCTGCACTATGTTACCAAGTCTCAGGTGTTGATTTGTTATTACATATTTTATTTTTTTGTTTATTATTTGTCAAAAAATTTATAACTACTATAGTTGAACCAAAATTTTGGCGAAACTACACCTCTTTCGATTTTCAATAAAGATCATGAATGAAAGAAGGTTCACAACACATTTTATAAATAAATTGTGAATAGTTTAATGTATCAAGCTATAACATAACTAAACATAGTGTACTTTGTGAGTTTAATCAATAGATATACAGAGAATCTTACAACAATGCTTTTGTTAGTTATTAAGAGAATCCTTTGTTACTTGTAAAAAACTAGAGAATTTGAACTATTTTACAAGAAGGGCAAAAAAAAATTAATTTGCTGGGATTTACTGATATCGATTATCCAAGAACTTAAGATGATAAAAAGGAGCACTTTGGGTTATACTTTTATATTTAAAACAAGTACCATTTCATGGTCCTCCAAAAGGCAATTAATTATCACTTTGTTAAGATCAAAAACTTAATTTATTGCAATAATAGCTTGTACTTGTCAAGATATTTAGTTAAAAAGATACTTGAATAGCTGAAACTCAACACAATCAAGAGTTACTAAAATTTTTCTACAGCTCAATAATCAAACACTTCAAAAATCTAGTACTGCAAGAAAGAGTAAACACATTGATGTGAAATTTTATTTATCAATATATCTTCACAATGATACAATTATTAATTTGATTTATTGTCAAAGTGATGATCATATCATTAGTATATTCATCAAAGCCCTTAAGATGGAGTTATTCATGAAGTTCAGAATGTCATTAGATGTTTGCATGCTCACAATAATCAAGATTTTAAATTGAATTTTTACAAAAATTAGATTAAGGGAGGATTTTTCAAGATAAGATTGATTTTTTAAAAAAAAAAGATTAATTTTATTATGCCACTAAAGCAACAAAATAATCAAAAGTACAACAAAATTGCTACATCATGATGTCTCCACTCTTGAAATGTAGATGTTCAGACAATTACAAGATTAAATTACAGGTGGCAATCTTGACACTCTTCAGCTAATGATGAATTTATAGTTCCATGTGTTATTGGAATAGCTTATATCACCATACTTGTTCTTGAAAAGGTTGATGTGTAACATGATTTGTTGTAAGAGTTCTCTGTGGATGTTGTCCTTGCTTTTCTCTATATCCTGGAATAATCTTCTTTTTCTTACATCCTAAACAGCAGCCACAATAAAGATTAAGATCACACAAAAGCACCACCTCTTTTTTTTTTGAAATATGAAATAATTGATTAATGGAGTTACAAAAAACACAGTACAAGGGGAGGAGACCACATATCTCATCGCCCTATATACGCCAAGCTAGTCCATAACAAAACACCTACTAGGCATATAAGACAAAAACAAAAAGATCAAGAACAGTTGTCATATATGCCATCTAGCCCTTATACTTGGGGTCAGTCGATACTCCTCTTTCCTAGCCACAATGCTTGCTCTAATCTCGTTCAAAATGTTATACGCTAACTAATATTTATCAGTTTCTACCTACGCTTACAATCTAGAGTTCCTTTCTTTCCAAAGATAATAGATAGAATGAATGAAAGCAGCTTTAAACAATAAGGCATTTTTCCTTATCCAGTTTCGTTCGATAAATATATCAGTTCAATGTGATTTGTCAATCATATACCAAATTCTCAGAAACCACCATATGTTGGATACTACTCCAGACTACTGAGGAATACACAAAAGAAAGGAACAAATGGTTACGATCTTCATCACCTACGTGGCACAACACACACTCCTTATCTTCCGCATTAAACCAACGACATTTCGTACACAGTCGATTTTTAATTGCCAACTAAGCAATGAAGGATGCTCTCGAGATCAAGGATTGTTACCATATTAGGTGATACCACGGTACCTGATTTGCATCAGGCCGAAATACCCGAAAGTATGACTTATTAGAAAACACACCACTAGAATGCAAAGTCCAGGAAATGGCATCCGGTTGAGTGTTGTCACCAAGTGAAGGGAGGTGCACAGCCAACAATTATGATCCCCAGAAGTGCAGTCTCCATGCTCCATCATAAATAAGTTCAGCTACCTTAGCGTCCCCTGGTAGCCGGTTACGGATATGGGTACGAATTGGGTTGTTAGTTAAAGGGCACAAGTTACACCAATTATCCACCCAAAACCAAGTTTATCTACCTCCATCGATACGACATTTAATTAATGGGTAAAAGTGTAGTGGCAGTTTCAGCACCTCATTGAAGAACACTGTAAAGTTAAAGGAGGACTTCAATTGCCACAATTGTGTTGTTGGATATAGACGTGGTGAACGCACTTAGTCCATAGGGCTTATTGTTCACCGATTAGCCTCCACAATTGTTTACTGATAAGGTCCTTTTGCAAAGTAACAGAGGACCTAGTTCCAAGTCCTCCCTCCTTTTTGGACCAAGTTAACTCCCTTTAATTAACTTTAGCATCACAACCAGCATCACATCTCCCAGCCTGTGAAAAGTTTTTAAGCAGTCGATCAATCTCCTTAATAAGCTTACGGGGAAGGATGGTGTGGACGAGCCAGTGAATGTGAAAGCTTGGAAGTGTTGACAAGATTAAAGATAATCGCCCTTCATAGGATAGGAACTAGATTTGCCACGATAAAACCCTAACTTTAATTCTCTCCAGTATAAGGATATAGTCCAAATACTTAAGCTTTTTATGAGAGATCATCACTTCTAGATAACGCATGTAAGGTGGTTGGAGAGGTAGCCTAATAACACTTTAAAAATCTCGAGGATTTTGAATATCAGAAGATAAAATCAAATTACACTTCTCCAAACTAATCCTCAAACCCGACCACTGAAAAGGTGGACAGAGCATTCATAAGGATGTTAAATGATGTAATATCCACCTCACAAAACAAAAGGAGGTCATTTGCAAATGTAAGATGTGTAAGTTGCAACTCCCAACATTTATGATGATGTTTAAAACGCCTATTATCCCTTGTGATCATCCTAAGAAGTTTAGACAAACTTTCCAATACAATAGAAAACAAATATGGAGATAGGAGGTCCCCTTGACAAAGCCCTCGAGCAATCTTAAAAGGCTTAGAAGGAGTACCATTAAGCAACACTCTCAAATTGGGCCTTTGTACACATTCCATAGTTCAATTCACTAATCTCTTTGGTAAATCTATGCAGACAAACAAATTCTTAGAAAACTCCAGTCTACCGAGTCGTAAGCTTTATAGAAATCAATCTTCAGTATACAACCCTTAATATTCTTCCCAAACGAGTACTCTTTGAGGAGGTCCTGAACAAGGAGTATGTTATCTCCGATGTGTTTACCCGGGATAAAAACTCCTTAAGTGAGGTAAACAGATTCAGCCAAGATTCTTTTCAATCAACCTGCTAACAATTTTGCTATGGTTTTATAGACCAAGTTACAGCACAAATTGGCCGGAAGTCCCCCAGTGACACTGGATGGACCTTCTTCAATATCAAACAAATAAAAGTGATGTTAAGAGCCTTCAACATAGTAGAATTTTGAAAAAAAAATCATAAATAGTCTCCACCACCAAAGAACCAATAATACGTCAGGTATGTTGAAAGAAATATCCCGTAAAACCATTCGGACCTGGAGATTTGGATGGGTGCATCTTGAAAACTATTTACCGTATAACCTGCTCTAAGAGTGGGGTTATTAACTCTGACTTCATTTCATGTCTAATTGCTCCTGTTAGGATCTCCATCAAATGTATAAAGGGAGTCTCCACCTGCGTAGATCCCAGAAGCTGCGAGTGTGGGCTTTGGGCTGTGGATTAAATGACCCGGTCCAACCTTTAACTAACAAATTAATCCTAATCTGCTTCCTTACCACAATGAGGTGGACGGCTGGAGTTAGAAGCTGGAGACTAAGGGTGATCTTGAGACACGATGGGAGGAGATCTGAGGTAAGCTTCTTCCTTCCTCCTCTCTGCTGGCAAGTTACTTCCTTTCTCTTCTTTGCTGACTTAGTTTCTCCTTTTCTCCTCTATGCTGGTTAGGAAATCTGCTCCTTTGAAGATTCGAAGAAAGGAACGTCCTTTGTTCAGCCGATCGAGCCCTAAGGTAACTTCACAGCCACTGATTTCTTTTGTTCCTCTTCTCTTCTTGTCTTTGTAAGCTATTGAACATGGTGTAGACGATTTGTATCATTTTTACCAAAACAGTGTATTTATGGTTAGGGTTTATGTATGAAAATGATGTATGGAAATGATATGTTGGTCTCTGGTTTAGTATGTTTTGGTTTTGTGAGTATTTTGGTTTTTGTGTATGTATGCTGTGTATGAGTGAGACAGAAAACGAAAACTAACACTACTGCTGCTCTTTGATGAAAACTAAAAACTGAAATCTGGAAAAAGATTGGAACTTTGTATTGATAGGTTTTTCTTACCACTCTCACTTTTTCCGAAAATGGTGAGAATGAGCTTTATACTAGCTCTCTCACTTGCTACTTAACTAAGTACTAGTAAATAAAAACATAGTCCAATGAGTAAAAACTAGGCTAGTACAATCTTTCCTGATTAAGCAAAAAAAACACAAAAGCAACTTTCTGAACTTTCTGTTGTTCTTTGTCTATCTGATACATATCTGATACTATCAGTAGCAACACAAATAAAACCTACTGGGTAATAAACACTAGTATAGGACAAGAGCTTCTTCATTTAGCAAAACATAAAAGTGAACAAGTTGTCTTTGGTGAAAGTAGGATCTGAACTCTTCAGTGGTTGCTTGAATCTTCAAGGAACAAAAACTGATGCTTCATAACCAATTGTCAGTTGGGTAACTGACTTGCTCCAACTTCATGTCTTTTAATTAGCACTAACTAAACTTGATTTGCTAATCAAACTTCTTGGAACTTCTGTTTGACTCTGCACTTTCTTTCTCTGCATTCCTTCTTGTCTTTGATCTTCATTCTTCAACTATCCGAAATCATCACAGCTACATCTTTCTTCTCATCATCTTCCTTCTTGCATTAAATTCCCTTGATCAGAATTTGATCTGCATTTTCCTGATTCATGCACTTTTGAATTATGTCAAGCATCATCATTTTTAGCTTCCATTTACATCTAAATTCCTTCTTCTTCCCTCTCAGCTTCTTCCTCTTCTTAATTTTTACTGACATAGCCAATTCCTCTACTATTCTTAATAATTCAGGTTTCACAAGACAATTCAGCTCAAAGAAGTACGAAGATGCAAGTTGCAACATCCCATGAAGCTCATACTGCATAACGCCACTACCATCCAACAAACCCACAATTTGGTTACAATTACGTCTGGCTAAAATCGGCACGTGAAAGAAGATGTTATTAACATCCCCCTCACAAAGCCACTTCTCTCTCACCTTCTATCTTTGAATTGACTGCTGGAACATTAACTCCATTTGGTAATCCCTCAAGAGAGCTGACTTAGTAAGTCTCTAGTGCGGGGATCCGATTGAGCATAAGAGAGCTCCTGTGCCTGCACCATTTGGTCTTTTAGTTATAAGATATTCTGCTGCCAGCTCCTGTAGAAATTTTTTAAAGCTAATTTGACCTGTTCAACTTGGACATAAGTTGGAACACCTTGTACCCCCTAACCTCTAGTTGCCAACAATTGGAAATGATATCCATAAACCCCTCCTATTGTGTAACACCATTAAAGAAACGAAAGGGAGCTCGTCTCATACTTAAGTTAGTCTTCACATGTATAAGCATAAAGGAATGATCAAAAGACAAGTTATCACCAAAATGCACTAATGGTCGAAAAAAAACATTGAGACATGCTGGGTTTTACCAAACACCTATCCAATTTCTTTCGAACTCTCATAGAGCCATGCTGGTTATTAGACCATATAAAAACACATCCTGTGGAACAAGCGCTAGTCCATTCCACCCCACATAGAAAATTAGTACATTCAAACATATCTACAATAAAATAAAGTTTATGACCCTCTACCTCCCTCATTTTTAGTATACAACTGAAATCACCCACGGTCACTCATGGTGCATCTATGGTACTATGTATACGAGTTAAGTTTTGCCACAAGACATTACATTGAAAAGCTAAATTAGCTGCATAAACCAAGGTAACCATAAAAGTCATCAACTGATTTGCAAAATTACAATTGAGATGAAGATGTTGGGCACTCTCCTCCTCCACAAAATGCCAGTTGACAATCTCATTCTGGTGACTATTAGAAGCATTATGGATATGACATAAGGTAAGTAGTGTGTTCCAACTTTCTTTGTTGAAATCATAAAGAAAGAACACATGTTGCATATTCTCCTCAGCTTTTTTTTTTGCATAAAGATAAACTTTGTTTTCCTGTACATCTTATTTAATTATTTTTTCTTTACATCTTTTCTAGTTGTTATTTTTCCAATCTAATTTCTTCTAATGTTTAATTTATGCAAACTATAAAATGTTATTTATGAAAATTATAAGTTGTTATCTTTTGATTTTTTTTAAAATATGAAATAATTGATTAATAGAGTTACAAAAAAACACCGTGCAAGAGGGAGGAGACCACATCTGTCATCGCCCTATAGACACCAAGCCAGTCCATAGCAAAACACCCACCAAACATACAACACAAAAACAAAAGGATCAAGAAAAGTTGTCATATAAGTCATCTAGCCCTCATACTTAGGGTCAGTCGATACTCCTCTTTCCTAGCCACAATGCTTGTTCTAATCTCGTTCAGAATGTTGTACGCTAACTGATATTTATTGGTTTCTACCTGTGTTTACAATCTGGAGTTCCTTTCTTTTCAAAGATAATAGATATAATGAATGAAAACAGCTGTAAATAACAGGGCATTTTCCTTGTTCGGTTGCATTCGATAAATATACCAATTCAATGTGATTTGCCAGTCATACACCAAATTCTCAATGACCACCATATGTTGGATACTACTCCAGACTGCTGAGGAATACACACAAGAAAAGAATAGATGGTCAGCGTCTTCATCAACTACGTGGCACAACACACACTCCTTATCTTCCTTATTAAACCAACGACATTTAGTATGCAATCGATTTTTAATTTCCAACCAAGCAATGAAGAATGCTCTTAGGCTTAAGGATTGTTGCCATATCAGGTGATACCATGGTACCCGATTGGCATAAGACCGAAATACCCAGAAGCATGACTTATTAAAAAGCATGCCACTGGAATGCAAAGTCCAGGAAATGGCATCCGGTTGAGTGTCATTGCAAGTAGAGGGAGGTGTGCAGCCGGTGATTCTGATCCCCAGAAGTGTAGTCTATACTCTCCATTCAAAATAAGTTCAGCTACCTTAGCATCCCCTGGGAGCTAGCTATGAATATGGGCAAGAATTGGGCTACTGGCTAAAGGGCTCAAGTCGCACCAATTATCCACCTAAAACCAAGTTTCTCTACCTCCATCAATACGATATTTAATCAATGGGTAAAGGTACGGTCACAATTTCAACACCTTGTTGAAGAATACCGGAAAGTTGAAAGGAGGGCTTCGATTGCTAGAAATTGTGTTGTTGGATATGTACATGGTGAACCCAATTACTCCATAGGGCTTCTTTGTCAGTGATTAGCTGCCACAATTGCTTACTGATAAGGACCCTTTGTAAAGTTACCGAGGACCTAATTCAAGTCCTCCATCCTTTTAGGACCAAGTTAACTCCCTCCATTTAACTTTAACGTCACCACCAACATCACATCTCCCAACCTATAAAAATTTTTTAAGCAATCGATCAATCTCCTTAATAATCTTACAGGGAAGGATGGGGGAGCCAGTGAATGTGTGAGCTCGAAAGTACAAACAAGATTAACGATAATCAACCTCCATAGGATAAGAACTAGTTTTGCTATGATAGAACTCTAGCTTTAATTATCTCCAGTATAAGGATACAGTCCAAATACTTAAGCTTTTTAGGAGAGATCATCACTCCTAGATAAGATGGCCGGATAGGGAGCCCAGTAGCACTTTGAAAATCCTGAGAATTTTGAATATCAGAAGATAAAATCAAACTAGATATTGTTATGTTATACTTTTTTCTATAAAAAAGGTCAAGAATGAATAATAAAGTTTTCAACTTATGAAAAGTTGTCTTCAGATAGTTATAACCTCTATCTTTTTTAATCCAACTATAACAAATAGGTGCTGACTCTGTGTCGACTTCGTCTTTTGCATCTTCAACACCTTCGACTTCTGTAATTTCTCTTGTCTATAACATCAGACCAATAACAAAATAGAAAAACTAGACGTAATGGAGGAGAGATGAAAATCATGAAAAGAAAAAGAGATTGTAACCATACTTACTAAAAGCAACATATAGAACTTCTACTTTAATAATAAACTTCTGACATTTTTTGTAACAGTAAAAAAGACGATCATATTTCAACTCTTATAGCTTTTGCTTCACCTCCTCTGCTGTTAAACTTAACGAAGACCTCATTTGATTCTTTGTAAAGAGCCAAAACAACGTTTCTTGATCCTCCCATTTGTTAAATCTGAGACAAGTATAGGTGTAGCTATTTTCCTCTTCCTCATGTCTTCGTCTTTGTAGTGTCCTCACATCTGTATAGCTTTTTTCTTCTCATCATTTAATGTGCAAAGCCTTTCAAAGCTAGTCTTCACGTTGTCCCTTGTCGAGTCCGGATCCTCTATCCAATTCTCCCCTGTCTTATTCTGTCTAAGATAAAAACGGCACCGTTTTCTTTACAAAAATTACAAAGCAGTCTTAAATGCACAGACTTAATGTGGACCCTGTGGTTGGCGCCGTTTGCAAGTCATATTCAAAGACAGCGTTGGAGTTTACGACAGATTAAGCTTTCCTTCTTAGACAAAATTTTACTGTTTTGGAAATCTAAGTTTTTGCTTATTCTTAAAATAAGGAGGATAAATATTATACCACTATAATTATTATTAGTGTTATTATTATTATTTCTATTCTTATTCTTATTTTTATTCTTAAATCTGATTTTTTGCTTATTCTTAAAATAATAAGGATAAATATTATACCACCATAATTATTATTAGTGTTATTATTATTTCTATTATTATTATTATTATTATTATTATTAGTTAAATAACTTAATTCGATGTGTTATAATTTTGGAATTATATATGGGTTATTATTATATTTATCCTTATTATATATTGGATATTATCATTATCATCATCATCATCATTATTATTATTATTATTATTATTATTATTATTATTATTATTATTATTATTATTATTATTATTATTATTATTATTATTATTATTATTATTATTATTATTATTATTATTATTATTATTAAATTCCTTTTGGATATTTCAGTTATGTTTATTATTATTATTATTATTTATATAATTATAATGAATTTGATATTATGATCCTTATTAAAAGTAATATTATTAATATGATTATTATTATTATTAGTAGTATAATTATAATAATAATTATTATTATTAGCATTATAATTATTGTTATTGTTATTATTAATTTATTATCATGACTAAATTTACGAATAATAATAATAATAATTTTAATAGTAATAATAATAATAAATGACAATAATAATACATTATTAATTTAATTATTAGTAATATTATCATTGGAATTATGATTATTATTGATTTAGGCAGATTTTAATATATACTAATTTTTATTAACATATGTAATATTATTATTTAAAATGTGTATTATTATTCATAATATTATTAAATTCCTTTTATTATAAAGTGTACTTATTTATTTTTATTATTCGTATATTTACTGTTAAATAAAATTATTAAATTTATTGCACAGTATTTATAAAATAAATTATTATTATTATTATTATTATTATTATTATTATTATTATTATTATTATTAAATTCCTTATTAATATTTATTATTGTCATTCTTATTATTATTATTATTATTATTATTATTATTATTATTATTATTATTATTGTTGTTGTTGTTGTCATTCTTCGTCAATTTGTTAATTAATTTTATGTCTATTATTATAATTACAGTTAAATATTATTATTAAATTTATTGGGCAGTATTTATTAAATTTTATTATTATTATTAAAATCCTTATTAATATTAAATATTATTTTTAATATTGTTACTGTTATTTTATTTTCATCATTATTATTATTATTATCATTACAAATGTTTGTTATTATTTAGAACATATTATTAATATTTTATAATAATAATAATAATAATAATAATAATAATAATAATAATAATAATAATAATAAATATTATTATTATTATTATTATTATTATTATTATTATTATTATTATTATTATTATTATTATTATTATTATTATTATTATTATTATTATTATTATTTGTAAATATATAAATTATAATAAATTAATAATAACAATAACAATAATTAAAATTATAAAATAATTTCTGTTTACTCTGAATATATATTATTAAATTATCTTCCAAATATATAAATTTAAAATTAAATTAGATTTAATAATTAAAATTAATTTAAATAAATATTAATTTAAATAAGGAATTTATTTGTAATAATAATAATTATTAATTTTATAAATACTATGCATTAATTTATTAATAATATTTAACAGTAAATTTTGAAATTATTTATTTATTACTGATATTAAATAAAATAATAAAATTCTGATTATTTTCATTTGGTTGTTAGTTAAAATTTAATGATAATAATAATAATAATAATATCATAAAATTTTGAAAATATGTTATAAATAATAACAAACATTTTAATGATAATAATAATAATAATGATGCAACTAAAATAATAAACAACAATAATAATAATAATAACATTTAATATTAATAATAATAATAATAATAATAATAATAATAATAATAATAATAATAATAGTAATAATAATATGTAAATAATCAGTAATAATTTATAAATTAATATTATTACAATTTATAATATAATAATTTAACATAACTTTTAGTTTCTTTAACAATTCTTATTATTTAGCATGATTATTAGAGGACGAACGTTTGAATGAAAAATTGACTTCCTTAGAGGTCAAATTGATTTTTATGTCCTTCATGGAAGTTGTAGGTGACTTTCGGATCTTCGCATTGATATAAAATATGATGTGTTTGGACTTTGGAGTTGAAAGATAGAAAATTCCAAAGTTGAGTCTTTGTTTAGGAATTTATTAATTGGGCAAAATCTTTGATTAGAACTTTAATCATTTTAGAGATGAAATTGGTTGTGGAGTTTTTCATGGAAGTTGTAGAGCTTCTTTCAAGCTTTCCACAGAGACCAAGTTTGTTAAATTTAGAGTTAGGGATCAAAAGTTATGAAGTTTGAAAGTTTCGAATTTAAAAAAAGGGGGGTCGAGGTCCACTCGGATGTCGATCGTCATACGCATGATCGCGACTTTGCAGGACCACCGGAGTGTCGAGATCGTGCATGCGCACGATCGCGACTTCCCTATTTGTTCAAAAAAGGCTATTTTCTGAACATACTTCAATCTTTTGCTAATATCTTTTCCGTCCGACATCCGATTGAGTTGATTCTTGAAGCATTGGATTCCTAAGACAATTATATACATTTTCATGGAAATTTTGTTTTTTTATGAGATTAAATTAAGGATGATTAATTTAATCAAAGTGAGTTGACTAATTTTCTGAACATAGTTCAGTATTTTAAGAAATCTGGGACCTGTGGAGATCCGATTGAAGTGATTCTTGAGGCAAAATAAAATTAAGACATGGGGCTACAAATCATATGAAGAAAGTAAATGTCAATTTTGCCCCTAAGATTTTTAATTTCTGAATTGAAGTTCGGACTAATGTGCAGTCTTGGATTAGAGAACATCTGACAGTATTTTGGGCATAACTTTTGCTCTGGTAATCGAAATGAGTTGATTCTTGATTCGAATTAAACTAGAGAAATAGGGCTACATTTGTTATGAAGACATTGAATGTCAATTTTGTCATTAAAAATGTCAATTTTTGGAAGAAAAAACGTGCTGGAAAATGATTTACTAAATTTCAATTAATACTGCACAAAAAATTTGATTACAATATTTAACAGTAATTATAATAATAGAAATAAAACTAATAAATTAATTTATTAAGAATGATAATAGTAATAATCAAAATAAAAGTAATAATAATAACAGTGACAATAATAATATTAATAAGGAATTTAATAATAATAATAATAATAATATTTACCTCCGCTAAATGTGTATTCGCAATTATTATTCTGCATTTAATTATTGTTAACAATTATTATGGTTATTTAATTATTCTTATTAATTTAGCTGTTAAAATGGGCTTTAATGATTAATTATCTACTTACTATTGTTCTTATTATTAAAATAACTATTTATACATTAATGATAATAAATAATATCATAAAATTCCTCATTATTTTTAACTTGGTTCTTGGCAAAATTTTAATGATAATAATAATAATAATATCATAAAATATTAATAATATGTTCTAAATAATAACAAACATTTGTAATGATAATAATAATAATAATGATGAAAATAAAATAACAGTAACAATATTAAAAATAATATTTAATACTAATAAGGATTTTAATAATAATAATAAATTTAATAAATACTGCCCAATAAATTTAATAATAATATTTAACAGTAATTATAATAATAGACATAAAATTAATTAACAAATTGATGAAGAATGACAACAACAACAACAACAACAACAACAACAACAACAACAATAATAATAATAATAATAATAATAATAATAATAATAATAATAATAATAATAATAACAATGTCAATAATAAATATTAATAAGGAATTTAATAATAATAATAATAATTTATTTTATAAATACTGTGCAATAAATTTAATAATTTTATTTAACAAGTAAATATACGAATAATAAAAATAAATAAGTACACTTTATAATAAAAGGAATTTAATAATATTATGAATAATAATACACATTTTAAATAATAATATTACATATGTTAATAAAATTAGTATACAGTAAAATCTGCCTAAATCAATAATAATCATAATTCCAATGATAATATTACTAATAATTAAATTAATAATGTATTATTATTGTCTTTATTATTATTATTACTATTAAAATTATTATTATTATTATTCGTAAATTTAGTCATGATAATAAATTAATAATAACAATAACAATAATTATAATGCTAATAATAATAATAATAATAATTATTATTATTATTATTATTATTATTATTATTATTATTATTATTATTATTATTATTATACTAATAATAATAATCATCATCATATTAATAATATTACTTTTAATAAGGATCATAATATCAAATTCATTATAATTATATAAATAATATTAATAATAATAAACATAACTGAAATATCCAAAAGCAATTTAATAATAATAATAATAATAATCATGATGATGATGATGATGATGATAATGATAATATCCATTATATAATAAGGATAAATATAATAATAACCCATATATAATTCCAAAATTATAACACATCGTAATTAAGTTATTTAACTAATAATAATAATAATAATAATAATAATAATAAGAATAGAAATAATAATAACACTAATAATAATTATGGTGGTATAATAATTATCTCTAATTATAAAAGAAAAGAAAATATTTAATCCACGAAATAAGAAACATTATTCACGAAAGTTTCGATGGAAAAATATAAACCACAACGTTATCAACCAAAAACTTATCCCAAATATTTTCGTAGATATAAATTTAATCATAAAAGATAAAAACAAGAAACAATTTTGCCCTAAAAAGAAAAAAGATTGTAAATGTTGGATATGTAAAGAAGAAGGTCATTATGCAAACGAATGTCCTAAAAGAAAGAAAATCATATAATAATAAAATACAAATATTACATTCAAGCCTTAGAACATCAATTAGAACCAATTGAATCGATTATAATACGATACATCTCTACATTTATGAATCTTTATCAAATGAATCAGATAACCAAAACTCTGAATCAAACTCCGAACTCCAATTCAACATTTATTCAAGTACTAGTTCAGAAAACGAATACTAAAGTACATGCATATATAGATACTGGAGCAACTATCTGTATAGCATCAAAACAATTAGATTTAAAATGGAAGAAATTACATAAACCATTACAAGTAAAAATTGCTGATGGAAGTTTTAATTCCATCTGGTATGTAAGTTATTATAACACTATTATTATTGAAAATTACACTTTTATCATACCATCAATCTATCAAAAAGAATCAGGATTACCGTTAATACTTGGAAATAATTTTCTAAAATTATATAACCCTTTTTGTCAATATTTACATTACATAACTTTGCGAACCCCTTATATTAAGAATCACCGAAATCATTATTTTACGAATCCCTATTTATCATACGTCTTATTATCAACAATTAAAATAGTCAATGAGAAACTTCATATGTTACATTTTATCTATTGAATAATACAACCATACAAATGAAGTCAATAACTTATTAGATCAAGTATGTAGTGAAAATCCATTAGATCCTACAAAAATCATAATACTGAAATTATTGAAATTAAATTAAAAGATCCTCTTGAAGTCAATATCAAAATAATATACCATATACTCCCTTAGATGTAAAAGAATTTACAAGAATGCAAAGAATTACTTGAAAAGGATTAATTACACCCAAGACTAGTAAACACTGCACTGACTTTTTATGTTAATAATTCACGAGAAAAGAAACGAGGAAAAGAAGAATGGTTATCAATTACGAAAACTAAATGAAGCAACTATAGGAGATGCATATAAATTACCACGAAAAGATTATATTATTAATAAACTCAAAGGTCATATCTGGTTTACAACATTAGATGCAAAATCAGGATATTGGCAATTACGATTACATGATAATACAAAAGCATTAACAGCATTCACTTGTCCACCCCAAAAACATTATCAATGGAATGTATTACCCTTTGGATTAAAACAAGCACCAAGTATTTATCAACGATTTATGGATAATAATCTTATCGGTTTAGAAGAATATACCTTTGTATATATCGATGATATTATTATTTATTCAAATCAGGATAAATTAGATCATTTGAAGAAAGTTAAAATTGTCTTACAAAGATGTAAAGACAAAGGATTAATCTTAAGCAAACGAAAAGCAAAAATCGCACAACAAACAATTGAATATTTAGGTATTCAATTTAATCATCATGGTTATTTACAATTACAACCTAATATTTTACAAAAATTACAAGAATTTCCTGATCAACTCACAAATCGAAAACATGTTCAACAATTCTTAGGTTTATTAAACTATATATCAGATCAAGGATTTCTAAAAGAATTAGCTAAAGAAAGAACACTTTTACAGAAAAAATGTAGCAGCAATCTACAATGGCAATGGACTACTGCAGACACTACAGCTGTACAAAGATTAAAACTTCTTTGTAAAGATCTTCCCAAACTTTATAATTATCAACAAAATGATGAGTTATTAGTTCAATTAGATGCAAGCAATGATGTATGGGCAGGATGTCTTTTGGCAAAACCCCTAATCATAAGAAATATCAACTGTGCAAATATATAAATGGAACATTTAATTCTGCGGAATTAAATTATCCTATTCATGAAAAAGAAGCATTAGCCTGTCTCAAAACTTTGAGAAAATGGCGAATTGATCTACTACCTGTACAATTCACAATTCATACTGATTCTCAATACTTATGTGGATTTACAAGATATCAGCTTTCATCAAGTACCAATTATAATCAAGGACGACTGATCAGATGGCAATTAGAACTAGGTCAGTATCAATTTAATATTCATTATATTAAATCTGCTAACAATTTTCTTGCAGATATATTAACAAGAGAATGGAAGCATTAATCGTTCAGCTCGAAAGTACAATTGAATTAAAGGAAGCAGAACTCACAGAATTACATCTTCAAAGTATCAACATTCAGGTAAAGCAAGAACAAATTACTAGTGAACTTGAACAGCTAAAGCAGACACTCCTGGTTTTAAAACCAAAGGAGCAAAGTTCTAAAGCATCAACATCAGCATCCAGGATAAATCCTGTTGCTACTATAACTACTCAAATTCCAAAAGCATCTGTTCAGGTAATACAAGAAGCTATTCAGGTTGTACCTCCCAAGGTCCCTGAAATACAAGTATCAAAAGCACCAATTTCACTTCCTGTGAAACCATATATAAGTACTTCATCATCAATAACTTCCTCATCAGTACCTCAAAAGGTGGCTGATAATCAAGAATCCAAGCACTATGTGATATATAATGGTCCTTTTGCTGGTCTTTATGATCAGTGGCATAAGGCAGCAATTCATATTATAGGCAAAAGCAGTGTTATTCATAAAAGTTTCTCTACTAAAGCAGAAGCTGAAAAGTCTTTCCAAGAATTTCAGAATCCAACACTTCGACCACAATATAAGACAGTACTACAAACTCCAGCACCACCAATGTCCAAGTTAACTACATTGGACAAAGCAATTGATATGGAACGAATTCATGTCGTTCCTGCTAAAGCACTTCATGAAGAATCAAAAGTTCTCACTTCTGAAATGTTTATAGATTGTTTCCAAGCACTCAATCATTGGACTGAAGAAATGAAGCAATTTCAATAATACCCTCAAAATCGTGGCAAGTATGGTCCCAAAGCAGTCATCTTCCCTGGAGCAGAACCATTAACAACTTATTTATTATTTCAGAGTGGATTAGCTGACACAATTTATCTACAAGATATGAAGTTATTAGCGGACTTCCCCTCCGGTTTAGTCCATGCTATTAAGCAATTCAAGGATCGCTTTGCACGCGAAAGAGAAATATATATTAAAGTCTACAGCAGCTATCCAATTTTTGAAGCATCAGACGAAGAAACAGCCAGCCGAGCAGCAATCATTACTTCAAGAATTGCCTTTCTTCAAATTGGCATAAGTAACATGCAATACCCTCCAATCGATGAAGCACCTCATTACGAATTCAATTGGGATTTGGTAAACAAATTCAATTTGAATTGTTTTGAAGGAATTTATACTCAATGCCTCAAGATTCAAGCAGACTCAACAATCAAGATCAACTATCGTGGCCATAATGTTTTAGTAACTTCAATATGGAAGCATCCCATCCTAGCACATGAATTACCAGTCTTACAACGTTTTCAAGCACCGTTCAATGATTTATCAGAATGTTTTCACACTCTAAGCTTTGCTTGGCGTGAAGCACTTTGCAAGCAATTACAAGAATATCCCACTCACAGATGTAAACACTGTCCATCCTCTCAAGCACAAGGAGAAAGCACAAGCAACCCTGACGACGAACTTCTTATCATTGAAGAATAAAACATCAGATCAAGTACTAAGCACTACTATCGCAATAATGTAGTCTTTTTACTTTCGGCAGTCCTTTGACTGTCCACCTGTATGTCTTTTTCTTTATCTTTTCTTTCTGTCGTGTAAGATGTCCCTTTAGCATCTTACTTTTTCTTTAAGTCTTTTCTTCTTTTAGGCTTTTTCTTTATGTTAAGTCTGTCTGTACCATGTTATTCCTTTCTGTGATTATAAATAGACGCCTTGGGTATCCTTAATGGGTACAACAAGCTTTCCATACATTACTCTCTCTTTCTTCTCTCTTCGTGTTAAGTCCAGTGTGACGTTCAAACGAGCCAGGAAGAACAGGTTAGAGTGATTATGGTTAACTTCTTGTCACCCTTAGATTAATTCAAGCATTAAGTCATGCATATATTTTATCAAATCATAGTTCTTATTATTTTATTCATTTTTGCAATCATTCATGCAATCTTCTGTTATACAATCATTAGCATTCTAAAAATTATTCAATTTCTTATCCTTCTTTTTAAAATCTTTTCACGACTTACAAGATTTTGATTTTCAGAATGGCTTATTTTCACATCAAACGTATGCTGAAGCAACGAATCAAAGCTTTAGATAATCAACAAGCAGAATATGAAGAACTCAAGATTAAAACAATTGCAAGAAACAAGAAAGCAAATGATATTTACACTGATCCCCGTTTTAAGAATTCTCCAGATCACCCTCTTTATAATGAAGAACAAGAAATTCTTTCTACTGCAAAGAAAATGATTGAAGAATCAGCCGAGTTAATTCACTTTTTAGATTATTGTATTTTAGATTGTATTACAGCACGCAAATATTATGTATCCAAACTATCTCTTCTTATCATTTAAATAAAATGAATTATTTTGATCATCGCCGATCACTTATACAAAGAATTCGTTTCTATAAAGAAATCGAAACTGAACAAAGAAAATTTATTGAATTATATCATGAACATATAAAAATGGCAAAAGAAAATCAATGTTTTCAACTTTTAATAAATGCAAGAGTTTTATTAGATCAAACATTATATATTTATAATTCAGTTAAAATGATAGATATGAACTTGAACAAGAAATGGAATTACTTATTGATTAAAGCATTCCATCAACATGACATTTCATTTATCTTATTTTCTTAATTATTGTTTACTGTCATTATTAATCAATTACATGCTTATGCTTTTACTTTATTTCAAGCACGACCTTTACTTTTCTTTATAATTGCAAGTCTAGTATTTATTCCTCATGAAATACTTTGTCAATATTTTGAAATAAGTTGTCATCATATAGATATTACTCTTAATTATTTATATAGAACTATATTAGGTCTCAATACTCGTGTCGGTTATCTCATACGACTTGATGATAGAGATATAATTTTTGATTTCTCACCTCCATCTGAGGAAGAATCAGAAACTTTTGAATTATTAGAAGATGAAAATGAAATAGAAAGATTAACACAAATACAACAAGATATTTTCTTAGAACAAATTTCAAGAAATTTAGATCTTGAATTACAACAACAATTATATTGTTCGAATCACTATCACAATTATTTCCTTGAGATACGAAATAGAAGATATAGAAATCACCAGTACTGATTATGAGAATATAGATGAAGATATAAATTATGATTTAGACAATGTCGATTGTAGTAATTTCCCTGACGATTTTTAAATGAACTGTCCCATTTGTTTAGATTTACAAGATAGAATTCACTACACACAACAAGCTATAAATCATTATAAAGATCATATACAATACAATGAAAATCGTATTGATAATTTTATATTTCTAGGAATAAATCGTCTCAGCAGACGACCTTATGAAGAACATTTATCTGTAGTACAAAGATTACATCAACAATATATAGAACAATTAACACAATTAGAACAAATTCAAACTGATCATCACTGTTATCATCCTAATACATTATGACTTCTCAAACTTCTACCATCCTCGATGTAGATAATTTAGAATTAACTGAATCATTAGGAACTTTTCAAGTTTCTACCTTAATAACTCAAGATAAAAAGAATCAAATTGCAAAAGCTCAATTAGATTTAAAGAAAGGTCAAGACATTCACAAATCAACAATCAAACAAATTTTTAATAGGCAAAATCTTATTTATTATGGAAAAATTATTCAAGAACAACCTATCCGAATTGATCAATGTCATGGCAATTTAAGAATTAGTTTAATTAATCCCGAACAAATTCATAGACAATTACAATTGTTACCAGAATCAAAACGAAAGAAAATTGGATATATTCAATTATCAACTATCCAAATATTATTAAAATCCACTTTTCAACAAGGAATTGATACTCCTATTAGAATGGCAATTTTAGATGAAAGAATGAATAATCTAAATGATCAAATTTTAGGAATGATGAATGGAAATTTACAATATGGAAAAATCAAATTTAACACTCGTTTAAAATTAGGTATTCCCTTAATTTCTTCTGAATTGGATAAAGCTATTACAATTGCATATAAATTTTATCGAACAAATTTAATGACTCCCGGACAATATCCCTTTTCATTAACTTATCAAATTAGTTATGCATTAACCAACTCACATCATAGTATTGATTTCAAACATACAGAACAAATCTATTTAGATCAATTATTCCAAGAAGTTGCTAAAGTAGGAATTAAAATTCAGCCAAAATTACAACCACTTCCAGCAATACAACAACCCTTTGAATCATTAATTCCATTAATTGAAAGAAGACATTCTTTTTCTGAATCATCATCAAATAGTACTCCTTTTCTGAGATCTCTGTCATTAAGACATCAAAGACCTCTTAATATAGAAAGACCATTAAGAATAACAGAACCCAATAATCAAACAAGACAGTTAGATGAAATTCAACAGCAATTATCTACACTATCTACCTATTTAGTGCAGAAATTATGACAACATTAACAAACCTTACTCAACATCTAGAATCAATAGTACAAACACAAGAAATAATAGAACAGAAAATTGAAGCTATAATACAAACCCAAATAGAAATAGTATCATTGATACAACAAATACAGCAAAAAATTCAAGAGACAAATGACCAAATAATCATAAAAGATCCGCCCCCGAAAATGGTATCAAAGCTAGTTATTACAAAAATACCCCGAGAACGAAGTTAAATGCAAGAAGAATCAATCGAACAAGTTGAAAAGAATATTCAAGTACAATTACATGAAGTAACTGATCTCATACAGAAATTACATCTTACCCCTATCGAAAAAGAAGAATATATTAATCCAGTATTTTCAAATGAACATAAGGATGAAATAATCTTAGGTTATGAATCTGATCAAGATCAAGAACTTTTTATGGATAATGATGAAAAACCTGAAAGTAGCAACACTCAAGAATTAAAATTAAAAGAAAAATAGGAGATAAACGAAAAACAAATTTCCAACCTTCAAGTTATTCTTGGAAAAATGATAAAGATGATTTTTTACATCAACAAGGATACTATTATAAAGGCACGAAAATACGAAAATATCCAGACGAATATAAACCAAAATTTTCAAAATTAAGTACTGATAATATATTAAATTTAGACTGTACAACAAATGCTGAAGAAATCTTTCAAGAATGGTTTTCCAAAATATTATTATTATTACAAGTAGAAAAACCTTTTGGAAATAAATCTGCAACCAAAGATTCTCTATATTATTTTGTTATATATAAAACTTCTGGAATAGTACAAGAATTTCTAAGAGATAATGCACTCGAATTACAAAATACACCTCATTATCTTAGTCAACTCACAGATGAAGATAAATTTGAAATAATTGGCGAAGAAATATATAAGGAATTTTTTGGAAAAGATATTATCTTTCATCAAGCCGATATACTAAAAGAAAAACGATTAAAAGCATTAAGACATCTAAACAATTTAATGATATGTGATATTAATTATTTGGAAGCTTTTATTTGTGAATTCAAAAACATTATTATAAATTACCTAGAGTTGAACAAGAAATGTATATTAACATTTTTATTCAAAATTACCATATCCTTTTAATCTTAAAGTCCAACAACAATTCTATGAACGAATAGAAAATCATACAATAGCTCATAATTTAGGAGGAGCAATATTAGTCGCTCGAGATTTATTAGTTAATTATTGTATAGAAGCCCAGTTAAAACGAACATTAAAACATAAGAATTTAAAACTATGTTGCGATCAAAATGCTGACGTCCCTCAGCAATATGGATGTAATAAAACTTACTCTAATTATAAAAAGAAAAAGAAAATATTTAATCCACGATATAAGAAACATTATTCACGAAAGTTTCGATGGAAAAAATATAAACCACAACGTTATCAACCAAAAACTTATCCCAAATATTTTCGTAGATATAAATTTAATCCCAAATATAAAAACAAGAAACAATTTTGCCCTAAAAAGAAAAAAGATTGTAAATGTTGGATATGTAAAGAAGAAGGTCATTATGCAAACGAATGTCCTAAAAAGAAAGAAAAATCATATAATAATAAAATACAAATATTACATTCAGCCTTAGAACATCAATTAGAACCAATTGAATCAGATTATAATACAGATACATCTCTCTACATTTATGAATCTTTATCAAATGAATCAGATAACCAAAACTCTGAATCAAACTCCGAACTCCAATTCAACATTTATTCAAGTACTAGTTCAGAAAACGAATACTAAAGTACATGCATATATAGATACTGGAGCAACTATCTGTATAGCATCAAAACAATTAGATTTAAAATGGAAGAAATTACATAAACCATTACAAGTAAAAATTGCTGATGGAAGTTTTAATTCCATCCTGGTATGTAAGTTATTATAACACTATTATTATTGAAAATTACACTTTATCATACCATCAATCTATCAAAAGAATCGGGATTACTGTTAATACTTGGAAATAATTTTCTAAAATTATATAACCCTTTTGTCAATATTTACATTACATAACTGCGAACCCCTTATATTAAGAATCACCAGAAATCTGTTATTTTACGAATCCCTATTTATCATACGTCTTATTATCAACAATTAAAAATAGTCAATGAGAAACTTCATATGTTACATTTTTATCTATTGAATAATACAACCATACAAACTGAAGTCAATAACTTATTAGATTAAGTATGTAGTGAAAATCCATTAGATCCTACAAAAAATCATAATACAGAAATTATTGAAATTAAATTAAAAGATCCTCTTCAGGAAGTCAATATCAAAAATAATATACCATATACTCCCTTAGATGTAAAAGAATTTACACAAGAATGCAAAGAATTACTTGAAAAAGGATTAATTACACCCAGTACTAGTAAACACTCTGCACCAGCTTTTTATGTTAATAATTCAGCAGAAAAGAAACGAGGAAAAAGAAGAATGGTTATCAATTACCGAAAACTAAATGAAGCAACTATAGGAGATGCATATAAATTACCACGAAAAGATTATATTATTAATAAACTCAAAGGTCATATCTGGTTTACAACATTAGATGCAAAATCAGGATATTGGCAATTACGATTACATGATAATACAAAAGCATTAACAGCATTCACTTGTCCACCCCAAAAACATTATCAATGGAATGTATTACCCTTTGGATTAAAACAAGCACCAAGTATTTATCAACGATTTATGGATAATAATCTTATCGGTTTAGAAGAATATACCTTTGTATATATCGATGATATTATTATTTATTCAAATCAGGATAAATTAGATCATTTGAAGAAAGTTAAAATTGTCTTACAAAGATGTAAAGACAAAGGATTAATCTTAAGCAAACGAAAAGCAAAAATCGCACAACAAACAATTGAATATTTAGGTATTCAATTTAATCATCATGGTTATTTACAATTACAACCTAATATTTTACAAAATTACAAGAATTTCCGATCAACTCACAAATCGAAAACATGTTCAACAATTCTTAGGTTTATTAAACTATATATCGATCAAGGATTTCTAAAAGAATTAGCTAAAGAAAGAACACTTTTACGTAAAAAATGTAGAAGAATCTACAATGGCAATGGACTCATCGCAGACACTACAAATTGTACAAAGATTAAAACTTCTTTGTAAAGATCTTCCCAAACTTTATAATTATCAACAAAATGATGAGTTATTAGTTCAATTAGATGCAAGCAATGATGTATGGGGGATGTCTTTTGGCAAAACCTCTAATCATAAGAAATATCAATCGTGCAAATATATAAATGGAACATTTAATTCTGCGGAATTAAATTATCCTATTCATGAAAAAGAAGCATTAGCCTGTCTCAAAACTTTGAGAAAATGGCGAATTGATCTACTACCTGTACAATTCACAATTCATACTGATTCTCAATACTTATGTGGATTTACAAGATATCAGCTTTCATCAAGTACCAATTATAATCAAGGACGACTGATCGATGGCAATTAGAACTAGTCAAGATCAATTTAATATTCATTATATTAAATCGCTAACAATTTTCTTGCAGATATATTAACAAGAGAATGGAAGCATTAATCGTTCATTTCGAAAGTACAATTGAATTAAAGGCGAGAACTCACGAATTACATCTTCAAAGTATCAACATTCGTAAAGCAAGAACAAATTACTAGTGAACTTGAACAGCTAAAGCAGACACTCCTAGTTTTAAAACCAAAGGAGCAAAGTTCTAAAGCATCAACATCAGCATCCAGGATAAATCCTGTTGCTACTATAACTACTCAAATTCCAAAAGCATCTGTTCAGGTAATACAAGAAGCTATTCAGGTTGTACCTCCCAAGGTCCCTGAAATACAAGTATCAAAAGCACCAGTTTCACTTCCTGTGAAACCATATATAAGTACTTCATCATCAATAACTTCCTCATCAGTACCTCAAAAGGTGGCTGATAATCAAGAATCCAAGCACTATGTGATATATAATGGTCCTTTTGCTGGTCTTTATGATCAGTGGCATAAGGCAGCAATTCATATTACAGGCAAAAGTAGTGTTATTCATAAAAGTTTCTCTACTAAAGCAGAAGCTGAAAAGTCTTTCCAAGAATTTCAGAATCCAACACTTCGACCACAATACAAGACAAGATTAAACTCCAAAGACCACCAATGTCCAAGTTAACTACATTGGGCAAAGCAATTGATATGGAACGAATTCATGCCGTTCTTGCTAAAGCACTTCATGAAGAATCAAAAGTTCTCACTTCTGAAATGTTTATAGATTGTTTCCAAGCACTCAATCATTGGACTGAAGAAATGAAGCAATTTCAATACTACCCTCAAAATCGTGGCAAGTATGGTCCCAAAGCAGTCATCTTCCCTGGAGCAGAACCATTAATAACTTATTTATTATTTCAGAGTGGATTAGCTGACACAATTTATCTACAAGATATGAAGTTATTAGCGGACTTCCCCTCCGGTTTAGTCCATGCTATTAAGCAATTCAAGGATCGCTTTGCACGCGAAAGAGAAATATATATTAAAGTCTACAGCAGCTATCCAATTTTTGAAGCATCAGACGAAGAAACAGCCAGCCGAGCAGCAATCATTACTTCAAGAATTGCCTTTCTTCAAATTGGCATAAGTAACATGCAATACCCTCCAATCGATGAAGCACCTCATTACGAATTCAATTGGGATTTGGTAAACAAATTCAATTTGAATTGTTTTGAAGGAATTTATACTCAATGCCTCAAGATTCAAGCAGACTCAACAATCAAGATCAACTATCGTGGCCATAATGTTTTAGTAACTTCAATATGGAAGCATCCCATCCTAGCACATGAATTACCAGTCTTACAACGTTTTCAAGCACCGTTCAATGATTTATCAGAATGTTTTCACACTCTAAGCTTTGCTTGGCGTAAAATCTGCCTAAATAAATAATAATCATAATTCCAATGATAATATTACTAATAATTAAATTAATAATGTATTATTATTGTCACTGTTATTATTATTACTATTAAAATTATTATTATTATTATTCGTAAATTTAGTCATGATAATAAATTAATAATAACAATAATAATAATTATAATGCTAATTATTATTATTATTATTATTATTATTATTATTATTATACTAATAATAATAATCATCATCATATTAATAATATTACTTTTAATAAGGATCATAATATCAAATTCATTATAATTATATAAATAATATTAATAATAATAAACATAACTGAAATATCCAAAAGGAATTTAATAATAATAATAATAATAATCATGATGATGATGATGATGATGATAATGATAATATCCATTATATAATAAGGATAAATATAATAATAACCCATATATAATTCCAAAATTATAACACATCGTAATTAAGTTATTTAACTAATAATAATAATAATAATAATAATAATAATAAGAATAAGAATAGAAATAATAATAACACTAATAATAATTATGGTGGTATAATATTTATCCTTATTATTTTAAGAATAAGCAAAAATTAGATTTAAGAATAAGAATAAGAATAAGAATAGAAATAATAATAATAAAACTAATAATAATTATAGTGGTATAATATTTATCCTCCTTATTTTAAGAATAAGCAAAAACTCATATTTTCAAAACAGTAAAATTTTGTCTAAGAAGGAAAGCTTAATCTGTCGTAAACTTCAACGCCGTCTTTGAATATGGCTTGCAAACGGCGCCAACTATAAGGTCCCACATTAAGTCTGTGCATTTAAGACTGCTTTGTAATTTTTGTAAAAAAAACAGTGCCGTTTTCATCTTAGACAGAATAGGACAGGGGAGGATTGGACAGAGATCCGGACTCTTGTCTTTAACGTCGTCTGTATAGCTTTTTTCTTCTCTCATCATTTAATGCACAGAGCCTTTCAAAAATATTCTTCACGTAATCATTAGCGTGGACCAGAGCACTTGTCATCATTTAATATGCAGAGTCATTGAAAACTATTCTTCACGTAGTCTTTAGCATGGAGCAGAGCACTCGTCTTCACAGTATTAAATGTAGCAGCATCATTTAATGCAGCAAGTGTACTCTTCAAAGCCTAGTATTCACGTGTGTTATTGCTCTTCCACTTTATTGTATTCACATAATAGATTTGCATATATTTAATTTTAACTATAATAATAATTATTAATTTAAAAATATAATATAATATATTATAATTATTACACATAAGAGTATAATTAAAAATATAAACAAAATAATAAAATCAAACATATTTTTTGTTTTCAATTTTTATTAAAAATTTTAACCAAACAGGTTTTTGTTTTCAACTTTTATATTAAAATTTTCAACTAAACAAGTTTTCGTTTTTAGAAAAATAGAAATAAAAATAAGAAATAAAAATTAAAATAAAAAAATAGAAGTGGACCAAACGATCCCTAAGCTTTTTAGGAGAGTTCATCACTCCTAAATAACGCAAATAAGATAGCTGGAGAAGGAGCCCTGTAGCACCTTGAAAATCCTGAAAATTTTGAATATCGGAAGATAAAGTCAATGTTATACTTTTTTCTATAAAAAAGCTCAAGAATGAATAATAAAGTTTTCAACTTATGAAAACTTGTCTTCGGATAATTATAACCTCTTTCTTTTTAAATATAACTACTACAAATTGGTGAAAATGTGAAACGTGGCTTCAACAAATATTACAGACATAATTGCAATTGTGCTCCTCAAACACTGACTAATCAACTTTTCTTAAGCACACATTTTCTAGATTAGAGAATCTCTGATAAGTCATTTTAAATGCATATATTTTGGACTTAATTTTGATTGATTTATAAAATTGGTAGTTAAATATTGATGGAATTATTTGATAAATGTTTGCAGATGGCTTTCAATGCCAAAAAGACAGAAATGGATCAAAAAGAGAAAAAATATGGTAAGAAGTGCGAAAATTTCAGATTGGTCGAAATTCAAAGATTAGGCGTGGGCACGCCTAAAGTCATAATCCCAAATCTGCAGATTTTTCAGAATTGGAATCCAATTAGAACCAAATCGCCGAAGATCTTCTGGGGTCCTTTTCAAGAAGTTTTCCACCTAAACTAGAAGACTATCTATTAGAGACAAAATCCAATCAAAATATGGGGAGATTCAAATCAAAGAGGGAATTGGAGAAATTGCCATGGATATAAATACATGTATGGGGGTTAGAGGGAAATCATCTGAGTCTTATTTCTTTCTTCCCTTGGGTTTGCCGCATATTCACTTTTTCCTTTGGTTTTATGGTTTCATTCTTCTGCACTTTCCAAAAAATGATATCGTAGATTAGGGAGCCTTTGGTTAATTCTATTTTCTGGTTTCTTGTTTTTTTAATTTCTGCAGATTTCAATTAAGGATTTTATCATTTTCAATAAAGACTAGTTATGGAGACAACTTCTGTTATTAGTTCTTTTGATTTCAATTTAATTATGATTAACTAATTTTCTTATCTTAGTTAAGGGATCCGTGTTCTATGTTATTATGGTGAGATGTTCGGAATCTTTTTCATGATTGTTAACGTTCATTTGATAATTTCATATTAATCTTTTCAATTGGATTTCTTAGTTTCTAGGTGCGCAACTAGAGATTAATGGATTTAATCGCTAGGTTAACAAAATCTGACGTTCAATTTTGGTAACCACAAGTAGCAATTAGGATTAACCCCTCTACGTTAAAGTCGAAAAATTATAAGAAATTATCCACTTGATTGATTTCAAGTCGTACATGTTTATCACTTGTCATTGGTTCTTAATGCTATTATTCAATTTAATCTATGATCGTATCTAGATTAATTGTTTAATAAGGTTGCTAGAATACATGTTTCTAGTCAATACAATTAATAGAAAATTCCCTCCATGAATGTTCGTTAATAATTATAATTTTTGTCAAGGATCCATAATAGCATGGTAACATTGGTGACCGAAACCAAGGTGTTTTTCCTATCGGTTTTTCAAACTTCATTATTAATTTGCGATTTCTTTCTTTTTTTATTTTTATTCTTATTTCAGTAAGTAACAAAAACCACCTTTTTTATTATTTGTGCCGTTTGAATTCGTAATTTTCATAATCGTAAAATTTTTCGTGGGAACGATATCCGCTTACCGCTACTACATTAATTTGTTTTAACGGGAGTGAAAATTTTTTATATTTGGTTGCAGGCGACAGCATCACCAACCTCATTTATGAGCTTCTCTAAATTCAAGGATGATGATCCTTTGGGACCAGTAGCCTTTTCTGCCAATCTTTTCCACTCCATCGCTTTGTTTTTCATTTCCTTCCCTTTCTCTCCTTCCATGAGCTCGATTATTAGCTTAGCCAAATCATCTCTCTTCACATCATTGTCAATCTCCATACCAATTCCCCATTCAGCGCAAGCATATCTGCAGTTGGTAGGTTGATCGCCAAGGAAAGGCCAACAAAGCATAGGCATCCCAGCAGAAATGCTCTCAATTGTTGAGCCCCAACCGCAGTGTGTAAGGAAACCTCCAACTGAAGGGTGGTTGAGGACTTCCTCTTGTGGACACCAGCTAGCTATGAACCCCCTCTCTCTTGTTTCTTCACTGAACTCTGGAGGTAATATTGCAGAACTACCAACTACCATATCATGCCTTATTATCCACAGAAAAGGGTGGTTGCTTTTGGCCAGTCCCATCCCGAATTCGATTAGTTGTTCGGTTGTCAACACTGTTATGCTGCCAAAATTTACATAAAGAACCGAGTAAGGTTCCTTGGAATCAAGCCATTGAAGACACTCGGGTTCTTCTTTCCATAGATTACATCCAATTGATCTCAGACCACTTTGCTGCATTTGATTGAGATGTAGTTGCAGAGGGCCAATGAAATAGACGGTAGGAAACATAGAGGATATTGGATCCAAAAGTTCAGGTTCTAAAGCATCAAAAGTGTGCAAAATGAGTGCTGGAGCTTCTCGTGATTTCTTAGTTGTCTCTACTGCCAACCGAAACCTGACGTCATCAGTACTTTTCGCTCGAATTCCGCCAGCTGCAAAATCCTTTAAACGCATATTTTTCATTCCTGGGATGAAGTCCACGATTTGGTCCAAGTAGCCATTTTTCTGAAAGCTCTCATCTACTAGAAGAAAAAAGTTTAGATGAAAGACGTTAGTGAAGCACATGGACAATGAAAATTTTATGCCCCATGAGAACCTATACAATTAAAAATGGGATAATGAGTCTTTTCTTGCATATACCTTTCAAGGGTAGTAGACCTCTTTCTGCGAGTACTCGGATCTGATCCAAGCCCATGAAGCCAGATGCAGAGAGAGTGAAGAATATTTTAATAGGAAGTCCATGTTCTTTCGCTGCTGCAATAGTGAAATTTGACAAGAATCCATCTGAAACAATGCAAGTCACTGGTGGAACATTGGAAGAACTGGTGTCATTGAGTTTTCCAATGAGGTCACTAAATGGTGCAAGGTAGTCACTCTCCAATATGGTCTTCGAGAGATGCCTCAGATGCGGCCGAACATTAGTGTCTGTGGAAGGAAGGCCATCTGGAATGCATTCAAAACGAAAATCCGGCACGCCTTCCATGGAGTCTGGACCTCTTGATTCAAGTAAGCATCTATAATTAATCTCAAAATGCACAAATGTTATGTGAATTCCTTTGTGATGAAGTACCTTTGCAAGTTTAAGCATCGCTTTTATGTGGCTCTGAGCTGGAACTGGGATGAAAACTGCATGAGGTTTATGTTGAGGTGCCATAAATTCAGTACCCATCTCTGGATCTAGATCCTCACCTGTGTTTCAGAAGTGCAGCTCTGCTTTTTAGCTTTTAGAATTTGGTTGTGCATGGAAGTTCTCGCTCAGGGTGGCATGTTATTTTTGTTTGTATGCATCTATGTATGGCTAAGGATGGCAGATATGCTATCTAATCTCCTGTCAAGACTGTCAACAATTGTGGGTGGCCTACGTAAGGGCAAAATGGCGCTATCCAGTATCCACGCTCCGGTCAAGACTGTCAGGTAGCCTACCATGTCTATTAAGTACAAAATGGCTAGACATAGTAGGGTGTCATTTTGTCCTTAGTAGACATAGACATGGTAGGCTACCAGCCAATTGTATTTTGAAGCCATTTATATAAGAATAGCACGAAGAACACACAAGTAAAAACAAAGCGACTTGACGTGAGAAAGAAAAAAGGAGACAAAAATATTTTGTTTAATTTTGTTTATAATTTTTAAATTTTCAGTAATAAATTTTTTTGTATCTTTATCTGTAATTTTACTCTAATTTAAGAATTTTTATGTAAAATATGTTTGATTATTATTATTCTTTCAGTTCTATTTAATTATAAATATACTCTAATATGGTCAATTTTTACAACAAAAATTACCTCCAATATCTTTTAATATTCATTTCCTATGGAATGATAAGGTATTGAGCAAACGTATGCAAATACGCAATAATTCTAACATTATGTGCAAGATACAACGCAAATGACGTGTTGGAGTGGGTCAGCACATGATTACTGCAAGGTTCCCAACTTTCTATAAAATAACGAGTTTGAACCTTAGCTGAAGGTGAAGCCGTAGTGTACTTGACCTTTGCAAGATTCTTATCAAACCATTAATTAAAGGGACAAAATATGCTTTCATTTTCATTCAAAACCTTTAAAGGGACAAAATAAGCAAAAGAACAATAGAACTCAAACATAAAGGACAATCTTTTCATTTTTTAAATTAATGTCGGCTAAATTATATTTAGACTTCCTGTCTGTACTTTGACTTGAAAAGTCATTTTGTTTGAATTTATTTAAAATGACAAAATATTATCATTTTATCATTAATCATTCGAACTATAGAGTGGTTCGATTTGAAAGGTAAGTTTCAACTTATTTCGAAATCTGAAATTAAAATATAATTTAAATCAACTCTAAATTTGAATCAAATCAAATTAAATTTATTGACTTAGATGAGATTAAATTGAATTCAAATAAAATGCTAAATTTAATAACGTAAAGCCATTAAATTTTGGGATTAATGATAGAATAATACTAATTATTAAAAGTTCAAATATATTATTATTATATAGTGTTGATTAATATTATAAACATGAATAAAGTATGAGATCTTTATAATTTACCAATGTACAAAGAGCTGGAACTGGAAAGGGATCCTATGCCGTATAAAAATATAACAACTAGCAAATGGCAACTACACGACAAAGGCCCTGCGTGGAATATATGTTTATTTAAAATTAAAATTTAATATCAATATTAACTTCTTGGATTTGCTAATTGCTGCCTGTTTTATGATGCCAATGCTTATTCTATTGTCTCCAAATTTTCTCCCTCTTTCAGTTGAGTTGTTGGCATTTATAATCGAAATAATAAATTTAGAATTATTTATTTTAAATTTTTAATTTAATATTAAAATTTTAATTCATTAATGAATATTTTAAAATTCATAAAATTAGATTAAATTATTGTTTTTAATGATGTGATTAATATATGAACACTCATATAATATTTAGTAAATATGTCATGTTCCTAAAACAATATTTTAACTTCATGTATACAAATTTTAAAAATTAATCATTAAAATTAAAATATTATTTAATTGTTGCATTTTGGAAAATTTTAAACATATATTTTTTGTGTAAAATGCTTGATAAGTTAAATATAACTTTTTTCATTACATTTACTACTACTATTTATCGTATTATTTAGTCTATTACTTATTTTATACTTTAGTTATTAAGTATTTATTTGTTTATTTCTATTTTTCTTTATATGAGTTATTTGAACACAATCTCGCTATTAATTAGGAGTAAGGTTATGAATTACTAAACCTATTCAAATTTTACGACTCAGCAAAATTTTTACTAGGTTTGTTGTTGTCTTTATTTAAGCACAATGCATATAGGTTATATTAAGATATGTGATTTGTGGTAGTCAAAGTGAGACCCATATTCAACTTCAAAGTAGGAAAGATATCATTGGATTGGTTCAGATCCAGAAAGCATATAAAGTATATCTAATGTTAATATATTGATGTTGCAATGAATAATTGTTGTATATACATGGGCTGTCTACTTATACTGGAAAGGAACAAAAATTCTATTGGCTACTTGTTTGTTGTACTTGTAACTGCATTTACAGTTGTGAGAGAAAAACAAACAAAGCAAAAGGATAAAAGGACATTGCGCAGTCGAGGTGCATGGTGTGTTACTGAGCAGAGTGAAAAATTTGTGTGCTACTGATGTAAAGATGAAGCTTGGGTGCAAGTTGTAGGTGTAATGAGAGATGGGTCGGTTTGTGAACCAATGACCCATCCGGTCCATAGGATAACCGGCCCATGAGGTAAACCGACCCAGCCTTTTAACACAAAATCGCCCAGATTTTAACACGCCCCTTTCAAGTCGGAGACTCGGAGGAAACGCACGGATCCGAACTTGAGATTAGGGCTCTGAACGTTCGTGCAGGGAGAGGCTTTGTGAAGAGATCGACAAGTTGTTGTTGGCTGTGAACATGTCGGAGATCCATAAATTTCACGTTTACTGCGTCGCATACCAAGTGGAGATCGATTTCTAGATGTTTCGTTCTTTCGTGGAAGACGAGGTTCTAGGATATATGGATCACCGTTTGATTATCACAAAACAAAGGTATGGCTTTTGCGATTTTCACCTGAAAATACCCCAATAAGTGTACAATCTATCTTAGGTCACATGTTGATGAAACGAGACTTCGGTATTCTGCTTTCGCTGACGATCTGCTTACGGTCATTTGTTTCTGTCTTCCAGGAGATAGGTGAATCGTCGAGGAACACGCAAAACCCAGTTAAGGATCGCCTGCTGTAGACGCAACTTGCCCAGTCTGAATTCGAGTAGGTGGTGAGTTCTAGGGTTGGGCATGCTGCGTAAAATAGACCCTGATGTTGTGTTCCTTTTAAATATTTTAAGGCATGTTTTACGGTTTTCTAGTGTGGGTCCCTCGATGTTTTCATGAATTGACTCAATTGTTGTGTGATGTAGGCAAGGTCAGATCTGGTGAAGTTCAGATACTGTAGTCGACCTACAATTCTTCTGTATCATTTCAGATCTTGAAGGGGCTCTCCTTCGTTGATGGTAAGCTTACTGCCTGGGGCTATAGGTGTTGTGCATGATTTAGAATCTAGCAGGTCTCTTTCTTGTAAGATGTCCCTCACGTACTTGCTTTGACTGAGTATTGTGCCTTCTTCTGATTTTGCTATTTCCACCTCTAGGAAGTACTTAGCATATCCCAGGTTTTTGATTGAGAACTCTCTGTGTAAAGCTTGTTTTGTGTTGTTTAGGAGTGTCTCATTTGCACCTGTGATGAGAATATCATCTACATAAATGATAATGGCAGTAAATTCCTCCCCTTGGCCTTTAGTGTACAAGTAGTGGTCAGCTTCTGCCTTGTTGAAACCTAAAGTTTTCAGTGTTGTAGTCAGCTCTTTGTGCCATTGTCTACCCGCTTGTTTAAGCCCATAAATTGATTTTAGTAGCCTGCAAACTTCCCCTACCTTGGCTTTTGTGTATCCTTGTGCAGGTATCATGTAGAGTTCCTCTTCTAGGTGGCCATGTAGGTAGGCATCATTGATGTCACACTGTATTATAGGTCACTTCCTGATTGTTGCTATAGCTAAGAAGGTTCTAATTGTTACAATTCTGGCCATAGGGGAAAATACCTTCGAGTAGTCCACACCTTCTCGTTGGTTGAAGCCCTTGGCTACCAACCTTGATTTTAATTTGTCAACTAATCCATCTGGTTTGTATTTGACTTTATACACCCACTTTGTTGTTATAGCTCTCTTTCCTTTAGGCAATTCTATCAACACCCAAGTTTGGTTGTCTTCAAGGGCTGTCAACTGTGAGTCCATTGAGTCTCTCCATTCCTTTGATTTACATGCTGTCTCATAAGAAAAAGGTTCAAAGACAGTGTTTACATTACCTATGAACTCCATGTATGGTTGTGCATGTGTAATTTGGGAATGTGACTCCTTGCGTTCTTCTGTTCTTGCAGGATCAAAGACTTGCAAAGCAACATTAGAGGTATCAAGGACAACATTAGATTGATGAGCAGAGGCTTAGAGGACATAATCATTTAGGTATTTGGGTATGGTATGGGTTCTCTAATTTTTCCTGATGTGATTGTTTGGAATTGTGTGTTGTTCTGGAGAGTCCTATGGTGAAGGTAGAGTTTATGTGATATTTGGTGTGGTTTCTGCTGCATGTTTATAATCCTGTACATGTCATTTGGTAGCTCCACATCATTATCAAAGGTGATGCAGGGGAATAATGGTGGTGGTTCTTGTGTTGGTCTATTTTGGGCATTGGCAAAGCGAAAGGTGCTTTCATGGAAAGTTACATCCCTTGAGCCGAAGCAAAACATAGACACCCGAAGGTTTTTAGATGATCATAGGCTGGTCCCCTCTTATGTAATCTTTCATATGGAGTCTTCCATTGTAGAGTCTTAGTTGGAATTCTGTTTCGGAGATAGGTGGCTGTAAGAAGTGCTTCTCCCCAAAAATGTTTAGGCAAGTTTGCTGCAAACAACAAGGCTTTAGTTATTTGGAGTAGATGTTTGTGTTTAATTTCCACCACACCATTTTTTTGTGGGGTACACCACACCATTTTGTTGTGGGGTAAATTTTCTGGTGCATTATTGGTGATGCTATCGCCTGCAACCAAATATAAAAGAAATCACTTCCGTTAAAACAAATTAATGTAGTAGCGGTAAGCGGATATCGTTCCCATGAGGAATCTTTAACGGTAAAGGTTAGCTAGTTCAAACGAAAAAAAGGGGGTTTGTCACGGCAATAATAAAAATAAAAGGAAAAATCACAAATCGAAAACAATAATTAAATCTGAAAATTCAATAAGAAAAATACCTTGGTTTCGGTCACCGATGTTACCATGCTATTATGGATCCTCGACATAAAATTGCAATTATTAATAAACATCCATTGGGGGAACTTCTCTTAAGTGTAATGACTAGAAACATGTATTCTAGCAATCTTATTAAACAATAACCTAGATACGATCATAGGTAAATTGAATAATAGCATTAAGAACCAATGACAAGTGATTAACATGTACGACATGCAATCAATCAAGCGGATAATTTCTTAGAATTTTCCGACTCTAACGTAGAGGGGTTAATCCTAATTGCTACTTATGGTTACCAAAATTGAACGTCAGATTTCGTTAACCTAGCGGTTGAATAAATTAATCTCTAGTTACGTACCTAGAAACTAACGAATTCAATTAAAAAGACAGATCCGAAAATATCCAATGTTCATTAATAATATAAAAAATATCCATAAAATCTCACCATAATAACATGTAACATGGATCCCTTAAATCAAGATAATAAAACTAACTACTCATAATTGAATTGAAATCAAAGAAACGATAATAGAAACAGTCTCCATAACTAGTCTTTATTGAAATTAATAAAATAACAATTAAAATTGTTCATAAATTGAAAAGCAAGAAAACCAGAAATTAAATCAGTCCCAAGCCTACGATTAACTAATTGGAAAGTGCAAAAGAAATAAACTATGGAAATTAATTAAAACAATTTCGGCAGCCAAGAAAAGGAGATGATATGCGGTGATCTATTGGGTATTGAAATTCAAGAATGAAAAGCAATTTGTGGCAGCAAGGATTGGAGTATGTGATGGATGCTGTTGGTGACTTCAGAAACGTGGACCAGGAGAAGACAGCAAATGCGTCAGCCACTCGAGAAAACAAAGAATGCGATGACCTATTTAATACTTTCAGAAATCCTAACTAGAAAGGCCAGCGTCAAGTGCGGCAACCAAGGAGAGAAGAATACGATGATCTAACCTAATCTACTGCTATCTCCCCCTCATGCTTCCCCCCTAATACATGTATAAATATGTGCGGCAATCACCAAAGAAGTTCCCTCTTTCAATTGAATCTCTCTCCTATCTTGATTTGATATTGTCCAGATTCAGTGGTCTTTTAATTTCGGTAGAAGATATCTTGAAAAGAAGTCCAGCAAATCTTGGGAGATTGTGTTTTAATTAAAAACGGATTCTGGAAAATCTGCAGATTTAAAATTCCGTCCTTAGGCGTGCCCACGCCTAATCTCTGAATTTTGGTCAATCTGGAAATTTTCGAAAACCTTTCTTTCTTTTGCGCCTTTTTGGTCCTTTTTCGTCCTTAGAGTGTTGAAAACCATCTGTAAACAATTGTAGAATAATTCCAATTAATTCAAATAATAATTTCAACACATCGACAACAATTACGCCCAAAATATATGCAATTAAAATGACTTAACAATTATTCCCATTTCTACAAAATATTTCCTGCATTCATGATTTATGAGTTCCTTCCCATTATCAGTTTGTACTCTCAGGACCCTAATATCATACTATTTCTCCACAGATTTGATAAATTGGGTGATGGTACGTTGGGTTTCATCTTTGTGTCGAAGTAGAAATGTCTAGGTAGCTCTAGAGTAATCATCTACAATGGTGAGGAAGAATTGTGATCCACTTAAGGTAGGGATCCGATAGAGCCCCCATAGATTCATGTGCAAGAGTTCAAAGGTTCTAATGGTCTTTATTTTATGTTCGGGGAAGGGTTTTCTATGATGTTTTGCCATATGACACACTTGACAATCAGACAAATCATGAGTAGAAAACTTGATTTCATTGATATGTTGCATCTTTTCTTTAGAAACATGTCCTAATCTATTATGCCAAACTTCAGAGGGAATAATAACACTAAAAGCAACATTTTTGGTTCCGTAGAAGTCTAGGGAAGGACCTTTCAGGGTCCCTGGAGATAATAGGCTGTCTGAATTTAGCTCATACAATCCACTCCTAGCCTTGATAGTCGCTATGATGTTGTTAGTTTGAAGATCCTGCAAGAATAGATTATTAGATACAAAAATGGTAGCTACATCATTTTGTGTGGTGAGTTTATTTGCTGAGAGCAAATTCTTAAAGAAAGTTGGTATGTGTAATATTTCATCAAGTGTGATTTTATCACCAAAGCTGGCTTGGCATATGTGCTTTACTTCCTGTTGTGTGCCATCTGGGAAGGTAACAGGATCATACGTCCTGTTTACTTCATGATTGATAGAAATTCAAGTTCTTGATCATATGTTATGATGCTCCTGAGTCAATCAACCATGTGCATACATTTTCTATAGTGTGTGTATTTATGCAGCCATTATCTGCAAAATTTGCAAGACCTCCCATCTTTACCTCACTTGTGCCCTTTCCTTTAATTGCTTTGGATATTTCTTGCTGTATGAATGTGGCTAGTCCTTGAGGGATTTGATCACCTCTGTCAGTGCACTTACTGTGCTTATTTTGTGTGTCTGCAGGGGAATCACCAAATGCAACTAAGTTGGCTCTACTCTTCTGTCCGATCAACTCTCTATACCATTCAGGCACTCCATGTATTTTGAAACATGTTTCTATGGTATACCCTGCTTTCCCACATTTTTCACAATATTTGTCTTCCTTTCTGGTGTAGGTCTTCTTACTGCTGTTGTTGTTTCTGCCCCCTTTTTTTGTGTTAAAGTTGGGTTATTTTGCCATCATAGCGGCATTCATGTTGTTCTCATTACTTGCATTTACTGTTCTTTGTCTTTCAACTGTCTGCATTATGGCATAGGCTCTGTTCACCATGGGTAGAGGCTCCATAAGCATGACTTGGTTCACAACATGTTCATATTCTTCATTCAGGCCCATCAGAAATTGTATAAGTCTGTGTGTGTTCTCCTTCGTATTAATAGCTTTGGCAACATCACAAGTACAAGTGGGTATTAGGCTTAGACTAGATAGATCATTTCAAAGTTTGTTTAACTTTGTGTAATAAGCTAAGATGGTTAGATTACCTTGTTTGAGTTGACTGATCTCTCTTTCTATCTAGTATAACAGTGGACCATTTGCCTCCTTAAATCTCTCCCTATCTCCCAGCTCTTTGTTCATTGAGTTGAGAATTCAGGACTTGACCATGGAGTCTGCCCTCTTCCATCTGGTGAGTAAAGTTTTGTCCTCTGTTGGTTGAGTGCATGTTCTGTAGATAAAAGATAGTTTATCTTTGGCACAAAGTGCTATCATCATTACCTTGTTCCATGTCAGGTAATTGTTCCCATTGAAGAGGGTGGTAACGAAGACTGCTCTTGGATTTTTTGTATTGATGATGGAATACTTTTCTAGGTCTGTGGAGTCAAGGTGGCTGGTTTTACTTTCAGCCATGGTCGACATTTTTGGTGGTAGGTTGGATCAGACCATAAGCTCTGATACCATGAAAAGATGGTGTAAACTTCTTCTATTTCATTTACCACCAGAAAGTGTATGTACATGGGCTATCTACTTATACTAGAAAGGAAAAAAATTCTATTGGCTAATTGTCTGCTGTACTTGTAAATGTATTTACAGCTGTGAGAGAAAAACAAACAAAGCAAAAGGATAAAAGGACATTGCGCAGTCGAGGTATATGGTGTGTCACTGAGCAGAGTGAAAAATTTGTGTGCTACTGATGTAAGGATGAAGCGCGAGTGCAGGTTGCAGGTGTAATGAGAGATGGGTCGGTTTGTGAACCCATGACCCATCTGGTCCATAGGATAACCAGCCTACGAGGTAAACCGACCCAACCTTTTAACACAAAATCGCCCAGACTTTAACATGAATGTTTGTTACATATAGAATAAAAAAAGATAAAGACAAATTTTCTATACCCCTACCTGTGTTCTCTATCCCCTTTTGATTTCAACCGTTCAATTTATCTAATTTATTATATTGGATGGTTGAGATCAAAAGAGTAGTTGGTAGGTAGAGAGTAAGGGATTAAAAAAATCTGTACCCTTAAAAAAGTAGCTTGGAAATTAATTACAAAGTCTAAAACTTAATTGATCAGACATAATAACAGGGGAATAAATGCTCGATATGTACTTCAAATAGATAACTAAACTTAAATTGCGTATTCAAGTCTAAAGCACAGAAAATTGTACGTCTGTTCTTGATCATAATCAAGTTTTTTGAAAAATGCATTTTCCAGACAAGAGAATCTCATTTATGAGCTTCTCTAAATTCAAGGATGATGACCCTTTGGGACCAGTAGCCTCTTCTGCCATTTTTTTCCACTCCATCGCTGTGTTTTTCAGTTCCTTACCTTTCTCTCCTTCCATCAAATCTGTTACAAGCTTAGCCAAATCATCACTCTTCACATCATTGTCAATCTCCATACCAATTCCCCATTCAGCGCATGCATATCTACAGTTGATAGGTTGATCGCCAATGAAAGGCCAACAGAGCATAGGCATCCCTGCAGAAATGCTCTCAATTGTTGAGCCCCACCCGCAGTGCGTAAGGAAGCCTCCGACTGATGGGTGATTCAGGACTTCCTCTTGTGGACACCAACTAGCAATGAACCCCCTCTCTCGTGTTTCTTGAGTAAACTCTGGAGGTAATATTGCAGAACCACCAACTACCATATCAGGCCTTATTATCCACAGAAAAGGGATGTTGCTTTTGGCCAGTCCCATCCCGAATTCTATGAATTGTTCGGTTGTCAACCATGTTATGCTTCCAAAATTTACATAAAGCACAGAATTAGGTGTCCTGTAATCAAGCCACTGAAGACACTCGGGTTCTTCTTTCCATAGATTACATCCAATTGATCTCAGACCACTTTGCTGCATTCGATTGAGATGTAGCTGCAGAGGGCCAATGAAATACACAGCACGAAACATAGAGGATAATGTATCCAAAAGTTCAGGTTCTAAAGCATCGAAAGTGTGCAAAATGAGTGCTGGGGCTTCTCGTGATTTCTTAGTTGGCTCTGCTGCCATCCGAAACCCGATTTCATCAATATTTTTTGCTTTAATTGCGTTAGTTGAAAAATCCCTTAAACGCATATTTTTCATTCCCGGAATGAAGTCTATGGCTTGGTCCAAGTAGCCATTTTTTTGAAAGCTTTCGTCTACTAAAAAAAATAGTTGTTTAGATGAAAGACGTTAGTGAAGCACATGGACAACGAAAACTCTATGCCCCCCTAAGAAACTATGTAATTAAAGAGAAAATGACTCTTTTCTTGTATATACCTTTCAGGGGTATTAGACCTCTTTCCGCAAGTACCCGGATCTGATCGAAGCCCATGAAACCAGAGGCAGAGAGAGTAAAGAATATAGCAATAGGAAGCCCGTGTTCTTCCGCTGTTGCAATAGTGAAATTTGACAAGAATCCATCTGAAACTATGCAAGTCACTGGTGGAACATTGGAAGAACTGCTGTCATTGAGTTTTGAGATGAGATCACTAAACTGTGCAAGGTAGTCCCCCTCCAGTATGGACTTACAGAGTAGCCCCAGATGCGGACCGACAAGAGTATCTGTCGTAGGAAGGCCATCTGGAATGAATTCAAAGCGGAAATCCGGCAAGCCATCCATGGAGTTTGGACCTCTTGATTCACTTAAGCATCTATAGTTAATCTCAAAATGCACAAATGTTATGTGAAAACCTTTGTGGTGAAGTACCTTTGCTAGCTTAAGCATTGCTTTTATGTGGCTCTGAGCCGGTAGTGGGATGAAAACTGCATGAGGTTTATGCTGAGATGCAATAAATTCAGTACCCATCTCTGGATATAGGTCTTCACTTTTGTGTTTCACAATGTATAAATAGCTCTGCTTTATAGCTGTTAGAATTTGGTTTCTGCACGGGAGTTTTCGCTAAGGTTGGCATCTTATATTTGTTTGTATGCATCTAATGTGTGTTTGTACAAGGCAGATATGCTATCCAATTCCCTATCACGACAACCTCCAATACTTTCGAGTAGTTATTTTCTATGGTAAGGTGACAAATCATAAGATAGAATCGGAATATAAGGTCAGCATAGTAGTGTTGTTATCACTATTCTTCTGTTGTGTATTGAGCAATCGTATTCTAACATTATGTGCATTAAGTTATTTGGAATGCCGAGGGGCATCTCTATCGATTATCGAGGAGTCTTTAATTCCTGACAGCATTGCAAATAATGTGATGAACTGGGTCATCATATGATTATTACAAGGCTCCCAATATTCTAAGAAATATTGAGTTTTGGAACTCCAACCTTTTAAAGATTTTTCATTCAAACGCTCGTTAATCTTCCCAACGGACGTCGTGATGCTTTACAAACAAATAGGGATACGAGTTCATAAGCAGAAGAAAAAACAAAGGGAATTCAAACATAAAAGACATCTTTTCATATTTTTTAAGGCTAAATGATACTTCAACTTTCAGAACGTTTTGTTGTCTGAATTTACCTCTACTATGTCTTTTTCTTGTTTTTTTTTTTTAATTTTGCGACATTCACAACTTTTCTATAATGGGTTTTTTGTTTTTGTCCAATTGATCCTTTATTTTTCCGGAAAGAGAACAAAACAATTTAGATAGCAACATTTGAGCTCTCTTTTTTCTGCTATGAAAAGGACTGATTCTAGAGCTGAAGAGATTAGCAAAGGTTTCAAATCATGCCATAGCGTTGAAGTCTTGGCAATTGTCGTAACTTAATTATTGAGGTTGATTTGGGTCCATAACAGTTACTGAAGCTGCGATACACGTAACTCACATTTCACAATGTCTCCAGAATAATAATATATATACAAAGAGCTGGAAGGGATCCTATGCCGTATAAAAACATACCAACTGGCGATGCAGAACATGGGGTTCTTGGATAGTCGCGCAAAAAGGGGCTGTTATGGAATATGTTCTCTTGACGGTTAATATTCTTCATAGTCAAACAAAGCTCTGATGTTGACTAATTTCTTGCAGTTTAAAATTTATTAACAATAAAAGAGAATCACTAGTTATTTTAATTTTGGTATGGAATCTTTAAATTCAGCATTTAATTGAAAACAATGTTTAGAATATTCCTCTTAATATTTTCTCAAAGCTCCTCAAATAATGTAATTTATTAGTTTAGTTATTGCAAATTTTAATTCTATAGATACAATTTTTCAGCAACAATTTTGTACTCTTATTTAAAATTTAAATAAAATTAAAGTAATTGATGACTCTCTTTCTTAATTACTTTATTGTGATTAACCTTTAAAATTAATTTTCTCTAATTTCTTCTTCTGTCAAGATGCAAAATTGCTGGTCTTTTGTTAGTATATTTCTTCCATTATCATCTTCTATAAGGATGATAGAGCAAAGTTGCGAATATCATATCAAACTTAGTATCTTATTAAGTTCTATACGATACTGTACTAGTACCAGTCAATATCGGGTAATGTTTCGGGTAGGCTTTTAAATTTAGAAAATAGTCTCTAAAATTTTTAAAATTTACAAAATAGTTCATTGTATATTGTACAGTTACCAATTGTATGCTTTATTAGTTTGTTGTTTACATCAACCATATTTCCAAAAATCATAATAATAAATAGTAATCACAATTAATATGAAATAACAATAAATTTTAAATATTTCATATATAAAAATAACCACAATTAATTAAAAAGACAATCATCATCATACGATATAAAATTAAGAATAATATAAAGTATTTAAAATATTACAATAATACAATTTCATCATTTTAATAAAAATATTACATCAAAAGATTCAAAATATCTAATAAAAGAACAATCAAAATCCTTAAACAAATTACAGAAAGAGTTCATGACGAAGAAACAATCAAGTAGAAGTTAAATCTGAAACAAAAACATTACAGTTACATTACATATATAGAATTTAACATAAACATCAAATACAAGTAAAATTAAAAGAAGAGGAAAAACAAAAATCTGGAACGAAATTCAATCGTCAACGGGAGGATACTCGCTATAACTGCACTAACTCCAGTGATCATTTGATACAAAATTATCATCATTGAGAGGAGGTTTATCATCATTATCATTCAAATTTAATGCACCAAATGACATGTTAATGTTTTCACATCTAAGATTATCTTTCAAATACAAATCATTCACATCAATCAAATTCGGTTCTTCAAAAACTCAATCTGCCAAAAGATCAATATTATCAATGAAAATTGGATCAGTTGAACTACTTGTGCTATTAAGGCTCCTAGTAAACAAATAAATTTAATTATTAGAAAATTATAAGAAATTATATCAAAATTAATAATGATAATAATAAAAATAACATACATTTCACGAAGCTTTAAATTGTAATGAACGAAAATCAAATCATTCAACCTTTTATGCTCCAATCTATTTCTTTTCTTTGAGTGGATAAATTCAAATGTGTTCCAGTTTCATTCATAGCTTGTTGCACTCACACATTGACTTAAAATTCAAATCGTAAAACATTTTCAATTTTAAGACACCATTTTCGAATTGATCCCACCAATAAACAATAAATTATAAGATAACAAAAGTAGTGTTATAAACAAAATAAAGTGATAATTAATTTTTAACAAATAAGAAAAAGGAAATAACTAATACCTGGAGAAAGTTTTTCTCTTTGTCGAATAACAATCGGCATTTCAAAATCTCTATAAGACAACTTATAAAGCTCCATTTGTGAGCTTAAAAGATCTTGCATCGCGTCAATGCTAATAATTGTTGTAATAGTTATTCCTCTATTAACTTCATCTTGCATTATAAGATCCAGTCTAAAATACACACTAGGATTCAAAAATGCCCTAGTTGTAAACAATAGAGAAGAAAGTTGTCTTTCCCTTCTAAGATATGATGTATATAAAAAAGGCCTATATTTTTCAAATTGGCTTTGATTGCTTCCGTCGCTCTCTTCATCGCATCAAACAAATGACTCATTGTTGACTTTTTCTTCACTATCAGCCAAATGAAGCACCCTCACTAAAGGCTCACAAACTCAGATAACAAATTGACATTGAGACCAATATTGTCTATCTTCCAGTATAATATTATTAACCTCCACTCTAGTATTAAACATAAAATGTGGAGATATAATCCACTTATCACTTGTAAATATTTGTCTTAACTCTTTCTTCATCAAAATAAAAGACTGAAGTGATAAAAAAATTGTGACAAATCTTGTCACAGCAGGACGACACAAATTCCTACCATTGATAAATTCCTTTCTCATCAAATTCAATGCCCATGCACGATTATAATTAAAATTTGTCACCTTTTTAGATTTCTGCATAGTCTCATCAATAACAGGAAAATACATACGATCTCCTATATTCTCCAACATTAGGTTGATAATTGCTACTGCTGTCGCCTACAACCAAATTCAAAAGAAATTACTTTCGTTAATATAATTTAATATAGTAGTGGTAAGTGGATATCGTTTTCACGAGAAATTTTTAACGGTAAAGGTTAGCGATGTTTAAAACTAAAAGAAAGTAACAAAAAAGGGGGTAGGAGTTTTGGTCCACGGCAATATAAGAAAAATTATAAGAAAAATATCAAATCAAAAGCAATAACTGGATCTGAAAAATTAATGGGAAATACCTTAGTTTTCGGGTCATCGATGTTATCACGCTAATATGAATCTTCGATATAAAATTGCAGTCATTAACAAACATTCATTGGGAATATTTTCTTTTAAGGGTAATGACTAGAAACATGTATCCTAGCATTCTTATTAAACAACAACCTAGATACGATCGTAGATTTAATTGAATAATAGCTTTATGAATAAAGAACCAATGAGCAAGCGAAATACATGTACGAAATGCGATCAATCAAGCAAATATCTCCTTAGAATTTTCTAACTCTAATGTAGAGAAGACAATCCTAATTGTTACTTGTGATTTGTGAAACTGAACGTCATATTTCGTTAATCTAGTGGTTGAACACATTAATCCCTAGTTGCACACCTAGAAACCAACAAATTCAATTAGAAAGAGTAGACCGGAAGATATTCAATGTTTATTATCAACGTAAATTTTATTCAAAACATCTCACACATAATATCGGATAACACAGATCCCCTCAACCAAGATAAGAAGTTTAGCTACTCATACTAGAATCGAAAACGAAAGAAATAACAAGGTGTAAAGTCTCCATCCCTGGTTCTTTACTGAAAAACGAGAAAATACTAATGGAGAAAATGCAGAAAACATAAAAAGACTGAAGAGAAAAAGTACAGAAACCAAAATCTATTTAAAACCTAGTCTAAGCTTACGTCAATAGTGATCTCTCCTTTTATGTTTATTTTTCCGATTTCCCTCCTATCTTTCCTTGATTCTCTTCAGATAATGTATCCCCCAATTTCAGGTGGTCAATCCCCTTGAAAGATGGCAATATAATATTTAAAGATTGTGAGAATCTCAATTTTGACTTTTAAAAATTGATCTGCAGATTTATTCCATCATTAGGCGTGCTTACGCTTAGTTACTGAATTGCTGTCAAACTTGAAATTTCGGATTTTCTTCATTCTTTTGCATCTTTTTGATTCAATTGCATCTCTAAGGTGTTGAAAATCATCTGTAAACAATTATAAGATAATTCCATTAATTTCGAATAATAATTTCAGCACATTAAAGATAATTAAGTACAAAATAAGTGCAAATTGATGACTTAACAAATTCCCCCACACCAAACCTTTGCTCGCCCTCGAGCAAACATGTCAAACCACTACACTCAGTCAATTCATCCTTCACAAGATCAAGTGCACACAATCCATTAACTTGGGCCAATAAGATTTAAGTTGCAACACATATCATAATCACCTTTCGTCAATGCAAATAAACGAGATCAAAATAAGACATCTTTATTCAAAAACAAACATGAAATCAAATGAATTCTTTTCACGGATTTCGTTCTTACACTCAAGTGTTTGAGGGCAAAGTGTTTCGCTCAAATCTCTCTCTAACATATTGCACTACCATAGGCTTGCAGTTTCACCAGTTATCATTTATTCAGATCACATGAGATAATAGATCATAAGGACTTTATTCAGAGTTGTAATGGGGCTAGGTTCACAGGTTAGGTAAAAACATTGCAAATGATTAATCACAATCGTTCACAAAGCATCAAGTAAAAGGGACACTCAACTTAAAATTATGAGATAAACACATGACACAAAGGCAACTACTCATACTAACTAATACTATTATGCTTTATTCTTATTCTTATTCTTATTCTTTTTTCGATTTTTTCTTTTTCTTTTTTTCTTTCTTTCTTTTCTTCTTCTTTTTTGATTTTTTCTTTTTCTTCTCTTTTCTTTTCTTTTTTTGAATAATGTTAAGAATAAGGAAAACAATAAAATATTAATAATAAACTCATGAGTAGAAGTACCTATAAAAATATCTTAGAACACAATATAGAACAAAAATTTCAAATTACTCAATGCTTCATTCAACTTGTGATAGAGTAAGGCTAATGGGGTTTTTTTGGGTTATAAAAATAAGGTGATTGCTTGGAAAACAAGGTTAAAAGCTCAAAAGTGTTTACAAAGGGAAAATAACTAGGTGGGTCATTTTTAAGGTAAAGTGTGTAAAAACAAAAAAGGCCTTAATCATTTCTATATCCCATGTGATCAAACAAATTCAAACCGATTTCATGCAAGTTCTGAAGGCAACATGAATAGAGGAGCATTACACAATTCAAACAAATAATATGACATAAATATGATGTCATTTAGGGTCAAACTTCGCTCATAGTTTTAATTCAATAATTCACCTTAATTTCACAATTTACCTCATTACTCACATGTCAAAATTTTGACTAAGTCTATGAGATCAGTTATTGCAATCAATCAATATGCTTCACCTTAAAACTCACTTAGCCCAATTTAATGTCATGCATATATCCAATCTCATCTACACTAATATGACCAAGCTTCATAGCTTATAACATGCATAATCACATGCAAAAGTCAATAAAACTACACAAAAACTGAAAATTTGCACACAAAATTCTCCCACACCAAACCCAACATTTTCCACAGTGTTAAAGAAGCATAAAAAATAAAGGAAAAGTTAAAGAAAGCTTCTCTATTGGCGAAGTGCCGAATCAAGGAGCCACAAATTTGCGGTGGAAAAAAGTTAACCGCAAATTGGATAGGCGTGGGGAGCCTTCGGGAGTCACTTTTCTTCCTGGGCATTGCTCCAATTCCGTAGAGACCACCTGCAATTTCACAAAATTAGAACAAATTACAAAAACAAAAGTGAGGGGTGATGGGTTCGTGGGCAAGGGAAGATGAGATTTGCGTAAATGCTTAGTGAAAAGATGAAATTGATGGACCAAGGGAAGTTAGTGGAGAGTAGCGATAGTTGGGGAGTGAGAAGGAGAGAAGGAATTTGGAGCAAAACAAAGAGGGGGAAAAATAGAGAGGGAAGAAGGGAGTGGCGGTAAGCCAAAATTTTTTGCTTTTTTTAATTTAATTTTTTAAAAAAAAGAAAAGATGAAAAATAAAAATGACAAAAATTAAAATGTGAATTTAAATTCCTAACTGAACCGAATTAAACCTAAAAATGAAAATAAAAGAAAATTGCTAAAAAAACACATAAAAGAAAGGATACGAATGGGGTGCTTTCCATTAAGCGCTTATCAAAGGTCATAAGCTTGACCCGTAGCATATGTACATCATCCATTATCAAATGGATATTTGAATCCAACAGGAAGCATGCTCAAACTCCGTGAGAAACCTAGAGCACCTTCCCTCGAAGTAGGTTCTTTATCAGTGCGATGCTCCATGACTTCTGATGAGTGGAACTTCATCGCTTCACTATCATTCTCTAATGTCCACTCGTCTTTTCGGGCATCGCCTTTCTCACACCAGGATGGTTTCTATAAAAGTAACGCCAATGGTTGTGGAGACTCGACATCCTGCTTGTCACGTTCAGTCTTCAGCTCGCTCGCCCACAACTCTCTTAAAAAATGTACTTCTTGCAGCTCTTCCTATTCTTCTTCTTCTTGTATCTGTAAACAACTAGGAAAAGGAAACGAAATTCGGTTACCGATAACATGAACTGCATCACTTACCTTAGGAGGTTGCACATCCTCCATCCTTTCTCGAACTATAATCTCTTCCTCTTCTAACTCTGCTTGCTCTTCCTTCTTTGCCTTGAAAAATCGATTTGGAAAAGGGGGCGGAATCACCATATTCTGCAGATTGTTTTGCGTCATTTCTGGTTGTTCAGATGTCTCTTTCGTTGCTTCTTCTTCTACCTCTCTTTTGGAAATTTTCCAATGTGATTCTTCCAATTCCTTACCACTCCGTAATGTGATAGCCTTCGCACTTTCTTTGGAACTGATTTCCGATTGTGCTGGAAAATTTTCAAAACTTTGTGCCTCCAATCGATTAATAACAGTTGCCATTTGACTCATTTGGTTTTCGAAATTCCTTTGTTGATTTTCCAAATTTTGGATACTTGCTTCAGTATTTCGTTGAAACGTCAAAGTGTTAGCAGTCAAAGTTTGCAACATATCTTCCAAAGAAGACTTACCTTCAGTATTTGATGTCATATTCGGATTTTATCGAGGCACGTACGGTTGTCTAAACTGCTGGAATTGAAAAGTGCTCGTCACCAAACTCATTACGATCTCCTCCAAAGACATTTCATCAGCTTGTGGTGGTGATGGTGGAGGTGGAGGTGGAGGCTCAAAGTAGGACGACTCTTTATAGTAGCTCAGTGGAGAAGTGAGTCCGTACTTTATATCCTGCAAAAAGGAACACGTATAAAAAGAATAACCCAAAAATGAGCAAACTTTATATACCTTAGCTTGTTGGTCATGCCTCGGTAGTTGCGTGGCTAAGGGTGTGAAATCTGCCACTTGATGATCAAACCTGAAAGTCGCAACAGATGGAAACTCATTATCATAACAAGGATAATATGAAAAATCAAAATCAAAAGTATACTGATAGTGAGTCATGTCGCTAAAAGATCAAAAAATCAGAAAAAGCTGTGAAACTAAAACAAACAGAAGACAAGGTAACCAAGAGCAACGAACCCAAAAAACAAAAACAACAACAAAAACATCACTAAAAAAATCGTTAAGAAATTCCCCAGCAACGACACCAAAATTTGGTACTACTGTCGCCTGCAACCAAATTCAAAAGAAATCACTTCCGTTAATACAATTTAATGTAGTAGTGGTAAGTGGATATCATTCCCATGAGAAATTTTTAACGATAAAGGTTAGTGATGTTTAAAACTAAAAGAAAGTAATGAAAAAGAGGGGGAGGGGTTTTGGTTCACGGCAATATAAGAAAAATCTCAAATCAAAAGCAATTACTGGATCTGAAAAATTAATGGGAAATACCTTAGTTTTCGGGTCACTGACATTATCACGCTAATATGGATCCTCGATATAAAATTGCAATCATTAACAAACATTCATTGATAATATTTTCTCTTAAGGGTAATGACTAGAAACATGTATCCTAGCATTCTTATTAAACAATAACCTAGATACAATCGTAGGTTTAATTGAATAATAGCTTTATGAATCAAGAACCAATGAGCAAGTGGAATACATGTACAACATGCAATCAATCAAGCGAATATCTCCTTAGAATTTTCTAACTCTAACGTAGAGAAGACAATCCTAATTAGCTACTCAAACTAGAATCGAAAACGAAAGAAATAACAAAACGTAAAGTCTCCAGCCCTAGTTCTTTACTGAAAAACACGAAAATACTAATGGAGAAAATGCAGAAAGCATAAAAATGATGAAGAGAAAAATTGTAGAAACCAAAATCTATCTAAAACCTAGTCTAAGCTTGCATGAATAGTGATCTTCTCTCCTTTTATGCTTATTTTTTTGATTTCTATCCTATCTTTCCTTGATTATCTTCAGATAATGTATCCTCCAATTTTAGGTGGTCAATCCCCTTGAAAGATGACAATATAATATTTAAAGATTGTGAGATTCTCGATTTTGACTTTTGATAATTGATTTGCAAATTTATTCCATCCTTAGACGTGTCCACGTCTAGTTACTGAATCACTGTCAAACTTGAAATTTCGAATTTTCTTCATTCTTTTGCATCTTTTTTATTCAATTTCATTTCTAAGGTATTAAAATCATATGTAAACAATTATAAGATAATTCCATTAATTTCGAATAATAATTTCAACACATTAAAGATAATTAAGTGCAAAATAAGTGCAAATTAATGACTTAACAATAATATTAAGACTAAGAAGTATTGAATGATGAACCTGAATCATACCACCGTCTAGCTACTGCTATATCGACATTATTAGTTGCGTCTTTTGATTGCATTGCATTACGAATTGAAGGTTGGACTCCAGGAGTTGTTCGTAGTACAAAGAAACTAGTCACCTGCCTGCTTCTCTTCCTCACATCATATTCTTCTTGAGCCTGATGTGGAACACTACTAGTACCGATACCACTACCATTTCCACCTTCAACATTTTCAAAATCACCACAGAAACTAAAAAACGAACTTTCACTGCCAATTTCAAAATTCAATCTTTCCCATCTATATCTCTCATATTGATATCCATCAAGCAATGTTTTCATCTGCCACTTCACATCAATTTTTTACAGGGTTCCACATCTCCTTTAACCCCAGCTAAATTTTTTTTAGTCGGGTGATTCCTCCACCTTTCAAATGTTTGTTACAAAACAAGCAAATAATATGGTTCTTTATACTAGAAATCAATGCAACATGAGCCCAAGTTGGATTATTGTATCTTCCTAAAGTGGGTTGATCATAAGTACTTGAACTTTCTTCCATTTATCTGTATACATAAAAATAAATAACACATAATTTCAGTACACAATATGCATATCTATCTTATATAATATAACTCATTCTGTAAGATTATATTACATACAATTTAATTTCAAGGAACACAATTCACTATAAGTTAAAACCTAACAATTCAAAACATTCAACATATATAATGACACAAAACATACATCAACAATTTCTATTTCTAACAATTTCCAGCAATTTTCATTTTCAACAATTTACATTTCCAACAATCACAAAACATTTATAATTTAATTTCTATTTCTAACAATTTTCAATTCCAACAATTACAAAACATTCATAATTTCATTTTCATTTCTAACAATTTTCAATTCCAACAATCACAAAACATACATCAACAATTTCCATTTCTAACAATTTCTAATTCCAACATTCACAAAACATTCATAATTCTATTTCCATTTTCAACAATTTCCAACAATTTTCAATTCCAACAATCACAAAACATTCATAATTTTATTTTCATTTCCAACAATTTCTAATTTCAAGAATCACAAAATATTCATAATTTTATTTCCATTTCTAACAATTTCTAATTCCAACAATCACAAAACATTAATAATTCCATTTTCATTTCTATTTCTAACAATTTCCAATTCCAACAATCACAAAACATTCATAATTCCATTTCTATTTTCAACAATTTCCAATTCCAACAATCACAAAATATTCATAATTCTATTTTCATTTCTAACAATTTCTAACAATCACAAAACATTCATAATTCCACTTCCATTTTCAACAATTTTCAATTCCAACAATCACAAAATATTCAAAATTTCATTTCCATTTCTAACAATTTCTAACAATTTCCAATTCCAACAATCACAAAACATTCATAATTTCATTTCTATTTTAACAATTTCCAATTTCAACAATCACAAAACATTCATAATTTTATTTCGTTTCTAACAATTTCCAAAATTTTCAATTCCAACAATCATAAAACATTCATAATTTTATTTCCATTTCTAACAATTTCCAACAATTATCAATATCAAAGTTAACTTAATAATTTCATATTAAAATAAAGTTAAGTAAAAAACATAAAGAAATAGATCAATGCTAGTTTCTCAATAATCCTTGCTTAAACATAAAACCATAACTATAAACTATTTTGTGTAATTATATAATTCAAAATTAACTCACAACTATAACTTATTTTGTATAATTATATAATTTAGTCATAAATTCACAAGTCAAAAGTATAATTCATTTTGTGTTATTATATAATTCAACTATAAACTCATATCTATAATTTGATTTGTATAATCACATAATTCAATAATAAAATTACACATATAACTTATTTTGTGTAATTACATAATTTAAATATAAACTCACGTCATAACAAATTTCATCTTCTTTTCTTACCTATGGATTGTATAAGTTATTTTGTATAATTATGTGATACAATCATACAATTATAAACTCTTAAATGTAATTTAATCTATATGACTATTGATTAGTTTATTAAATAATCTAATCATAGATATAAACTCACAACCATAATTCAATTTGTATAATTACTAATCATATAATTCAACCATAAATTAATTAATCTATTTTGATATTAAAAATTCAATTTATAATATATAATCCAATTTATAATAAAGATTAACTTTTCATTCAAATTTTAATGTATCTGAACCTCAAATTTCAAATAAGAACAACCTCAAATTCATAATTCAATTTCAAATTTCAAACAACAAACCATTAAACTTACATTATATTTTAATTTTGTGCCTTAAATTGCAACTTTTTCTGGACCAATCCATTCAACTTCTAACGTAAATAGGTTTCATTATGTTCTAGTTTATGTCCTTAAATTGCTTAAACTTAAAGACAATCAATCCCATTCATTTCTATGATAAATTGCAACTTCCTCTTGACCAAACCATGAACAACTAAACTAAACAACTCATTCATTATTCATCACAATGATATACAAAAATTTCTTGGAAATTCAAATCACAAATGACAAAAGTCATAAAGCACAACAATTCAATTCCATCATTGCAACCAATTCAGATACACTCATACTATCATTCACCAACACGTAAAACATTCATCACAAAACCATCACCATAGATCCATCATCCAACCAATATCATAATCCATCATCCAATAAACAATTCCAATCCAAACAATTACATTCTAATAAAAATTGCAATTAAGCATGAAAATTTTGAAAAAAGAAAAAAAACACACCCTAAAACAAATGATTTGCTTCGGGTCTTCGCCTCTTCAGGTTGTTGGTTAGGGTTAGTGACAGGTGGTACGGTGGGGCAGTGTAGTGGTATGCTTAATCTACAACGGCGATGACATGGTGAGGTGTAGCGGGCAATGACATCTTTAGATCCCAGTGGAGGAATCGAGGAAGGTTCAAGACAGTGGTGTCTTCAACCGACGCCAAGGGAGGAGTTGAGATCCGAGGAGGATGAGGGAAGGAGGAGAGAGTGAGATAGAGACCAGGGACAGGGAGAGTGCTAGACATCGAGACGATGACAGTGAGAGTATGAGACGACAAGAGTGAGTGAGAGGCGAGAGTCAAGAGTCCAGAGTGAAAGGTGCAGAGTCCGAGGGGTGATTTTAGGGTAAAACTTTTGAAAATTGCAATTTGGTCCTCGTCATTTCAAAAAGTTACGTATCAGTCGATATATCCCAATATTTCGTGTACTGGTCGGTGCCGAACAAAAAACACTAGTACTGACCAGTATTTACAACCGGTACTGATGTTATGATTACCTTTCTATTTTTTGGCCAATACGGTACATACTAGCCAGTATGAGGTAATCGTAACTTTGTGATGGAGTCTACTTTTTTATATTTTATTTTCCTAAAACTCGTGATATACAAAAACATTTATAGTCTTGAACCTTAGGATTAAGAATAAGGGGAGTCAAGTCTAGTTATCATACCAATGCCAAGTTTTGTTTTCATTACCAATCTTGTGTTTAATATAAGGATAAACTAAGTCACGAAGCTTCATCTTCTTAAAAAGAATCCATGAGAAATCCCTAGTACAAGAATCTTGCCAAAAAAATCACATTTTTAAGGTGAAACTCATGTGTCCACTTCCCCTAGAGTGTATTATAACTCCCGGAGCATTTTGCACATTAGGAATTTTTGCATAGTATAAATATAAATGATCCTTATTTTATCTTTACATTCTTTAGGTTTTCAAATGTGCCAGACCATAGGAATCCTTTTAAGATTCTGTCAACCTCTTTAAGGACTTTACTAGGCAAGGCAATGTGAACAGTCCAGTATATATGTAAGCTGCTTAATATAGAGATAATAAGGGTCATCCTAGCAGCAAATGAAAGAAACCTGTTTTGTCGAGCATTCAATCTTGCCTTTATTCTTTCTATAAGAGGTAGTCAATCATTTAACTTTGGTTTGGAAGAAGTGACTGGGACTACCAAATAACAAAAAGGATCATAATGAACATTTAGCCAAACTATTCTCTGCACTTCAATAATATTTCTCGTATCAATAGAGAGATAAAGACAGCTTTTCTCAGAGTTACGCTTTAAACCTAACCATTCAGTAAATAATTCCAAAGTATGCATCATAATGATAATAGAGTAAGGATCAGTTCCACAGAGGATTAGAAGATCATCAGCATGCATAAGGTGAGTGAGATTGAGAGCATTACATTTAAAATCGAACCACTTAGGACTAATGTCATTATCACTATTTAAAATTATGCATGATGATAGGTTAGATTGAGCCCGCTTATGCTTGGATCCGGCCTAAATTTTAGTTTTTGGACCAAAGACTGAGGCTGTAAGTTTGATTGAAGCTTAATTAATTTTTAATTTTTTTAAAAAATTTAAATTAATATTATTTTATATGAAAATTTTAAAAAAATTAAGTCCCACCTAAAATTTAGTCAACAATGATTAAACTTGTTGACTTTAAGTGTCAATCGGATTAAACGTAACTGGACTTCTTTTTGCCATCCTACTCAAAATTAACCTATCAAGCATAATAACGGGGGAGCAGATAGGTATGTAATTCGAATAGAAAAGATAACTCCCACTACACATTTCACTCCAAAGAAACGAAAAGTGTACAGTTGTTCTTGATCTTAATCAAGTTTTCTCAACCATGCATTTTCCTGATAAGAGAACGTCAGTTATGAGCTTCTCTAAATTCAAGGATGATGATCCCTTGGGACGAGTAGCTTCTTCTGCCAATCTTTTCCACTCCATCGCTTTGTTTTTCATTTCCTTCCCTTTCTCTCCTTCCATCAACTCACTTACAAGCTTAGCCAAATCATCCCTCTTCACATCATTATCGATCTCCATACCAATTCCCCATTCAGCGCAAGCATATCTACAGTTGGTAGGTTGATCGCCCAGGAACGGCCAACAAAGCATAGGCATCCCTGCGGAAATGTTCTCAATTGTTGATCCCCACCCGCAATGTGTAAGGAAACCTCCGACTGAAGGGTGATTGAGGACTTCCTCTTGTGGACACCAACTAGCTATGAACCCCCTCTCTCTTGTTTCTTCACTAAACTCTGGAGGTAACACTGCAGAACCAACTACCATATCAGGCCTTATTATCCACAGAAAAGGGTGGTTGCTTTTGGCCAGTCCCATCCCGAATTCTATGAATTGTTCGGTTGTCAACCACGTTATGCTTCCAAAATTTACATAAAGCACTGAGTAAGGTTCCTTGGAATCAAGCCATTGAAGACATTCGGGTTCTTCTTTCCATAGATTACATCCAATTGATCTCGTATCATTTTGCTGTATTTGATTGAGATGTAGTTGCAGAGGGCCTATGAAATAAACAGCACGAAACATAGAGGATATAGTGTCCAAAAGTTCAGGTTCTAAAGCTTCAAAAGTGTGCAAAATGAGTGCTGGAGCATCGCGAGATTTCTTAGTTACTTCTGCTACCATACGAAACCCGAGTTCGTCAGTACTTTTCGCTTGAGTTCCGGTAGTTGCAAAATCCTTTAAACGCATATTTTTCATTCCTGGAATGAAGTCTATGGCTTGGTCCAAGTAGCCATTTTTCTGAAAGCTTTCATCTGCTAAACAAATAGTTGTTCAGACGAAAGACGTTACTGAAGTACGTGGACAACGAAAACAATATGCCCCACATAAGAAACTACGTAATTAAACAAGAGAAAATGAATCTTTTCTTGCACGTACCTTTCAAGGGTAGTAGACCCCTTTCTGCGAGTACTCGGGTCTGATCGAAGCCCAGGAAGCCAGAGGCAGAGACAGTAAAAAATATTGCAATAGGAAGTCCATGTTCTTCCGCTGCGGCAATAGTGAAGTTTGACATGAATCCATCAGAAACTATGCAAGTCACTGGTGGAACATTGGAAGACCTACTGTCATTAAGTTTTGCAATGAGATTACTAAACGGTGCAAGGTACTCATCCGCCAATATGGACTCACAGAGTTGCTCCATATGCGGCCAAACATTAGTGTCTGTTAAAGGAAGGCCGTCTGGAATGAATTCAAAGCGGAAATCCGGCAAGCCATCCATGGAGTTTGTACCTCTTGATTCAAGTAAGCATCTATAGTTAATCTCAAAATGCACAAAAGTTACGTGAAAACCTTTGTGGTGAAGTACCTTTGCTAGCTTAAGCATTGCTTTAATGTGGCTCTGAGCTGGTAGAGGGATGAAAATTGCATGAGGTTTATGCTGAGGTGAAATAAATTCAGTACCCATCTCTGGACATAGATCTACACTTTGTGTTTCACAATGTATAAATAGCTCTGCTTTATAGCTGTTAGAATTTGGTATCTGCACGGGAGTTTCCGCTAAGGGTGTCATCTCATATTTGTTTGTATGCATCTTATGTGTGTTTGTGCAAGGCAGATATGCTAGCCAATTCCCTATCATGACAACCTACAATACATTCAAGTAGTTATATTCTATGGTAAGGTATTATAGTCATAAGATATGATCGAAATATAAGGTCAGCATAGTATTGTTGTTATCACTATTCTTCTGTTGTGTATTGAGCAATCGTATTCTAACAATGTGTGCATGACATAAGTTATTTGAACCAAGATTCTCTATTCAGTATTACCTATCTTATTCTGTCTCATGAAATCTCAACCATTTATTTTATAAGACCCATGCGAGATTTACGCGGGACTCACATAAATAAACGGCTGAGATTCACTGGATATAATAAGACACCATAATATTAAACATGAGATTTGAACTCAAATTATTTGACATGCATGCCAAGAGACACCTCTATCGAGGAGTCGTTTATTCCTATCCGCATTGCAAACAATGTGATGAACTGGGTCGTCATATGATGATTACAAGGCTCCCAATATTCTAAGAAATAATGAGTTCTTGAAATTCAACCCTTTAAAGATAATATTGTGATTTTAATTCAAACACTCATAATTAATATCTTCCCAACAGACGTCGTGATTCTTTAGAAACAAACAGGAACACGAGTTCATAAGTAAAAGAGCACTATCGGAATTCAAACATAAAAGACAATGATTTCATTTTCTCAAACGCTAAATTATATATATTTAGACTTTCTGTCTGTACTTTGACTTTCGAAAAAGTATGTTCGTTGTATTTACCTCTAAATGACCTCCTATGTCATTTTCTTTTGTTTTTTAATTTTGAAAATTTGTTGTTGTTCAATTGATCCTTTCTTTTTAGGAAAGAGACATATTAAACAAAATAATTTAATTAATTAAGAAATATGAAAATGACAGATTCTAATGCCGAAGAGAATAACCTTGATTCTAATACTAAAGAAATAGCCGAGGGTCTAAATCAGAACCAAGATCCTCTGTCTAGTATTACTTTGTCTTATTTTGTCTCATAAAATTTCAACTATTTATTTTGTGTTATTCACGCAGAACTTACACAGAACTCACATAAATAAGCGACTGATATTTATTAGACATAATAAGATACTATAATATTAAACAGGAGATCTAGACTCTTCAAATCATGGCCATAGTGTTGAACTCTTAGCAATTGTCGCAACTTAAATATTGAGATTAATTTGGGTCTACAATGCACATAATTCACATTTCACAGTGTCTCCATAATAATAATATATATACAAAGAGCAGGAAGGGATCCTATGCCGTATAAAAATGTAACAACTGGCAATGAAAAAACTTCACGGGGTTCTTCGATAGTCGCGCCAAAGGGCCTGCTATGGACCGTCTTCTCTTTACAATTAATATTCTTGCTGTTCAAAACAAAACTGATTTTAATAAAAAATTTATTTATTTTAGTTTTTTAATTTTAATTTTTGTTTTAGCTTTTCAATTTTAAAATTATAAAAGCTATAAGAAGTGATTTCTGATTTCTGTGTTTCTTTCATATATTGATTTTCTGTGTTTCTTTCATATATTGATTTTTTAGGAAAAAATCAATATATGAAAGAAACACAGAAATCAGAAATCACTTTTCATATATTGATTTATTATTAACTAAATATATATTATTTGATTATTTAATATATTAAGTATTAATATTTAAAATGTTAATTTTAAATTATTTATTTTATTTAAATATAATAATTTATTAATGAATATTATATAAAATATTAACATAAATTTATTTAGTTAAAATATAATTATTTAGGTTTTAATATGTAATTATTATCAATGATAAAATATAACTACATTGACATTAACAATTAAATAGAAATTTGTTTTATTCGAAAGAAAAGCAAAATAGAAAATCAAAATCAAAACTACAAAAAAAAAGTGGAACAAAAGACTCCTAATTTCTTGCAGTTTAAAATATGTCAACAATAAGTTAAAGAGAATCATTAATTAGTTTAATCAAAATTTTAAAAACTGAAATAGAAATTAAACTGATAAGATAAGAAATTTCGATTTAAAAGATTCCAACAAAAGACCAACATATTATGTCATGAATATCTGGGTTCAAAGCAAATAGAGTAACAAAGGGTTGAATCGCATTCTCCTCATGGAAGAGACACTTTTGTTTTCATATTCATAGATAGTGACAGCACAAACAAGATATTAGAATCTGGACCATGGCATCTAGGAGGACAATCATTGTTCGTTTAAAAATGGACTTCAGGTATGGAACTTAACAAATCAAACATTGAAACAATTCCCTTGTGGATTCATTTCCACAATATTCCTCTTGACTATTAAACTGTAGATGGGCTAAGTTATCTTGCTAGTCCTGTTGAAAAACATCTAACCTTTGATTCTTCCACAACTAGTTTTGAGAAACTTTGTTATATAAGAATTTGTGTGGAAATCAATCCCAAGAATGGATTACCTGAAACTTTACCTGTTATAAAGTCGAATTCTGTGATTGAGTTGGTAAATGCTAAAATTCATTTGTCCTATTATTGGAAACCACAAATTGGTAAGCAAGTATGGAAACCTATAGGGAAGTTACTCAAAATAGGAAACTACTTGGAGCTTATAGGAGTGGATGATGAAGATACCCCTCAAAATACAGAAGCTAACTCCATTGATTTGAATTCTGGAAAACATCCCAAACTGACATAAAAAGAGTTAGGCAACCACAGGATAAACCTATTAATGATGCTGATATCCTAAAGGAATCTGAGGATAATGAAAATTCATATGCTAATTCCATCAAAGGTGCCATTGAAGAAGAGGTAACCAACAACGACGAAGTCGAATTGAATCTGGAATCTTCACACTTTACTCCAAGTTCTAGTAGGAGGTTTGGTAGAAAAAGGAGAAAGGATAAGAGGATAGGTAACTAATCCTCTAAACTACTTACATGATTTTTTGGAATATTAGAGGTTTGAATGAATCTCGTAAGAGACAAGTAGTTAGGAATATTTTTTTATGGAAAAGAATCCTATTATCTTGGGATTGTTGAAAACTAAAGTCAAAGCTCAAAACTTGCAAAATGTTATGAAATTTTTGGGATAATGGAAGAATTGTATATGTTTTTAATAGAGAAAAGGTGTAGATTTTAGTTACTAGAAGTTCAGACTAACTCATACATCCTTTTTGCTTCTTATCTGATTCTAATTCCATATTCAAACTCTCTATAATCTATGCTTCAAATTTTTAATTTCGAAGAGTTCAACTTTGAGTGGATCTATCCTCAATCTATAGTTCTCTAAACAAACCTTGGCTATTAACTGGAGATGTAAAATGTATACTCTACCCTTTTGAAGCCCTTGGAGATATAGTTAACTTTACCAACCTCGGTAAAGAACTTGAGAGTGTGCTTAATAAGCTGGAACTGGCAGATTTAAGATCAGTGTGCAATTTAATCACACTTGGAGTAACAAACAATCAAGAAGTTGCCTTATAAGAAAAAAGCTAGACAGAACTCTTGTCAATCAATATTGGATGAATAATTTTCCTATCTCTTACTCATTCTTTGGTCCACCACTCTATCCAATTACTCTTATATGGAAATCAAAGGTTGCCTCTCTTTTGTTTCTTTCAAAGCGCCTTTTAGAATTTTCAATTTACTGACATAGAAAGAGGGTTTTATGGATTTAGTTTATGAGGTTTAGAATCATAATGTTACTGGTTGTAAAGCTTATCAATTCATGATGAAGCTTTAGATGTTGATATCCAAAATTAAGATATTTCTTAAAGTTGGCAATAAAGTTATGTCTCAATCATCCAGGATCTTCAAAATGAGCTGAGAAAATTACAAAAAGCTTGCTATCACAATCCGTACAATCTTGACTTGAGAAATGATGAACTAAGGAAAGTGGAGATCTATAATAATGCACTACTTTATCATAATTCCATGTTGATGCGAAATGAAAGAATCAATTAGTTAAAGGAGGGGAACTTCAACTCCAGATTCTTTTATAACTTACTGTTGGCAATGAAACTCCAATAAAATTACTTGTTTGTTAGATGAAAACGGTCATTTAATAACAGATAAAGCCTCCATGAAAAATCTAATTTTTAGGTGTTGGACCAATGATGGTTGACAAATTAAATTCTTCTATGTTTTGATAATAATAAAATGTTTAGAATTGGTTAAGAAATTATTTCAGGTATTTATGGATTGATATTCAACTAAAGGATTAATACAAATCAAGGGATCCCAACAATAAATATTGAAGATCATACAAAATCTGTCACAAGATCCAGCACTAGTCGACTACAATGTAGCAAGTCGACTAATAAAATCAGATACATCAGTTGGGGCATGAAACAAGTCGACCAACAAGTTGCAAGTCGACTATTAATCAGTTGGATAGATGCACTAGTCGACTATTATTACACTAGTCGACTATTCGAAGAGCGGAGATGAAACTCGTATGAAAAAATGTTGGTACTAGTCGACTACTCTTTAAAGACAAAGCTGACTATAATGTACTAGTCGATTATAACACCTCGACTGGTCGACTATCAGGTGTAGTTGACCAAAATCTGTCCGAATCAATCACAAATGAAAAGGAAATCATACTGCAACGGCTATATACAACGACTAGTAGATTTCTCCAACGTCTATAATCATCTTAAAATCTGCAAATAAATAATGGAAGAGAAGATAATCGTAGTACTGGTCCAAAAGAAAAAACCATACAACTATAGTTCCTAATTGACTCTCATTTCGGTCCTAGCTTGTTCTAAATTATTCTCAACTGTACTGAGCATTATTACTTCATCTTTATCATTGTTATTATTGTGAGTTGAGTGATTGGTGAAAAATCACTTGTGAGGTAAGATTTGTGCCGAAAGATAAATCGGTTGTTTGGTGTAGCTTGAGCCGGAAGTCAAGTTGTATTAAAAAGTTCACACTGAACTAAAAAGTGTGTAGTAAAGTGTTTTGCCAAAATCCTAAGTGTGAGCTTAGGTAGAGGATGTAGGTCTTAGCACCGAACCTTTATAAAAACAGTGTTTGTCTCTCTTCCCTACTCTTTGCATTTAAATTTGTTAAATTGTTTTGTATGTATTAACTTCTGGTTTTTGTAGAACTTTACAAAAAAGTTTCAAAAATCTATTCAACCCCCCTTCTAGATCTTTTTCAATTGGTATCAGAGCAGAAAAATTCAGGGATGGCGCTGAGTTTGACACACAACAACCGAGCGGAAGAAGGTAACACTAATAATCGCCCTCCTTTGTTTAATGGTACTAACTATTCTTCTTGAAAAAATCCTATGAAATATCATATTATAAGCGAGGGAGTGGAGTATTGGAAGTTCATCATCTTCGGTTCACATGTTCCATTGAATGAAAATGGTGAGGTAAAGACGGAGCTGAAATATGACGACAATGATTGGAAGCAAGCCTACATCAACACAAAAGCTATGAAATTGATATATTGTGCTCTCGCTGTTGAAGAGAGAAATCGAGTGAATTCATGTACTAGTGTTAAAGAAATGTGGGAGAGACTACGCATCACTCATGAAGGAACCAATTAAGTTTGAGAGACAAAGATCAACATACTTCTCCATGACTATGAAATGTTTATCATGAAGAAAGGTGAGTCTATTTTTACTATGCTTGATCGTTTTGCAGAAATTATCAATGAATTAGGTAACCTTGGAAAACATATGACGGATAGCGAGAAGGTGAAAAAGATTCTTCGTTCACTACCGAAAGAATGGGACTCACAAGTCACCGCTATTATGGAGTCTAAAGATCTCAATCAATTGGAATTCAATGTCTTAGTGGGATCACTCATAAACTATGAGATCATTCTTAAATCAAGAGGAGGTAGAGGTAAGTCACAAAAGCCAATTGCTTTAAAAGTTAATGTTTCTTCTCTTGATGAAAGTGATGAAGAGTTAGATGAGGAGGAAGAAGATGAAGAACTAGCAATGTATGCCAAAAACTTGAGAAAGTTCAAAGGACTACTCAAGAATAGGAAGAAACAATTACGTGGTGGAAGAAATGAAGAAAGAAAGAAGTAAACTATGGAAAGAAGGACCAAAAGCTACGAAGAAAAGAAACGCAATGAAGAGTGTTGGAAATGTAGAAAAAGAGGACATCATGCTAGAGAATGCAAAAGTTCTTCCATTTTCCAAAAAAATGACATGAATGACAAAGGAAAGAAGAAAGCTAGTCTTGTAGCCACTTGGAGTGATGATAAGGAAGCATATTAAAGCAATGATGAAAACAACTTAGCTCTTATGGCAAATAGCTCCTTAACAAGTGATGATGAAGATGAGTTAATGATCATTGATCAAGATCTTAGAGATTCTTTTACTGCTTTACAAATTGATTTTGAGGAAGCTATTAAAATCAACAAGAAACTGAGAAAGAGAATAAGAGAACTAGTTGCTGAAAATAGTGTTTTGCATTAAACTATTGATGATTTAGATTGCACTAAGGAAGATCATTCTGCATGCCTTGCTGAAAAAGAAAATCTTACTAGTGAACTTGATAGACTTAGAAAAGAGTTTTTTTATGTGGTTGGAAAGTTTGCTGATGGAAATGAAAAGTTTGAAAATATGTTGTCTTTACAATGATATTCAATCTCTAAACGTGGTTTAGGATATGACCCATTTGATAGAGATTGTTCCTTGATTTCTAAATTCACTAAAGATGGAAAGGTTGCTAAATGTGCTAGATGTTTAAAAGATGGTCATATAGAAATTGCATGTAAAAGTATTAGAAGATGTATTAATGTTAAGAAAATCTGGGTGGTAAAAGGTACAACACCTCCTAATGTGGTTTATATGACTAACCAAAATGGACCCAGAATGGCTTAGATACCTATAAGAAGAAAGAATGTTTCTGTTGTAGATACAAGCAAGGAATGAAAATCTAATTTTGCATAGTCAAACAAAGCATATAGAAATTAGACATCATTTTATACGTGATCATTGTTTGAAAGGTGACATTTGTTTGAAACATGTATCTTCTAATGATCAATTGGCTGTCATATTTACAAAACCTCTTAAAGAAGAAGTGTTTGTGAACATTAAATTGAGACTTGGTATGTGTGATTTGAATTCTATTGGTTGATTGTAATTTTCTGCATACACTAGCACAACAAAATGGTCAAGATATTAGGCAAATCTGCAATTCCATCTGAGAATACATCATCATGATCTACACTTAGGCTAAAATGTGATTTCTCTAGAGTTTAGAAATATTCCAGTCGACTAATTGGAGTTCAAGTCGACTGTGGTTGAGGAATTGGTCGAGTAATTGTTGATTGGCTTGTTGACTAATGCCTTTGGGATAAACTGATTAAGAGTTTCCAGTCGAAATAATGAAGCCATAGTCGACTAATAGTCTTCGACTAGTCGACTAATACACATATTTTTTCAAACCAGTCGACTAATCATCTTCGACCAGTCGACTAGTTTTATGTAAATCAACCCCTACCTCTTAATTTTATTAGTCGACTAATACAGTACCAATCAACTATAAGTCAACTGGGTCTCTTTAAAAACTCTATTTTTCCCAAATCTCCAAAAAGCCATCATCTTCTACCTTCGAAATTTCTTCTTCCTAGTCAACTAATCCCTTCAGATTTCTTCAAATCCACAATGCCCATCTTCAACCCTCTCACAAAAACACAAAACCCACTCATTATTTCCACAAATCAACTCTTCTTCTTTAGAAATCCCTTTTCGAAACCTAAAAACCCTAACTTTCATAATCAGTCTCTATATCTCTAAATCATTCAAATCTTTCACAATGGCTCCAAGAAAAGCTTCAAGGGAAGGCAAGCAAGCTGAAACCGCACCCCAACGTCTAAGATTTCGTGGCTCATCTTCAAGGGGTGGAGTTGAGAGAGAGAACGAAAGAGAGAACGAAATGATTGAGCAACGATTCGTCTCAAAAGAAGCTCAAAATCTATATTATAAGGTACTAAAAACTGAAGTTCTTATTCCCTCTATGTGGTTTGATTGGGTTGAATTGGATCATAGTAAATATACGGAGTTGTTTACAAAAATCACAAGTCTAGGATTGCATTATTTTCTGGGATATACGGATGAAATATAAGAAGACTTGATTAGAGAATTTTATGCCAATTTGATTGTGACAAGAAGTAATGTAGACAGTGGAGTGACTTTAAAATCAAGTATTCAAGGCAAAGAAATTTTTATCTGTGAAGCAAATCTATGTATTTGGTTTCATTTGCCTACAGGAGGTCTTAGGCTAAGTGTTTCTTTCTTAGATTTAAACATTTTGAGGCATGAGGATGGAGATACTGATGAGGAAGCTGAAGAAAATTTTGGATATACTGAAGAGAAAGGAGATGAGTTACTTAGTAGGTTATGTTCTTATCATTCCTCACCTTACGAGGCAATGGATTTGCCTTTAAATTATCGTTTGTTACATTATGCTATTAATCGTGTGGTTTATCCAAAGAAAGCAAGTAATAATCACATCACATCTTTGGATAAAGAAATTCTTTGGCACTTGGAAGAAGGGAGGACAATTAATTTTCTGAGTCTAATTATTCAAATGATGAGGAAAAAAGCAAATTTGTTGCGAGGAGAGCTTAAGGGGAAAACAGGGAAGCAAAAGGAATGCCTTATGGGGCTTTGATTAGTTATATTGCAAAATTACAAAAAATGTAATTTGAGTTCCTATGATCATCATTCGTATCCTCAAAGTTGGCAATTTACACCCTACAATTTACGAAGTATGAAATTGGTTAAAACTGTTGAAAAAGGATGGGTGTATGCATATCATGTAGAGAAGCTTGGATTGACCTTAGAAAGTGAACAACAAGTTCCTAAAAGACAACGTTCAAAAAGGGAAAGTGATCGACCAAGTAGTTCAAGGCCAAGTAATATGAGGAGGAGTGAAGTAACTCAAGAAGATGTCCAAGACCTCAAAGATCAAATGGAAGAAGTAAATGTGCGTTTGGATATTTTACATGAGATGCTCATCCGTCTAGAGAAAACAATGAAGAAAATGTTTGATAAATTAGGTTGTAGGAATGATGATGTTTCTCCTTCTTCATGATTGTTGTATTTGCTTTCAGACTAACATTTCATAGTTGTTTTTATTTTCTTGTTTGTGATTTGCATTGTTGCATTTTACTCTTATGGTTTGTATTTTGACAACTTGATACTCTCCTATGATCCTTTGTGTTGGTTTGATACTCTATGTGTTATATTTGTGATTTGCATATTCCATTGCATACGTGTTATACTATTTTGATCATGACAAAAAGGGGGAGATAATTATTGTGTTTAAAATCCAATCCTTCTTTTCTTGTTGGAGTCCTTGTTGGAAATTTTGCAGAAATTGCTGACCTTGGTAATTGTCCAATTTGATGGCATGTGCAAATTGATACACATTAGTAATTGTGAAATCTGATTGGAAATTTGTTTGTTGGATTACAATTATGGATTATGGAATTTGCAATAATTATTGGTCTCAATGGTTAATTGATTAAGAGGGAGATAATCTAACCAACTAGACAAGGCATCAAAAACCTTGATCAATTTTTTTCTTTGTTTTCATTTCTTAAACAATTTTTAAATGTTGTCATTATCAAAAATGGGGAGATTGTTGGACCAATGGTGGCTGACAAATTAAATCCTTCTATGTTTTGATAATAATAAAATGTATAGAATTGGTTAAGCAATTATGTCAAGTATTTATGGATTGATATTCAATTAAAGGATTAATACAAATCAAGAGATCCCAACAATAAATATTGAAGATCATACAAAATCTGTCACAAGATCCAACACTAGTTGACTATAATGTGGCAAGTCGACTAATAAAATCAGAAACATCAGTCGGGGCATGAAACAAGTCGACCAACAAGTTACAAGTCGACTATTAATCAGTTGGATAGGTGCACTAGTCGACTATCATTACACTAGTCGACTATTCAAAGAGCGATGAAACTCGCATGGAAAAACGTTGGTACTAGTCGACTACTCTTTAAAGACAAAGCTGACTATAATGTACTAGTCGACTATAACACCTTGACTAGTCGACTATCAGGTGTAGCTAACCAAAATCTGTCCGAATCAATCACAAATGGAAACGAAATCATACTGTAACGGCTATATACAACGGCTAGTATATTTCTCCAATGTCTATAATCATCTTAAAGTTTGCAAATAAATAATGGAAGAGAAGATGATCGTAGTACTGGTCTAAAAGAAAAAAACATACAACTATAGTTCCGAATTTACTCTCATTCTAGTCCTGGCTTGTTCTAAATTATTCTCAACTGTACTGAGCATTATTACTTCATCTTTATCACTGTTATTATTGTGAGTTGAGCGATTGGTGGAAAATCACTTGTGAGGTAGGATTTGTGTCGGAAGACAAATCAGTTGTTTGGTGTAGCTTGAGCTGGAAGTCAAGTTGTATTGAAAAGTTCACACTGAACTAAAAAGTGTGCAGTAAAGTGTTTTGCCAAAATCCTAAGTGGGAGCTTAGGTAGAGGACGTAGGTCTTAGCACCGAACCTCTATAAAAACAGTGTTTGCCTCTCTTCCCTACTCTTTGCTTTTAAATTTTTTAAATTGTTTTGTGTGTATTAACTTCTGATTTTTGTAGAACTTTACGAAAAAGTTTCAAAGATCTATTCAACCCCCCTTCTAGATCGTTTTCATTAGGTACTTGAAAAAAAATCCTAGGTAAGTCTAGAACTCATGGAATTTTCAATCTGCAAGAACTTGAAAAATTAATTGGTTCCCCTAACTCTCTAACTCAAAAATTAATACTCAAACTAGAACAACGTCCTTCTTATCAAGAGATTAAGGATGTTCTTTTTAGCCTAAATCCTAGAAAGGCTCCTGAGCTAGATGGGTTTAATGTTTATTTTTTCCAAACCACTTGGAATATAACTGGCAACCTCTTTGTGGAATCAATTCTGGAATTATTGAGTACTAGAAAATTGCTAAGAGAAATCAATGCCACTCATATTTGTCTTATTCTAAAAGTGACTAATGCAAAATATCTTGATCATTTTATACCCATCTCATGTTGTTATATTGTTTACAAGGTGATCTCCAAGCTTTTTATGAACAAATTGAAGGATTCTTTGAATCAATTCATACATTCTCAAAATGCTTTCATACCTGGGAGAAACATATAAGATAATATCCTCTTGGTTTAATAATTGCTTAGAGATTACAATACTAGCAGATCTATAAGTAGTGCCATTAAAGTTGAAATTTCCAAAGCTTTTGATATATTGCATTAGAATTTCATTACTCTCACCTTAGAGTGGTTTGGCTTTCCCAACTCTTTTAATAAATGGGTCAATTCTTCTATCTTAACTCCTTTATACATCATTCTGATTCATGGTGCTCTTTTAAACAATTTAAAGGCTCCACAAGAATTAGGCAAGGAGATCCACTATCTCCTTACCGTGTTGTCATCTTTATGGAAATGCTTAACAAAATATTTAGGATTAATATTTCAAGAACTCCTCCCTTCAGATTCACCATAAATGTAAGGAAATGCTTCTAACTCATCTTTACTTTACAGATGACCTCTTAATGCTATGTTGGGCTGATCATTTTTCCGTCTCTTTATTGCACAATTCTCTTTAAACTTTTTGCAAGTTGTCTGGTGTTTGTATTTACTCTTTAAAGAGCTCCATATACTTCTCCTCAAACATCTCTAACACTAGAAACTTACAACAAATCTTTGATTTGGAAGTGTATAGCTCACATTTCAAGTATTTGGGAGTCCCAATTTCATCCAAAAAGCTGAGATATCAGGATTTTATTCTGATTTTGGAGAAATATAAGAAAAGGATTAATACACGGGAGAACAGAACACTCTCTCAAGATGATAGAGGTCAGCTTATCCTATCAACTTTGAACAATTTCCATTCACATTGGAGTTCTCATATGCTTCTTCCCAAAAGGATCATCAAGGATATTGAGAAATGCATCAAAAATTTCCTATGGTCAAACAAATATAGTAATCCTAAAGGTGATAAGATCAAATGGGAACAACTCTGGTGGAGAAAGCAAGAAGGTTAACCTAGTTTGGTTTTAATTCAGTTACTCTAAACATGTAGGTTGCTAAGAAAATTTGGAAACTATTTAATGACAAAGGATCCTTATAAAACAAATGGATGAATGAATTCTACTTAAAGAATTCCAGCTTGTGGCAAATTTCTAAAAATAAAGAAAACTCTTGATCCCTAATTCACATCCTTAGAATTAGTTAATTGGTGTATCCATTCGATAGAATTCAAGTGGGAAATGAGGGAGAATATCTGGTTTTAGTTTGATCATTGGTCTAGCCAAAGCCTTTTATATTTGAGGGATGATTTAGCAACACTTTCAGCTAGAATACTAGTTCATGCTCGGGTTAACAAGGTTATTTCTTACAATTCTTGACATTTCTCTAAAAGAGAGGATGATAAGCTCCTGAATTACTATCCTGACTATTTTCCTAATAGTACACAAATGGATAAACCTATATGGGGCCTCAATAACAATGGTTCTTTCACTAATTCCTCTTGTATTAAAGCTATCAAACCTCACGATCCTACCATCCCTTGCTTTAATATTTTATGGAAGGGGCCTTAATTTCTAAGGCCTCTTTCACCACTTGGTTGGCTGTAAGGAGAAGGTTGAAAACAAAAGATAAAATTATTGATTCTAATGATCTCATATACGAGACTTTTCTTCAAATGTAATTACACGACACCAATTTGGGTTGGAATGCAACACAAAATGAACCTTACCTGTTCAAAGACTGGATAGCATAATATACTGATTTGGGTTGACAAACAATTTCTAAAGTTGGAAAAGGATCAAATGTGTCTTAGTCTCAGTTTAAATTGCTCAATATATGCGATTTAAATGGAAAGAAACCGAAGACTTTTCCACAGAAAGAAAACTAAAAAGTATGCTTTAGCACACATAATTCAATGCTGGACTAGAGAAATTATAAGAGCTCATCAATGTATAGGAAAACTGGGTCTTTCTACAGGAGAAGATGGGACCTTTAATTTATCATGTTTCTAGCTTTCCCTAGATAATAGTCTGATTTTGTAGTTTTGTCACTGCCTTGTAATCCTTCTTTCAATGCCTTTGATAGATCTCAATGAATTCATTAATTTTCAAAAAAAGAACAATAGAGAATGTAAATTATAGAAGAATTTTTTATAGTACTGCTTCTCTTTATCTTGCAACCACTGATCCTGGTAGCTTCAATAACAATGTTGTTGGAGAACAGGTTGGTAATTTCTTTAAGTTGCTGCTCAATTCGGTTATGCTTAAACTCTTGATTTGCATTTCTTTTAAGATCTAAATTGCAATTGTTAAAAAAGGACAAGTATTAAGGAATGTTATAATTTATTTGTTTGATTAAAGAATTGGAAGAGACTCAAAATGGTGAGTATTGCATATTAATGAGGCACACTTTCATTTAAAAATAAGAATGTCACGTTAACGAGAAAAGAGTCCCACTAATATGTATAATTAAAAAAAGGCATGTGGCATTTAACTGACAGAGGGTAACCTCTGTTAGATTTCCACCATCATAAGGTCTAGTTTGAACATTTTGTAAATGTTGAGATTCAACTTAAATATTCTAGAACGTTAGGGTTCAACTTAGATTTTAGTGTAAATTTTAAGGCTTCAAATACACTTTTGGCTTTTGAACTCAATTTTTTAAGTGTTCTCATTATTTATAGTCTCCTTCACCAATCTAATAATATCATAGTCAAAATGAGCCCATTATAAGAAAGGCTAGTTTTTGATAAAAATGAATTTTTGTTCAATCTGAAAAACAGTCGATAGTCTAATATAAATACGAATATACAAATATAGACTCACTTAAGAGGTAGAATCAATATTTTAAAAATCAAACTGGTTCAATCGATTTAACAGTGAAAAATTTAAACCAATCAACTTTCTAGTTCGATTTAGTTTAATAATCTTTGTTGTTAAAAATTGATCAATTTATTAACTAACTGACAAATTTTATTAAACTAATAAGATTTTATAAAAATAAATCGATTAGTTTTTTAAGTGTCTCTCTTTTCAATTAAATTTTAACTTTTTTGCTAGATACGGATAATTTTTTTCAATCAGTTTTTAAATTTTTAAATTTAATTTAATCTTTAACTAGTTTTATGACGGTTTAATACTAGTTAAAATTTTTAAATCTTAAAACTTGTCTTACTGGTATAACCACTACAAGAAAAATACCCATTCAGCGACGTTTTAAAAGCGTCACAAATGATCAATAAACGTCGCAGATTTTCTTTTGTGACGCTTTTGAAAACGTCACAAAAAACGTCGTTGAAGGTATAATAAGGAAACGCAATCGGTGACGTTTTATGGAAAACGTCGAGGAAACGATGCAGATTGAACGACGTTTTAGAAAACGTCATAAAAGGTAGAATGAATCAACGACGTCTAGGATAAACGTCATTGAAAACCTGAAGCTGAAGCCTTTTGCGACGTTTATTAGACGTCGCTGAAGGTTGACAATCGGCGACGTTTGGGAAGAAACGTCGCGATTATTAGTTAATAAATTTATTTATTTAAATATATTGAAATAAATATATTTAAATAATTTTCAATTTTAAATAATAAAATTTGTGGGATTAATCCGAAAATAATATTAATTTTAATTGAATTATTATTATGATTTAATAATTAAAATTTGAAAAAATTATTAAATCTTATTTATTGAATAAATATTTAATATTATATATGGAATTTTTATTTAATAATTCATCAATTTGTTTAGTACATCATTAATTTGCGAATGATTAATAATGTATAACAAGAATTTAATACATGTAGACAATGAATTATATAATTTCAATTCTCAAACATGTCATAATATAGTAATTAATATAAACAATATGTCATAAGTGTTTAATATATCAGTATGAGTACTTATCTATTCTAAATGAATATTATGTGTAGCAGATAAAAGATCCAAGAGCTTTTTTTGTTGTTCGGCTTGGGTAATGAATTTATCCTGTATTTCTTCAAATTTTTTGGTCAATTCATCGACTTTAGACTGTAAGCCCTCATTAACCTTCATCGACTCCTCTAATTGGTCTCGAAGTCTCTGTTTGGCTGAAGTCATCCGTTGTGGTCGAGGCCCCATTCCCATGCCAACAATGTAATCTGTTCTGGTGTCCAACACTTTGTCGCACACTTCATCTACTGTCATGAGATGACCTTGTTCTGTTGAATGTGTCAATTCGTGACACATTAAGTCCTGAAAAAGTAAATAATTAATTACATACACAATGTGTGTAACGCCCCAAATTAGGGGTTAGAATATTAAAAGAATTTAGTACGAATTATGTTTGTTATTTGCTTAATTGTGCATAAATATTTTGGCATGCATTCATGACATTTTTTGGGTAAATTGGTTTAATGAAACTTCGGATTGATTCGGACCGTAGTAATATAATTTTAGTAATTTTTGTATACTTCAAATATTTTTAGAAATTGATGGTGAATTAATTTTGAGTTGAAAATTTATTTTGAGAGTCATTATTTTATAATGGAATTTTGGTGAATTTTTTGAAGTTTTCTGGAAATTTTGGGTAATTGTTTGTTTTACGAATTATAACAATGTATTTGATTGTTTAAAAAGAATAATTTATTAATAAAATAATAATAATTAAATGAATGGACGAATGACATTATGGCAAGAGGTTTACATGCGTAGTAACATCTGGATTGAACATAAGACATGCATGTCCACACGTTAACTTTGAGATGGCATCATGCATGGAGGAAAGGTGGCATTAAAATGAGCAAACCCACGTCTTAGTTAGGAGGGAACCACTGTAGCTTTCATTCTTTACGGAAACACTCACCACTGAGATGTGTTTCCCTGTTCTTCATCACCGAATAGCAACTGATTATACCATTGAGTTGTTGATCTCCCTTTTTAGTGCTAGAGTAATTGTGGACTCAAGTAAGTTATGTTTTGAACTTTATTGAGTGTTTTAAAATGTTTTAGATGCTGAATTTGTGTTAGAACTGAATACATGCATGATAAGGATTTAGCAGTAGAGATTCGGTGATGAAATGTAAGTAGATCTGATGTTTTTTTTTTAATTGTGTGTGTAAATATAAACATGCATGCATGGGTTTAGAAGTGAGGCTACGGTGATTCTGTAAGTTGATGAAGAAAATGTGTTTCTTTTAAAAGATATATATATATATATATAGGTTTATGCTCTGTTTTTCTTGGTGACATACGTGAGTTATAGTGTGAGGTTTAAGCTTACGAAAATCTAGAGCTTACTGAGATGTAGTGGTTTATGGAGAAAAATGATAGATACTGTGGACTATTGAGATGGAAAAACCAAGAAAAAAGGGATAAAAATATGAATTTGGAAAGTACACCGTAGAGAGAGAGAGGAAGTTGGATCTTTGGAGTATAAAGTTGTTTTTGATGATTCCGATAGGTTAGAAATGCTGAATAGGTTAGTTTTAAAGTGATGAAGTTAAAGAAAAATGGAAGAAAAGTCTGCTGTTTCGTATGGTTTGGTGAAGAAGATGATGAACAGTGCTATAAGTCGACTTGTTGTGGTGTATAAGTCGACTTAGATCAACGTTTTGCATGAAATGTCATCTCCGCTCTTCAATAAGTCGAGTTATGTAAGTGTAAGTTGACTTGTGGTGTTATGTAAGTCGACTTGTGTAAGTATAAGTCGACTTGTGTTTGTTTTAATGGATAAGTCGACTTGTGTAAGTATAAGTCGACTTGTGTGATAAATTTCAATCTTTGAAAATCCCAATCCGCAATCTTCACTCTTTTGACCATATCTTTGTCATCCGACCTCCGAATGACCTGATTCTCGAGGCGTTGGATTCGTAAGAAAATTTTCTACCTCTCTATGTGAAATTTGTAAATTTTCAGATTTAATTAACAATCAAGGATTTAATAATTTAAGTTGTGAATTATGGAATAAAGTTAAGAATTTAGGGTTTGGTCCTGAAATTTGTCATGAACATGCATCCTACATATCCATCATACATTGGTGAAATTTTAAGCATGCACAATAGTGATTTGTATCTGTGTTCCTTATTATAGAGGAACGACCACTGCCAGAATATATTGGGACTTGAGGCGATAAGCGATGAAGCGGTTTTGGTAAGTCTGGTCGATAATTTGATCGTAATATAGGTAGAAAATTTCAGTAAGTACTTTAGATAAGTAATTTGTTTTATGATAAATTTTGTGAGTGCTATTTTCCTGCACATGAAATGTCTGAAATGACCTTGTTACATTTTAAAACTATTAAGTCCTAGTTGTGGGTAAATAGGCATGCCTAGAAGGGTCTGCAGCTGCTCCTGTTATTTGACACTTTGGTGTCTCCTGATATTGAGACATATGTCTCTCCTGCTAATACTAATTATGGTATCTCCTGTATAAGTCCCATTACCCACTTCTATTCATGGATTTATAGTTTGATTTGTTACGTATTCGATATCATTTGATTACGACATAAACTAAATTATATTCGATTCTGAAGGATCTCCTGTGTTCTGCCGTCCTGTTTAGTATAATCTGTTTAGTATAAAAATCTATTTTGAAATGCATTCTTTACATTTCTATGAAATCAATTAATATAGATTAGTTATTACTCACTAAGCTATATGCTTAGCACGGTGGATTTGCCCCGTGTAGGTTCAGAGCGAAGAGATTAAGGACTGGGTTTTGTGTTGCGCGAAAATGTATTTTGTTTGGTTTGTTTGGGCCTGTAAATATTCTTTCGATTTGTTTATGAAATTATGAGATGTATTATATGTGTGTTACGTTTAGTTTAGTTTTTAAAAATGCATGTGTGAAACATTTTGATTTGTTTGTCCTGTCTTGGGTGGCATCCATGTATCCTCCCAGGGGGTATTTGGGTGTTACATCTTTTGGTATCAAAGCAAGTTTAGGTGGTTCTGGTTTAACCACAGCTTGCCTATTGTTTTCCGTTGAGTGTCTAAGTTGTGTTTTGGCCTAATGCGGTGTCCCATGTTTTGTCTTTAGAAATTACGATGGAAGGATCTCACGAATTTGTTGATGAAGTTGCTGAGAGTAATCAGCCGGAGCAAACTCGTTCCAAAATACCTGGACCGTCAAGGGTCAATCAAGGGGAACCTGAGGTTCCACCTCCTCCTCCAGCTCAAGGAGAAGCTTTGATTAAGTTGTCCCAGGATATGATGACCTTGATGCATCGAATGACAACACCTAAGGCTCCGATTGATCAGTTGAGGAAGTATGGGGCTGAAGAATTTTCTAGGACTTCCTGGAGGAATCTGAAGGGGCCGAGTTCTGGATTGAGAAGGTGAAGAGGGTACTGGATGAGATTAGTTGTCCAGCAGAGCAGATGGTTCACTGTGCTGTTTCCCTTCTACAGGGAGCAACTTATGAATGGTGGAAGTTTGTCCTTAGGAGTCCTCAGCTACCGGTGCCTCTGACGTGGGAATTCTTTGCCCAAGAATTTAAAACTAAATATGTGACGGAAGCTTACAGAAAGGATAGGTGGAAGCAGTTTTTGAATCTAAAGCAGAGGAGTTTGTCATTCTTTGAGTATGATCGGAGTTTAATCATTTCGATAAGTATGCCCTGAATCTGTCTTGTTGAAGAGTTCCGATGCCATCAATTCGAGGAGGGATTGCATAATTCGATCAAGGAGCATCTGGCAGCGTTTTCTATGTTACAACAAGTTACTTACCATCAGTTGGTACAGGCTGCAATAAAAATAGAAAGACAAGAGATGATCAGGAAAGGAAGAAGTCAGAGAAGAGGCTTTAATAGAGGAGGTCAGTCTTCGGGGAAGCGAAATCGGGAAGGTAGTTCCTCTGCACCGAGAGTTGCTCAGAGATCTGTGATGAGGGGAAGGCAAAAAAACTTTCCTACATCGACTGCTTCTAGTAGGGGTTCCTCTGGGGGTCGAGGTTCAGGTGCTCTAGAGTGCCCACACTGCTCTATTTACCATTGGGGTGTCTGTTGGAGAGCTACAGGTGCATGTTTTCGTTGTGACAGTACGGAGCATATGATTGCAAATTGCCCTCTGAGACAGTCTGGGATGGCACAAGCTATTGGAGAGGTTTCGCATGCTTCAGTTGGGAACAGAGGTCGAGGAAGAGGCCGAGGCGGATATAATCAGAACAGGGGTAATCCGAGTTCTCACTCAGAAACTTTGAATCGACCAGCTGTGCCTTCTGCTTCAGCTCGGGCTTATGCACTGAAAGCTCGTGAGGATCAGGATGCACCAGATGTCATTGCTGGTATGGTTTCTCTCTTTGGTTCTGAATTGTATGCATTAATTGATCCTGGATCTTCACATTCATATATCTGTGCTGGAGAAATGTTTGTTAAGGAGATGCTTATAGATCAGTTAGAATATGACATGCATGTAACTAGTCCTCTGGGTAGTAGTGTGTTGGTGAATCAGGTGGTTAGGAATTGTCCTGTTAAGATTCAAGAAAGTGAGTATGCAGTGGATCTGATTAAGTTGCCGTTTCACGAATTTGATTTGATTCTGGGTATGGATTGACTGTCTAAACATCAGGCAGTAATCGACTGTAAGGCGAAGACAGTTTTCTTAAAGAGACCCGACCGGTCTGAGATTGTATTTCGTGGTGGTTGCACACGTGCTCTGACTAATGTAGTATCTGCTATGCAAGCTCAAAAGCTTCTCAGGAAGGGGTGTGAAGCTTATCTAGCTTTTGTACTTGATTCCCAGAAGGATGGTGCTAAGGAGAAACTGCTTGAGATTCCTGTAGTGAATGAGTTTCTAGATGTTTTTCCTGAGGAATTGCCTGGACTCCCTCCAGAAAGGGAAGTGGAGTTATCTATTGAAGTTGTGCCTGGTACCGTTCCTATATCCAGAGCACCGTATAGAATGGCTCCTACTGAGTTAAAGGAATTGAAGTTGCAGTTACAAGAACTTCTGGATAAGGGGTTTATTAGACCAAGTGTATCACCGTGGGGTGCACCGGTGTTATTTGTGAAGAAGAAGGATGGTACATTGAGAATGTGCATTGACTACAGGCAGTTAAATAGAGTCACAGTGAAGAATAGGTATCCACTGCCAAGGATTGACGATATATTTGATCAGTTAAAAGATGCAGGAGTGTTTTCGAAGATAGATCTGCGATCAGGATATTATCAGCTTCGGGTCAAGGATGTGGATGTGTCGAAGACTGCATTTAGGATCCGTTATGGACATTATGAGTTCCTAGTAATGCCATTCGGGTTAACTAATGCTCCTGCAGCATTCATGGATTTGATGAATAGAGTATTCAGGCCGTATTTGGATCAGTTTGTTGTGGTGTTTATTGATGATATACTGGTCTACTCTAGGACTGAACAGGATCATAGTGAACATCTCCGAATTGTCTTACAGACCCTGCGGGAAAGACAGTTATATGCTAAGTTGAGTAAATGTGATTTCTGGCTTCAGGAGATATCATTTTTAGGGCATGTAGTCTCTACTGAAGGAATTAGAGTTGATCCTAGTAAGATAGAGGCGATTGTTAATTGGAAGCCATTACGGAATGTGACAGAAGTGAGAAGTTTTCTGGGCCTGGCTGGTTATTACCGTCGGTTTGTTAAGGGGTTTTCAGTGATAGCATCCCCTTTAACTAAACTTTTACGGAAGGGAGTGAAGTATGAATGGTCTGATAGATGTCAGAGTAGTTTTGATCAGTTGAAGAGTATGCTTACTGAAGCTCCTGTATTAGTTCAACCTACGGCTGGTAAGGAGTATGTTATGTATATTGATGCATCTGGAATTGGTTTAGGTTGTGTATTGATGCAGGAAGGAAAGGTAGTTGCTTATGCTTCTAGGCAACTAAAGACTCATTAATGAAATTACCTACACATGATCGGAACTTGCAGCAGATAGTGTTTGCCTTAAAATTTGGCAACACTATACGTATGGTGAAAGGTGTAGAATTTTCACAGATCATAAGAGTTCAAGTATCCGCTTACGAAGGAACTCAATTTGAGACAACGACGTTGGTTGGAATTATTTAAAGACTATGATTGTATTGTGGACTACCATCCGGGTAAGGCTAATGTTGTAGCTGATGCCTTGAGTCGAAAGACTATCTCGGCTTTATCACTGAAGCAGATTGGATGGAAGTTGGGATCTGATGGAGCCTTAATGGCTCAATTGATAGCAAGGCCCACGTTGAGACAGGAGATTTGTAATGCTCAAAGAGCTGATGATAAGTTACAACAACTTATCATGGCTATTCAGGAAGGTAAACATACTGATTTTTCTGTGCAGGGTGGTGGTGAATTGTATTATAAGGATCGGTTGTGTGTGCCAGCGAATGATGAATTGAAAAAGAAGTTATTGTTTGAAGCTCATAATACAGTATTCACTATGCATCCGGGTGGAAACAAGATGTATCAGGATCTGAAGCAGTATTATTGGTGGGCAGGTATGAAACGGGACGTTGTGGATTATGTAGCAAAATGTCTGATATGCTAGCAGGTTAAGGCTGAACACCAGGTTCCATCTGGTTTGTTAAATCCTATTCCTATTCCTCAATGGAAATGGGATAATATTACCATGGACTTTGTTATTGGACTTCCTCTTACTCAAAGGAAACATGATGCGGTATGATTTATTGTGGATAAGTTCACCAAATCTGCTCATTTTCTACCTGTTCGTCCTGACTATTCATTGGATAGGCTTACAGATTTGTATGTGAATGAGATTATAAAACTGCATGGAGTACCATTATCGATTATTTCTGATCGTGATCCTCGATTTACTTCGAGATTCTGGAAAAGTTTGAAGGAAGCATTGGGTACTCAACTTAAGTTTAGTACTGCTTTTCATCCCCAGACAGATGGACAGTCAGAACGAGTTATACAGATTTTGGAGGACATGTTGAGGGGTTGTGTGTTAGAGTTTCCCAGGAGTTGGGATAATTATCTGACTTTGATGGAGTTTGCTTATAACAACAGTTATCAGACGAGCATTGGCATGACACCTTATGACGTGTTGTATGGTAGGAAGTGTAGAACTCCGGTATGTTGGACGGAGCTGAGTGAAAACAAGATGATCAGGCCAGACATTGTGAAAGATACTGAAGAAAAGATTCAGATTATTCAACAAAGATTGAAAGTCGCGATGATAGATGTAAATCTTATCTTGATCTAAAAGGAAGGATATTGAGTTTCAAGTGGGTGATAAGGTGTTTCTGAAAGTGTCACCATAGAAACACATACTTCAGTTTGGGAAGAAGGGTAAGCTCAGTCCGCGATTCATTGGGCCTTATGAAATTCTGAAGAGGGTTGGACCCGTAGCTTATCAGTTAGCTCTTCCTGGAGAATTGGCCAGATTGCATGATGTGTTCCATATTTCTATGTTGAGGAGATATCGGTATGATGTCACATATAAGATTCCGGTGCAAGAGATTCAGGTACAACAGGATTTGTCGTATGAAGAAGGGCCAATTTCCATACTAGCCAGAGAAGTGAAACAATTGCGAAACAAGTCAGTACCGTTAGTAAAAGTCCTCTGGCAACATCATGGAATTGAGGAAGCAACTTGGAAACCAGAGGAAATCATGAAGGTTCAGTATCCGCAATTATTCGAATCAGGTATGAATTTCGAGGACGAAATTTCTTAAGGAGGGAAGAGTTGTAACGCCCCAAATTAGGGGTTAGAATATTAAAGGAATTTAGTACGAATTATGTTTGTTATTTGCTTATTAAATATTTGCTTAATTATGCATAAATATTTTGGCATGCATTCATGACATTTTTCGGTTAAATTGGTTTAATGAAACTTCGGATTGATTCGGACCGTAGTAATATAATTTTAGTAATTTTTGTATACTTCAAATATTTTTAGAAATTGATGGTGAATTAATTTTGAGTTGAAAATTTATTTTGAGAGTCATTATTTTATAATGGAATTTTGGTGAATTTTTGGAAGTTTTCTAGAAATTTTGGGTAATTGTTTGTTTTACGAATTATAACAACGTATTTGGTTGTTTAAAAAGAATAATTTATTAATAAAATAATAATAATTAAATGAATGGACGAATGACATTATGGCAAGAGGTTTACATGCGTAGTAACATCTGGATTGAACATAAGACATGCAAGTCCACACGTTAACTTTGAGATGGCATCATGCATGGAGGAAAGGTGGCATTAAAATGAGCAAACCCACGTCTTAGTTAGGAGGGAACCACTGTAGCTTTCATTCTTTACGTAAACACTCACCACTGAGATGTGTTTCCCTGTTCTTCATCACCGAATAGCAACTGATTATACCATTGAGTTGTTGATCTCCCTTTTCAGTGCTAGAGTAATTGTGGACTCAAGTAAGTTATGTCTTGAGCTTTATTGAGTGTTTTAAGATGTTTTAGATGCTGAATTTGTGTTAGAACTGAATACATGCATGAGAAGGATTTAGCAGTAGAGATTCGGTGATGAAATGTAAGTAGATCTGATGTTTTTTTTAATTGTGTGTGTAAATATAAACATGCATGCATGGGTTTAGAAGTGAGGCTACGGTGATTCTATAAGTTGATGAAGAAAATGTGTTTCTTTTAAAAGATTATATATATATATATGGTTTGGGTTTATGCTCTGTTTTTCTTGGTGACATACGTGAGTTATAGTGTGAGGTTTAAGCTTACGGAAATCTAGAGCTTACTGAGATGTAGTGGTTTATGGAGAAAAATGATAGATACCGTGGACTATTGAGATGGAAAAACCAAGAAAAAAGGGATAAAAATATGAATTTGGAAAGTATACCGTAGAGAGAGAGAGAGGAAGTTGGAATGTTAGTTTTGTGATCTTTGGAGTATAAAGTTGTTTATGATGATTCCGATAAGTTAGAAATGCTGAATAGGTTAGGTTTAAAGTGATGAAGTTAAAAAAAAATGGAAGAAAAGTCTGCTGTTTCGTATGGTTTGGTGAAGAAGACGATGAACAGTGCTATACGTCGACTTGTTGTGGTGTATAAGTCGACTTAGATCAACGTTTTGCATGAAATGTCATCTCCGCTCTTCAATAAGTCGAGTTATGTAAGTGTAAATCGACTTGTGGTGTTATGTAAGTCGACTTGTGTAAGTATAAGTCGACTTGTGTGTGTTTTAATGGATAAGTCGACTTGTGTAAGTATAAGTCGACTTGTGTGTGATAAACTTCAATCTTTGAAAATCCCAATCCGCAATCTTCACTCTTTTGACCATATCTTTGTCATCCGACCTCCGAATGACCTGATTCTCGAGGCGTTGGATTCGTAAGAAAATTTTCTACCTCTCAATGTGAAATTTGTAAATTTTCAGATTTAATTAACAATCAAGGATTTAATAATTTAAGTTGTGAATTATGGAATAAAGTTAAGAATTTAGGGTTTAGTCCCGAAATTTGTCATGAACATGCATCCTACATATCCATCATACATTGGTGAATTTTTAAGCATGCACAATAGTGATTTGTATCTGTGTTTCCTATTATAGAGGAACGACCATCTGCGGATATTCTTAGGGACTTGAGGCAATAAACGAGTAAGGCGGTTTTTTGGTAAATGTCTGGTCGATAATTTGAGACGTAATATAGGTAGACAATTTCAGTAAGTACTTTAGATAAGTAATTTGTTTTATGATAAATTTTGTGAGTGCTATTTGCCTGCATGAAATGTCCGAAATGACCTTGTTACATTTTAAAGCATTAAGTCCTAGTTGTGGGTAAATAGGCATGCCTAGAAGGGTCTGCATTTGCTCTGTTATTTGACACTTTGGTGTCTCGATATTGAGACATATGTCTCTCCTCTCGATACTAATTATGGTATCTCTGTATAAGTCCGTTACCCACTTCGCTCATGGATTTATAGTTTGATTTGCTCAGATTCGATATCTTTGATTCGACATAAACTAAATTATATTACGATTACGAAGGATCTCCGTGTTCGCCGATTACATTTAGTATAATCTATTTAGTATAAAAATCTGTTCTGAAATGCATTCTTTCTGTTTACTGAAATCAATTAATATAGATTAGTTATTACTCATTAAGCTATATGCTTAGCACGGTGGATTTGCCCCGTGTAGGTTCAGAGCGAAGAGATTAAGGACTGGGACAAGTCATCTGCAGTGGCCAAAAGAGTCTGGGTTTTGTGTTGCTCGAAAATGTATTTTGTTTGGTTTGTTTGGGCCTGTAAATATTATTTCGATTTGTTTCTGAAATTATGAGATGTATTATATGTGTGTTACGTTTAGTTTAGTTTTTAAAAATGCATGTGTGAAACGTTTTGATTTGTTTGTCCTGTCTTGGGTGGCATCCATGTATCCTCCCAGGGGGTATTTGGGTGTTACAATGTGATTTAAGAAATATTTATAAATAAACTATGTACTCACCCATTTTTCTTTGCATTCGCTAGTTGTCCATTAAGCTTTTCTTTCATCATAATGAGTATGATATCATAACTTCATCCGGTCACACTTTTCTCCGTCTCTGTCACTCTGTTGTATAGAAATATATAAATAGGAATATTTTTTATAAAATTTGAAATGTCAATAGAAGAAAAATATAATTAAAAAGATAATAACTCACAATCTCATGGCGTATCGCTACAAAGGCCTTGGAGTCGGAGTTTGGTCGACATTTGACCTGACTCCTAGCTACTTTTGCTTTTTGACTTTTTTCCTAATCATACACGTAAGAAAATGTATTATAACATCTAAAAATCATAATTCATAAATACTAAAATATAATAATTTGTAAAAAAAGTTGAGATCAAATAAACTAACCTTTGTAGCTGATTGCTCCCAATATTCGCATAAGTCCATCCACTCTGCCACTGTGACATTATTCGGCTTAACATCCTTTCTGTGCTTCGTAAAATGCTTTTTTTAACTATATCTTTGATCTTTGGACCTTAAAGCAAGAAACTTCTTCACAGTAGCATGCCCTTCGTTGTCAGTCCTCATTCCCTTGACTTCCAATTTTTGCTGCAAAAAATTAAAAAATATTGATCAATGTTCTAAACATATGGAGAACACATACAAATTAGATTGGTTTAGAATACTTACGTCTAACTTATCAAATGCAATTTCCAATTCCTCAGTTGTAATTTTTGAAAATTTTGTTTTTACAGGTAAGGACGTTCAGGAAACCAGACCAATCTCACTCGAGAATTTGGCAGATTGTACAGAGTTGGTTAGTCGTCCTTCAGTTGGGGAGATCTCTATCTCCAATCTCTTACCTATGGCCTTGTTAATCTTGGCCAATCCGTGCCTTTTTGTAACACCCCTTGTTTTTCTTGCATCAGACGTGGATCCTAAACTTGCAAAGAAAAAATTTGTAATGAGCATATAACATACTCTTAATTGGTTAGATAAGCACAATAACGAAACTTAATAAATTTAAACAATGTAATGAGAAAGATCAAACCTGCAGTGCTTGCAGTAGAAGAGGCCACAGTGGCAGTAATTGTCTGATTTACTGGTGTCTGATAAGCAGAAGCTGGAGGCATCTCTTCAGATGTGGATGGAGAACTAATGTTGCGGCGCATATTCATAATTTGTTCATATTTATCTCTAGGATGCTGAGTAATAGGCATACATGTGCCTTCTCTTTGTGTTGGAGTAGGCTCATAAGGTGCAGGTGTGACTTCTCTTGGTGTTGGAGTAGGCTGACAAGGTACAGGTGTTTGATTTTGTGGTTATGTACATGAAGATGACGCATTAGCTGTGTTTCCAAGAAGCTGACGGTAACGCGACTGCAATTGAGTCGGTACTAAGTTACTTGGCGCAGCCTTATTCTTCTTCTTAACTTGACATGGTCCCATGTGAATTACCTACATCTAAATTGACATTAGATTTCAAAGTACATATGCATCAATCATATTTAAAGACAACATGGAAAATCGACATGCTCTCAAAAATGGAATTGTTTGTTGTCAATTATGAGCAAGTCTACCAAATGTACATCAGCCCATTGCTATCTATCAATTCTTACAAATCTCTAAATCTAAAGTTTAGAAGATCATCGAAATAGATATGCAAAATAATTACCTTTCAATGTTGCTGAAGATGTCAACTGAAATTACTTTATCTGCAGAACAAGTTACAACAGTAGCCACAAATGATTGAACACAAACATAATACTGCTTTCAAAATATGGAGTGCATATGATATATGAGGTAAATTCACGATTTGAGGTTGAGAGATGCACAAATAATGTGTATCCATAAACAGCAGCCACAAATAATCACATATTGCTACTTTATGCACAAATTATTATTATCAATAAACAGCAGCCAGAAATGAATGAAAAGATTTGATATATGAGGTAAATTCATGATTTGAGGTTGAGAAATGCACAAATAATGTTTGAGGTTTGTCCAATAGCACCTAAAGATATAGTGTCTTTGGGTGAAGCTTCCTCTAATTATCTGAAAAGCTCATTGACATCTATGACAGCAAGAAGGTGCTATTGGACAATGATTCCATCCGATAACTATTGGACAGCAAGAAGCGAAAGCAGACCGCAATAAATGATAAACGCTAGAAAAGTTCAAGCTTTTTATGGAAATTGTACGGTCTGATGGGTTCTTGTCTTTACATCACAGAACGAATGTAATGCCATTCACATTTATCACTCACGTAGAATTACAGAATCACGAAATAGATAGGAACTACAATGCAGAAAGAATGAAATATGATGCACTTTGATCTTTCAACAGATATGACAAAGTAATGGAATAAATCATCCTTGAGCAATAAGCTAATGATGTCACTGCTGAGCAGTGACAAGCATATACAAGAACAAAAACCAACTTTCAAAGCAGCTTCAGGTGGAACGATGTGATCAAGTGCCAAGTTCAATACCGATCTACTCCTTCTTGATTTTGGTTTCTACAAAACCAAAAAAATATGGCCTCTTAAGTATTATATATAATCTTTAATGGCTAGTTGTTTATTCAGGCCATTAAGGCTTCTCACATTCCAATCTAAAGCTAGCATTATTTCTTACTTTTACTAAGTTTTTTCCTCTTATATTTCTTCCTTATCTTTGTGAGATTACTTCCTATAGGCTAAGCTTTGCACCAGAAATCTCTTTTTTTTTTTTCCCGAAAATGAGTATTAACATTTGCATCCTTATGTATGACTTGCTCATCCCCTTCCATATTTATCTATGCATTCTTTTATGAATTCTGTAGGCTTCCATATTTATGTTCTTTAGCTTTAGGCCTCTATATATAAGTTATCTTGATAAAGTTTACCTCAAGACTTGTATCCTTTTTCAGTTTCATAATTTTCAGAGAATCAGATAACTTCATACTCATGTTACTTTATTTACATACACTCTTGCATCATCAATTCTCTTCGCAATAACAATATTTTCATCCTTTAATAAAGGCTTACCTAGTCTATGTGTTAAAACATCCCTGTATCTTAAGAAAAACAATCTTTAAAAATACCTGAAATGAAGCACTGGAACTGTTGAACTGCAGGAACTGTTGAACTGTTGAACTCTTAGTCAAAAATACCTGAAATGAAGCAGTAACATTTACATGAAAAACTTGTCTACTGTGTATTGGCTTTGCTGTAGAGTTAAGCACAGATAAGATTCATGAAACAAGCTAAAAGAACATGAATTGGCAGTATGCATATCAACATCACCGTTAGTATTTCTAGCTCATGTTTTGATTATATTTTGAATAAGCCACTTAGTATTTCTAGCTCTAGTGGTACTATGTTAAGTGAAACATGAAGCAATATGGAAAGGGATTCTCTTATTTGTTCTTTAGAAAGTTTCAAACCAATTGAAAAGAGGAAGTCAAGGTGTAAGGTAAAGAGCAAGCTCATTAAACCTCCCAATTGACTAATCACTATATGTACTTAGAATGTAAGGGGGTTGAACAAGATAAAAAAATAAATTTTTTTAATTATATCAACTTATTGGCATGAAAAATGTTCATTTTTTAAAATAAAGAAAATTCCATTAAATGTTTATCAAATTGGGTTTACATGCAATACATGTACAATGCTCCTAGAACAAACAATTTTAGCATACTACTCAGACTCATAAAGGCCTTGAGATTTCTAGGAATCTTGCTTCCACAAAATACATATCAAATATAATACATCTGGCAAGATTTCAAGTGGACAAGTTTCACGCATGCAATTAACCCCCTTCTATTGGAGGACTTTAGTGGGCATTAGACCCATTTGATCAAGCTTATTAAGTATCTTCCCTATTTGAAACCACCTTAGCTTAGATATCTTCTTCTACTACCCTATAATGGATAGATGAGATTCAGCCAGCACCTCAAATTGAATCTGAATTTGATTAGCTATTGAATCTGAATCATGGTAAAAGAAAAAATCATTATTATCTTTTGTAAGAGTGTCTGCAATTTGAGATCTAAGCAATTGAACACAACCAATAGGATTAATATGTTGTCACCATAATGAAACAAGAGAATATTGGTTGCACACATTATCAGTTCGATACCAAAGCATGTAAACATTTCCAGCTTGTTATTTGAGATATATAAGAGACACTTATCAATTAGAAGACTAATCCTAATATCTGCTAAAAAATAAGAGACTTCTTGGATTCTTTTAACATGGTTTATCTTATCCCCTCTAAAAAACAAACAACATCAAGAAAAATATTCTTCTCTTCCTCATCCAACACATCAAAACTCACTTTGAGCTTATTCAGGATTTCTTGGTTAGGAATACTTTTCAATTTCTGTAATATGAATTCCCATTCCTGTATATTCTTGCCATATAAAAATGAACCCAAAACTTATCAATGCTCATGGAACTCCTTTGGCAAATTCTACAACTTTTCTTGACAATTTCAGATAATCATCAGCAGAAACTTGAGAAAGGAATTGCTTCAAAACATGATAATGGGAAAGTGTATACTTCTTATTTAGTCACTAGAAAGTTGTTACATCTTCTTGCTTTTTTTTTTTTTTTTTCTGTTGTAACTTGTTTTGTAGATATTTTAATTTCAGTTGACATCTTCAGAAAATTGAAAGGTTATTGTTTTGAAAGGCCGCTGAACTTTATTTCAGTTAAAGGTAATTGTTAAAGGTATTATTAAGGCAATTAACTTTATTTCAGTTAAAGGTAATCGTAGCAGTAGATAATCATAGTAGTTAGTTAGAATAAGGAGACTGCAAAGTATAGTTTACGAGTAAAGAGGGATAGGCAGGAGATTGATAAGAATTCTCGGTAGTTTTCCAGAGATTGTATTACATTCCACAATGTCTATTTGGCTAATTGTGACTAAAGAGATTGATAAGAATAAGGAGACTAAAGATTGTATTACAGTGGCGGTCATTATAGTGTATGTCCAAAAGTTCTTAAGCGATCTAAGTGAAACATAACAAATTTGGCTATTTGTGAATGGTGTTTATGTTTACATTCCACAATGTCATTTTGCTTAAGAGTTTAAACATAAGACCTTTGATGAATAATACCAAATTGGGATAGAGGAATAATAAGAAATTTTTGAATTCAAATCTATTATCTATTCTAATCATCTTAGTGATAATTTAAATTAAAATTTAAACAATTTAAAGAACATAAGAATAGATATGGTTTGAGATTTAAATTTCAGTAAGTCCATATGCACTAACTGAAATTATCAAGTATATTGAGGAAATAAGTTGCTTCATTAATAGTGGAATGATTATAAGGACTAGTTTATTAGTTATTCACAACAAGAAGATTAAATTTGAAACTATGAACGTACAAACAATCAGTAAGAACTAGTTTATCAGTTAAAATCACATGTCTTATTTTAAAAATGAGAATCGTGGAATGTCTTATTTTACAAATGAGAATCGTGGAATGTCTTATTTTAAAAATTTTTTGTATCTTATGTAAGGCTTCCATATATTCTTCATCCATATTGTTGCACACTATATTAACTTTTGGCCTTTCATTCTTTATACAAACATAGTCAAATCTCATCTTAACAATCATGTTCTTCAAAGCATTTCATAACATAATCAAGGGGAGAAGGAATAAGGCCAACATATTATGCTTCAAAGCACTAAATTATACAGTGGTAAAGGATTAGGACAATATGAAATTAATGGCTTAAGGTTACTTTGCAAACCTATTTGGAACTTACAAGGAAAGTTACTCCAAAGGCGATTAGGTCTTCTATTTTCTTATTCAAACATAATAAAGCACTAGGATTAGATGACTTTAGTGCTAAATTACTTCAGTCCACTTGGAGCCTCATTGATTCTCTATTCATCAATAATACTGTCTAAGAGTTCTTTGATGTCAAATGTCTTTTTCTGAACTAAACGTACAAAACATTTGTCAGCCTAATTCCTAAGACTCCAATTTTAAAAAATCTTAAGGAATGCAGGCCAATTTTATGTTACATTGTCATTTAATAACTTATCTTCAAAATAATAGCTAAGAGGGTAAAAAATACACTCAAAAGTTTCTTAAATGCTTGTGAGGGAGCATATGTTAAAGGTAGGAATATAAGAGACAATGTTTCGATAGCTCAAGAGTTTTCTATGGGCCACTCTAGCAACAAATCCATTAAGAGTTATGTAATTACAATTAAATTCATTAAGACTTTTCATACAATTAGTTCGGAATTCATATTGGATACTCTCCAAGCTTTTGGTTATTTTAGAATGGATTACTAAATGCCTAACTACTATGACCTTTATAGTGATTATAAGTGGTGAGCCATCTTATTTATTCAAAGCAAATAAGGGATAAGGTAAGGGGAACCTTTGTCCCTATTTCTCTTTACTATTGATATGAAAATATTGAACAAAATCACCACCCTTTTTTAATAACAATTTGAGTTTTAAGTACCACAATAGATGTTAGGAACTCCAAATCTCTAAACATGCTTTTGCTAATGATTGACTAATACTATGAGTTGTAGATAATGAGCCATTTCACATATTGAAGAGATCCTTAATATCATTCACGAAAATATTAGGTCTAGAATATAACCTTGACAAGAGCTCTATTTACTTATCTTGCAATTAAAAATTCTGATACATGAAACTGGAACCTTAAACTTGGAATCAATTCATTCAAATACCTAGGTGTTTGCATCTCCTCAATTAAAACCTATAATAAGTTATATCGACAGAAGCATCAGTTCCTGAAGTAACAACCGCCTTTCCTATGGAGATTTAATTTAGCTATCAATCACCTACTTGTTATCCCACATGTTTTACGCCAGTTGTTCAAACAATCCCAATCACATTAAGAAAGGCAATTTAATGACTTACCTCCACCATGCAAACCCAAATTAACTACTGTAACACAACGCAAATCCAAATGCACTACATATAATCAAAACAAACGCAATATGTGACGAGCCTTACCCCAGCAACAGAACCCATGGGAATTGATTCAGCAGAAACACCACCAACAGAACCTAAGGCAATCAATTCAGCAGAGAAACCGTTAGTCCTCCGAAGGTCACAGCGGGTTAGAAGGGGAGCAGTGGTTCTAGATGACTATGTGTTAGAATAAAATAAATTATGTTAGAAGAATTAGTTATAGGAGAACTATAAGTATCCTTGAGGTAGGAAAGACAGGATAGGAAATTGCTTGTATTGATTCGGTCTTCTTCTCTTCGCTGAGCACTACCTACCATTTAATTTCCAGTAATACCCATTGCCTTCCATCTACTGCTACTCATTCTTAATAACTATTTTTGTGCATCTCACACAATAACACTCTCAAAACCAAATTAACCGTCAAACACAACGTCCACCAATGGTAGACATCGGCACTCCGACAGCAACACTCCGATAACCCACGCAAACTTCAACAATGACAACACAAATCAACGGTCCAAGGTAGCTTGAGAGAGAGGGAAAATGCGACAGCAGCAAGCGGGATTGACGAAAAATGCAACGGCAGCAGAAGGCGGGAATGGAGGGGAACGACTACAAATTGGGGAACTTAGGGATGGAGGGGAACGACGTCGATTGGGGAAGGTGGGGCTCGGTAGTCAAACGCAAACGACGTCGTTTGGGCTTTAAACTAAACGACGTCGTCTTGCTCGACGAAGAACTCAAACCAACAGCTTAGCCTTCCGCGACGTTTCCTCTTTACAAACGTCAAGGATTATTTTTCTCGACGTTTTCCTGCTAAAACGACACAACAGGTCTAACAAATCTGAGACGTTATTGTAAAACATCGCGGAAACTCAGTAGTTTTCGTGACGTTTAAAAAACGTCACGAAAACTACGAACAATTCGCGACGTTTTTTCCAAAAAACGTCGCGAATTGCCCTTAATTGTTGTAGTGAACTTTTAGTTTAATTTTTAAAACATTTGTTAGAATATTGAGAACTCCCAAAGGATTCCAAAAGAATCGTAAGGTAACAACTGTTTATTTATAAGAACTGTTCCTTCTTATATCTAGGGCCCTTAGTGTGCCTAAAGCTTCATTATCAATCATTAAAAAGAAGTGCATTGCCAATTCTTTAACAAAAATGAAACGGGTCTACTTCGGTAGCTTTAAGGAGATCTTGGTTTTAAGGGTGAAAAATTAGTGCAGGAAATTGAAGCCATCTCTTGGTTGGTTTCGTCTTCAACTAAAACACGAGATCGACAGTGAACTGCCATACATGTATTTATATAAGCATGCCTTTGCTTTGATTGATATAGTAATTAGTATACTCCAAATTTCGTTTACAAAGAGCTGCTCAGAGAATCTAATTAGACTAAGTCATTCAGTAACTATGCATGTAATTAATATAGGAAGATGATAATTTCTTTCATCTTGTGTTAAATATATTTTTGACCAAGTCAATACTCTTGCTATCTTCGCCTAACAAATATACTAGCTCCTAATATGTTTGATGAGATCGATTTAAACTTTATCAACTCAGTTCCAACTTGTCTTCAATCTAAATAAAACCAAATCAATTCATTAAAAGTTGAGCCCAAACGTTTTGTTTTTTTCAAGTGAGCCCATTAACTTCAAAATCAACCACTTAAGACTAATAGGTCATCATCATTACTTAAAATTACGTATGATGATAGGCTGAATTGGGGTGGATCTATCCATTTTTCAGCCTAGCCTAAAATTTAGCTTTTGGGCTCGAACCTGAGGCTGTAGTCTAGAACCTGACTATAAAATTTGAATGAGTCTGATTAATTTTTTTAAAATTTTAAAATATTCTTATTTTGTGTGAAAATTTTGAAAAAAAAAAACCAAATCTATGATGAACTTAAGTTAATTTGGATTGTAATTAGTCAAATCGGGTCAGACCGATTGTAATTCCAATAGAAAACAGAACACACACTACACATTCACTCCAAAGAAACGAAAAGTATACAGTTGTTCTTGATATTAATCAAGTTTTCTTATCCATGCATTTTCCTGATAAGAGAACGTCAGTTATGAGCTTCTCTAAATTCAATGATGATGACCCTTTGGGACCAGTAGCTTCTTCTGCCAATCTTTTCCACTCCATCGCTTTGTTTTTCATTTCCTTCCCTTTCTCTCCTTCCATCAACTCTCTTACAAGCTTAGCCAAATCATCCCTCTTCACATCATTATCGATCTCCATACCAATTCCCCATTCAGCGCAAGCATATCTACAGTTGGTAGGTTGATCGCCCAGGAACGGCCAACAAAGCATAGGCATCCCTGCGGAAATGCTCTCAATTGTTGATCCCCACCCGCAGTGAGTAAGGAAACCTCCGACTGAAGGGTGATTGAGGACTTCCTCTTGTGGACACCAACTAGCTATGAACCCCCTCTCTCTTGTTTCTTCACTGAACTCTGGAGGTAATATTGCAGAACCACCAACTACCATATCAGGCCTTATTATCCACAGAAATGGGTGGTTGCTTTTGGCCAGTCCCATCCCGAATTCGATGAGTTGTTCGGTTGTCAACCACGTTATGCTTCCAAAATTTACATAAAGCACCGAGTAAGGCTCCCTGGAATCAAGCCATTGAAGACACTCGGCTTCTTCTTTCCATAGATTACATCCAATTGATCTCAGATCATTTTGCTGTATTTGATTGAGATGTATTTGCAGAGGGCCAATGAAATAAACAGCACGAAACATAGAGGATATAGTGTCCAAAAGTTCAGGTTCTAAAGCTTCAAAAGTGTGCAAAATGAGTGCTGCAGCATCGCGAGATTTTTTAGTTAGTTCTACTGCCATCCGAAAGCCGAGTTCGTCAGTACTTTTCGCTTGAGTTCCGGTAGTTGAAAAATCCTTTAAACGCATATTTTTCATTCCTGGAATGAAGTCTACGACTTGGTCCAAGTAGCCATTTTTCTGAAAGCTTTCATCTACTAAACAAAATAGTTGTTTAGATGAAACACGTTACTTAAGTACATGGACAACGAAAACATTATGCCCCATGAAACTATGTAATTAAACAAAAAATGACTCTGTTCTTGCATATACCTTTCAAGGGTAGTAGACCCCTTTCTGCGAGTACTCGGGTCTGATCGAAGCCCAGGAAGCCAGAGGCAGAGACAGTAAAAAATATTGCAATAGGAAGTCCATGTTCTTCCGCTGCGGGAATACTGAAGTTTGACGCGAATCCATCAGATACTATGCAAGTAACTGGTGGAACATTGGAAGACCTACTGTCATTGAGTTTTGAAATGAGATCACTAAACGGTGCAAGGTAGGCACCCTCCAATGCGGACTTAGAGAGTTGCCCCATATGCGGCCAAACATTAGTGTCTGTCAAAGGAAGGCCATCTGGAATGAATTCGAAGCGGAAATCTGGCAAGCCATCCATGGAGTTTGGACCTCTTGATTCAAGTAAGCATCTGTAGTTAATCTCAAAATGGACAAATGTTATGTGAAAACTTTTGTGGTGAAGTACCTTTGCTAGCTTAAGCATTGCTTTTATGTGGCTCTGAGCTGGTAGTGGGATGAGAACTGCATGAGGTTTATGTTGAGGTGCAGTAAATTCAGTACCCATCTCTGAACCTAGTTCTACACTTTTGTGTTTCACAATGTTTATATCTTATTTATAGCTATTGGAATTTGGTTTGTGCACGGAAGTTCTCGCTAAGGGTGGCATCTTATATTTGTTTGTATATGGCAGATATGCTATTCATTTCCCTGTCAGGAGGACCTCCAATACCTTTGAATAATTATTTTCTATATAAGGTAACAAATCATAAGATATGATCATTGTTGTTATCACCTATAAACTCTGTCGTGTATTGAGCAAACGTATGACAATACGTAATAATTCTAACATTATGTGCGTAGAGTAAGTTATTTGGCAAGCCAGGAGACATCTCTACCGAGGAGTCGTTACAAGGAGTTGATAGTTATAATTTCAAAAGCCCTTGGGGGCTAGAATTTCATCGGTACTTTTTGCTGTAACGTTCAACGTAGGCATCTCTCGATAGAAGGCTGAATACAAGAAATTTGTTTGTAAATTGATCCTGTTTTTTTTTTTCCCCTCCCTGGAAAGAGACATAATAGGCAAGAAGGTAACATGAGAACTCTTCTACTCTCCGGACATATTCTAAGCCTGAACAGAATAGCCAAGGTTTCAAATCATGGTGATTGCGTTGAATTCTTGGCAGTTTTCATTAGTTAATTATTAGTGTGTATGGTTCATATATACCAACGTATAATCTTATAGGCGTTTTGTAAAATATGTTATTTGAACATGATATATTTGTTAAGGTAGAAATTATTGTTTGCAGTTCATATATATGAATATACAATTTTGGAGGTATTTCTTGGAGTGTCTTAGCTAAATGTGGTATATTTGACGAGGTGAAGATTATTGTGTATGGTTTATCTGTATGAGTATGTGAAGAATCTGTAAACACCCTCTAGGGATTGTTTTTTTGGTAAAGAAACCACAGTAAAATGGTTATGTTCTATTTCGCGAAGGAGAAAGAGATGGTATATATACCGTCAGTGTCTGCTTGTACAAAACGACAATAACTATTACACAAAATGCAAAGTAACTAAAATGTATCAATGCATCAGTATCCTATACTATACGAAAGAAGACAATATACAATAAATACAAGTACTACAGAAATATTCTACAACTCTTTTAAGGTGGTGCTTTGTGTCAATCACACAAGCCCAACTTGGACAACAAAAAAGAAAAATCGGAACTAACAAAGCCTTAGTAAACATTTCTGCTAATTGGAGCTTTGAAGGAATACATTGAGGAAGAACAAAGTCTTCTTTATATTTATCTCGAACCAGATGACAATCAATTTCTAAATACTTAGTCTTTTCATGAAAAAGAGGATTAGTAGTAACATGAAAATCAGTCAAATTGTCACACCATAAAGGAATGAGAAATGAAATACACCCAAAAATCAACCAGCAAATAAGAAATCCATTGCAATTCACAAACCATAGTGGAAAGACTACAATATTTAGCCTCCGTGGAAGACCGAGAAACAATGGATTATTTCTTAGTCTTTCAAGAAATCATAACATCACCCAAAAAAACACAAAATCCTATTAAGGATCGTCGACTAAAAGGACATGCAACTCCGTCCGCATCACAAAATGCTTGTAAGAACAAGAATTGTTATAAGGAAATAATAAACCTGTAGATGGAGACTGTTGTAAATAGTTGAGCACATGAATGACACTCATCCAATGTTGCTCAGTAGGAGCCTGAACAAACTGACTCAACTGTTGAGTTGCATATGTGATATCAGACTGTGTAAAACCAAGATAAATGAGATGCCCAACCAGACTCCGATATCTATCTGGATTCACCGATAAATGAGAGCTAGCATCATCAAAACGACAGTTAGGAGATAAAGAAGTGGTTGCCCCTTTTGAACAAGTCAACCCTGCATCCTTGAGAATATCCAACACATATCTTCTTTGATTCACATACAAGCCAGTATTAGACCTAGCAAGTTCCAAATCAAGAAAATATTTTGTAGATCCCATATCTTTAATAGTAAAATGTTCATGTAAAAATCATTTGACTTGCTGAATACAAGCCTCCGTCGGACCCATGATCAACACATCATCAACATACACAACAAGTGCAATATAACCATTCCATTCAATTTTAATAAAAAGACATGGATCATGAGCAGATTGAACAAAACCCTACTTACAAAGAGAAATAATAAGCTCATGATTCCATTGTTGTGAGGCTTGCTTAAGACCATATAAAGACCTCCTTAAATGACACACTTGATTGGGACCAGCCTTGGTATACCCTTGAGGAGGTAAAATTTATAAATCCTCAGCAATATACCCATGCAAAAAAGCATTATTTATGTCTAACTGATATAAAGGCTATCCTTCGACAGCAGCAATAGCTATCAAAAATCTCACGGTAACCATTTTAGCTACTGGAGAAAAACAATTAGTGTAATCAACTTCTTCAATTTGATTATAGCCTTTTGCAACTAACCTAGCCTTATATCTATCAACAGTCACATCAGGTTTGAGTTTAACTTTATAAACTCATTTAGAACCTATAGCCTTCTTACCCTTCAGTAAAACAATAAGGTCCCAAGTGTGATTATTATCAAGGGTTATCAACTCAGCCTCCATAACATTTAACTAATTTGAATTAGTTTGAACTTGCTCAAAAGAACTAGAGACACATTTGCAAAAAAAGAAGGATAAGCTAAGGTAATGTATGAGGAGAGTATAAATGGATATGTGTGAAGTGTATAAGAAGAATTAGTCATTTTAGGAAAAGTAGAATGAGCAATATCAGTAACAGATGCATGTGAAACAAAATCATTCAACCAATTAGGTCGTTAGGTCACACGAGTACTCCTACGAATAAGAGTTGGACTCTGTGCAAGATTAGTGGAGCAAGGAGTATCAAAACAGGATGGAACTAAAGAATTAAAAGAATCAACATTAAGAGTTTCAGTGGATGATGATTCTCGAGACACAACAGGTGTTAAGACATTTGGTTTAGGCAAAGGAACTATTTTTGGACCCAAAGAAATGGACTGAAAAGGAAATATATTTTCATAGAAAACATCCCTAAAAATGAAAATATGATGGTTGTGCAAATCATAAAGTTTGTAAGCCTTGTCCTAAAGAATAACCAAGAAAAACTGATTTGAAAGCCCTAGGAACAAATTTATCTTTATGAGGAAAGGTGTTAGAAGCATAACATAGGCAACCAAAAGTCTTCAAAAAAAGGCAATCAGGTTCCATTTGGACAACAACATAATAAGGAGACTTCTAGTTAAGAACATGAGTTGGAAGCCTATTTATGATATATGTAGCTGTTAAAATGGAATCTCCCTAAAACTATTTTGGTAAATGGGACTGAAACATAAGAGCTTTAACATTTTGTAACAAATGCCTATGTTTTCGTTCAACAACTCAATTTTGTTGTGTAATGTAAGGAGAAGTTTTCTTATGTATAATTCCATAGTTGACAAATATTTCCTGACAACTATGACTAAAGAATTATGTCCTATTGTCTGTTCCAATGACTTTGATTGTAGCAAGAAATTGATTTCTAATGTGTTTAAGAAATTTGTATAAAAAGGTAGAAGTTTCACTTTTGTGATTGAGTAAATAGGTCCACAATTGCATAAAATTCACAATTCCCTGTTGAATCATTACTGCCATGTCTTGTTTCCAAACCGATTCCTTTATACCCTTCTTTACTGAGTAATCCAAAGATGAATCACTCATATTCACAAACTCCTTATTCATATCCCCTCATTTTTTATCTTTAGAACCCTTATACCAATTTGGATACCCATGAATCTTGAAATAGGTATCTCTTGTACATCTTTTCATTTAACAAAAATCACAAAAATATCCTCCTTATTTATCTGTTGCTTGGAAACACCTTTACCAACCCCTTTTGCACTATTGCTACCAGAACTACGCACCATCATAGCACTACTTGTATTATCAACAAAAGAAATATTAACCTTCTGTTGTTTTTTAACCCTAATAACTATCCAATAAGCCCTATCTACATGAGGATCACAAGTATCTGACTCCTAATTGCATCATATGCTTCATTTAATACCATAAGAAATTGTACCAATCTATCATTATCTCTAAATTCAATAAATTGTTTAAGGGATCCATATGAGCATTGTTTTAAGGCTCCGCATGAACACTGTAGAATGGAAGCCAAACAATTCAGCTCATCCCATAACCTTTTGAGTTTAGTAAAAATACTTGGAAACCGATAAATCCCCTTTTGAAATTGAACTAATCTCTCTTTTGAGTTAATACAATAGCATCCCATTACATTCTTCATATCACCGCTCTAGGTCTTTCTAGAGATCCCTAGCTGAGCTCGTGTACAAGAAGGACTCTACAATGTCTTTGGAGATGACGTTGAGTATCCACAACGTAACCATAAAATCAAGCTGATACTATCTATCGTAGTCTGATGAACTTTCACCCGACCTCTCACATTTTCCATTGATGAAATTGAGCTTCAGCTTTGCACCTAATGCTATTCTCATCGCATAACTCTAAAATTAGTAGTTATTCCCACTTAATGGAGTTGTAACGAGAACCATTCCTGGATGATTCGAGTTCTGCAAAAATAGTGGATTCTCATCCTCATTCATATTGCCAAACAATGATCTTGAACTACTCATCCCGTCTACTATAACTTAGCTTCGTGGATGTGTGGATCTACCCAGATCGCTTTGATACCATGAAGAATCTGTAAACACACTCTAGGGATTGTATTTTTGGTAAAGTAACCACTGTAAAATGGTTATCTTTTATTTCAAGAAGGAGAAAGAGATGGTATATATATCATCAGTATCTGCTTATACAAAACGACAATAACTATTACACAAAACGCAAAACAACTAAAATCTATACAATGCATCAGTATCCTGTACTATACAAAAGAAGATAGTATACAATAAATACAAGTACAACAGAAATATTCTACAATATGCAGCCTTAGGAAGTTTCAAGAAGAATGCAAGCATTTTTTGGAAATCTTTAGATTAATATGGATTGGCACACCACTATGTTCTAGGGCATTATTTTTCAAAAAAAGAACATGATTCAACACACAGTTAGTGCCCTTCTTTATATTCTGAAAAGAAATAGTGAGTTACATGATTTGGTATATGGACGTATTAGAACCCATGTCCACATCCTAAAAAGAATCGGTAAATTACACAAGTATTTGCAAGAAAAGGCCTTATTTGAAAACACATTTTGTATATTTCAAACTCTGAAAGAAATATAAGATTTGATCAGAAACAAGTTGTGTTAAATTATATAAGTTGAATTGTTAAGTGAAAAGTTGTGTTAAAATGTACAAGTTAAAGTTTAAATATAACTATACTTTTATAGGCTTAGTTATACAAGAGAGTTGTAATCTTCGTGATCATTGATTCATAGAGAAATCAGTCGTACTTAACTTTTAAGTATGTAAGTACACAAATTGGCAAACCTTTGTTAAAATATTATTGTGTTCTTATTTGTTTCTTTCTTTCTTCTTTATTCTTATTACATATTAGTCCTTAATAATTAGTATCAGAGCATAATTGAAGCAATAAAAACTTTTCTTAAAATTTTTTAAATGGAAAAATTCAATAGAATTAAGAATTTCATATTATGGCCACAATGAGTGTAGTATTTTGTTGGCGAACAAGGCACATTATAGGGATTATTGGACAATAAGTTAAAAGATAAGGATGCAGTTAATTGGAAGGAGTTACAAGCGTAAGCAACTGGAATCATATAACTTTGTTTGATAGACGAGGTCATATACTACATCATAGATATTACGTATCTTGTGTAGATATGGAAGAAGTTAGAGAGCTAATACATGCCAAAGTCTCTTATGCAAAAGTTATATCTGAAATAAAGACTACATAAGCTGAAGGTGTAGGAGAAAACAGATCTGAAACAATATATTGATGTGTTCAAACAAATAATTAGTGACCTATTATGGGTCAAAATGACTATTATGGATAAGGGTAGTTTTGCTTTATTTTTAATCTTTTTTATGAACATCTAGTAACCATGTTTATATAAGGTAAAGAGATAGTTGGCGTGGAAGATTTCACTGCTGTACTATTGGCTCACAACCAACAGAGATAAAAATACTAGAGAAAGCTCTCTAAGTGAAGGGCTACATGTGATGGGAAATGATAATCGTGGGAGAAAACAAAGTAAGGATGAATCATATAAAAAGGTATTATAAATCTGAACCCAAAGATAAAAGATAGTTTGGAGATACAAGTTCTAACAAACTAAACATATGATTGTCTAAATAAGGAGTAGTGTGACAAAAGGAAAGCTGATGAATTGACAAGGTCTACTAATGTATTATAGAGTGAGGAGGACTTAGATTGTGGTAACAAAGACATACTCTATATGTTAACTAGTTAATTACATGACTCATAGATTTTAGATACGAGATGATCACATGATATGATACTGAACAAGGATTGGTTTGTAATATATACATCAAATAACTTTGGCATAATCTGATTGAGAGATGATAAAGTTTACAACATTATGGTTGCATGATAGGTTAAGATCAAAAGGTTTAATGGTGTTGTCAGGATGGTGTTCAATATTTGATATATACTAAATTTAAATCTATTCTCTTTAGATAATTACATATGAACAATTTTGCCTATAAATCGATAGAGACAACATTAAGATGATAAAAGATGCAATAATTGTGATGAAAGGGACAAAACTGATGAAAAAATCTATAGATTGATATGGAGCATAATTGTAGGTGGAGTGTTAAGTTGTCATTTTATGCTCATTTTGTATATAAATCTCTTTAATGTGTTCAAATTATTATTCAAAACTGATGGATTTGTTTTTTAATTGTTCTCAGATGATTTTCAATACTTGAGAGATGAGATTGAATCAAAAAGATGCAAGGAAAGTTAAGATATTTTAGATTCCCAAGACTGGTAGAAAATCTATCGACTAAGCGTGGGCACGTGCAAGGACAAAGACTGCCTATAGAATCTGTTTTTAAATTCAGATTTGATTCACCTAAGATTTTCATGATCTTGAAGATCATATTGCTATCTTAGTGATGGAGATCTGTAACCTGAATATGGAGGAAAGATTACCTGTTGAAGATCACGAAAAAAGGAGAGATCAAAGTGCATAAAGGGAGATTTTCGTTATTGTTCGCGGAGAGTATCCTTACAGTAGTTTTACAACTTCTGTAGTATTTTCTGGAGGATTTTTTGTTTCTATAGTAGTTTATCTAAGATTTTTTGTAATTTCTAGGAAAAGACGAGGGATGGAGACTATATATTTTGCTATTTCTTTGATGATTTTCACTTTTGTTATGAGTAGCTAAATCGTTTTTCTTGGTTGAAGGGAACCATGTTATCATCTAGTATGTGTGAGATTTCTAGATAAAGTTTGTTTCATTGATGAATATTAAGTGTCTTCCAAATTACTTTTTATGATTGAATTGGTTGATTTCTAGGGTGTGCAACTACTGATTTGCTTAATAACCAGATTAGTGAGATATGACGATCAGTTTTGTTAATCAAAAGTGGCAATTAGGATTACCATCTTTACATTAAAGTTGAAAGTTCTAAGAAGGTACTTAACTTGATTAAATGCATGTCGTACATGAATTGTCTTGTTCATTGGTTTCTCAGTTCTTAAAGCTATTAATTGATTAAACTTAAGATCGTATCTAAGTTGTTGATTAATAAGAATATTTAGAATACATGTTTCTAATCATTTACTCTTAAGAGAAAATCATCACCTAATGAATGTTTGTTGATGGACTAAATTTTATATTGAGGATCTGTGCTAGTGTGGCAACATCGGTGACCCGAAACTAAGGTTTGTCTATTGAATTTTCAGAACTGAATATTTTTGTTAATTTACAATTTTTGTCATTTTTAAATTCTCAAATTTTCGTGAATTACAGCTCCCCCACCTTTGTTTTAGTTTTGAACTCGTATAATCTTTACCGATAAAATTTCGCATGGGAACGATCTCAACTATTCACTAACTACATTTTTCATTGCTAAAGTTGTTATTAATTTGGTTGCAGATGACAACAGTACTAGAGAGAATGTAGTAGTAGAATCAAAAGATGATAGTACTACACTATAACAAAATGGCTAGGTTGTTTTAATGAGCAAGAGATAGAATGAACTTTATAAAAAGAGCTTATTGAAGAGTATCAAATATTAGAAGTTAAAATTTTATAAGTTTTAAATGGTTGGTAAAAAGACTAAAATACCCTTTTATGGATACAATATCCAAGAAGAAGCATATATTGACGCAAATATATAAAGAAGATGTGTTATGATTAATATAAAGCAGTACTAATTTAAAGATTGTACAATTAGAATTAGGACAACTTAGAAAATGCTAAAAAGCCAAAAATTCTAGTTTAGGATATAATGAAAAGAGAGAGAGATATCATAATATAACCACATAGAGAGCAAGACATACTGTTAGGCCTCCAAGTTGATATAGGTTAAAAGACATAGTCTTGAAAACTCTTACCATTAGTGATGTAGATCTGATTAACTTTAAGGGACTATAGATAATTAGGAGAAGAATAGAAGAATGGTGGGAGATATAAGGATTTATAAAAGCAGGTAACTGACTACATTTAATTAGATCTTATTAAAAAAGATTCACATTTTGAATAATAAAATTGACATATTAACAAAGTCAATTACCACATAGAAGTTCAATTTTTTTTTTTGATTTGATTAATGCCTTAAAGTTTTAGACAAGACTACAACCTAATCTATATAGAGTATATTCATTGAGATGGAAATTGATGTGTATGCCTTATAGACATAAAGATACAATTTTAGAGTATTTTTAGAAGAACAAATGCACTTTTTGGAGTGTGTTCTAGGCTTTTATTAAAGTGTGTGCAACTTATTCAAAAAGCTTGTCATAGTCACTTCTCCTTACTTCTCTACATTAGTTCAGACTATGACTACTTCTATCTTCTTATGATAATCTTCCATTTTTTGCTCATTAAGTGAGAGATTTACAACTTCTGATATAAGTTTTTACAATAATGGTTTGTCACAAATATCTTCCTAATAAGAGTTTTCAAAATTTGTTCCAAGTCTTTATGGGTAGCTCACGATTCTTGCCTTCAATTATTGACTAGCTGATCCCAACAAATGAAGGCATGCTCAATAAATTTTACTACTATTCTCTTTACCTTCTTCTCCTTAAAGTAATTATGATACTCAAATACTGATTCTATCTTTTTCTTCCACTTTAGATAAGTTTTAAAATTATTTCTACCTTTAAAGGAAGGTATGATTATTTTGATGTTGTTAAGATTTCCATCTTCCTCTTTTTGAATTCTAGGCTTCTTTTTTTGCTCTTAATCATACCTCACTTTCTCACTTTAGTATTGAACATATTCCCTTTTGCCCTAAATGTTATATCAATATCATCAACTTTAATGTTATCATTCTCCTTATCAACCTTCATTGGAATTGTTAGAATATGCCTAGTATGTCCCCCTTTATTAAAAGCTAAGGGATGTCATTTACCTTGCAATTTTTTCTATCTACTATGATTGCTTTCGTACATCCACCTAGTGTAGTTACTTAAGGAATTTCTAATGTGATTTTCTAAATGGTTTGGTCTGGTTATAAATGTCCATAAAAGTAGCTTGTACTACTCTAAAGATGTGAGGGACTTGGTGAAACTCTCTAGGATTGTTGAACTTCAACTTAATGATCTTCCTATGAAGTACAACTTCATGATCTTCCTATGAAATACTTGGAAGTTCCAATCTCGTATGCAAAGCCTAAGTACTCTAATTGTATTGCTCTCATTGAACGGTTCAAAGCTCAAATTAATGCCTGGTAAAACAAATTCCTATCACTTGCTGTAAGGGTTACTCTGATCATTTCTGTGCTAGGAAATCTCTATATTCATTGGATATCACATGTCATCCATCCCAAGAAAGTCATTAAGGAGATAGATGGAATCATGAAAGCTTTCTTATGGACTGAAAATTTTGAAAACTCCAAGAAGCTAAAGTCAAGTGGAGTGAAGTGACCATCGCTAAAAGGCAAAAGGGCTAGGGATTACCCTCTATATCTCTTATACAAAAGTGTTTCTATGCAAAAGGATATGGAGGCTATTTATTGATAAACAAGCTATCTGGGTGAAATTGCTAAATGAAACATATCTCAATAATGCAAGCTTTTGGCAACTATCAAGCTCAAAGGAGTACTCTTGGTTCTTCTTGTAAATGTTAAAATTAAGATCTGTGGTTTTTCCATTTATTAGATATGTGTTAGGCAATGGAGACAATATTTAGGTATGTTATGATAATTAGACTGTTCATAGCCCTCTCATCCAAAGGACTGAACTATCCAGGCTCCTGAATAGGATTCCTATTAATTCTAAAGTTTTTTCCTTACGGCATCAAGCGTAATAGAATAAAAACTTCAAAGGATTTAACTTACTTGAGAACTCATTTCCTCATAGTAATAATATTAGCAGGCAAGATTTCATCACTGCGTCCTAGATGCATCAGGTAATTTTACCAACAAGTCTTGCTATAAAGCTTTGCAGGAAGGTGAGAGGAATGTTCCTTGGTTTAATATTCTATAGTAACGTTCTTTCAATCATAAAGCCTTTATTTTCACTTGGCTAGTTAGTAAAAACATACTTCGTATAGAAAATAGGTGGTTTGGAATTTACGATCCTATTTGTGTTCTTTGTAAGGAGTTAGAAGAAAGTAGAGAGCATTCATTCTTTTAATGCAATTACTGTAAAGTAGTTTGAGCAGAATTTTACATTTGTTGCCTTATGCATTCCCAAATTATGATTAGAATTCATCGCCTAATTGGATCATTCGTACAACCTAACTGAGGTTGAATGATGCCCCCTATATAAGATGGCCTTTACAACTACTATCTATTCTATAAGGAAGGAAAGAAATAAGATAATTTACAAGAGTAAAGAGGTTCACAAGTACTTTTTAGCTGATGAAATTGTCAAATAAATTTGAGTCATTATGATAGCTAATTCTAACAAGCTTGCACTATCCATTAGTATGAAGATTAGATGGAATCTGTAATGCCTTCTATTAATTTATTTCCTTTAGTAACTTGGTTTATTTTAAGCTTGTACCTTAGTTGTTATTTTTCTTGCGGTGAACTCATTGCAATGTGGATATAACGTTGCTATTGTTTATTAATTATTTCTAAACTTTCAAAAAAAGATTAAAATATAATAATACAGAAACTAAAAGAATAACTACACATAAAACTCTAATACCAATTGATATGTACCCTCCTAAGAATAAAATCTTAGAGAATTTACAAACAAGTTTTAATTATTAAGAAAGCTAATTCAAAAGTATAAAAAGGATTAACTCTGGATATAAAGAATTATTAAGAACCAAATTTATTAAGTAATTGAATGCCACAAAGAAAGAAACTTTTCACAAGTTTGAAGTTTGATGACTAAATGCAAAATTGAAATTAGAATTTTGACGGTAAACATGATTGTGCTATACGTCGTGTGTGTTATAAAAATTTCAACGTCAATTCTAATATATGGAACTGTTAGAGGTCATATCTTCATATCTTATTTTATTAAGAGTTATACAATCTAGAACACAATTGTATTTAAATTTACTGTCACTTCAACTTTCACATTTTGATGTCCAACTAAAGATGGATCTTTAGTTGTGCCAATTCATTTTGATATGGGCTGGGACACTATCGTGTGTCAATTCATGTCCAACTAAAGATGGATCTTTTGTCACCAATCCCTCTTAAATTCCATCTTTTGTAATAGCTCTAATAAATACGTGCAATGTTGATTTCTTAATTGGGTAGTTATGCTTTACATAGGATTCTTCCATAATTGTGCCAAAGGGCTTGTCAAGAAATTTATTTTTTAACAATTAATGTTTAGTTTAGTCAAAGAGTAACCTCATAAGTTATTATCATAATCCCATATTAGAAATAATAGAAAATTGAAGTTGTTTTTAAGTCTATAGACTTAGATAATTACTTTTGGATTTGTATGTGCTATTAGTCTTATTGCGTAGGTCATTGGGTACTGTGCATGTTTTGTAGAAAATACATGAGTGTTTTGATGAGGTTTTTCTGGAGAGTATTCACGGTGAATGGAAGAGCAAAAGGTGTATTATTTTATTTGAATGTTTTTATTGCTTCATGGGTGGCTTGTGTGTAAGGTTACAAAATGTCAAGAAAATTGAAGACATCCAAAGGTGTTGTTGATAAATGCGTGACCTAGCTCCTGCACCTGAATCGTGGCTGACTTGGTGAAGTCCTTCCTTGGTGTTTCTGCATCATTATTTAGCTGCTTTTGATTTCATGATTGTGTAGGAAATTATTTATTATCTTTTTTATAAGTGTTTTCTTGAGTGTTAAGTTGTTTGTTTAATCACTTGAGTGATTTATTCACTGTTCCTGTTTCAAAAGATTGTTGAGAAAAATTCTTTGTTGAGGTTGATACGAGATAGTCATATTATTGGGTGTGAAATTCTTTCGCGGGTGGTGAGAACGAGGGATAGTGTCAAAGATTGAGTGGTGTTGGCTTAGTAAAACTTTGTATAAAACTATTGTCGTTAGTAAAAGAATTAAGTTAGGTAAGGGCCCACGAACGTAGGCAAGGTGTGCCAAACTGGGTTATCAAATTTCAACATTGATCTGTTTAATTTTGTATTTTTTTCATTTATGCTGAAAAATTAACTGTTACTGATATAATTACTTTATATTTGGTAACCAACAGATATAGTTAGAAGTCACTATGGCAAAGCCTTACAAGTAACTGCGGTCAAATCAAGGCTTTTACGAAACTACACCCTTATGGTTCTTTCAATTAGTATTAGAACAGGTCGCCGAATTAGAACTTGGTACATCAAGTCGATGCAGATCCTTGCTTCACAATTATGACTATAAGAGATGGGGAATCAATCATCAAGTCACTGTTGATAGATGGTTTAAATTATCCTAATCACGGATTAGAGTATTCATTTAGGCACAAGAAATAAGAGCATGGAACTCAGTTTTAAATGGCTGGACACATCCAATGACAACTGATAAAAAGGAAGAAGCAATGTTTAAAGATGCATCTGAGTAGACAAAGGTCGAAGAAGAGAGAGCGCTTGGAAATTTTCAAGCCTTGCACGCCATCTTTAGTGTTGTTGATGAAGGTCGCTTTTCAATGATATCAACTTGTGAATCAGCGAGAGAAGCATGGGATACTTTTTAGACTATACATAAAGGACCAAATCTGTGATATCCTCAACACTTCAGATGTTGGTTGTGAAATTTGAAGAGCTAAAGATGGATGAGTGTGAAACCATTTTGAGACTTCCATGAGAGATTGCGTGACATAACGAACCAAACACATCAACTTGGGAAGAAGTAATCTAACCTAAAACTGGTTAAAAAGACAATGAGATCGTTGCCTCTGAGGTTCATAAAAAAATAACAGCCATCGAAGAAGCCCATGATATCATTAAATTGTCTTTGGATAACATGATTTGGATTCTTACCAACTTTGATATGAATTTGTTGAGGGATAATCAAAAGAAAAGCAAAGGATTGGCATTACAAACCGAGATTGGTAAAGCCATGAATGACTTCAAAGATGAATCCGATGAGAATGAGGATATTAAGTTATTTTGACAAGAAATTTCAGTAAGTGGTTAAATAAAGTGAAGAAAGATATATACGATTTTAGGAAAAATAGTGGAAGTTCATCAAATAGTAATTTCAAACAATAAGGGAAAACTAAAAAAGGTGAAAGAAAGGTGAAGAAAATTCAATATCATGAGTGTCAAAGCTTTGGACATGTACAAACGGAATGTGCTTACCCCTTGAAGAAGAAAAAAGGGAAGTTCTATACAAGCACTTGGAGTGAGAATGAATTCAGAAGTGAGTATGATAGTGAAGAAGAAGCTATTAATAGTGCTGCGTTGGTTATTTTATATAGCAATAGTCCAGTTGCTTGCTTAACAACAATCAAGAAGGAAGTAACAGATGATGAAAACATGGGTAAATTAGAAAATTTTAGGAAAAACATAGACAAATAAGCTCAAAGCTTACTCTCAAATTGTACTTCAAATGATAAAAATGAAGATATTTATAAAGCCTATGAGTTAATGTATGCTAAATTGGTCCAAACATGTAAGAGAAATGAGAAATTTAAGGAAGAAAACTTTAACATGATAAAGACCATTCTAGACCTTAAGAAAAATTTGTTACTTACAATAAATGAGCTTAATGAAACAAAGATGGAGTTAGTCAATACAGAAAAGGAATAAGAATGTTAAATGGAGGTACCGAAAAGTTAGAAAAGTTACTAGAAATTTGTAAGACCAAAGGAGACCTTGAAGGCATTGGCTATAGAGGTGAATGTTCCAAGTCGAATGATGAGAAAATAGGTGCGACCAGGTCTGTCCAAGGAGAAATCTCAAAGAAAAATCAGAGGTTGATACCTACGTGTCACTTTTGTGAAGTAATCAGACACATAAGACCAAAATGTTACAAGTTGTTACAAATGATATTTTAGAGGGGTCAAAACAAAAAATCTAGACACTCTTCATTAAATTTTCAACAACAACCCATATTACCGAAGTACTCTTGGGTTATAAAGGTTCAAGTACAAGCATAAAGATATAGTGAAGGAAAAACAAGAAATTGTCTAGATTCACAGTTGGTTATTGTTTTTAAAGAAACTGTTCAAATTGAGGATAAGTCAGCTGCTTCAGATGAAGAAATCAACCAGACAATTGATGAAGGGAATAATGAGATGAGGAATAAGCTCAGGTTTGAATTTCTTCGAGGTACAAGGCCTGTGTGCTTTACATTTTTAAAGTATAGTTTTATTTTATTTATTAAAAAACAAAAAAAGGGATTCGAAGGAGTTATCATTTAAGCTTTCTGAGTTTTTATTTATGGGTTTTCAAAGGTTCAGTTAATTGATGTGTACATGAAGTTATGCTTGATAATGAGGTTTATGAATTTGATCAGTCCTATGAAGATGGAATTGAAGTGATTCTTATGTTTTTTTATTCGCTAAGATTGATCATATTAAAGGATTCTTGTTTTGGTATTGTTTTGTCCCAAGGAGAAGACATCATATTGTTTTTGGTGAATGTTCAATTCAGGGGAAGATTTTAAGATATCTTTGTGACGATTAGTCTTTTTTTTTGCATCTTTTTATTCGAAAGAAATTTGGATGATTGTTTATTATTGTTTCTTTGAATATTTCTTAAACTTGAAGAATTTGATGGATATTCTTTGAAGCTTTTGGATTAAGGGGAGTTTTTTATTCGTGACAAAAAAGCCAAAAGGGGGGAGATTGTTAAGATATTTATTATATATCTTTTTGTTTAATTTTGACATTTTTAATTGTTAGATGTTCAGATAATGATTAAAAATATAAATTAAGAAGTCTTACTTGAATTGGCTTCTTAGATATAGTTGTTGTGCAAATAGAACTCTATCTTAAATGAAGATTCAAATGGATTATGTTTTTTCTGGAGATATAGATTAAGCAAGGTGACATATGTGAGAGCTGTGTGTAGGTTTTATGGACTTGAATTTTTGTTGCGGTGTTACGCTGATGATTGAAGGCTACAATGAGTTGTTGGGTGATTTTTCTTCTACCTAGATATTGGTGTGAATTTTTGGGTGTTGGTTTTTTTGCGTGACTCACTGAGTGTTGTTCTGTGGTATTAGTCTTATTGTATGGAGTCTTATTGTATGGGTCACTGGGTGTTGTGCATGTTTTGTAGAAAATACATGAGTGTTTTGATGAGGTTTTTCTTGTGAGTATTCACAGTGAACGGAAGAGCAAAACATGTGTTGTTTGATATGAATGTTTTTATTGCTTCAAGGGTGGTTTGTGTGTAATATTACTAACTTTGAAGAAAATTGAAGACATCCAAAGGTGTTGTTGATGAATGCATGACTCAACTCCTGCACCTGAATCGTGGATAACTTGGTGAAGTTCTTGTTGGGTATTTCTGCGTAACTATTTAGTTGCTCTTGATTTTGTGATTGTGCAAGAAATTATTTTTTATCTTTTTGTTAAGTGTTTTTTTGAGTGTTGATTTGTTTATTTAATCACTTGACTGATTTATTTATAGTTCTTGTTTCAAAAAATTGTTGACAAGAATCTTTTATTGAGGTTAGTACGAGGCGGTCGTACTATTAGATGTTAAATTCTTTCATGGGTATTGAGAGTGAAGGATAGTGTCAGACATTTAGTAATGTCGACTCAGTAAAACTTTGAATAAAACTATTGTTGTTAGCAAAAAATTAAGTTAGGTGAAGACCCCGCAAATATAGATAAGATATGTCGAACTGTGTTACCAAATTTCGGTATTGATCTGTTTAATTTCGTATATATTTTTCTGACTTTATTTGTACTGAAAATTGACAGTCATTGATACAGTTACTTTATATCTAAAAACTACATATATAGTTATAAGTAACTGCAACAGAACCTTAGAAATAACTACATTCAAATCGAAATTTTTGCGAAACTATACCGCTATGGTTCACTCAGTCCTGAGCCACAAAAATATTTCTAGTCTTCCAGAGGGACGCACCTATCAAAGATGATAAAAGCCAAACCTAAAACATTTCTGGTCTTCTAGAAGGACGCGTCCATCAAAGATGATAAAAATCTAAGCCTTTGGAACAATGTAAATGTGTGGTGCCGAAAGAATTATCAGATAATCTTGTCCTGTTGTAATTATTTGAATGGAAAAAGACACCAAAGCAGCCAGCTCATGATGCCCATGCTGATGTCCAGTATTTTTTAACCCGTAGCAATCACTTGGGACACATTTTCTAGAAACCTTGAAGAGCAAGGCAAGCAGATTCTTCGAAACTCGCAAAACCGAAAGATGCCAATCAGTTGGGTACGAGTCAAGCATAGCAACTAGAGTACCCTTAAACATCAGCCACTAGTGTCTTAATGTTCTTATCAAACATGGAGGACGCAACGATCGTCACAAGTGAATTAATACGTTTCTCTCCAAGGTCTCACTCATCTTACTGTATTAGCGACTCCAATCCTTCATTTTTAAGAACACAAATTATTTTTCATAAGTATTAAAATACAGATGAATAAGTTTCAGTTGGCCTTTGTTCAAATGTAAAGAACAGAGACTATTTGGTGAATGAAAAGTATCATTCCTTTATGTGTTTCGACAGTTAACAAAAAAATATCTAAGAAACGCTTATATACAAAGCTACCTACTTATACGACGTAGTACTACTGCAGCTAAGCTAAGTTGTGTCCAGCTAAGTTAAATAACTATTTACATGTTATATATTTCAACAGCCCCCCAAAGTTGGAATTTGGTAAAAATCAACCAAACCCAACTTGAACTTGAAAGAATTGAACAATGGTGCATTAAGAGCCTTTGTAAATATATCTGCTATCTGCAAAGAAGAAGCAACATGTACTAGGTCCACTAAACCTTCCTTGAGCTGTTGTCTAACCACATGACAATCAATGTCAATGTGCTTAGTCCTCTCATGGAAAACAGGATTAGCAGCGATATGTAATGCAGCTTTATTGTCACAATGCAGAGAAACCGGAAGCTGAAAATGTACTGCCAAATCTCTAAGAATAAAAGAAATCCACATAAGCTCAGTCACAGCATCAGCCATGCTCCGATATTCTGCCTCAGCTGACGATCTAGAAACCGTAACTTACTTTTTACACTTCCAAGAAACAAGAGATTGCCCCAAAAACACAATAACTTGTCAAAGATTTTCTACTGTCCATACATGCTGCCCAGTCTGCATCGCTATACACTACAGGTTGAAAATCTGTCGAGACTAGATAAAACAAACCCAACGATGGGCATCCCTTCAAATACTTCAACACATGCATGGCACAATTCCAATGAACTGTTCTAGGAGCATGCACATATTGACTCAGCTGATGCACTACATAGGTGATATCTGGTCTCGTAAACCCCAAATATAGCAATCTTCCCACTACTCTTCGATACTTTGGAACATCCTCAAGTAACTCCCCTGATTCACTACTAAGTTTTAACCCCTTTGGTATAGGAGTTGTAACAGGCTTGGCACCCATTAAACCTACCTCAGAAATAAGATCTAGAGCATATTTCCTCTGATTCACATAAGTGTCGGCAGAAGACTGCGCAATTTCCAATCCAAGAAAGTATCTAGCTGGTCCTAGATTCTTGATAGTAAACTTCCAATTTAGAAAGGTCTTCAAATTAGTAATTACCTGTTCGGAAGTACCGGTCAACAACATATCATCAACATATACAAGTACAACCACAAATTATGCCCCTCCATGATATACAAATAAACAATTATCATGAACTGATTGTGTAAAACCAAACTCAAATAAGGCAGCAGTCAATTCAATATTCTATTGCCTTGAGGCCTGTTTCAAGCCATAAATAGACCTCTTCAATCGACACACTTCTCCTTGTTTCTCCTTAGCATAACCATCAGGTGGCAACATATATAATTTTCCATCAATAAACCCGTGTAAAAAAGCATTATTAATGTCTATTTGATGAAGAACCCATTGCTTTGCAGAAGCCAAAGCTAAAACAATTCTCACAGTAACTGTTTTAGCTACCAGAGAAAAACTATCAATATAATCTTCACCCTCCACTTGATTATAACCCTTGGCCACCAATCTTGCTTTATATTTGTCAATAGACCCATCAGGATGCAATTTGGTTTTAAAAACCCACTTCGAGCCTATAGGCGACTTCCCTAAAGGCAACTTCACCAATTCCCATGTGTGATTATCCTCTAAAGCTTTCAACTCCTATTGCATTGCACTCTCCCAATGAAGTTTACCTTTAGCTTCTGAATAAGACAAAGGATCATCAATCTTATCAACCTTTGCTAAAAAAGATTTATATTCAGAAGAAAACTCTCCTAGGTCTAGAAAAGGATAAACCATAGGAGTATAACAAGTGGGCTGCTTCACTGTAATTTTCCTCTGTCGTGACTGACTTTTAGTAACGTTGTTTGTTACAAAATCATTTAACCAAGAAGGTGCATTTCTTGGTCTGGAACTTCTTCTAATCTCTGTTGATGGTTGCCTCAGGTCTGACTGATCTACTAAGACTGCATCTGAATCTGCAGACCTAAAAACTTCCTTTGATTCTGGTTCATTAGCATCAGGCATTGTCAAAGTTGTAGCTCTTGATTGTGTTGAAAATGGAACTTGCACAATATCAGTTTTCTGCAGCTGCTGTGAAGTTTCTAAACCAGAATGAAAAGGAAATTTTTCTTCATGGAAGACAACATCTCTAGCAGTAAGATAATCTTTACCATCAAGATCATATAGCTTGTAACCTTTGTGTCCCACCGAATGTCCCAAATATATGCACCTTCGAGCTCTAGCTGCAAATTTATCCTTTTGTGGCCGCACATCTGTAGAGAAACAAAGACAACCAAAAGATCTAACAATATCATAGTTAGGTTCCTTTGCTGACAAAAATTCATAAGGTGTTTTCCAGTTTAGAGATGCAGAAGGCCACCTATTTATGAGGTAAGTAGCATGTAAGATACTATCACCCCAAAATTTCTTAGGTAAACCATATTGAAATATCAATGCCCTTGCAACTTTAAGAATGTGTCTATGTTTTCTTTCTACTGTCTCATTATGTTGAGGCGTATATGGACAACTTCTCTGATGATGAATACCTTCTTCTTTTAATAAATCTTGAGTCACATTACTTAAAAACTCTGTGCCATTATCAGATCTCATAATCTTCACACTACTAGAAAACTGAGTTTTTACCATAACAAAGAAAGTCTTTAAGATGTAACTCACTTGTAACTTCGAAGCCATAAGAAAAATCCATGTGGTCTTGCTATATTCATCCACAATCGTGAGGAAATAATGTGCTCCAGACAAAGAAGCCTGAGCATAAGGACCCCATACATCCACATGTATCATGTCAAAAATGTTAAAACATTTAGTATCACTGGTTGGAAAACTCAATCTGGTTTGTTTGGCCATTGAACAAACTTCACAATTCAAGTTTGTAACAATATTCTGTAAACCATTACAACAAGAAAACTTCTGCATTACAGAATGAGATGGATGACCTAGCCTTCTATGTAAAAGTTCACAATGTATCACCACTGTTTTATTTATCACACAAGCAGTTTCAATCTCCTTGTTAATCTTCATACAACTAAGTGTATCTCCATTGATGACATACAAATTGTCCTTTACTTCTCCAAAACAAAACTGGCTGTTAGTCGAGAAGTCCTGTAGAACATAGTGAGTGGAATAGCATGTAAGCCTTACTGGTTCAGATTTAACCAGTTTATTTACTGAAATCAAGTTGTGGCTGAAACTAGGAACAAATAACACGTTATTCAATATTAGCTTATCACTCAATGCTACATCTCCTTTATACTAAACATCAACAACCACTATATTTGGTAAATGCACTTTAGTCGGTTTTGAAACTTCATAGAAGGTCTGAAACCATTCTTTTCTCGTGCGTATATGTGTGGAAGCACCAGTGTCAATTATCCAGTCATCACGTTTTGCATATATAGGAACATTCATATGTGAATTCACTAACAACATACCTGCATGCTCAACATTGACAAAATCCATGCATTCAGTATCAACAATTTGTTTGTCTTTGAGGATCTTCAAAAGCTCTTGTTGAATCAGCTTTGTAATGTCAACACCATTCCTCTGTTCAAAAATCTCATCAAAAGGAACTTCAGCTAAGTGAACCTGTTTACCCTTTTTATCTTATTGAACGCCCTTCTTTTTTTTCAACTCCTTCCACCAATCTGGATAACCATGAATTTTAAAACAAGAATCCCTCTCATGACCCTCCATATTACAATGATCACAATACTTATCCTCTTTCTTTTTAGTATCCCTCCTTTTAAAACTTCCTTTGCCGACATTTCCACTCTTAGCAAACATAACACTGTTTTCTGCTGAGTCAACATTCTGCATCTGTATGTGTCTATGCCTTTCGACTCGTGCAACCATAGAATATACCTTGTCAATACTAGGTAAAGGATCGAATGCTAAAATCTGACTTTTGATATGATCAAAAGAATGATTAAGTCCCATCAAAAATTGCAATACTCGATGCTTCATTTATGTTGTTTCTAACTTCTTGTTCAGTCCACAATTGCAGCCACTACATTGACACATGGACATCGGCTCTAACCTATTCAACTAATCCCCAACATTTTGCTATTTTGCTATAATAAACAGCTAGAGAATTGTTACCTTGTTCTGTAACATTGATCTCCCTCTGTATTTGATAAATTTGAGGACTATTATTCTTATCCCCAAACCTTTCTTCTATTCGATCTCAAAGAACTTTGGAATTAGTACTGTATATAAAAGCATCTGCAAGGTCCTTCTCCATAGAATTCAAAATCCATTGCTTTATCATACAATCAACCTTCCTCCACCTTTTATACTTTGCACTATTCACTGGTACAATTAAAGAACCATCAATGAACCCTAACTTATCTTTTGCTTCCAACGAATTCATGATCGAAAAACTCCAACTCATGTAATTGGACCCAGTCAATGGCGATGTCACTAACACCATTCCTGGATGATCTGAAGTGTGTAGACGAGAGGGATCATCCTTCTGAAACTCATTCCTACCTGCATATTGTCGAGAATCTGCCATTTCTCCCAAAAACCCAGCTAAACTGTAAACAACTCTTGATATCCAAAGAAGGAACAAAAATACTTCACTGCAACAACCGGCCTCACTATCAAACGTCGATCTTAGTCAATCGACTCTAATACCATGATCAAATGTAAAGAATAGAAACTATTTGGTGAATGAAAAGTATCATTCCTTTCTGTGTTTCGACAGTTAACAAAAAAATATCTAAGAAAAACTTATATACAAAGCTACCTACTTATACGACGTAGTACTACTGCAGCTAAGCTAAGTTGTGTCCAGCTAAGTTAAATTACTATTTACATGTTATATATTTCAACAACCTTAATTTCCATATTAAGTTAAGGAGTCTGGTTAGATGATCAAACCTTAGTGACTTGATTTATAGAAAAGAATGAAAATAATCAATTTTCAAAATAAAAAAGCATGCATGGGGATTAGAAAGAAATAGAGAAGAGTGAGGGGAGAGTAGGCTATGAGATGATTTACAACATTTTTATACCCTGTTTGGTTGGATGTTAATTAATAGAATGAAATGTAATAGAATGGAACGGAACAGAATGATTTATAATATATTAAAATGTAATATAGTAAAAAGTTATTTGAGAGAGATAGAATGATTCATAATGTAATGTAATGAAATATTATTCATAAAATGGAATGTAATGTATAATAAATAACTTTTATACCCTTTATATTAAAATGGTTACTCAAGGAGGTTTATTATTTTATTATTAATTATATAAAATATTAGTATCAATTATTTAATATATTTTATTTTATGTGATTTATAGTTAAAAATAATTTATTTATATTTTTATTTATATAAAAATATACAAACAATTACAAAATACTTTTTTTATATTTTCTATTTTCATTAATAAAACTTTTATTAAAATTTTTAATTTTATTATTTATTATATAAAAATATTATTAATAATTTTTATTTTATTGTATTTTATTCTATGTGATATATATATACATATAAATAATTTGTTTTATTTTTATTTATATAGAAATATATACAAACAATTAAAGAATAATTTTTAAATATATTTTCTATTTTCATTACTAAAAGTTTATTTATTTGTATTAATTATATACAATTTATTATTAATTATATAAAACTATTATTATTAATTATTTAATAAAATTTATTATATTAAATTTTATTTATATTTTAAAATAATTTATTTATATTTTTATTTATATAGAAATTTATAAAAACAATAATAATTTTTAATATATTTTTATTAATGAAAATAGAAAATATATAAAATTATTATTTAATTGTTTATATATATTTTATATAAATAAATAAATAAATTTTAAATATAAATTTTATTTTATTATTAAATATATATAATTTATTATTAATTATTTAATAAAGTTTCTTATATTAAATATTATTACATTCTATTTAATATATTAATATTATGATTTGGTCGAGTTGGTATTAAAAATTATTAAAGGTATATTAGGTAGTATGTATTTATTAATTTACGTTCTATCATAAACCTTCTGCTTGCATCATATTCTATTTCATTTTATTATGAAACCCTCAAACAAATGAAAGAAGTATGTTACGTTCCATCTCTTTCCATCCCTAACCCCTAACCAAACTGGGCCAATGAATTTTTCTTAGCTTTAACAAGTTTAAGGGAGTGCTTGATTGATTATTTTCCTTAAAAACAATTTAAGATACTTTTCATAAGAAAATTGATAATATATGTTAATTTTGGTTTTGTAGATTAATTGTTTTGTTGTTTATGTATTTTAAATACTTTACTGAGTGTTATTTAATTATTTGTATGCTTTATTTTTTAAATTTAAGGTAGATTTATAGGGAACCCTAATGCAGAGTGGTTCTGCTGGATTTTGGCTGAACTGTACGGTGCCGTTCTGCTCCTTGATCCTGCCGCTTTTTGTGATGAGTTCGATGTGAAGATACCTGCAAAACAAGGAAGGCACGTCGAGAGTTGTGTCCCGATTAGCCCCTCCGACGATCAAGTAAGTTTTTTTGTGAAGGTGAGGTTGATCAATGTAGAGAAAACAACTAGGTTCTGATTTCGTACCTCAATTATGGGAAAACTATACCTTATATATGGTTTTGTAGCTAGGTTTAGGTTTTTACGTAGACTTCTACCTCTGCATGGTAGGTTTTCTCATGCTAACGGGCTGTGGAAGGCGTGGATCGGGCTTGGGCCTGGCATGGCGATTAGGTAGGAGATTGACAATTGAAGAATGGACCGACCGGCCCATGGGTCGTCTTGATCGGTCCGGGCCTCGCACGCCGATTCGACCATAAGCCCCCTACTCCTCGAGTCTGAGCGAAAAGAAGGGTCGTAGGAGTATGTAGGAGTTTTGTAGCTCGTCTGTGAAATAGCTCGTCAGGTGATCGATCGGTCGGGCACTGACGTTGTAGGTCGGGTATGAGACAACTCGGGTAGCTCCGGTCGATTAGATGCTGATCAATTATACGTGACCGCTCAGATACCGACCGATTGTGCGTAACTACTCGGATGTCGATCCAGACGAATCGCTCGGATGTCGACCGATTCAGGCGAATCGCTTCGGATCTTCGACCGATTGATCGAGTGCCCTAACCGACCGCTTCGGCACTTATTGCGCGACAGCTCGAGCATAAACAGATCGGGTGGTTATCATTGGCAAGCGGAGCATTTATTGTAGACGACGCGTCTTTGTCGGCGATTTTCGAATCAAACGATCGTCTTTGTAATCGTTGATAAGCATCCCGACGTCCTTTCAACTGCTCGCGCTTCTTCCGGATTTTGATTAACCCTAATTTGTCTCCGTTCGGATCGTGCTGCGGTTCAGGAGCGCTCGGATTTTCTCCACGTCGAAGTTTTGGATGGATCGCAATTAACGCGTTTTCCTATAAATGTTCAAAGTCGATTGACGGTTTGCTTTTCTTCACGCTCATTTCATTCTTCTTTGTTCTCTTGCTTTCTCTGCTTTTCTTATTCTCGGCCCCAGAGGTTTTCTCCGGCGTTGCTCAAATTTCCAAACTCTTACCACTAAATAGGTACGTCCCTTTTCCTTATTTTCCTCTTCTAAATTTCCTCTTAGTGAGCATGTCGTCTACCGGTTCTCGAAGTGGGGTTTCTCCAAGGGATTGTGTTGACGAGAGATCATCGGAAGTTATGGCCGAAGTGACGGCGGTGTCAAGGTTGGGGGATGTTGAAGAGATTACGACAAGGGAACGAAAAGATGGGCTGGTAGTAAAAGAATTGCCCAAAGGCAAATCGAAGATGTCTGCGGCGGAGTTGAATAGGTCGATTGTTAGGAACGGCATCCCTCGGTCTTGGGGGCCTAGGCTATCTTCGGGGGATGAAAGGATTGACAGCAGCAGAGGTGGGTGGATTGTCGTCTTTGAGTATTTCTTCTCGATCGGGGCTCGAGAGACTAAAATGACGTGCCGATCGTGGATGAAGTGTGTCTTGACTATCGCCATAAGGCGAGTCGATTCCTTCGAATGTGGAGTTTTATTAATGAGCTTGTGTTCTTGTGCCACCATTCTACTGTCGCCCTCGGTTAACATCTTCGTCACTTAAGAATGAGCCAGAGTCCGAGTTCTGGGGGTGGGATCCCTTTTCTGATGTATAAGGATGCGGTATCGCCAAATGGACGTCTGGTAAAATTACCGGTTGGCGAAAGAAGTATTTCTTCGTGAAGCCTCCGGGGTCTTCTTCCGATTCCCAGCCGTGGAGGTATCCCCTAGCCGAGCGATGGAATGACTCGTCAAGTCTATTCCTATCTAGGGAGGAGCGAGAGGTGGTCAGCTGTATAAAGGAGCTCGGCTAGTATAACTTCGCTCGGCTTATTTCGGGATACAGCGGGGGGGTCTCGGTCGGCTCTCTTTTGATTGACCCCCATGAGTTGGCGGGCTAGAGAGGAACCCACTTTGGTTGACCTAAATGGTTGATTTGTTTTTCTTACTTGTAAGTTTTGGTTCGATTTCTAACTTGTTTTCTTTGTTTGTGCAGCCATGGTCAAGGTTCATACTTTCCCCGGCCCTCCTAAGTCCGCTAAGGGTAAGCGTCAGGTCGCAGAGCCTTCGGGAGTCAAAGGTCAGGGAGATAGGGGAGAGGCCGGTTCGATGGTTGTTCGGACAATTTCTTCCGGGCAACGGAGTGTTCCTCCGACCGTCTTCGAGCCGCCTGTGGCCCCGGCGTGGTCGCCCCTTTGGTGAGTACTGGTTGTGATCGAGGAGGAGGAGGAGGAGGTTGAACGACCTCCAAGAGGAGAAGGGGCTCGGGTGGTCGATCGACCTCCCAAGTAATCGACCGACCTTCTCAGTGGTCAACTGACCTCCTCGCCCTGGACGAAGCAAGGGAAAGGGAAAGTGGGAGATTGTTCTCGCCCGCCCCGCCTGAGAGAAAAGGGAAGAAGCGGCAGGAGCGCAGACAAGTGGGAGGTGGCGATTAGCCTCGAGAAGACTGCCTCGATCGGCGATGCGAAGTGGCTCGTCATCTCGGCGAGAAGGTTATTCCTTCCGAGACGAGGAGCGCTTTGATGAGTTAAGTCTTGAGGAGATGATGAGCGCGCCATCCGCAATTCAATGAGGATGTGGCTCTCACTTTGTTCACGCATCGTGAATCGATCTGTTGAATCGGAGATCAATTCCCTCCTGGGAGCAGTAGACAGTTTGAAGACAGAGCCTTGAGGTCGAGAGGAAAGAGACTTCTCCGGGCTCAACTTTCTTCCTTGAGGAGGACAAGAAACTCGGGAGGAGGAGCGCGATGTCCCGAGAGCCCAGCTTGCCGGAGAGGAGGAGAGGAGCTGAAGGCTCGGCTCACCGGGAGGAGGCCGAAAGGGTAAGGGCAATGGCAGCTAGGAACAAGCTGTCCGAGGAATATGCGATGTTGCGAGGGCGGCTTGAGTTGGAGAGGGTGCTCAAGGAGAAATCCCTCCGAGACCATGCCCAAACTGAGGATACGTTGAGGAGGGTGCAAGCCTCCGTGAAGGAACAAAGGATTGAGGCGATCCTGCGATGGCAGAGGCGGTTCTTACAGAAGGAGTGCTTGGAGTACTCCTGTGACCTGGCCCTCATGATCTTGAAGAATTGTTATAACGCCTGCGTTCCTGAGGGGTCGGACGATCCTTCATTTGAGAGGTTTGTTGAGCCGTTGCTTCCTACCGCGCTTGGCCTTTCTCTGGAGGAAGTGACGGAGAGAGCCATGGAGGACCGGGGCCCAGTCCCGAATGAGAAGTTGGATCTTAGCTCTGCCGAGGAGGATGAGCTTCCTCGTGAGGATACTTCTCCGACCGCTCACTTGGACCCTGCTCCGGCTTCGGCTTTTCCGCTCGCTTCCGAGGGTTCTCCTGGACATCCTCCCACTTCCCCTTCTGTAGACTTTTGAGGCTCACCTGGTCGGGCTTGTGGCCAGGGCAAATTAATACTAATGAAATTTTACCTTTGCCTCATTTTTCTGATGTCTTTTTCCGTATTTATGCTCTTTACTTTCGATGTATGTTGAGTTTTGATGAAGTTGCTCGTAGTCGACCGACTTCGAAGTCGACTTATAGTAGAGTTCAAATCGAGGTGCCAAGAATCTCATCTTGGCGACCGATCGACCGCAGTTGATTTGTGTCGATGCCGAGCGAGGGTCCCAAGAAACTTGTCTTGGCGACCTGACCGACCGTAGTCGGTCTATGGAGATGGCGAGCGAGGATCCCAAGGATCTTGTCTTGGCGACTCGACCGATTGTAGTCGATCTATGGAGATTTCGAACGAGGTCCCAAGGATCTTGTCTTGGCGGCCCGACCAATCGTAGTCAGTCTATGGAGATTTCGAACGAGGTCCCAAGGATCTTGTCTTGGCGACCCGACCGATCGTAGTCGGTCTATGGAGATTTCGAACGAGGTCCCAAGGATCTTGTCTTGGCGACCCGACCGACCGTAGTCGGTCTATGGAGATGCTGAGTGATGGCGAATGAGGTCCCAAGGATCTTGTCTTGGCGACCCGACCGACCGTAGTCGGTCTATGCAGATCTTGAGGCGGTGGTGATTGATTTTCTACTCTTTGCCACATGTAATGTAACTCTTTATTGCCAAGAAATCTAAAACCCTTTATTAATGATAACGAGGCGTGGTAGTTAAAAAACCACTGCCGGCGGGGACGGAAAAAGGTACCCACAAGTATACAAAAACGATAATAAGGAAAGATTAACTAGAATAAAACTTATCTACTGGTAAAACGCCTTCAAGTTCTGTGAGTTCCAAGGCCTTGGTAGAACCTTTCCTTTCGCATCGCTGAGGATGTAAGAACCATGCCCGACTTGCTTAATCACTCGATAAGGTCCTTCCCACGCCCGTCCGAGCTTTCCAGGATGCTTCCCAGCCGCCTCGGCTTTTCGTAGGACGTAACCACCTACCTTTATATATTTCGGCTTAACCTACATTGTAGAATTGGGTTGCCTTTTGCCTGATAGCTTCTGAACGAGCGGCTGCCCTTTCTCTATCCTCACTGAGTAGAACGAGTTCTGCTCTGCGGGTTTCATCATTCCGCTCTTCTTCATAGCCCGACACCCTTTGATTGTGCAATGCCACCTCTACTGGAACTAAAGCTTACGCCCGAAGGTCATTCGAGCGGTGTTTTTCTATGGCTCCGTTCGGTGTGGTTCTGTATGCCCACAACACTTCGTCTAGTTCTTCCACCCAAGTCTTTCGGCCATCCAGGCGCTTCTTGAGAGCGTTCATTATCTTTTTATTGGTGTTCTCCGCGAGTCCGTTACTTTAGGGATGAGCTACCGAAGTCAGCTGTAGCTTGATCTTTAGTCGGTCGCAGAAATCTCTGAACTTGTCATTGTCGAACTGCCGACCGTTATCCGTAACCAATACCATGGGCATCCTGAAGCGGGTAAGTATGTTCTTCGTCACAAAGTTCTCTACCTTCTGCTCGGAAATTGTAGCGACCGCTTCCGCTTCTGCCCATTTGGTGAAGTATTCCACCGCCACTATCAAGAACTTCTTCTTCCCAGGACCGAGAGGGAAAGGCCCCAAGATATCCATTCCCATCGAGTTTAACGGATAGGATGACTCACAATTTTCATCCTTTTGGTGAATTTGGTGAGACAAGTCATTGTTTCTCTGGCAGCCTCGATCGATCGACTTTCTCTGGCGATCTCTTCTCATTGTCGGCCAAGAGTACCTGTCGTCGATCTGTGCGAGCCAACATTCTGCCTCCTACATGGTTTCCACACATCCCTTCATGGACTTCGGCCATTGCCTGCTCGGCTTCTTCTTCATTCAAGCATCGAAACGGTGGGCATCAGAAGACCGCTTGATAGAGTGTCGTTAACTAATCGTAATCCACGCCTTTATTTTCGGTTTCTTGGCCTCCGACGCGTCTTAGGTTGTTTTCCTCCAAAAGGTATTGTATGATTGGTTCCATCCAACTCGATCGACTGGTACTTACGTCGAGAGCTTCCTTGGCTTTTTGAATGCTAGGCTGGTCTAGTCGTTCGACCAGAACATTGTTCATGGCATCACGGTCGGAAGCTATTTTGGAGAGCGCATCCGTTTTAGCGTTTTGAGCTCGTTCTATTCTGTTGATCGAATACTATTTGAAATTGCTCAACTCCTGCTTTACCAGCTCCAGGTACTTGATCATGTTGTTCCCCTTGGCCTCATACTGCCCGATGACTTGACCGACCACCACTTGGCTATCGCTATATATTTTTAGATGCCTGATCTCCATTTCCTTAGCTAGTTGGAGACCGGCTATCGTGGCCTCGTATTCTCGCTTCGTTATTGGAGGCTTTGAACTCAATTCAAGGCGATTCCACCTTTTCTTCATTGTGCGGGTTGATCAAGACTACCCCGCCCACATCCCTCGGCATTCGACGACCCGTCAACAAACAAGCTCCGTGCAGGAGCCGCCGTCCTTCGAGTTAGGTTGGCTCATCTCCGCGATGAAGTCTGCTAACACTGCGCTTTAATGGTCGTGTGCGAGGTGCAGATCAGTATGTCGAACTCTCCCGCTCTACCGCCCACTTTATTAGTCTCACCAAGTTTCGACTTTGAAGGCATTGCCTTAGGGTTGGTCGATCCATACCTCAATTGTATGACTTTGGAAGTAAGGCCTTAGCTTCCGAGCCGCCATTATCGTGAGAGGCTAGTTTCTCTATTGGCGTGTATTGTGTTTCGGTCCGTTAATACTTTCTTGACGTAATAGATAGGGTGTTGGTCGCTTCCTCCGATCAAATAAGTACCGCTACGATCGAACCCTCCGTAACCGCCAAGTATTAATCAGTTCTCTCCTCTATCGGGCTTTGCGGGATAAGCGGACTAGACAGCATTGTTTTAAGTGTTGAAAGCTTTCACACTCGTCCGCCATTGAATCGAGCCACGCTCGCTTTCCTCAAGATCTTGAAAATGGGAGGCACTTGTCCCCAATCTAGACACAAATCTACTCGGGAGACTATTCGACCACCAAGATTCAGACTTCTTTCAAGGACCTTGGTGAAGGCATTTGGACGATGGCTTCAATCTTCTCTGGATTAGCCTCAATCCCACGCTGAGTAATCATGAACCCAAGGAATTTTCCGATGCCACACCAAAGACGATTTTTCGTGGTTCACTTCATCGAAATTTATCAAGTGTCTGGAAGACTTCTTTTAAATCATCCACATGCTCGGCGACCGTCTTACTTTTAACCACCATATCATCTACGTAAGCTTCGACAAACCGACCTATCTGTGTTTTGAAGACCTCCATGATGAGCCGTTGATAAGTAGCCCCAGCATTCTTTAGACCAAACGACATCACTTGGTAACAATACGTGCCCTGGTCGGTGATGAAGGCGGTCTTTTCCTCGTCTTCAAGGCTCATCTGGATTTGATGGTAGCCCGAGAAGGCATCCAGGAAACTGAGAAGTTTATGTCCTGAGGTGGAGTTTGCTAGTTGGTTGATCTTGGGCAAGGGGAAACTGTCCTTTGGACATGCTTTGTTCAAATCGGTGAAATCTATGCACATTCTCCACTTCCCGTTCTTCTTTTTTACTAAAACCACATTGGCGAGCCATTCAGGGTACTTGACTTCTCGGATTAACCCGACCTCGAGTAATTTTTCTACTTCTTTCTCGATCACCCCCTGTCGCTCCTTGTTGTGCCATCGCTTCTTCTGTTTGATCGGTTTGTAGTCATGCCGTATACCGAGGGAGTGCGACGCAACTGATCGGGAAATTCCAGGCATGTCGCTCGGCACCCAAGTGAAGACCGATCTATTTTTTACCAGACAGGCTGTGATCTCTTTAACCAGGTCACTCTGCAGCTCGGAACCTAGGTTTGTGAATTTAGAAGGGTCGGCTTCGTCCAGTCCGACCCGCTGTGTTTCTTCTATTGGATTCATCCTATCTATATCCTCGTCGGTTCTCACATCAAGAGAGCTCATCAGTACTACCGCCCCATCTAATGTCTTCGTTTCCGCTAAGTAACATTCCCTGGCAATTCTCACGACTTCGACAATACCAACTTCGGGTGTCGGAACTTCATAACCGGTAGTAGGTGGAGACGACCGATCTTAGGGCATTTGAGTAGCCCGCCCGATTATTCGTTGTATGCCCTTGAAACTTGACGACTAGAACTCAACGTCCCTTTCTACCGATATGGCTTCGCCTCAACTTCACTTTCAAATTCACCCAGCGAATCGGATAAGTCGACTTGATTATCTCCTTTAATGGGACCGTCTGTAGGTAGTAGTCGGTCTTGGTACTTTCATCCGCTTGAAGGCCTCAGAATACAAAGAATCGACCGAGCTTCCGTGTCAATCACCACCCGCTTCACCTCGTAACCGTCCATATTCAGATTTACCACGAGTGCGTCGTCATGGGGGCAACTTATTCCATCGAGGTCGGACTCATCGAATGATATCATCCTATCGGTCTCCCTCGGCTTTTTAGTGGATGAGTCTCTGCCGACCTATTTGGCATATATCTTTCTCCCTTTAGTGGTGGATCCGCCAGCTGCATTTCCACCGAATATCATGTTAATGACTCCAGTTGGTCGGTCGTCTTGTTGCCCGGCGTTCCCATCGTTTCTTTCCTTTGATCGCCCTCTCTCTTCTTGTCAATTATCTGTATTCGTATTCTGCCTCCCTCTGTCATTCCTGTCATTTCGCCTCCTGGCGATCGCTTATTGTGTCGACCGACTCGTCTGTATTGATTGTCCCGATCAAGCTTGTTTGTTCGGCTTCACGAATCGGCCTAACCTTCCCCTTTGTATGAGGGATTCGATTTCTTTTTTCAATTGACAACAATCTTTCGTATCATGACCGACCTCTTTGTGGAAGCGAAAATATAGGTCCGGGTTCCTATCTTTGTAAGGGGTCTTCATTTTATTAGGCTCTCGGATAGTCTCCCCATTCGCTCTCATGGCCGCCAGTACTTCCGCATATCGTTTGTTAAGCGGGGTGAAGTCTTGTTGATGCCACTGCCGACCGATCGGTTTTCTCCAGGTCGACTGATCCCTATATCTTTTGTGAGACTCATCCGCCTACCACTCGGCCGCGATCATCCGCCTGACGCTTTGTATTCTTTAATACTTCTTCGAATGAATGTACTTGTCCGCCCGGTGTCTGATCTCCTGAATAGATCTGGGTTGATCGAGGGCTAACGACTTCTTAAACTCCTCGTCCCTCGTATTGCTCATAAGTGCGGCCAGCATAGACGAGCAAGTGAGGTCGAGGACCTCGACCGCTTTGTTATTGAACCGAGTGATGATCTCGCAGACTTTCATTCCTTCCTTGGGTGAGTTGCATCACCTCAAAGTATCGCCTTCTGTGGCCGTTCTTGGTATGAATGGTTGAAAAAGTAGTCCGAAATTCTCAAAGCAAGTGATCTGACCGGAGGTAGACTATGAACCAACGTCGGGCTCCCTCTCGAAAGGCCGCTGTAAAGCCTTACATCGATTCGCATCAAGCACGCAGATCTGCATTCATCATCAACTGGAAGTGTTGTAAGTAGTCCAGGGTCGGTCTTGCCGCAGTATTTTTACGGCGTTGGTATTTTGGTTCCAGTCCGGAGGCGATCCAAAATTTCCGGAGTGAAGGAGAGCTATACCGTGATGTCAGGCGATCTAGTCAAGCTCATACTGCGTTATTCCGATCGCCCACCATTTTTTCTAGGTTTTCATACCGTGACGATCGGTCGTTACTTTGGTCTGTCATGCGCTCGCTGGCAGATGATCGCCGTTGTCTGGCCGAGATTGCAAAATCTGGCGGATCATCAGATCGCCCGCTTCCTCAATCTGCTTCTGGTGAGGGAGGTGTGCAAGCGAACAGATCTGCATCCGTCGGTCTTGGAGATTCAGTGCATATTGAGTCTGCGCTTTTCTAAAGCGACACTCTGCTCTTCTTGTTCCAAATCCCGAGGTTGTGGTTGATCGTTAGGATCGAGGATTCCGTCGGAAACATGCGTTTGAAAGCGCAGAGTTGCAGGTAGTTGCAAACCCACGCGTCACATCGCTAGAGCCGCAACAATGGCTATATCAGGTTCATCGCCGCTACCGTGATCATGTAGCTGGATGTGGTGCCCTAAGTCGGGCCCCACGGTGGACGCTCATTTGGTTCTGCCGGATTTTGGCCGAAATGACGCCGCTGCTCGCCCATGATCCCGCCGCTTCGTGATGAGTTCGATGTGAAGATACCATAAAATAAGGAAGGCACGCCGAGGTTATGTCCCGATTAGCCCTCCGACGATCTAGTAAGTCTTTTGTGAAGGTGAGGTTGATCAATGCGGAGAAAACAACTAGGTTACGATTTCGCACCTCGATTATGGAAAACTATACCTTATATATGGTTTTGTAGCTAGGTTTAGGTTTTACGAGACTTCTACCTCTGCATGGTAGGTTTTCTCATGTTAACGGGCTGTGGAAGGCGTGGATCGGGCTTGGGCCTAGCATGACGATTAGGTAGGAGATTGACAATTGAAGAATAGACCAACCGGCCCATGGGTCGCCTTGGTGAGTCCAAGCCCCTGTCTGGTACCTAATTCACCAGGAGGAAAGGCATAATTTATATTTTTGCTTAATTCTTGGGTTTTAGAGATTTCTAAACATGCTTCGTGTATGAAATGCTTTATTTTTTCTTGTATTGAGTGCTTTCACCGTGCTTGGAGAAACTATTTGGTATTTTCAACTATATTGAATTGAACTTTTCAGTTAATTGCCCATGTTTGAGAACGGTGTCGTATGTGTGTTATATTAAGATATCTTATTTGTGGGGTAAACTTATATTTTAAAATTTAACATTTACAACATAATATAAACTGAACTGTTTTGAAATGTTCAAATTGAATATTAACATTTTCTTAAATATTTAAAACAGATTTTAAAATGATGAAAATTTAACATGATTAATTCTTCGTCATTTAAATATCACGTTAATACAGAGTTGTCATTATTATTAATTATTTATTAAATAATGAATAATAAAATCTAGATCTTACTAATAAGTAATTAATTTTTAAATTAACCAAAAAGTGAACCTCATTGTTACATGATAATGTTCACCTTTTGTTCAAAAATCAATAAATTATTAACATGACATTTAATATCTTTCTACAATTTAAAATGTTAGAGATCAATTTCAATATTAGGTTATATTATCTATTATGTTATAAACGTTTGGAATCGTGATTTGTGGTGATTAATCAAGACCCGCATTCAGCATCATCATTTATTATTTAGTTGTTGGGATTAATATCATTTAATTGATCAGGAACTATAAATGCTTACCCAAGCAGACGTACGACGATAGTGACATGTGAATGTTGCACTGAATAATTGTTGTGTATTTTATGAGATACAAGCATTATGACTTGTTTGACAATTGCAGTAGTGTTATTAGAAACTGGTTGACATAGAATAAAAGATTTTTTATTTACTTTTTAAAAATAAATGTCGCGTATTTGATGATTGTAGCTCTATGATTTTATATATTTTAAGTGAAGAATGTGCAATTAAAGTGTAGACATCGATACGAATTCTAAACATACTTTCATAAAGTTAAATTTAATAGAGATGTTAGATAAAGAATTATTTATAAGATTTCTAATTATTTTAGAATTATTAAATTATTATTTTAGCATGTGTGTTAACTTTAGCCTGATCTCAAGTGATCGAATCTTTTCATTGAATGATGTTCAATCATACAATTAATATAATTAACTTCGGCTAGGGACGTGAAATAACTAATTTGAAAGTCAGATATATTAGTTTAAAAACCATAAATCAGCTTCTTAAGACATTCCCAAGAGAAGCTACATCTCACTTTCTTTACAACTATATTTATGACTATTACGGGGAAACTATATGATGCCAGATTGAGTAATTGGATGTCATCTTAACTAGCATCATATTGCACTTAACCATTATAGCTTGGAAATTAGTTGAATATTTGAGTCTAAAGCAAAGAAAATTGTGCAGATGTTATTGATCACAATCAAGTTTCTTAAAACATGGATTTTCCTGATAAAAGAATGTCATTTATAAGCTTTTCTATATTCAATGATGATGACCCTTTGGGACTCGTAGCCTCTTCTGCCAATAGTTTCCATTCCATTGCTTTGTTTTTCAGTTCCTTAAATTTCTTTCCTTCCATGAACTCTCTTACAAGCTCAGCCAAATCATCCCTGTTCACATCATAATCAATCTCCATACCAACTCCCCATTCAACGCAAGCATATCTACAGTTGGTAGGTTGATCGCCAATGAACGGCCAACAAAGCATCGGCACGCCTGCAGAAATGCTCTCAATAGTTGAGCCCCACCCGCAGTGTGTAAGGAAACCTCCGACTGAAGGGTGGTTGAGGACTTCCTCTTGGGGACACCAACTAGATATGAACCCCCTCTCTCGTGTTTCTTCCATAAACTCTGGAGGTAACATTGCAGAACCACCAACTACCATATCAGGCCTTATTATCCACAGAAAAGGGTGGTTGCTTTTGGCCAGTCCCATCCCGAATTCTATGAGTTGTTCAGTTGTTAACCATGTTACGCTTCCAAAATTTACATAAAGCACCGAATTAGGTGTCATGGAATTAAGCCACTGACGACACTCGGGTTCTTCTTTCCATAGATTACATCCAATTGATCTCAGACCATTTTGCTGTATTTGATTGAGATGTAGTTGCAGAGGGCCAATGAAATATGCAGCACGAAACATAGAGGATATTGTATCCAAAAGTTCAGGTTCTAAGGCATCAAATGTGTGCAAAATGAGTACTGGAGCTTCACGTGATTTCTTAGTTGGCTCTGCTGCTATCCGAAACCCGTGTTCATCAGTGCTTTTCGCTTGAGTTCCGCATGTTGAAAAATCCCTCAAACGCATATTTTTCATTCCTGGAATGAAGTCTACGACTTGGTCCAAGTAGCCATTTTTCTGAAAGTTTTCATCTGCCAAAAAAATAAATAAATAAGCAGTTGTTTAGTTGTTTAGATGAAAGAACTTACTGAATATCATGGACCACAAAGTAATAAGCACAACGAATAGCCAACTCAGAACATCAACATGGAAGTTATTCCGCCATATCACGTAAAGTACATGAACTTTTCTGGTTAATAAAAACTTTCTAATTAGGAAGCTCTCTTAGGAAAGTCAGTTTGACTAGTTTCAAGACTTGTATGCTACGTAGATCTTACATGTGACCCAAACTTCACCATCCAAATTTTGCAAGTTCATGGTAATCAATATAGTTTCTTTATGTCCCGTAAGAAATATGCAACTGATTATGAGATAATGACATTTTTCTTACATATACCTTTCAAGGGTAGTAGACCTCTTTCTGCGAGTACACGAATCTGATCGAAGCCCATGAAGCCAGATGCAGAGAGAGTAAAGAATATTGCAATAGGAAGTCCATGTTCTTCAGCTGCTTCAATGGTGAAATTTGACAAGAATCCATCTGAAACTATGCAAGTCACTGATGGAACATTGGAAAAACTGCTGTCATTGAGTTTTGAGATGAGATCACTAAACGGTGCAAGGTAGTCCCCATCCAGTATGGACTTAGAAAGTAGCCCCAGATGCGGGCCGACAAGAGTATCGGTCGGAGGAAGGCCATCTGGAATGAATTCAAAGCGGAAATCCGGCAAGCCATCCATGGAGTTTGGACCTCTTGATTCAAGTAAGCATCTATAATTAATCTCAAAGTGCACAAATGTTATGTGAAAACCTTTGTAGTGAAGTACCTTTGCGAGCTTTAGCATTGCTTTTATGTGGCTCTGCGCTGGGAATGGGATGAAAACTGCATGAGGTTTGTTTTGACGTGCAATAAATTCAGTACCCATCTCTGGAGCTAGAGCTACACTTAATGTGTTTCACAATGTATAGTTCTACTTTATAGGTATTAGAATTTGGTTTCTACACGGGAGTTCTGGCCAAGAGTGGCATCTTATATTTGTTTGTATATGGCAGTGCAGGGACAGGCAACCAATGGCAGATATTATCTATTTCCCTATCAAGACGACTAGTAATTTTCTATAATAAAGTAGCATAATCGTTAGGTTGGTCAGCAGATTATCGCTAGTAGAAAGCAGTAATTATTATTTTATTGTGTAATGAGTAAATCTTTGACAATATGCAATAATCATTAAATCACTTCATAATATAAGAGATGTCTGGATTAATTGAAAAGTCATTAAAAAATAGAAATGACAATCTATCGAGTTGCTAAGTTTAAAGGAAGCTCGAATAAGTCCAAACTTAACCAAAACATACCCAATTAACTTCATTAGAAATGCAAGTTTTTAGTCAGCAAGGTATCTCAGACCAGGCTTGCTAAAGCATTTTTGTCTTTCCTCCTTGTGGGAGTTGAATTCACGACCGCATTGTAAATAATATGATGAAGTGTGCAGCATATGATTATTAGCAGGGCCCAACTGTCTAATAAATAATGAGTTTCAGCCTCGCTGAAGGTAGAGGGGGGCAGGGTTGTGTACATAACCATTCCTATCAAACCCATAAAAAAAGTGAATGTTATCATTTTCATTCAAACACCGATTAATTATCCTTCTAATGATTTTTATTACAACATATTTCCAAACGGAAAAAACGTTGGCCGTCATGCTTCACAAATAGGAAAGAATACGAGTTCTGGTCGGGTAGGCTAAATTGGGCCAGAACCCAGTCTCAACGTCGTATGGGCCGATCAGTCCAATCACCAAAGATCAGTCTCATACCTAATGGTTATGTCAAGCCGAAACCTGATCTACGCTCTCCTTAGCCCACCTGTAGAAGAAAGACTCCCATGCAAACACGTAAAAGACTAAAACCTAGTTGTTACTTCATATATAAGGTATAATTCTATCGTAACAAAGATACGCAATCATAACCTAGTTTTTCTCTGCATTCATCAACCTCACCTTCACCAAAAGACTGACTTCAGCGTCGAAGGGGCTAATCGGGACACAACCCCCGACAAGTCTTCTTTGTTTTGCAGGTATCTTCACGTCGGATTCATCACAGAAAGTAGCCGACTTATGGATCCGAACGACAACGTACAGTTCAGCCAAAATCCGGCAGAACCAATTGGCGCCCACCGTGGGGCCCGACTTCCGGACACCACGTCCAGAAACACACAGATCAGTCAGGCAGCGGCGACGAACCCTGATATAGCAGCTGTTGCGGCTCTGGCGATGCAACGTATGGGTTTGCAGCTACCGCAACTCGCTACCGCACTACATGTTTCAAGACGGAATCCTCAGATCCTAACGATCAACCGCAACCTCAGAACTTGGAACAAGAAGAACATAGTGTCGCTAGAGGATAACGCCGACTCAATATGCACCAATCTCCGACACCTATCGGATGCAGATCCTCTTCGCTCATGCACACCTCCCTCACCCGAAAACAGATTGAGGAAGCAGATGATCTATTGATCCGCCAGATTTTGCAATCTCGGCTAAGATAACGGCAAGAAGCTGCTGCAGCGGCAAGTCGCGACAAACCAAGAGAATGACCGATCACCACCGATCGAAAACCTAGAGAAAATCGTGGATGATCGGATTAACGCAATTATGAGCTTCCGCTCGGACGCCCGACAAAGACAAAGACAACTCTCCCTTTACTCAAAATTGATAACCTCCGTGCCCGCATCAAAATACCGACCCCCGAGAAATACATTGAAAAGACCGACCCCCTGGATTACCTGCAGCACTTCCAGTCCATGATGAATCTGCATTGCGTCCCGGACGCCATCCAGTGTAAGGCTTTCTGTACGACCTTTCAAGAGGGAGCCCAACGATGGTTCAATAGTTCTACCCGGTCAGATCACCGCTTTGAGGATTTTAGGCTTCTTTTCCTCAATCAGTTCGCTACAAGCAAGCGACCACAGAAAACTGCATTGGAAGTAATGCAATTGACCCAAGGAAGAAATGAAAGTTTATGGGAGTTCATCACTCGGTTCAATAATGAAGCGGTCGAGGTCCTCGACCTCACTTGCTCGTCCATACTGGCAGCACTCATGAGCAACACGAGGGATGAAGAGTTCAAAAAGTCATTGGCTCTCGATCAGCCCCGATCTATTCAGGAGATCAGACATCGGGCAGACAAGTATATTCAGCTCGAAGAAGTATTAAAGAATACAAAACGCAGGGCAGTTGATCGCGGGCCGAGTGGTCGGGCAGATGAGTCTCACAAGAGACAGAGGGATCAGTCGACCTGGAGGAAGCCGACTGGTCGGCAATGGCATCACCAAGACTTTACCCCGCTTAACAAACGATATGCAGAAGTATTGGCGGCTATAAGAGCGGACGGGGAATCCATCCGAGAGCCCAATGAAATGAAGACCCCTTACAAGGATAGGAACCCAGATCTATATTGCCGTTTCCACAAAGAGGTTGGTCATGATACGGAAGATTGCTGGCAGTTGAAAAAAGAAATCGAATTCCTCATACAAAGGGGAAGGTTAGGCTGATTCGTGAAGCACGAACAAAATGCCGATCGGGATAATCAGCGCAGGACAAGTCGGCCAGACAATAGGCGACCGCCCTGGAGGCGAAATGACAGGAATGATGGAGGGACGCAGAATGCGAATACAGATAATCGATGAGAAGAGAAAGGGCAATCGAGGGAAAGAAACAACGAAAACGCTGGGCAACAAGACGACCAACCGACTGGGGTCATTAACATGATATTCGGTGAAAATGCAGCAGGGGGATCCACCGCTAAAGGGAAAAAAAGATATGCCAAACAGGTCGGCAAAGACTCATCCACCAAAAAGCTGAGGGAGAGCGACAGGATGATATCATTCGATAAATCCGACCTTGATGGAGTAAGTTACCCTCATGATGACGCCCTCGTGGTAAATCTGAACATGAACGGTTACGAGGTGAAGCGGGTGATGATTGATATGGGCATGTTGGGCCCGAGCCCCGGATCCCCGATTCTCGAGGTGGCCCCTCGGGTCACGCTGACGACGGGCGCCCCATAACGTCGGACCCGATTCCAACATCCATACAAATACATAAGTTCGATACCAACACAAACATATACTCATACATTCTAAACAGGCATTCATCATTCCACATGCATAAACCAACTGTCATTTGCATTCAAAGAAATTCAACAAGTATTCTCGAAATATAACATAATACAAAATGAAAGTTAAAATCCAAAATACATAAGTTTGCTCCATGATGAAATGCTGGCGGGCTAACCAAAGTACTAACTTAATATAAGGCTCCTAATTAGCTTGAAGTTTCCGATGCCTCGCAAGGTCAACTATCGTCTCGATCTGCACCTGAGGAGGGGAGAGTAATGGGAAGAATAAGCTCGATGGCATATACGTTTATAGCCATTGGCAACGAGCCACACAATCAAGCAATATACATATATCACTAGCAAATCAAGATTCATCAATTTATTCACATTCATATAAACATAGGTCATGCAATTTCTGTTTCTCAACATAACAATCATTATGCAACATATATGTCAAATCCATCATGTGTTATGCTCAACAATTCGATCGTGTATGCACAAACAATTGGCTCGAGAGTTCCGTAAACGATTCGGATAAACCGAAGTTAAATCCGTAAACTATCCGAGTCTGATTTCTCAAGGATCTCATGGCCTCAAGCGGGCAGCCGGGAGAAGGCTTTATGTTAACGTGCACGTGACTCCACCCGTAACTCTCTTACCCAAACAAGACATATAATCCATTCGTTTCATGCTCAAAGCATCTTAGCAAAGCTTTCGAAGTTCTCATTCTTTTCATTTTCACAAAATGCCATAAGGCCGATCAAAGCCATGCAAAATCATAATCATACAAGCAAGGGCACATAATGCAAGCAATCATACATAAGGCAATTTGCCCATACACACAATAACTATAAACATATTACCCACCTAATATAGCTTGAGTATCCGACTCACTGGTGTCCTTCCTCTTGCGATTGGGTCAAATCAGCTTGGTTTCCTATAATAAACCAAGTTCGTATTCAATCAATATCCACAGAAAATAATCAAAGCTTGCAAATTCAAAATAACACACTAAAAGTCTATCTTCGGTCTCCTCCTAAAATTCTCGAATCCTAAGCGGCTAATTCCGAACCTCCCAACCTGTAGTCCTTTCTCTTCAGTTCATAACGAATCCAAAATCACCTCAATCGGACATCTGACGCCCAAGATATGCCCAAGATACCAAAAATCTCCTTTAGCAAAATTGGACGTTCGTCGCGGCGAAGGTACTTCGCATGTCGCGACGAGCCAAACTTCTTCGTACGTCGCGACGTCGTCCCTCCCGCACGTCGCGACGAACGCTCCTCTCTCGCACGTCGCGGCGTGCCTCCTTCGCACGTCGCGACGAACGCCTCTCCGCTCGTCGCGACGTGTGGGTCTGAAGCTCGACTCCGAAACTCAGATTCCTGCATTTTCCTAACTTCAATCCTTACCCAAACTCAAATGCAACACAACCAAGCTATAGACCAAGTCCTCTACTACATTTCTAACCCATTCTAAGCTTCAAATCCATCACAAGCACATCAACCCAAGGATCTACCCATCTTTTTCACCCAAAAACCCTAAATCATCGATTTTCACACATTCAACCTATCCTTAGGTTTAATCCAACCGAAACAAAGTTAAACAAAGCATAACTTACCCGAAAATCGCTCCAAACTGACGAAAATTCTCAAAGATTGCAAACTCTCTTTTCTTTTCTCTTCTCTTTTCCCATGACTCTTCTCTTCTTCTTCTTTCTTTTTCCTTTCTTTCCTTTTTCTATCTTTCTTTCTTTTCTAACTCTTGATTCTAAATGGACAAAGACTAAGTTACCCTTCTCACAAGCCTAAACACATTTCAACCTAAGCAATCTTCCTAAAATGCCCTTATATATTTTTACCCTTAAGTCTCATTTAAACCCCATTAAATGCAAATACACCTCAATTATCCACTAATACTCCAAAATAAATCAACTAAGCCTTAATAACATAATTATCACAGTTCATGTTGAATAATATCATAAAAAAATTTCGGGGTCTAACAGGGCAGCTCGGTCGACTTGTTGTATTATGAGGCCTTCAGGATGAAGGCACCAAGATCGACTACTACCTATAGACGGCCCCATCAAGTGGGTAACCAAGGCCACCTACCGCTCATTGGGTGTATTTGAAAGTGAAGTTGAGGCGAAGCCGTGTCGATAGAAAGGGACGCTGAGTTCCTAGTCGTCAAGTTTCAAGGGCGATAATGCAATAATCAAGGGCTACTCAAAATGCCCTCAGATCACTGCTCCACCTACTACCAAGCTATGAAGTTCCCGACATCCCACGGAGTTGGTATTATCAGGGGTCAGCAGAGAATCGCTAGGGAATATTACTTAGCGGAAACGAAGACATTAGACGGGGCGGTAGTCCTGACGAGCTCTCTTGATGTGAGAGCCGACGAGGAGATGGATATGATGAACCCAGTGGAAGAAACACAATGGTCGATCGATGAAACCGACCTCTAAATTCACAAACCTAGGTCTCGAAATGCAGGCGACTGGTTAAAGAAATCACAGATTGTTTGGTGGAAAATAGATCGGTCTTCGCTTGGGTACCGAGCGACATGCCTGGAATTTCCCGATCAGTCGCGTCGCACTCCCTCGGTATTTGGCATGACTACTGTCGATCGCATGGAAGAAGCGATGGCACAAAGAAGAGCGATTGGGTGATCGAGAAAGAAGTAGAAAATTACTCGAGGTCGGGTTCATCCGAGAAGTCAAGTACCTGAATGGCTCGCCAATGTGGTTTTAGTGAAAAAGAAGAACGGGAAGTGGAGAATGTGCATCGATTTCACCGACTTGAACAAAGCATGTCCAAAGGACAGTTTCCCCTTGCCCAAGATCGACCAATTAGTAGACTCTACCTCGTGGCATGAACTTCCGACTTCCGGATGCTTTTTCGGGCTATCATCAGATTCAAATGAGTCTGGAAGACGAAGAAAAGACCGCCTTCATAACCGACCAAGGCACATATTGCTACCAAGTAATACCTTTTGGCTTGAAGAACGCGGGGGCGACCTATCAGCGACTCGTCATGAAGGTCTTTAAGAAACAGATCGGTCGGTCGGTGGAAGCTTATGTGGATGATATGGTGGTCAAAAGTAAGACGGCCACGGAGCATGTGGAAAATCTTAAGGAAGTCTTCCAGACCCTGAATAAATTTCAGATGAAGCTGAACCCGGAAAAATGCATTTTTGGGGTGGCATCTGGAAAATTTCTAGGGTTTATGATCACTCAACGGGGGATTGAGGCTAATCCAGAGAAGATCGAAGCTATCATCCAAATGCCCTCGCCCCAATGCTTAAAAGAAGTGCAGATATTGACCGGTCAGATAGTCTCTCTAAGCAGGTTCATTTCCAGATTGGGAGACAAGTGCCTCCCGTTTTTCAAAATCTTGAGGAAAGCAAACGTGACCCAATTCCAATGGCCAGACGAATGCGAGAAAGCTTTTCAACACTTAAAGCAATACTTGTCCAGCCCGCCTATCCTGCAAAGCCCGGTAGAGGGAGAGAACCTGATTTTATACTTGGCGGTTACAAAGGGGTCGATCAGCGCGGTCCTTATTCGATTAGAGGGAAGCGAACAACACCCTGTCTACTACGTCAGCAAAGTGTTGACCAGACCAGAAACACGATATACGCCTATAGAGAAACTAGCCCTCTCCTTGATAATGGCAGCTCGGAAGCTAAGGCCCTACTTCCAAAGTCATACCATTGAGGTATGGACCGATCAACCCTTCAGGCAGTGCCTTCAAAAGCCCGAGACTTCGGGTCGACTAATAAATTGGGTGGTAGAGCTGGGAGAGTTCGACATACAATACAAACCCCGCATGACCATTAAAGCGCAGGTATTGGCAGACTTCATCGCAGAGATGAGCCAACCTAGCTTGAAGGATGAGCCGTTCCCTACCTGGAGCTTGTTCGTTGACGGGTCATCCAATGCTGAAGGATGCGGAGTAGGGGTGATATTAATCGACCCAAATACGGAAGAAAAGGTGGAATACGCCCTTCGGCTAGAATTCAAGGCCTCCAATAACGAGGCAGAATATGAAGCTCTAATAGCCGGCCTCCAACTAGCCAAGGAAATGGGGGTGAAGCACCTAAAGATATATAGCGATAGCCAAGTGGTGGTCGGCCAAGTTACTGGGCATTATGAAGCTAAGGAGAACAGCATGATCGAGTACTTGGAGCTGGTAAAGCGGGAGTTAAGTAATTTTGAGCAGTACTCGATCAACAGGATAGAACGAGCTCAAAATGCTAAGGCGGATGCACTCTCCAAAATGGCCTCAGATTGACACGCCAAAAATAACATTCTGGTTGAGCAACTAGACCGGCCTAGCATTCAGAAAGCCAAGGAAGCTCTCGACGTAAGCACCAGTCGATCGAGTTGGACGGAACCGATCACACAATACCTTTTGGAGGGAAAACAACTGGAAGACGCGTCGGAGGCCAAGAAACTAAGAATAAAGGCAGCCGAGTACACGGTCGTTAACGACACTCTATACAAGCGGTCTTACAACTGGTCGTTGCTTCGATGCTTGAATGAAGAAGAAGCTGAGCAGGCAATGGCTGAAGTCCATGAAGGGATGTGCGGAAATCATGTAGGAGACAGAATGTTGGCTCACAGACTGATCAGACAAGGGTACTACTGGCCGACAATGAGAAGAGACTGCCAGGAGAAGGTCGACCGATGTGAGGCCTGCCAGAGAAACAGCAGCCTGTCTCACCAGCCGATCGAGAGGATGAAAATTGTGAGTCATCCTATCCCGTTCGCTCAATGGGGAATGGATATACTGAGGCCCTTCCCTCTCGGTCCCGAACAGAAGAAGTTCTTGATAGTGGCGGTGGAATACTTCACCAAATGGGCAGAAGCGGAAGCGGTCGCTACAATTTCTGAGCAGAAGGTGGAGAACTTTGTGACGAAGAATATACTTACCCGCTTCGGGATGCCTATGATGTTAGTTACGGATAACGGTCGGCAGTTCGTTAACGACAAGTTCAGAGATTTCTGCGATCGACTAAAGATCAAGCTATAGCTGACTTCGGTAGCCCATCCTCAAAGCAACGGTCCCGCGGAGAACACCAATAAAAAGATAATGAGTTCTCTCAAGAAGCGCCTAGATTGCCGAAAGACCTGGGTAGAAGAACTAGACGAAGTGTTGTGGGCATACAGAACTACACCGAATGGAGCCACAGGGGAAACACCGTTCAGGATGACCTTCGGGGCAGAAGCCCTAGTTCTAGTAGAGGTGGCATTGCATAATCAAAGGGTGTCGGGCTATGAAGAAGAGCGAAATGATGAAGCCCGCAGAGCGAAACTCGTTCTCCTCAGTGAAGATAGAGAAAGGGCAGCCGCTCGCTCGGAAGCCATCAGGCAAAAGGCAACCAAATTCTACAACAGAAGGGTCAAGCCGAGCGATGTAAAGGTAGGCGGTTACGTCCTATGAATGGCCGAGGCGGCCGGAAAGCATCCTGGAAAGCTTGGACAAGCGTGGGAAGGACCTTATCGGGTGACTAAGCAAGTCGGGCATGGTTCTTACATCCTACGCGATGCGAAAGGGAAGGTTCTACCAAGGCCTTGGAACTCTCGAAATTTGAAGGCGTTCTACCAATAGATAAGTTTTATTTTAGTTAATCTTTGCTTATTATCGTTTTTGTATACAATGTGTGAGAACCTTTTTCCTGTCCCTGCCAGACAGGTTTTTTAACGACCCACGCCCTCATTATCATCAATAAAGGGGTTTTCAGATTTCTTGGCAACAAAAAGTTCCATTATGTGTGGCAAAGAGTAAAAAATCCAATCAACCATCGCCCGACATCTCCATAGATCGACTACGATCGGTCGGGTCGTCAAGACAAGATCCTTGGGACCCTCGCTCGCCATCGCTCGACATCTCCATAGATCGACTACGGTTGGTCGGGTCGCCAAGACAAGATCCTTGGGACCCTCGCTCGCCATCGCCCGTTATCTCTATAGATCGACTACGGTCGGTCGGGTCACCAAGACAAGATCCTTGGGACCCTCGCTCGCCATCGCCCGGCATCTCCATAGATCGACTACGGTCGGTCGGGTAGCCAAGACAAGATCCTTGGGATCCTCGCTAACCATTGCCCGGCATCTCCATAGATCGACTACGGTCGGTCGGGTCGCCAAGACAAAATCCTTGGGACCCTCGCTCGCCATCGCCCGACATCTATATAGATCGACTACGGTCGGTCATGTTGGGCCCGGGTCCCGGATCCCCATTCCCGAGGGCGGCCTCTCGGGTTCGCGCGGGTGTCGGGCGCCCAAATACCGTCGGACCCGATCCCAACATCCATACAAATACATAAGTCGATTCATATAATCATATACATTACATACACACATACTTAATCTCATACATACATTCTACACATGCATCCCATCCATGAATTAAACACCCCATAAACTAAGGGGCTTCATGCCATTACAATTTCAAATAAGTTCAACAAGTATTCTCAAATGCAGCGTAATACAAAATAAAATGAAATCCTAAATATAAAAGTATGCTCCATGATGAAATGCTGGTGAGCTAACCAAAGTACTAACATGTACAAGGCTCCTAACTAGCTTGAAGTTTCCTATGCCTTGCAAAGTCGACAATCGTCTCGATCTGCACCTGAGGAGGGGAGAGTAATGGGGTGAGCTGCGAAGCTCAGTGGCATATACGTTTATAGCCATTGGCAACGAGCCACACAATCAAGCAATATAAATTTATACACAAGCTCATAGCAAGTTAATATTCATCAATTGATTCACATTCATATAAACATATGTCATGCAATTTCTGTTTCTCAACATAACAATCATTATGCAGCAAGTCTATCAAATCCATCATATGTTATGCTCATCAAATCAATCGTATGCACAAACAATTGGCTCGAGAGTTCAGAACGATCCGGATAAACCAAGGTAAATCCAGTAAACTATCCGAGTCCGATTTTCAAGGATCTCGTTGCTACAAGCGGGCAGCCGGAGAAGGCTTTATCTTGTCAACGCACGTGACTCCATCCGTAACTCTCTTACCCAAACAAATCACATAATCCATTCGATTCATGCTCAAAGCATTTTTCACATTGTTCTAAATTCTCATTCTTGTCCATTGCCATAAGGCCTATCAAACCATGCATAATTTTAATCATAATGCAAGTTCAATATTTTCATAGAATTCAACACAAGTAATGTCACATAATGCAAGCAAGCATACATCAGACCATTTGCCCATACACACAATAACCATAAACATATTACCCACCTAGTATCGCTTGAGTATCAGACTCACTGATGTCCTTCCTCTTGCGATTGGGTCAAATCAACTTGGTTCCCTATAATAAACCAAGTTTCCATATAATTAATATCCATAGCAAATATTCAATAAAGCTCGAAAAGCAAAAAGTAAAGCGTTAAAAGTCTCCATCCGACTCCCATCTACATTCCTGAACCCTTCAAAGCAATTTCCGAACTTCCCTTCTTCATACAACTCATAGTCCTTTATTTCTAGATCACAACGAATCCAAAATCACCTCAATCGGACATCTACACCAAAAGATATCCCCAAAAATGTAAAAATCTCACTTTCGGAAACAGGGGGCTCACATGGCGGCGGGACGCCGCCATGGCGAACGACCATGCTCACCGCGGCTAGCGGCGTGCTCATCACCCGCACGACGTGCACATGGTGCACGCGGCGTGTCATCATCATCACCACCGCACGCCGCTGGCGTGCTTTCAAGACGTCGCGACGCAAGGGTCGAAGCTTTGACTCAACCCCGATTTACGCATTTTCGACTTCCATTTCTTCCCAAACTCAAATGCAACACACATAAGCCTTAGATCAAGACTCAAGCTACATTTCTAACCCATTAACAACTCAAAATCAAGCACAAATGCATCAACCCAAGGATCTACCCATCCTTTCACCCAAAAACCCTAAATAAATCGATTCTCGCTATATATCCAACATATTTAGGTTTAAAGCTAACTATAACAAGTTAGATCGAACTTAAACTTACCAGGAAACGTCTTTAATCTACCGAAAATCGCTGAAATCGCAACACTCTTTCTTCTTCTCCTCTTCCTTCACCGACGGCACTTCCTCTTTCTCTTCTCTTCTATTTCTTTCTTCTCTTTCTTTTCTCTTAACCTAATGCATAGGACAAAGACCAACTTACCCCTCTTTACAAGCCTTAAATCCATTCCAACTTAAGTGAACTTCCCAAAATGCCCTCACATAATTTAATCCTCTAAATCTCATTTAAACCACATTAAACCTTAATATACCTCAATTATCCACTAATATTCCAAAATAAATCAAACTAAGTCTTAATCACATAATTATCACAATTCACGCTTAATGTCATCATAAAAAAAAATTCGGGGCCTAACATTTCTCCCCCTCTTAAAAGAAATTTCGTCCTCGAAATTTACCTGAATCATCGAAGAGATGCGGATACTTCTCCCGCATGGCTTCCGATGGCTCTCAAGTAGCCTCCTCTACCGAATGGTTCCTCCATAGGACTTTGACTAACTGAACCGTCTTGTTCCTGAGAACCTTGTCCTTGGTATCCAAGATTTGCACTGGAATCTCTTCATAACTCAAATCATCTTGCAACTGAACCTCACTAGTCTGAATAATGTGAGAAGGATCCGATCTATACCTCCTCAACATGGACACATGGAAAACGTCGTGAATCTGTGATAACTCCGGAGGTAATGCCAATCTGTAGGCGAGTGGTCCAATCCTCTCAAGGATTTCATAAGGACCCACATACCTCGGACTCAACTTACCCTTCTTGCCGAATCTCAATACTCCTTTCCAAGGAGATGTTTTAAGGAACACTTTCACCGACTTCATATTCCATCTCCTTTGGTGAGCATCAACATAACTCTTCATTCTATCTGTCGTCGCTTAAGTCAGCCGCTAACCAAATTGATTTTCATGAATCGCCGCCCTCAATCAATTCGGTCCTTCCAATTGCCTCTCTCCTTCTTCATCCCAACAGATCGAAGTCCTACATCTCCTCCCATACAATGCCTCATATGGAGCCATCTCGAATGCTCGAATGGTACGAATTGTTATAAGCAAATTCGACCAACGACAAATGCTCATCCCAAACTCCTCTGAAATCCATCACACAAGTTCAAGCATCCCTCAAGTGTCCGAATAGTCCTCTCGATTGACCATCCGTCTCGAGGGTGAAACGCCAGATTAAAATTTAGCTTTGTCCCCAAAGCTTCCTCGTAAACCGCCTCAAAATTCAAGTAAACCGCGGATCTCGCCCGACACAATCGAACTGAACTCCACGCACCTCACTATCTCATCGATATACTTCTTTGCTAGCACACGCAAAGAATCACCGCTGATCGCCAAAAAGTAGGTCGACTTGGTCAACCGATCCACTATAACCCATATGGCATCATACCTCCTGCCGTCCTAGGCAAACCCATCAAAGTCCATAGTCACCCTTTGCCACTTCCACTCCGGAATAGCAACGGCCTCAACTGCCGAAGGTGCACGGTGTTCAAACTTTGACTTCACGACACACTAGACATTTACTGACAAACTCTGCTATATCCCTCTTCATGCCTCTCCACCAAAAATGCTCTCTCAAATCTCTATACATCCTGGTGCTACCCGGATGCATGGCATAAGGCGCATTGTGTGCCTCATCCATAATCTCATCCTTAATCTCCTGATATCCGAATACACAATCGGTTCCCCACCATCATAAGCCCATCATCCCGCACATCTATCTCGTAAACCTTACCCTTCGAATTTCATCCTCGAAGTCCGCTTCAAATTCGCATCTTGAGCCTGCAATTCCCTAACCTTTTTCCTGAGAATCGGCCTCACTCTGAAATTAGCGAGAAGACACTCCGACTCCTCCTGCTTCAAGCTTATCTTAAGCTTGGCCATCTCTTCCAATAAAGGAAGATACACCGATCGAACATGAGCAATCGAAGACTTCCTGCTCAAGGCATCCGCCACAACATTGGCCTTGCCCGGATGGTACTCAATCAATAGATCATAATCCTTAAGTAGCTCAATCCACCTTCTCTGCCTCAAATTCGGTTCCTTCTGACTCAACAAATACTTCAGACTCTTATGATCAGTGAAGATCCGAGTCTGAACTCCATACAAATAATGCCTCCAAATCTTCAAGGCAAAGATCACAGCTGCTAACTCCAAATCATGCGTCGGATAATTCAGCTCATAAGGCTTCAACTACCTCGAAGCATAAGCAATCACCCGATCTCCCTGCATCAAAACACATCCAAGACCCTTCCTCAAGCATCACTATACATCAATAACCTTCCTCTCCCAAGGCAAAACCAAAATTGAGCACTCGTCAATCGAGCTTGAGTTCCTCGAAGCTCCTCCGACACTCCTCACTCCAAGCAAACTTCTGGTTCTTCCTCAACAATTTTGTCATCGGAGCGGATATCATGGAGAATCCCTCCACGAATCTCCTGTAATAGCCTGCCAAATCCAGAAAACTCCTCACCTCTGCTACATTCTTTGGGGCTTCCCAACTCACCACAGCTTCTATCTTCTTTGGATCCACATGAACTCCTTGCTCTGAGATCACATGTCCAAGAAATGAAACTTCTCTCAGCCAAAATTCGCATTTATTGAATTTGGCATACAACTCATTGCTCCTCAAAGTCTCCAAAGCGATCCTCAAATGCTCCTCATGCTGCTCATCACTTTTGAAATACACCAAGATATCATCAATGAAGACAATGATAAAATTGGTCCAGGAATGGCTTAAATACCCGATTCATCAAATCCATAAAGCGCCGGAGCATTAAATCAATCCAAAGTGGCATCACCAAAACTCAAAATGCCCATACCGAGTCCCGAAAGCGCACTTCGCACATCCGACTCCTTAATCCTCAATCGGTGATAACCCGATCTCAAGTCTATCTTAGAAGACTCTCGCCATTGCAATTGATCAAACAGATCATCAATGCGAGGAAGCAGATACTTGTTCTTCATAGTAACCTGATTCAACTTCCTGTAGTCTACACACATCCTTAACGATCCATCTTTTTTCTTCACAAATAGGACCTGAGCTCCCCAAGGCGAAGAGCTCGGTCGAATATACCCTTTCTCCAACAATTCCTCCCATTGCTCCTTAAGCTCTTTCAATTCGCTTGAGCCATCCGGTAGGCGGAATCAAATCGCCTTGTACCCAACAAAGCTCAATGGAAACTCAATTTCCCTAGTCAAGTGTAGTCCGGCAACTCCTGAAAGACATCCAGTATTCCCCACTCTTTGGAATATCCTCTAACTTTCCTCTATCAGCTCTGGAGTCTATCACATAAGCCAAAAATGCCTCACAACCCTTACTCATCATCTTCTCTGCTGTCAAAGCTGAGACAATCCTGGACGGACTCGCTTTCTTGTCCCCAGTAAACACTACTCTTCTACCGTCATCCAATTCAAACTCCACTGTTTTCTATTTACAATCCAAACGGGCATTGTATCTTTCCAATGTATCCATGCCCAAAATCACATCTAAACCACTCATCTTTAGTGGCATCAAATCACCACTAGAAGTTCTCCACCAATGCGAATCTCACAACCTCTATACACTTGACTAATCACAATATACTGACCGATTGGAGTACTCACCATCAGCGGAGTATCCAATGGGCTCACAATCATGTCACACACGGGTCTACTCGAGGAAACAAACGAATGAGTATAACCTGAATCAATCAAAACAACCACAGTATCAGAAAATAACTGTACCGTACCCGTGACAACATCTGGTGCGGTCTCAGCATCCTCCCTAGTCATCGCAAACACCCTAGCTGGTGCCTGCCCTCTCGGTCTACCCGGAAGATTCACCCTCTTGGCTACATCTGAACTGCCCACTTCAGTCGCAGTTCTTTGTCCCATGGTCTCTGTCCTCCTCGGAGCTTGCATCTGACCTCTCTCTTGTCGTGGAGGCTGAGGACACTCTCTGGCAATGTGTCCCTTCTCCCCACAGTTGAAACAAGCTCCTGTTAATCTGAAGCACTCTCCTCTATGAGCTCTCCCGCAGTGCTCACACTTCGGGACAAAAGATCTATCTCCGTCTCCCCTTCTACCTCCACCCACCGTTGAGGCTTGGTGAGAAACAGTAGAAGTCCTCATCAGCCTAGGTCGGCTCGCACCACTGCTCCTCTCCTCTGACTGGACTGGGAAGCTCCTAGCACTCCTGTCTGGCATAGGAGTACTAGTGCTACCTCCTCTCCTGGACTGCTCTCTGCCCTTCCTCTTCTTGTTCACAGCACTCTTGATATTCTCAATATTTTCAACCCTCAGAGCTACCTCAACCAGCTGATGGAAATCACAAAAATTCTGCACAATCACCTTCTCTCGATAGCAGGTGCAATCCCACTCAAACTCGCGATATCCGCAGCCTCACTCAAGATCAACCAAGCATATCGGGATAGCTGTGAACCGGCGCCATACTCACGACGATCATATCCTCTCGAGTCAAACCGAGGAACTCCCCTCATTTCACGAACATATACCTCGACAGTACTTCTTCCCGAAAGCAACCACGAAATCACGCCACGCCAACCCCATCGCCTCATCTCGACTCCCTAGTATAGTCTCCCACCGGTGAAGTGCATCTCCTCAAGCAAACTCGCCAGATAGATGACCTCTCGTCATCCTCACACTCCATCCGGTCGAGCACTCTCTCGGCCTTCCTCAACCAAGTCTCGACTTCTTCAGATCCGACGTCCCAAAGAAATCAATCGCCCATACTTTTTCAATCTATCAAATCGTCGCCGCCCTTCGGGGGTGGCCGACGAGAAGGCCGTGGCATCGACCCATAGCTCGCACGAATGCTCGAGTAAAGGCCCGAACAACCTCGATCCAAAGGAGGCACTTGTTCGCGGATCGGAGACTCTGCGTCTGCGAAGGAATGGGCTCACTACCTAGCCCTACTGAAGCCTCAAGATTCCCCGGGCTATCGACTCATCGATCCTCTCCTCTCGTCGGAGAGTCAAAAGCAGATCCTTGCATAACTCCTCGTGTTCTTCTACGAGGTGGCATCGTACTCCTTCAAATGGAAACACTAAGGATTAGCTATATGTCAATCTACATGTATGCATGATATGCATGTCACTTAATCAATGCAACAATCAATCATATATCAAACAAGTCGTCCTATATGCATTCTAAGCCGAGGACACCTAAACCTAGCTCTGATACCAAACATGTTGGGCCCGGGTCCCGAATCCCCATTCCCGAGGGCGGCCTCTCGGGTTCACACCGGCGTCGGGCACCCAAATACCATTGGACCCGATCCCAACATCCATACAAATACATAAGTCGATTCATATAATCATATACATTACATACACACATACTTAATCTCATACATACATTCTACACATGCATCCCATCCATGAATTAAACACCCCATAAACTAAGGGGCTTCATGCCATTACAATTTCAAAGAAGTTCAACAAGTATTCTCAAATGCAACGTAATACAAAATAAAATGAATTCCCAAATATAAAAGTATGCTCCATGATGAAATGCTGGTGAGCTAACCAAAGTACTAACTTATACAAGGCTCTTAACTAGCTTGAAGTTTCCGATGCCTTGCAAAGTCGACAATCGTCTCGATCTGCACCTGAGGAGGGGAGAGTAATGGGGCGAGTCATGAAGCTCGATGGCATATACGTTTATAGCCATTGGCAACGAGCCACACAATCAAGCAATATAAATTTATACACAAGCTCATCGCAAGTTAATATTCATCAATTGATTCACATTCATATAAACATATGTCATGCAATTTCGCTTCTCAACATAACAATCATTACGCAGAAGTCTATCAAATCCATCATATGTTATGCTCATCAAATCAATCGTATGCACAAACAATTGGCTCGAGAGTTCCAGAACGATCCGGATAAACCGAAGGTAAATTCAGTAAACTATCCGAGTTCGATTTCTCAAGGATCTCGTTGCCACACAAGCGGCAGCCGGTAGAAGGCTTTTATCGTCAACGCACGTGACTCCATCCGTAACTCTCTTACCCAAACAAATCACATAATCCATTCGATTCATGCTCAAAGCATTTTTCACATTGTTCTAAATTCTCATTCTTGTCCATTGCCATAAGGCCTATCAAACCATGCATAATTTTAATCATAATGCAAGTTCAATATTCTCATAGAATTCAACACAAGTAATGTCACATAATGCTAGCAAGCATACATCAGGCCATTTGCCCATACACACAATAACCATAAACATATTACCCACCTAGTATCGCTTGAGTATCAGACTCACTGTTGTCCTTCCTCTTGCGATTGGGTCAAATCAACTTGGTTCCCTATAATAAACCAAGTTTCCATACAATTAATATCCATAGCAAATATTCAATAAAGCTCGAAAAGCAAAAAGTAAAGCGTTAAAAGTCTCCATCCGACTCTCATCTACATTCCTGAACCCTTCAAAGTAATTTCCGAACTTCCCTTCTTCATACAACTCATAGTCCTTTATTTTTAGATCACAACGAATCCAAAATCACCTCAATCGGACATCTACACCAAAAGATATCCCCAAAAATGTAAAAATCTCACTTTGAAGCAGGAGGGTTTCGCCATGGCGAACGACCATGCTTTCGCCCATGGCGTGCTCATCACCAAGACGCGGCGCGGCACACCCGCTTGCCCGGTGTGCACATCTCTTCGTGCACACCGCGACGTGCACATGGTGCACGCGGCGTGTCACCATTCACCGTGACGCGCTGGCGTGCTTTCAAGACGTCGCGACGTGCGGGTCGGAGCTTCGACTCCGAACCCCTGATTTCTGCATTTTCCGACTTCCATTTCTTCCCAAACTCAAATGCAACACACATAAGCCTTAGATCAAGACTCAAGCTACATTTCTAACCCATTAACAACTCAAAATCAAGCACAAATGCATCAACCCAAGGATCTACCCATCCTTTCACCCAAAAACCCTAAATCGTCGATTCTACTATATATCCAACATATTTAGGTTTAAAGCTAACTATAACAAGTTAGATCGAACTTAAACTTACCAGGAAACGTCTTTAATCTACCGAAAATCGCTGAAATCGCAACACTCTTTCTTCTTCTCCTCTTCCTTCACCGACGGCACTTCCTCTCTCTCTTCTCTTCTATTTCTTTCTTCTCTTTCTTTTCTCTTAACCTAATGGATGGGACAAAGACCAACTTACCCCTCTTTACAAGCTTTAAATCCATTCCAACTTAAGTGAACTTCCCAAAATGCCCTCACATAATTTAATCCTCTAAATCTCATTTAAACCACATTAAACCTTAATATACCTCAATTATCTACTAATATTCCAAAATAAATCAAACTAAGTCTTAATCACATAATTATCATAATTCAGGCTTAATGTCATCATAAAAAAAAATTCGGGGCCTAACAGGTCGGGTCGCCAAGACAAGATCCTTGGGACCCTCACTCGCCATCGCTCGGCATCTCCTTAGATCGACTACGGTCGGTCGGGTTGCCAAGACAAGATCCTTGGGACCCTCGCTAACCATCGCCTGGCATCTCCATAGATCGACTACGGTCGGTCGGGCCGTCAAGACAAGATCCTTGGGACCCTCGCTCGCCATCGTCCGGCATCTACATAGATCGACTACGATCGGTCGGGTCGCCAAGATAAGATCCTTGGGACCCTCGCTCGCCATCGCCCGGCATCTCCATAGATCGACTACGGTCGGTCGGGTCGCCAAGACAAGATCTTTGGGACCCTCGCTAACCATCGCCCGGCATCTCTATAGATCGACTACGGTCGGTCGAGTCTCCAAGACAAGATCCTTGGGACCCTCGCTCGCCATCGCCCGGCATCTACATAGATCGACTATGATCGGTCGGGTCGCCAAGACAAGATCCTTGAGACCCTCGCTCGCCATCGCTCGTTATCTCCATAGATCGACTACGGTCGGTCGGGTCGTCAAGACAAGATCCTTGGGACCCTCGCTCGCCATCGCCCGGCATCTCCATAGATCGACTACGGTCGGTCGGGTCGTCAAGACAAGATATTTGGGACCCTCGCTAACCATCGCCCGGCATCTCCATAGATCAACTACGGTCGGTCGGGTCGCCAAGACAAGATCCTTGGGACCCTCGCTCGCCATCGCTCAGCATCTACATAGATCGACTACGATCGGTCGGGTCGCCAAGACAAGATCCTTGGGACCCTCGCTCGCCATCACCCGGCATCTCCATAGATCGACTAAGGTCGGTCGGGTCGCCAAGACAAGATCCTTGGGACCCTCGCTCGCCATCGCCCGGCATCTCCATAGATCGACTACGGTCGGTCGGGTCGCCAAGATAAGATCCTTGGGACCCTCGCTCGCTATCGCCCGGCATCTCCATAGATCAACTACGGTCGATCGGGTCGCCAAGACAAGATCCTTGGGACCCTCTCTCGCTATCGACCGGCATCTCCATAGATCAACTACGGTCGGTCGGGTCGCCAAGACAAGATCCTTGGGACCCTCACTCGCCATCGTTCGGCATCTACATAGCTCGACTATCAATCGACCAGGTCGCCGAGACGAGATCCTCGGGACCATCGATCGCCCTCGCCTATTGCTCGGCCAGGTCGCCTAGACAAGACTCTTGGAACCCTCGCCCGACATTTAAATAAACCGACTACGATCGGCCGGGTCACCAAGATAAGGCTCTTGGGACCCTCGCTCGGCATCGACACAGATCGACTGCGGTCGATCGGTCGCCAAGAGGAGATCCTTGGGACCTCGGTCCGGACTTTACTATAAGTCGACCTCGAGTCCGGTCGACTATGAACAATTTCATCAAAGCTCACCATACATCGAAAGTAAAGAGCATAAATACGGAAAATGACATCAGAAAAAATGAAGCAAAAGCAAAGATTGCATTAATGTAAATTTGCCCTGGTCACAAGCCCGACCAGGTGAGCTTCAAAAGTCCACAGAAGGAGAAGTGGGCGAATACTCAGGGGAAGCCGAAGCGGGAGCAGGGTCCAAGGGAGCGGCCGGAGAAGTGTCCTCACGAGGAAGCTCGTCATCCTCAGCTGAGCTGAGGTCCAGCTCCTCAATCGGGACTGACCCCCGGTCCTCCAGTGCTCTCTCCCTTACTTCCTTCAGAGAGAGGTCAAGGGCGGTAGGAAGCAGCGGCTCGAAAAATCCCTCAAACGAAGGACCGTCCGACCCCTCAGGAAATGCAGGCGTCATAGCAATTCTTCAAGATCATGAGGGCCAAGTCACAGGAGTACTCCAAGCACTCCTCCTGCAAGAACCGCCTCTGTCATCACATGATCGCCTCGACCCTTTGTTCCTTTACGGAGGCTCGCACCCTCCTCAGCGTATCTTCGGTTTGTGCCTGGTCCTCGAGGGATTTCCCTAGCTTCCCTTGCAACACTGCGTATTCCTCGGACAGCTTGTTCCTCGCTGCCATCGCCCTCACCCTCTCGACCTCCTCCGCGGTGAGCCGAGCTTTCAAGAAGTTCCTCTCCTCCTCTCCCGAAGCGAGCTGAGCTCTCAAGACGTCACGCTCCTCCTCCCAGAGTTTCTTCTCCTCCTCCAAGGAAGAAAGTTGAGCCCGAGAGAAGTCTCCTTCCTCTCTGACCTCCGAGAGCTCGGTCTTCAAACCGTCCACCTGCTCCAGGAGGGAATGGACCTCCCGATTCAGCAGCTCGATTCGTTGATGCATGGACAAAGTGAGAGCCACATCCCTCATGGAATTACGGATGGCACGGCTCGTCAGCTCCTCAACATTTAACGCGTCAAAGCGCTCCTCGTCCGAAGGAGGAATGACCCTCTCAGCGATATGAAGAGCCACTTCGGCATTGGCAATCGAGGCAGTCTTCTCAAGGCTAATCGCCGGCTCCCACTTGTCAGCACTCCCCGCTGGCTTCTTCCCTTTACCCTAGGCAGACGGGGCAGCACGATCTCCCACTTTCTTTTTCCCCTTGCTTCGATCCAAGGGACGAGGAGGTCGGTCGACTACTTGAGAAGGTCGGTCGACTACTTGAGGAGATTGGTCGACTACCTGAGCCCCCCTTCTCCTCTTCATAGATCGTTCATTCTCCTCCTCTTCCTCGATCACAACCAGGCACCCACCAGGCGGGACGACCACAGCAGGTGCCGCAGATGGCTCAGAAATGACAAGAGGAACATTTCGCCGCTCGGAAGCAACGGGTCGAGCGACAATTGAACTGGCCTCTCCCTTATCCTCTTGTCCTCTGGCCTTCGAAGGCCTCGCGACCTTGCGCTTATCCTTGGCAGACTTGGGCGGGCCGGCAAAAGCATGAACGTTGACCATGGCTGCACAAACAACGAAAGCAGGTTAGAAATCGAACCAAAACCTACAAACATGAAAAATAATTCAACCATGAGGGGTCAACCAGGCAGGGCGGTTCCCTCTCCTAGCCCGCTAACTTGAGGCGGGGGGTCAATCAGAAGAGAATTGGTCGAGACCCCCCCACCGTATCCTGAAATAAGCCGAGCGAAGTTATATTGGCCGAGCTCCTTTATACGGCCGACCACCTCCCGTTCCTCCCTAGAAAGAAATAGACTTGATGAGTCATTCCATCGCTCGGCTAGGGGATACCTCCACGGCTGGGACTCGGAGGAAGATCCCGGAGGCTTCACGAAGAAATATTTTGTTCACCAATCGGTAATTTTAGAGGCCGTCCCGGTTGGGCGATACCGGGCATCCTTATACATTAGGGAAGAAATCCCACCCCCAAAGCTCGGACTTTGGCTCATTCTCAAAAAGTGGCGCAGAATATTGACCGAAGACAGATAGCCAAATTGGTGGCACAGCAAAGCAAGGTCATTAATGAACCTCCACCCATTCGGAGGAATCTAACTCGGCCTTAATTGATAATCAGCGCACACTTAATCCACGATCGGCACGTACGGTAGTCTCAAGCCGCCGACCGAGAAGAAATACTCAGAGACGGCAAACCACTCACTTGTGCTGTTGTTGATTCTTTCATCTCCCGAGGCCAGCCTAGGCTCCCAGGACCGAGGGATACCATTCCTAACAATCGACCGACTCAACTCCGCCATCCTCGATTTGCCTTTAGGTAGTTCCTTTACTACCAGCCCATCTTTCCGCTCTCTTGTCGTAATCTCTTCAACATCTCCCAACCTCGACATCGCCGTCGCCTTAGCCATAACTTCCGACGACCTGTCGTCAACATCATCCCTTGGAGAAACCCCACTCCGAGAACCGGTGGACGACATGCTCACTAAGAGGAAATTTAGAAGAGGAAAATGAGGGAAAGGGACATACCTATTTAGTGGTAAGAGATCATAAATTTGTGCAACGCCGAAGAAAACTTTCAGAAACTGAGAATAAGAAAGAGCAGAGGAAAGCAAGATGAAAACAAGAATGAAACGAGCGTGAAGAAAACCAAACCGTCTGTCGACTCTGGACATTTATAGGGAAACGTTCGAATTGCGATCCAGCCAAAACTCGACGCGTGGAGAAAATCCGAGCTATACCCGGACACCCGGCATGATCTGAGCGGAGATAAATTAGGGTTAATCGAAATTCGGAGTGGCGCGAACAGTTGAAAGGACGTACGGGACAGCTGCACAATGATTACAAGGACGATACATTTTGAATTTTGAAAAGATGTCAAATAGCACACGCCGTCAAATTATAAATGCTTCAAGTACCTTCACGCGCTCGCTAATGATGACCACCCGACCTGTTTTAGCGCGAGCGGTCGCGCAATAAGTGCCGAGGCTGACCAGTTGGGGCACTCAGCTGACCGATCCCAGTACGGGCAGTCACGCACAACTAGTCGGCATCCGACCGATCGGGACTACCCGGGCTGTCCTATGACCGAGCTACAATGTCAATATCTGACCGGTCGACCACCTTACGAGCTGTTTTGCTTACGAGCTATGAGATAGCAGACGAGCAATAAAATCCTAACATACTCCTTCGACCCTTCTCTTTGCTCGGACTCGAGGAGTAGGGGAGCTTATGGTCGGGTCGGCTAAATTGGGCCAGAACACAGTCTCAACGTCGTATGGGTCGATCGGTCCAATCACCAAAGATCAGTCTCATACCTAATGGCTATGTCAAGCCCAAGCCTGATCCATGCTCTCCTCAGCCCACCTGTAGGAGAAAGACTCCCATGCAAACACGTAAAAGACTAAAACCTAGTTGTTACTTCATATATAAGGTATAATTCTATCGTAACGGTACGCAATCATAACCTAGTTTTTCTCTGCATTCATCAACCTCACCTTCACCAAAAGACTGACTTGAGCGTTGGAGGGGCTAATCGGGACACAACCTCCGACAAGTCTTCTTTGTTTTGTAGGTATCTTCACGTCGGATTCATCACAGAAACTAGCCGACTTATGGATCCGAACGGCAACGTACAGTTCAGCCAAAATCCGGCAGAACCAAGTTCATTAGCAAAAGAAGTGTTGATTTATACTCCACAATTAATAGATTGTAGTTTGGTAACAAAATAATTGAAAGATATTTTTTTATCTTATACATATATATAGATATATATGACAAAATTTATTAAATAAATACACATCGCATATAAAATTATAATGAGATCATAATTGTGGGATTTACATTACATTCATATATTATCTTTAAATTATTTTTAGTTGTTGCTCTATTAAGAATTTATTAGGTTAAAGTTTATGTTTAACGATTTTGATGATAATTTTATAATATTTTAAAATTCATATTAGATTTATTTCTTTATATAAACAACGGTATAATTCTTAAAAGGAATAAAATCATAGGATAATTATTTATTTTCTTGTAGGAAGCATCTTGATAGCCTTACCTAATCAAAAATAGTTCAATGACATCTGGAAATGATCTTACTAATTTGAATAATTAGCTTCGAAAGTTTTGATAGAACGTTCTTTTTAACATTTGAATATCGAAGATTTCAGCAGAAATGATATCGTAAATTAAATAACGGTTAGTTGAGGAAAATGTCTACTTAAGGAAGAATCATTGTATTTGCGAACGACAATAGACTTGCAAATACCTTAGCAACATCAATATTCTTAAAAGTTATATCAAACTCTTTATGTCTTAGAAAGTGAAATCACTTTATTGAGAGAAACTCTTAAATCATAAATGTATTTCTTGTTGAGAGCATTAAAGATTTGTTAAACACTACGAGTATGAAAAGTTGAAGAATCTTGAAAAATATGTACTTGTGAGTTTTGAACGCTCATCAAATTTACTACTCGATTTTTATAGTGAAATACTGAAATTTGGATACTTAGAGACTGGATGTAGGCTTGAGTTATAAGTCGAACTATAAATCAACTGTGCCATTCTTTCTTTCTTCCTCATTTTTTAATTTTCACATGATAAGTTTGTGTTTTCAAGAGGCTCCTTCGGTTTTGATATCGCAAGAGGTTCCTTTCGTTTTGAGCATTAACAGATTCCTATCGATTAATAGGCTCATTTCATTTTGAGCATTAACAGGCTTATATCGATTAACAAGCTCTTTTCTTTTTAAGTACTAATAAGCTCTTATCAATTAACAAACTCCTTTCTTTTTTAGCGCTACCAGGCTCCTTTCAATTGACAAGCTCCTTTCATTTTTAAATAATTAATAAGATCCTTTTGTTTTCAACATTAATATGATTTTTTCGAAAATTGATAGGATATTTCTATTTATAGACTTATTTTGTTTAGGAGGATATTATCAATTTGAAAATGGATTGCAAATTTTTTACACACAATCCACCTCCCTCTTGCGTGTATTTGTTTTTATCAAAATTGATATTAATAGAACATAAAAGAACGTTATGTTTTTCCTTACGGAAAAAGTAATCGATCTTATAGATTAAAGTATAGAAATACTTAAATAAATGCATATGTACTTGTTAGAGAATAAGTTCACTAAAATAACCTTATATAAAAATGTATTTGGAACATTACTTGTATAATTATGAAAATTCTCATTGTAATGATTGTATAAATGATTATTTTACTTTAGATCTCCAAAGTTGTCTCATAAATGGATTGTTTTATTTTGATATTACTTACGACATATCCTAGTCAAGGGTATCTCAGTTATAATCAATGGATATAACTTGAACTACATAGAGGTAATTAAGTAATCAATATAGGATACATCATCATAGAGTAATTAGGAGAATATTTCGTTGTTCTCAATTAGAATTGATTTGGAAAATCCTTAGCTAAGATAAAATGATGCTTTGTAAATAGTTTACAAATGTCATTAATTTAATCAATTATTGATGGTAGAGAATTAATATGATTGGAACAAATAGAGTAAACATTAATTTCATATTTTGTCTTATTAGAACATTTCATGTTGAAAGATGTACAAAAGGTTAGTCAAAATCACTTGATATTTTTAAATATTTGGGTGGTCATGATATATTGCTAGATACCAATCATGATTTATAGATATAAATTATTTAATTAAAAAATTAAAAATAAATTAATAAAATTTAATTTCTCTAATCTTAAATATAATTTAGGCACCTCGACAAGAAGAGTTGAACAAAAGGTTGAACACAAGAAACTTTTTTGGTAAATTGATCCTTTTGAAAGTCTAAAAGGATGCAAATTCGTAAAAATTTGATTATACCATAGTTACTTTAAATTGTATTTATAGTTGCTTGATATAAAGCAACTGTATTAGCAATTTATAAATTTTCTAACAAAAACAAAAACAAAACAATTAAACGCAAAATAAACAAATCAATACCTAAGATTTGGTGATACAGATTGGCACATATTGTCTATGTCTGTGAAGCCCTGACCTAACTTAATCACTTCAACCAAAGAACAACAATAGTTTTAGTCAAGACATTACAAGACTGACTCATCCTACCCTTTGACACTACCTCTCGGCCTCACAACTCATAAAAGTATTTCACAATAACGTTTGACAATAATGATAAGAATTAAACAACTTAAATAATTTAAACAATAAAGGCATAAATAACAACACTTGAGATAGAAAACAACGACCCTAACAATTTAACTTCGTCAATGAAAGAATAGGAAGTTGTCCACTTGTGAAGATTTGATATTGTAACTGAAACATCCCATGCACAATAGTTACAAAAACTTAACAAAAAAACAAATGTTTCACTATCGAAACATTAAACCAATGGGGCTGTAAAATACTCAAAAACTACTGGAGATTTTCGCCACAAAACAACAATGAAGACAACCCAAAAAATCACACAACTTATGGGAAAAACGCAACTACCAAATATGGATGATATCCTCATGAAAGCAACTGCAAAAGATAATCCAAGATTTCTCAAAAATTCCAACTGTCAGGTCATAATATGCCTGTCGTTTTTCATCCAAAAATAACAACAATATAACCTCAAAAATAACGTAAAACACAACAAGAATGTAGCTGCAAAATAGTCAATAGAATTTCCAAAAATCCAACTACTTTAGATAGTCATTATCCCAAAAAAAAGAGTTCAAAAATCAGCAAAATTCTACATCTTATCTTAAACAAGATATAATGATTTGATTCCAATTAAATCCTATCATAATTATGTTTTTATTCCAAAAGAATCTTCTTCAAAAAGTCCCATATAAGATAGATAACTTAGTAGTAAAAATATAAAGACGTACATCTTTGTCCAATTACAAATAATGCTCAAAAATTAATTAATAACATAACTTGGCACATACCTTAACACCTTTTATCTTTGTTCTTCAGGAAAGAGGCATATTAGATAAAAAAAAGTTACATAAAAACTTTTTAACTCTTTTTTCTAATCTCAAAAGGATACATTATTTTAAGGTTCAGCAGAAATGATATCGTAAATTAAATAACGGTTAGTTGAGGAAAATGTCTACTTAAGGAAGAATCATTGTATTTGCGAACGACAATAGACTTGCAAATACCTTAGCAACATCAATATTCTTAAAAGTTATATCAAACTCTTTATGTCTTAGAAAGTGAAATCACTCTATTGAGAGAAACTCTTAAATCATAAATGTATTTCTTGTTGAGAGCATTAAAGATTTGTTAAACACTACGAGTATGAAAAGTTGAAGAATCTTGAAAAATATGTACTTGTGAGTTTTGAGCGCTCATCAAATTTACTACTCGATTTTTATAGCGAAATACTCAAGTTTGGATACTTAGAGACTGGATGTAGGCTTGAGTTATAAGTCGAACTATAAATCAACTGTGTCATTCTTTCTTTCTTCCTCATTTTTTAATTTTCACATGATAAGTTTGTGTTTTCAAGAGGCTCCTTCGGTTTTGATATCGCAAGAGGTTCCTTTCGTTTTGAGCATTAACAGATTCCTATCGATTAATAGGCTCATTTCGTTTTGAGCATTAACAGGCTTATATCGATTAACAAGTTCTTTTCTTTTTAAGTACTAATAAGCTCTTATCAATTAACAAACTCCTTTCTTTTTTAGCGCTACCAGGCTCCTTTCAATTGACAAGCTCCTTTCGTTTTTAAATAATTAATAAGATCCTTTTGTTTTCAACATTAATATGATTTTTTCGAAAATTGATAGGATATTTCTATTTATAGACTTATTTTGTTTAGGAGGATATTATCAATTTGAAAATGGCTTGCAAATTTTTTACACACAATCCACCTCCCTCTTACGTGTATTTGTTTTTATCAAAATTGATATTAATAGAACATAAAAAAGAAACGTTATGTTTTTCCTTACGGAGAAAGTAATCGATCTTATAGATTAAAGTATAGAAATACTTAAATAAATGCATATGTACTTGTTAGAGAATAAGTTCACTAAAATAACCTTATATAAAAATATATTTGGAACATTACTTGTATAATTATAAAATTCTCATTGTAATGATTGTATAAATGATTATTTTACTTTAGATCTCCAAAGTTGTCTCATAAATGGATTGTTTTATTTTGATATTACTTACTTACATATCCTAGTCAAGGGTATCTCGGTTATAATCAATGGATATAACTTGAACTACATAGAGGTAATTAAGTAATCAATATAGGATACATCATCATAGAGTAATTAGGGAGAATATTTCGTTGTTCTCAATTAGAATTGATTTGGAAAATCCTTAGCTAAGATAAAATGATGCTTTGTAAATAGTTTACATATGTCATTAATTTAATCAATTATTGATGGTAGAGAATTAATATGATTGGAACAAATAGAGTAAATATTAATTTCATATTTTGTCTTATTAGAACATTTCATGTTGAAAGATGTACAAAAGGTTAGTCAAAATCACTTGATATTTTAAATATTTGGATGGTCATGATATATTGCTAGATACCAATCATGATTTATAGATATAAATTATTTAATTAAAAATTAAAATAAATTAATAAAATTTAATTTATCTAATCTTAAATATAATTTAGGCACCTCGACAAGAAGAGTTGAACAAAAGGTTGAACACAAGAAACTTTTTTGGTAAATTGATCCTTTTGAAAGTCTAAAAGGATGCAAATTCGTAAAAATTTGATTATACCATAGTTACTTTAAATTGTATTTATAGTTGCTTGATATAAAGCAACTGTATTAGCAATTTATAAATTTTCTAACAAAAACAGAAACAAAACAATTAAACGCAAAATAAACAAATCAATACCTGAGATTTGGTGATACAGATTGGCACATATTGTCTATGTCTGCGAAGCCTTGACCTAACTTAATCACTTTAACCAAAGAACAACAATAGTTTTAGTCAAGACATTACAAGACTGACTCATCCTACCCTTTGACACTACCTTTCAGCCTCACAACTCATAAAAGTATTTCACAATAACATTTGACAATAATGATAAGAATTAAACAACTTAAATAATTTAAACAATAAAGGCATAAATAACAACACTTGAGATAGAAAACAACGACCCTAACAATTTAACTTCGTCAATGAAAGAATAGGAAGTTGTCCACTTGTGAAGATTTGATATTGTAACTGAAACATCCCATGCACAGTAGTTACAAAAACTTAACAAAAAAACAAATGTTTCACTATCGAAACATTAAACCAATGGGGCTGTAAAATACTCAAAAACTACTGAAGATTTTCGCCACAAAACAACAATGAAGACAACCCAAAAAATCACACAACTTATGGGAAAAACGCAACTACCAAATATGGATGGTATCCTCATGAAATCAACTGCAAAAGATAATCCAAGATTTCTCAAAAATTCCAACTGTCAGGTCATAATATGCCTGTCGTTTTTCATCCAAAAATAACAACAATACAACCTCAAAAATCACGGAAAACACAACAAGATTGTAGCTGCAAAATAGTCAATAGAATTTCCAAAAATCCAACTACTTTAGATAGTCATTATCCCAAAAAAAGAGTTCAAAAATCAGCAAAATTCTACATCTTATCTTAAACAAGATATAATGATTTGATTCCAATTAAATCCTAACATAATTATGTTTTTATTCCAAAAGAATCTTCTTCAAAAAGTCCCATATAAGATAGATAACTTAGTAGTAAAAATCTAAAGACGTACATCTTTGTCCAATTACAAATAATGCTCAAAAATTAATTAATAAGATAACTTGGCACATACCTTAACACCCTTTATCTTTGTTCTTCAGGAAAGAGGCATATTAGATAAAAAAAAGTTACATAAAAACTTTTTAACTCTTTTTTCTAATCTCAAAAGGATACATTATTTTAAGGTTCAACAGAAATGATATCGTAAATTAAATAACGGTTAGTTGAGGAAAATGTCTACTTAAGGAAGAATCATTGTATTTGCGAACGACAATAGACTTGCAAATACCTTAGCAACATCAATATTCTTAAAAGTTATATCAAACTCTTTATGTCTTAAAAGTTATATCAAACAATATAAAATGTAATTAATTAGAAGATATTAATATTTGATGTAAAACAAGAATTTAACAAATTTTATTTTTTAACTAAAACAATATAATTAATTAAACAGAATTAATTAAAATATATTAAAATAAAATGTATTAAAATTTGATATAAAAATTTAAAAATGTTGTTACCAACTTTCTTAATTATAATTATACTCATTCTCAGCTATCTTCAAACATTTTAGCCCAAATTTTTATTTTTGATTTTTAGCAAAACAATATAAAATGTAATTAATTAGAAGATATTAATATTTGATGTAAAACAAGAATTTAACAAATTTTATTTTTAGTCAAAACAATGTAATTAATTAAATCGCATTAATCATAATATATTAAAATAAAATGTATTAAAATTTGATATAAAATTTAAAAATGTTATTACCAACTTTCTTAATTATAATTATACTCATTCTCATCTATCTTCAAACATTTTTAGCCCCTTTTTTTTCTAAATTCTGAACAGTTTAATCTATCTAATTATATCCTAAATTTATGAGGTTCAGATCCTCTGTTCCATTAACTCTGTACCTATTTTGTCCCACATCCAAAACGTCGACGTTTACCTTTAAACCAACGTTTTCTCTAGGCGTTAATGCAAGCCAACGTCTCCTCCAAGCCAATGTTCTAAAACTCGGACCGGTTATCGAACCGGTGGCCTTACTGTTTATTGTTAATCCAATAAAATTAGAATTGAATTCAATTATTTCATATGACACATTAACCCCTGACTATATTTAATAATAATAAGCAATTTTATAATAATAATATAAATAAGATACATGCATTTAATCATAAAAAGGTATGTCCTAATAATAATAATACTAATATTATTATTGTAATAATAAATTTGCTTAGCAATAAATATAAAATTTCTAATAATAATAATAATAATAATAATATTTTTATTATTAATAATAAATTTGAATAATAATTAATACAAATGATGTAATTATGCACGTAAAATAATAAAAATAATAATAACAATAATTACACATAATAATAATACATTTGAATAATTTGTAATAATATTTTGAATAATAATAAATATGAATTATATAATTATAATAATAAGTATAATATAAAACAACTTTGAATTACAATAATTACACATAATAATAATATATTTGAATTATTTGTGATAATAATTTTAAACAATAATAAATAAAAATTATATAATAATTTGTATTACAACAATAATAACATTAATAAATTTGAATAATAATAAATACAAATTTATTATAATAATTATAATAATTATTACACATAAATTTATATTTTGAATAATTTGTAATAATAAATACAAATTATATAATAATAATAATAATAACAGTTAGATAATTATAATAATAATAAGATAACGGCTATGTTTGGTTTCTAAGTTTCGTTTGTTTCTAAGTTTCGTTTGTATAGAAAATGACAAATTACAGAGTTAACATTTGAAGAAGTAAAGTGGAAGCAAAATGAAAAGGAGGGGAAGAATTTGGCTTGGCTTGGAGGAGACGTTGGCTTGCATTAACACCTAGAGTAAACGTCGACGTTTTGGATGTGGGACAGAATAGGTGCAGAATCAATGGGACAGAGGATCTGAACCCAAACTTATCCTGTCTCATCTTTCCAGCCGCTTTACTGTAACTTCCATTGAAAGATGAAAGATCCCAAATTTCCGATTCCCATCAGATCATTGACGTCACGAACATGATTTCAAATCATGCTACAGTGTTGAAGTCTTGGCAATTGTCGAGGCTCCATTATGGAGGCTTATTTGGATCTATTCTTGTTATTTTATTTAAGTTACAACGCACATAATTCACAGTTCACAACGTTTCAGGAATAAGAATAATGTATATATAAAGATCTTGCTGGGATTAATATGAAATATATTTTTTTTTTTTACAGAACTGTAGGCTCTCGATAGTCGCCCCAAAGGGCTGTCACGGAATATAATTTCTTTACGATTAATGTTCTAGATAGGCATTGGTGACTACAAATAAATAGAAATGTATCACCTAACTTATTTAATATATTTTAGATAATATATATTTAATATAATTAATACAACTTCAACTATATAAATTTTAATTAAATCTTATATAAAAATATGGAAATTTTTATTTTTATAGGTTAAAATTATCTATAAATATATTTTTAGTTTTTTTTAATTTAAAAACGCATACTATAATTAAAATGTTTAAGTTTATTATTAATAACTTCTAAACTTGATTATCTCTAATTTCTTATCATTAAGATGCAAAAGTACTAGTTGTTTTCAAGTCGTGTTCAAGAATGATACAATCCACCTTTTCCCTAAAGCCCCAGAACCGCGAAATGATTTATAATCTTCTAGAAGGACATGTCTTACTCTAGATGAAGATAAACTCCAAGCCTTAATGAACAATGCAAGTGTGTGGTGCCAAAAATAATTTCGCCTTGTCGTGATTTGAATGTAGGAGATAGGCACCACGCTAGCTAGTGACGCCCGTGTCCACATGTCCATTATCTTTTTAGCTGGTAGCAATCACTTGGGGTACATTTTCTAGAACAAGACAAGCAGAATCTTACACATAACCCAAATTGTCAAATTGTTTTTAGTGCGAGTCCAAGATGGCAACTAAGAGTATCTCGAAAAATAAGTCACTAGTGTCTTAATGTTCTTGTCATTTGATTATGGTCGTTTTCAACATAATTGCGATAAGGAGTGTTACAAGTGAGTGAGTGAATTCGCTTCTCTGCCAAGCCTAAATCATCTTACCGTGGGACCTCCTTATTGACTCCATTGTACTTTTTCATTTTCTGGGAGTATGGCCCACGAGGACAAGTAGGTAAGTGTTTCAATTGAAATTTTCTTGAATTCATCATTAATTTGCTATTTAGAATAAGATAGATCCAGAATTTTGATCGAGTAAATGTACTTTACACGTGTATGAAGTCTGGCTAGATTAAAATAATTATATTTTTAAGTTAAAAGTGTATTTTGAATTATAACAATTAATTATAACAAAATATAAAATAGACCATAATATTTTGAAGCATCGAAAATGAATTTAAACATTTTCAAAACGTTAAAACAGAAAAATGTCAATATTAATATGATATTATTTTTATTTGAAAATTCCGAAAGGATATTATTTCGCAAAAATCTAATTCAACCACTTTTGCTTTGAAATATATATGTGAAGCAGAACGAAAATTAAAAAATTTAAAATAAATAAATAAACACCCAAAATTTGTTAAAGATGTTTGACATACCTTGCTTATGTCTGTAAGAATCTCACTAACTTAATACTTTCACTAACGACAATAGTTTTATACAAAGCTTTATTGAGTCAACTCACTCAACCCTTGACACTATCTTTCGTCCTCACAACTTGTGAAAGTAAATTACATTCAATAGCACAATCGTCTCGTACTGACCTCAACCAAGAATTTTATCAACGATATTTGATAATAAAAGGATGAAAATAAAATAATTCAAGTGATAGAAATAATGATGAGCATAAACAAAGACAATACTCGAGATAAAAAACAACTCCCCTAAATATGTCGGTTTATCAACGAAAGAACAGAAAGTACCCACCAATAACGATGTTGTAATCTTTCGATATTATTACCGGAACACTTCATACACAGTAGCTGAAAAGTCACCAATAAACATGAATGTTTCTCCACCGAAACATCGCAAACATCGAAGTTACAAAAATCCATGACACTTATTTAAATTTTATGCACACTACCACCACTATCGACAGCAACTAAAAGCACACCTAATTGACACTCAATTAACTCAACAATAAACAAACCATTGACCATAAAATGAAAACTTGTGAATTTCTTGCACCCCACTGATCAAAACCAGGACCCATAAATTAACACTCCATAAAAATGATTAAAAATTCATGCAAAACACAAGATAAAACTAGCTGCCACAATTGCCCTCAAATGGCATTCAAAATAGAAGAAAAAATGTAATTGCCAAAATCACACAAAATTGACAATTACACAACCCACAAAAGTCTTGTAATTATTGACCAAAACTTCAATACCACATCAGAAACATATCTTATTATCCAAGATAGCCTTAAAAATTCTAGCTGCCAATTCACCATATGCCCATCGTTCCTCCACCCAAAAATGACACCAATATAGCCCCACACACTAGGTGAAACACAATACAAAAACAGCTGCAAAATAATCAATAGAATCTCCAACAATCCAACTGCCAAGTCACTATGACCCTATCGATTTTTCCCACCAAAGTAACAACAAACAACCCTAATAAATCACGCAATCAGCTATTAAAAATCATTCGTCCTATGTAGATAATATCACCAAACAAATCAATTTCCCTAGATAGTCATTATCCCTAAAATAGGTAGTCAAATAAAAGTCCAAAAATCACCAAACATCTACATCTTATCTTCGTCAAAATATGGTGATTTGATTACAATTAAATCTTATCGTAACTAGTATTTTTATCCCAAATAAACCGTATTTTCAAAGAGTCCCACGTAAGACAGAATATTCATCATAATAATATTCCTCAAATAATTAAATATGTCCAATTACAAATAATGCTTAAAATGTCATATCACATATCTTAACAATCTCCACCTTTTTTACATTATTTGTCACATATCGAAACTCCCTCTTAAAAAGAGAATTGGACACACAACATCAAATGCATATACTACATAGAAACTCCCCCTTAATCGAACACGAGGTTCCAAATAACTTCCAAATAATCACTTAGCAAATATATGAATAAACAATAATCCGAAGTTAATAAAAACAACCAAGTTTTTCAGGTAAGCACAACAGTCACAGCCACTACATCATCCATTATCTCCTTTGGGACAAAAAGATGCTAAAAAACAAAACTAATAGTCACAGAGATACCTTGAAATCTCCCATTGAATTGAATAGTCACATCAGATGAAAATATATAATCCTATATCTCCCTTTAGGATAAAATAATACCAAAACAAAGAATGTTATAAATACGATCAATCTCTTCGAATAAAGAAGCATAAAAATCAACAGTAGGTATAACGGAAGAATCATAAGTGCGACAAGATGAAATTTTACCACCAAGCAAAATGCCAACATATCATTACTTACATCAAAGCCATCCATATACAACTGATTAAATTTAGAAACCCCAAAAATGCATTCAACAAATCATAATCAAACTTAATCAATCTCCTCCTCACATAAACCATATGAACACAAATTGTCTAAATTCATACAGCCCACGATATAGATAAATCAAGATAAAATTTGAAAAGCTCAAATTATAGAAAACTCGAATCTTCTTATAAGTCTCCAACCAAACATCAACATTTTCTCGACATAACTCCATAAATCAAAATTTAAAAGTAAAACTCTCAAATCATCAAGCAGAGCCTCATTTTCACATATAATATTTAACAAATAAGAAAAAGCCAAAAATATACCAATCACTTGAACCTTAGAAAACCTATAAACCAAAAACTCAAAAAGTCTAGACGTTAACTCCTTCGAGCCCTCTTTTTTTTGTAAACAACTTAAAAATATACTTTAAAAATGTAAAACACACAATCCGAAATTCAAACCTAGCCTTATTCCTCGTCACATCATCTCTATCATCAAATGTCTGGTTGATTTCTTTTCTAGTAACAACTAACTGTGGATTAGGATAGTTTCTGATATTAGTTCTCTTGCGTATCTATTTTAATGTGTGAGGTTGATTTTTCTATCCCAAGTTTGCTTTAGTAATGTTGGCCACTGTTGAAAGTACATTGAAAAGTGCCTAGAATTTTGGTTTTGAGCCATTTGAAATATCATTTGTAATAACTTGCAACATTTTGACCTTATGTGCCCGATAACTCCACAAAAGTTACATGTAGGTATAAATTTTCATTTCTTCCTCAGAGTTTCTCCATGGACAGATCTAGCTGGATAGTTTTTCTCATCATTTGACTTAGAACATTCACCTTTATAGCCAATTCCTTAAAAGTCTCCTTCAATTTTACCAATTTTTAGCAACTTTTTCGACTTTTGAATACCTCCATTTAACATTATTATCCCTTTTTAAGTCTCATTTAGCTCATCTATTGTAAATAACATCTTCTTCTCTAGATCTTGAATGATGTTCTTCATAGTAGAGTTTTCCTTCTTCAACTTCTCATTCTTCCTATATGTTTGGACACATTTAGCATACATTAACTCATAAGCTTTGCAAATATCCTCCCTCTCATAATCTGAATCACTTTTAACACTGTCATAATCTAAAATTGAACTTTGGGTTGATTCATCTATGTTTTTCTAGAAATTTTAGATTGATCTATCCATGGTTTCATCATCAGTTTCTTCCTTCTTTGTTGTTGTTAAACAAGCAACTGGACTTTTGCTATATAAAACAACCAACGTAGCATTACTCACAAATTCCTCTTGACCACCATACTCACTTTCGGATTCATTCTCACTCCAAGTACTCTTATAAGACTTTCCTTTTCTCTGCTTCAAAGTGTCGGCACATTCCACTTACACATGTCCAAATTCTTGACATTCATGACATTGAATTTTCAGCATTCTTTTTTCACCTTTTTTAGTTTTAGCTTGTTGTTTAAAGTTATTGTTTGATGAACTCCCACTGTTCTGTCTAAACTCGGGTGTATCTTTCTTCACTTTCTTTAACCACTTATTGAAATTTCTTGTTAATAACTCCATATCCTCAATCTCATCTGATTCATCTTCTAAGTCATTCATGAATTTACCAATCTCGATTTGCAATGCCAATCCTTTATTCTTTTCTCATTTATCCCTCAACAAATTCATCTTAAAGCTGGTAAGAATCTTAATTACCTGATTCAAAAACAATTTATTGATACCTGGGGCTTCTTCGATGGTTGAAATTTTTGGTATAAATCTTTGAGGCAATAATGTCAATGTTTTCTTAATAAGTTTCTGATTCGAATACTTCTTCCCAAGTTAACGTGTTTTGTTTGATATGTCACGCAGTCTCTCATAGAAGTCTCCAATAATTTCACTTTCATCCATCCTCATCTCTTCAAATCCCATAGCCAATATCTGACACTTCGAAGTTATCACAGATTTTGATCCCTCAAGTATAGTTTGCAAAGTGTCCCACGCTTCTTTTTCCAATTCACAAACTGATATCATAACAAAGTGACCTTCATCAACTGCTCTAAAGATGACATGCAGGGCTTAAGAATTTCTAGGCGTTCTATCTTCTTTAGCCTTTTTCCACTCATATGCATCTTTAAGCACTACTTCTCCCTTTTCATCAGTCATCACTAGATGTGTCTAGCCATTTAAAACCGCGTTCATGTTTTTGTTCCTTATGCCTGAATGAATACTCTCATCCTTGATTTCCATGTAGGATAATTTGAACCATCTAATAACGGTGGCCTGATGATTGATACCCCTTTTCTTATAACCATAATGTTAGCGATCTAGAAGGGGGGGTTGAATAGATCTTAAAACTCTTTGATAATTTCTACAAGAAAATTAGAAGTTAAAACACACAAAAATAATTTTGATAAACTTAATTGAAAAGTGTAAGGAAGAAGATCAAACACTGTTTTTATAGAGGTTCGGTGCTAAGACCTACGTCCTCTACCTAAGCTCCCACTTAGGATTTTGCCAATCACTTTATTGCACACTTTGTAGTTGAGTGTGAACTTTTACAATCCCGCTGATTTCGGCTCAAGCTACCTTTACACTTGATTTGTCTTCCGCACAAATCCTACCGACACCGCTGATTTTCGCTCAAGCAACCTTTACACTCGATTTGTCTTACGACACAAATCCTACCTCACGTGACCTTTTCACTCGTCACTTAAATTGTAATAAAACAATACAAAGAATGAAGAACAAATGCTCAAAACAATTTGTAACAATATAAGAGCAATAATGAGCAATTTGAAGCAATATGAGAGTATCTGAGCTTATGGCACTTCTCTATATTCTTCATCAATCATCCACCCTTTATATAAGAAGAAATATAGCTGTTGGGAACTCATATAGCCGTTGCTTGATTGTTATAGCCGTTGCTTAATTCTCTCCCTTCCATTTTTGGCTAATTGGACCGTTGGAGTTGATCTGCTACATACATAAGTCGACTTGTCGAATTCATAAGTCGACTTGTTTCAACCATTTATGAAAAATTCATCTCCGCTCTCCAATAAGTCGACTTGTTATATATAAGTCGACTTGTTTATCTCGATAAGTCGACTTGTTTCCTATAAGTCGACTTGTTTACCTCGATAAGTCGACTTGTTTCCTATAAGTCGACTTGTTTAGCCATCTATGATAACATCCGACCAAATTCTCTACAAACCTCATGTTTTATGTCATTTTCACTTAGAGGACAACTCCCATCTGATTCTTCAATGATTTGTCACTAACTCATCTTGATTTGCACAATTCTTTTGTTGAATATCAATCCAAAATACTGAAACAATTTCTTAAACAATTTATACATTTTAATATTATCAAAACATAAGTGGAATTAATTTGTCAACCACCATTGGTCCAACAATCTCCCCTTTTGATAATGACAAAATACTTAGAAATTGTTTAAGAAATGAAAACAAAGAAACATTGATCAAGGTTTTATACCTTGTCATTTTGGTTAGAAGTCTCCCTCAATCATATAAATCATAACCTTAAAAATCAATTAAAATTTTAACAAACTCCTCTTAATCAAGTAACAAAAGGAAATCCAATTTCTCATTTTTCTCCCCCTTTTTGTCATAATCAAAATAACTAATACAAATCAACAATCGATGAAATATCGCAATCACATTAAATAGAGAAACAAGTCATCAAACACAAATAGTCTCGAATCAAACACACTCCCCCTCAATCAAATGACGGTGACTAAAAGATACCAATTATCAATTTTCAATATTACTCCCCCTTTTTGTCATAATTAAAAACCAATATGAAAAAAAAATAGCCACAAAATAGCAAACACAAATAAAGGCAATAGTCATAACATAACAATCCAACAATTAATACAAATATCAGAAAGTCATAAGAAGCACCACACACTTGAAATAGCATAAGAACTGTAGACATAATTCGACTTGTTTGCAGATTTGTCACCAATTAGTCAACAATTGGTTGATTTTCATTCCTTGCTTGTACCTACAACTGAAGCATCATTTCTTCTCATTGGTACCCAAGCCATCTTGGGTCCATTTTGGTTAGTCAGGTAAATCACATTAGAAGGTATATTCCCTTTTTCTACGCAAATTTTCTTGACCTTAATACATCTCCTAGTGCTTTTGCAAACAAGTTCTATGTGACCATCTTTCAAACATCTAACACATTTAGCAACTTGTCCATCTTTAGTGAATTTAGAAATCAATGAACAATCTCTATTAAAAGGATCATATCCCAAACCATGTTTAGAAATAGTATATCTTTGTAAAGACAACAACTCTTCAAATTTTGTATTTCCACCACCAAATTTTCCAACCACATAAGAAAACTCCTTTCTAAGTCTTTCAAGCTCACAAATAAGATTTTCCTTTTCAATAAGACATGCAGAATGATCTTCCTTAGGACAATCTAAATCATCAATCGTCTCATGTAAAGCATTATTTTCAGCAACCAATTCACTTATTTTCTTTCTTAATTTTTTGTTAATCTCAATGGCTTCTTCAAAATCAGTTTGCAAAGCATCAAAAGAATCTCTAAGATCTTGATAGGTTAAAGTTACCTCATCTTCATCATCGCTAGTCAAGGAGTTACTTGCCATGAGAGCTAGGTTGTTCTCATCGTTGCTTTGGTAAGCTTCCTCGTCATCACTCCAAGTTGCTACTAGACTTGTTTTCTTCTTTCCTTTGTCATACATGTCATTTTTCTGAATAGACGAAGAGCTTTTGCATTCTCTAGCGATGTGACCTCTTTTTCCGCACTTCCAGCATTCTTCATTGTTCCTTTTTTCCTCATAGCCTTTATTTCTCTTTTCCGTGGTGTACCTTTTCCTTTCCTTAATTTCTCCACCACGTAATTCTTTTCTTCTATTTTTGAGAAGTCCTTTGAACTTTCTCAGATTTCGAGCATACATCGCTACTTCATCATCATCTTCTTCTTCATCTAATTCTTCATCACTCTCATAAAAAGAAGAGACGTTAGCTTTTAAAGTAATCGACTTTTGTGGCTTACCTCTTCCCCCTCTCGATTTGAGAATAATCTCATAGTTGATGAGTGATCCCACCAAAGCGTTGAATTCCAGATGGTTGAGATCCTTTGACTCCATAATTGCGGTGACTTGAGAATCCCATTCCTTCGGCAGTGAATGAAGAATCTTCTTCACCTTCTCGCTATCCGTCATATGCTTCCCAAGGTTGCCTAATTCATTTATGATTTCTGCAAAACGGTCAAGCATTGTAGAAATTGACTCACCTTCCTTCATTGCGAACATCTCATAGTCGTGGAGAAGCATGTTGATTTTTGTCTCCCGAACTTGATTTGTCCCTTCATGAGTTACTCAAGTCTCCCACATTTCCTTGGCAGTGGTGTAAGAATTTACCGATTTCTTTCCTCGACCGTTAATGCACAATATATCACTTCATAGCTTTGGCGTTGATGTACGCTTGCCTCCAATCGTTATCATCATACTCCAGCTCGCTTTTAACTCACCATTTTCTTTTAACGGTGGTTGAGGACCAAGATAATTATCTTCCAATATTCTACTCCTCGCTAATGATGTGGTACTTCATAGGATTTTTCCAAGAAGAATAGTTAGTACCATTAAATAAAGGAGGGCGATAATTTGTGTTACCTTCTTCCGCTAGTTTATTGTGTGCCATCCCCGAATACTTCTACTTTGATACCAATTGTTAGCGATCTAGAAGGGGGGGTTGAATAGATCTTAAAACTCTTTGATAATTTCTACAAGAAAATCGAAGTTAAAACACACAAAACAATTTTGATAAACTTAATTGAAAAGTGTAAGGAAGAAGATCAAACTTTGTTTTATAGAGGTTCGGTGCTAAGACCACGTCCTCTACCTAAGCTCCCACTTAGGATTTTGCCAATCACTTTATTGCACACTTTGTAGTTGAGTGTGAACTTTTACAATCCCGCTTGATTTCGGCTCAAGCTACCTTTACACTTGATTTGTCTTCCGCACAAATCCTACCGACACCGCTTGATTTTCGCTCAAGCAACCTTTACACTCGATTTGTCTTACGGCACAAATCCTACCTCACGTGACCTTTTCACTCGTCACTTAAATTGTAATAAAACAATACAAAGAATGAAGAACAAATGCTCAAAACAATTTGTAACAATATAAGAGCAATAATGAGCAATTTGAAGCAATATGAGAGTATCTCGAGCTTATGGCACTTCTCTATATTCTTCATCAATCATCCACCCTTTATATAAGAAGAAATATAGCTGTTGGGAACTCATATAGCCGTTGCTTGATTGTTATAGCCGTTGCTTAATTCTCTCCCTTCCATTTTTGGCTAATTGGACCGTTGGAGTTGATCTGCTACATACATAAGTCGACTTGTCAATTCATAAGTCGACTTGTTTCAACCATTTACTGAAAAATTCATCTCCGCTCTCCAATAAGTCGACTTGTTATATATAAGTCGACTTGTTTATCTCGATAAGTCGACTTGTTTCCTATAAGTCGACTTGTTTACCTCGATAAGTCGACTTGTTTCCTATAAGTCGACTTGTTTAGCCATCTATGATAACATCCGACCAAATTCTCTACAAACCTCATGTTTTATGTCATTTTCACTTAGAGGACAACTCCCATCTGATTCTTCAATGATTTGTCACTAACTCATCTTGATTTGCACAATTCTTTTGTTGAATATCAATCCAAAATACCTGAAACAATTTCTTAAACAATTCTATACATTTTATTATTATCAAAACATAAGTGGAATTAATTTGTCAACCACCATTGGTCCAACACATAATTGTGAAATACGAATTTGCACCAACTTTAAATATGAAGTTCTAATTCCAATTGAATATCTCGAAAGGATGTTGTTTTGCAAAAATCTAGTTCAGTCGTAGTTGCTTTGGGCTGTATCTATGGTTGCTTGATTTAAGGCAACTGAGTCAATAACTATAAACTTTTTAGCATAAATGAAAATTGAAAAGTTAAAAACAAAATAAACAAATCAACATTGAAAATTTGTTAATGCAGTTCGACACACTTTACCTATGTCTGTGGGGCCCTCACCTAGCTTAATACTTTCACTAACAATAATAGTTTTATACAAGTCTTTATTGAGCTGACTCACTTAACCCTTGACACTATCCCTCGTCCTCATAACTTGTGAAAGTAAATCCCACTCAATAGCACAATCGCTTCATACTAACCTCAAATGAGAATTTTCTCAACAATATTTGATAATAAAGGATGAAAATAAAATGTTAAGATATATGGTATATATCTTATTATTTGGTTTTGACATTTTTGATAATTGGACATCTAAGATAATGTTGATGAGTTCAAAATTCACATCCAAATTGATTAAATTTAAATTGGGCATGGCTGGCTTGTTGGATTTTTGGATAATGGTTCAGTTGTGATAAAAGTCTATTTTAAGTGGTATATGTGAAGAAAATAAGCTTGTTGGACTTTTGGGATAATGATTTAAGTATGATAGAACTCTATCTTAAGTTGGAGTGTGTATACATCATGACTGTGGGGTATTACGTGGGTGAGAGTCAAGGTTTACTACTGGAATTTTTATAGGTGTGGCCAAGGGTTTTTGTATGGTTTTTGGGGTCTTGCCATAGTGTCTTTGTCATGGGTGAGGATTTTCAATGAAGATATTGAAGCCTCACAATAGTTCTTTCGATGAACAACTTTATATTCTTTCGTTGATGAAGCAGTAAATTTAGGGGAGTTTTTTTTTTCTCAAATGTTGTCTTTGTTTATGTTGGTTATTATTTAATCACTTGAGTTGTTTATTTTGTATCTTTATTATCAAATACTGTTGATAAAATCCTTTGTTGAGGTTAATACGAGTCGATCATATTATTGGGTATGAAAAACTTTCACAGGAAGTGAAGCTAAGAGATAGTATCAAGAGTTTAGTAGTGTCGACTCAGCAAAGCTTTGGGTAAATCTATTGTATATCGATAAAAGTGATTAAGTTGGGTGAGGGCTCTACAGACGTAGGCAAGAGACGAACACGGTCAAATTGGAAAGTTTGTGAAACTACTACTCCCTACAGTTTTTTTACAAAATAAATCAAGTGATATAAATAATAATGAACATAAACAAAGACAACACTTGGGATAAAAAACAACTCCCCTAAATATGCTACTTCATCAATTAAAAATCGGGAAGTTATCCACCAAGAATACTGTTGTAGTCTTTCGATATTATCACAGAACACCTCACACACATCAACAGAAATTCCCCAATAAACATTAGCATTTCATCACTAAAATGTCACAAACATCGAAGCTATAAAATCTACGACACCTGCTGAAATTTTACACACATCACCACCACTATCGACAACCTTTAAAAGCATACCTAATTAACATCCAATTAGTCCAACAATAAACACACCATCGACCATAAGTGATAACTTCAACAATCACGAAAACTTGTGAAGTTTTCACACCCCACTAATCATAACCAGCAACCACAAATTAACACATCATAAAAATTATTAGCAGCCACCAAAGATTCATGCAAAACACAAGATAAAACTAGTTGTTAAAATTTCCCTCAATAGTCGTTCAAAACAAAAGAAAAAACAGGGCTTCCAAAATCGACAATTACACAGCCCACAAAAGTCACGTAATTCTTGACCAAAAATTTAGCACCGTCAAAATCATATCCCATAAAATCAACCACAAAATATTATTCAAGATAGCCCTAAAAATTCCAGTTGCTAATTTACCATATGCCTACCGTTCCTCCACCCAAAAATGACACCAATACAACCCCACACAGCATGTGAAACACAACACAAAGACGACTGTAAAATAGTTAATAGAATCTCTAAAAATCCAACTGGCAAGTCACCATGACCCAATCGAATTTTTTGTAAAAGCAATGACAAAACAACCCCAACAAATCACGCAATCAGGTATTAAAAGTTAGTTGTCCAATGTAGATAATATCACCAAAGAAATTAGCTACCTTACATAACCATTATCCCCAAAATAGGCAGTCAAATAAGAGTCCAAAAATACCAAACATCTACATCTTATCTTCGTCAAAATATGGTGATTTGATTCTAAGTTAAATCCTATCATAACTAAGATTTTAATCCCAAATAATTCTCATTTTAAAAAAAAATCCCACATAAGATAGAATATTAATCATAATAATATTCCTTAAATAATGAAAGATGTCCAATTACAAATAATGCCCAAAATGTCACAACACATATCTTAACATTATTCTTAACTAAAAAGTAAACCCTACTATCACTTGACATGTAACATCTCATATTTGGGGCTAGACTCCATAATTGTGAACTGAGTGTACTGTATAGTGCATTGCATGCTCATGCGTCATTCTATATTCACACACATGTGAATATTTATTGTTGACATATTTAAAATAATTGTTCATGCATTCATTGACATTTTCCAGGTGTAATTGATTGATTAAGGTGATTAAAATGTGAATTATGAATTATTTACATTAAAAATTTAATTAGATACTATTAGTATTATTTCAAAAATTTTGATAGTGTGAAACGTGGACTGATTAAATTGATGACAAATAGCCTATGTGCATGTGTGACATGTGGCAGTGTTAAATAGTGACAAATGTTAAGCTATGCAAGAGAACACATAGTTACATTTGTTAGACTCCTGCAACTCCCTCTCTCGTTGTTCAACGGAGAGTAGTGTTGTTATCAAATTGTTTTCTAGTTTTACCAAACACCAAGTATCAAGTTACTATTCCTGTGTAAGTGATATACTCTCTTCGTTGGCAATATTATTGAATCACGTAAGTAACTCTGATGATGTTTTACGGTGTTCATATATACACATTCATGAGAAGTTTAAGCAGTATAGTTTTGGTGAATAAATACACTGAAAGACTTAGATGAGGAACTGAATTTGTTAAGGAATGAGCAGTAATTGTATCTGGAATTAAATCTAAGTTGACTGAGTGTTGTGAAGTTGGGAACTGCTGAAAGAATAAAAATAAGAGAAAGGATGAACACAGTAGTGAGAGAAAGCTTGTGTGAGGTTTCAGTTAGCTTGCATATGACTTGTTTTGAGTTTGTATTGGACATAGAAAAGATGATTTATGTATAGATGTTAGTTAGAAAGTATAAGAAATGGAAAATCCGGAAAAAAAAAGGAAGAAGATATGAAAACTGGGTTTCATATTTCTAGAGAAATGAAGAAGAGAGAAAGTCACGATCATGCTTCTGCACGATTATGACTTCTATGAGGAAGTAGCGAAGTCATGATCGTGCTTCAACATGATCGCAACATCGTTGAAGCACCTAGAATGTCGCGATCGTGCAAATTTCCATGCTTTCCGAAGAGAAATAATTCTGAACTTCCTTTGCTCTTTTGTTATAACTTTTGATACTGATATCCAAATGACATTAGACTTAAACTAATAGACTCATAACACATTGTTATACATCTCCATAAAAATTGGTAGCCTTCTGAATTGATTTGAAAAATATTGATTAAATGAAAATGAGGAAATCTGTTGGAATAGTATGAACTGGAATATTTTACTAAACATACTTCGGTATTTTGATTATATCTTGATCTATAGGGTTTCAAATGAGTTGATTCCTAATTCAAATGAAAATAAGGACATAAAGCTACAATTTTCCTGAAGAAGTAAAATTGTAATTCTGGTTTTAAGAATTCCAAAATTTGTTCTGAAGTTGAGTTATGAGTTAGGTTATAGCTTAATAATAGACTGACATATTTGGAGTATAACTCTTAGTATATTTAATCAAATTGAATGATCTTAGTGTCAATAGCAACCTAAGATATAGAGGAGCAGTTATCTAGAAGGAAGTGTTACTTCATTTTCTTGATCTTAATGATCAAATACAGTTGTCCTGAATGGAATGCTTTCAGAAATAGTTGAAATAGAACATGAGTGATTGAGTTTTAATACAATTGGAGTACAATTAATATGTACATCAATGTATGATAGAAATATACTCGAGAATTTGTCATTGAACATGGATGATACATGAAACATTGATAAATGTGTTTATTCTGTTACATAAGTGCTTTAGTAATATGAAATTGTTTTTATTGCATATAGACGAGCAATTAGAGCAACCGCTTCCAGATATTATCGGAATATCAAGGCAATAGGCTTAAGGGAGCAAAAGTGAGTAACCTAAGCCGGTCTTACTTTATTTGTTTTGTATATTACCGAACTGTATTATTATCTTATTGAACTGCACTGAAATGTACTGAGTGTGTATTGAATTCCGGACAATATTTGTCCGAGGTGTTTGATGCATGGGAATAATATTAGAAGTTCTATTTGTATGTGAATGAGATTGCCTAATTAATTTTATGATATCTCAACTGAAAAGTTTAATGCCAGACCTAGTCCGATGACTATTTTACTGTGACTGTTACTGTTATTGTTACTATGACTGCTATACTGTCATAATTCATGCAAATGAAAGTGATTGAATTTGATGACTAAAGTGTGACTTGCATTTCATTCCAATGCATGTAATATAAAGGAAGTTGTGACTGATGTTGCTATTGAGAGTGAGACTGTTACTGAAAAGAGCTTTAAGCTCTCACATATATGACTAAAGCCTATGGCTCACTTTGATTAATGAGCCCTATATCTGCGACAGATAAGGGACTGACTGACTGACTGACTAAGCCCGCTAATTCGGGATACTGTAAAAACACACAGTCACAATAAAAAAAAAAGTGAGTCTCATACATATAACATCCGCATATGATTGTAATTCATTGAATGATTTGCAATGTTGTAATGAAATGATAGATTGAATAAACTGTTACCGATGTTTATCAAGTTGATATGAACTATGTGACTGTATGCACTGTGTGACTATATAATGATTGTATTTTGTTACATGAGTGAACGATCGATAATGGTTACTCAACTGAGTTCGCAAAACTCATCAAAATTTCAGCGTGACTTTCCAGGTTTAATAAAGATCTACAGATAGACAAATTGAAATTAACCACTGTATCCTAGTAAGAGTTCCAGGTCAGGATCAGTTTGCTCCTGTTTATGTATTTAATTTTGTTGTATCAAAAGTGTAGTCATAAGTGTTATTCAATGTGTATGAAAATGATCTTGAATGTAATGTTATTATGACTACAAGTGTTTTGTTTCTGTAATGGGCCCAAGTGTCTACTGCAACTCTGATGAGTTAAATAATAATTGAAATTCTTATGACTGAAAATGTTTTTAAATAAAAATTGGGCCTAAATTGATAATTGATTTTCCACATATCCACGAGTTGTTTTATAAGAACGTAATGAGTTTGATTAATTGACTGGTTTAGCATACCACCCTTGCAGGATTCGCACTCAGACATCACTCAGGGTGTCGGGTACATGTTTTGCGAGAGTGTGGTGCTACATGACAAGTGAGATTTATTGTCAAAAATCTATATGTAGATCTCATTGTCACATGACAATAGAGCCCACTTTTTATTTAATTTTAAAAACCTAATTATGTGATAGTAGGACCCATTTTTTATTTTTATTTAAAAATATATGAAAAATGTTACATTAGCATTAATGTGACATTTAACTGACGGAGAGCTAATTTCGTTAAAATTTTCATCTATTTAGGTCTGCCTTGAACATTGAAGTTTAATTTGAATTCTTTGAAATGTTAGGTTCAAATTATATTTTGTTGTAAACACTAAGGTTCAAAATGAACTTTTGACCTATATTTTGGGAAAACAAAGTTAACATTAACTTGAATTTATTCTTTTTCCAATTTAGTATTTTGTTTTGAGGCTAGTCAAGTCTCAATAACAAATTATGTTTATTAATAACAATGTCAAAATTCATCTGTGAAGTGCATTATAGTGGAAAAAAGATGAATTTTATTTCTATAAATAAGTATTTTGAGATTTCGTTTTAAATACAATATTTTATTATGAATTAATTCACTTAAATTTAATATAATTTTTCATTATAATTACAGTCTTCCAGACAATTTAGTATTATTATAGTTAAGATAATTCGGTAATAAGAGATACTAATTCATAAAAATGAGTCATTATTGAAGCCAAAAGAAAGTGACTAATTTAATATAAATATGAATGTATCTCAGTTGGTCTCGGTGGAAGGTAGAATATTGAAAATTTAAATTTAACAAAATAACTTCACATATACATCCCTTATTGTGCCTAAAATTTCGTTAACAATCATTAAAAAGAAATATGCTGCCCTTAAGGGATAGTTCAGGTGAAACTAGCTTTTCAGGAGCATTTTGATTTAAGTCAAAATATGAATTACAACGTAAGAGGAAAAGGGCATTTGATCAAGAATAAAGCTATGTTAAAAATTAAAAAATAAGGAAAATTATTAAGAATGAAAACACATTAGAACCTATAAAATTCGCTTATTTCTCATTGTTAGGAGAATCATTAGTTAGATATGATTGTCATTGATCATGTTTGTTATGATCTGATCATAATCAGATTAGCTAGATAAGATAAGATTTGTTAGTTATGATTTCATTGCTTGTATTAATTATGACAAAATTGCTGTAGCGACCCCTGTGTTATACGAAAGTAGCTAATTAAACCCTGAGATATAAAATGTTACTCTATTAACCTTATGTTTTCAATTTTGCTGCAAAAAAAAACCCTTAGCCGTGTGTTGTTCCTCCACGCTTAAGGGGCTGTGAGTTAATAAAATTTCAACTCAGGGTTTTTTTTGCTAATTTTTATATGTCAAGGTATTTTTAGCAACTTTTGAATAACATAGGGTTATTAAGGCAATAAATTCCTTGTATTATATATATCTGTACACATCTGATGTATTCTATTATCTGAAAATATATACACGATTCAAACATTTCAACTCTCATTCTGCAATTCACCACAGCAATGAAAAGGAAGAAGAGAAAACTCTTTTTAGTTATAAAAAGGATAAGGGTCCAAAAGCTGCAAGATCAAAAAGGAAAAGAAAATCTAAACAATAGGGAGCATAGGAAGGCAACAAGGAAGGAGTTTGGTAACAAGTCGGAGCTTGCTATGACCATAATGAAATGTAGGACAAGAAACGTCGAGTAATCAATATTTTATTTATGTGAAAGAGAACACTATGTTCGAGATTGTCGATACAAGAAAGCAAAAAGAAATATCGAGACATCCTCACACTCCCAAGTTAAAAGGGCACAATAAAAAAAGCCAAAGTAAATGTGATACATTCACATCCTCCAAAGCCAAAGTAAAAAAGATCAATTGCTTTTGATAGTGAGTGATAAGTGTATTAATTATAACAAAGGTTAGATAGTAAACTTCTGGTGTTCTAATCATATGATAGGAGATAAAGAAAATTTATCGAGTATGATAGAGTACAAAGGGGACCAAGTTGTTTTCACTATAAACAACTCAAAGCTAACTGTCGCTCATATTGGACAGTGGTGATGCCTCGATATAATTAAAAACAATTGCACTTAGAGAATGTGTTTCATGTACCTAGGATAAATAAGAATTTGATATTAGTATTGCAACTAATATTTTCAGGTAACTATATAATATTTCAACCTAAAGACAAAGTTTATATAATTTTGAGACCAATGAGCAAATTACTCATGAAAGGGACAAAAGCTAGAGTCTTTCTATATTGTATCTGGATAAGCAACTTTAACCCCGTGTATGGTTACTGTCTCTGTGACTGTGGACAGTTGACAGAACAAAAAAATCATGTCATCCACTAGCATTTGGTTACTGTCAACCATATTTTGTCCTCTGTTTTTGAGAGACAGGGACACACAAATCTTGTCTACCCCTAAAATGAAAGACAGATGTCGCGTCTCTGTCTTCGTCTTAAACCATCGTCTCTCATTGCTATTATTTCAATAGATTGGCTTTTAGGATGGGAAGAAAGGCAATATGATTTGAATAAATAAACCAATCATTTTACTATCTTTGTAATTCTTAGAGTCCTCATTATCACCTAATTAGATTTTCATTTTCATGAAAATAAATAAATAAATAATATTCTTTTATATATTATTTATTAATAAATTATTTTGTTTTATTAAATTTATTTATTTATTAGTACATATTTTAATTACTAAAACAAACTTTTATTTAAAATTGAAATTATATTTGTTAATAATTATTAAAATTGAAATTATTTTATTTTTAGATTTAATGATAAAATTAAATTAAACTACTCATAATTCTTATTAAATAACTAAATATAATATTAAATTAAATTACTCATAATAATTATTAATACTTAATATTAAATAATATATATTTAGTTGATAGTAAATTAGATTTAAAAACTACATATAAAAGCTGGAAAAATCAAAATAAAAAACAGAAATTAAAGACTTAAAAACTTTTTACTGAATTTAAAAATAAGAAAAAGAAAAAAACTAAAGTCTAAATAAAAAGTCCTTAATTTTTTATTCCTTTTTGAAATATAAAAGGTGTATAATTAACTAGATAGTAACAGTTTATCCTTTTCTTTTTAAAATATAGCTTTGATTACATAGTAGTAACCATCACCATCCTTATTTAATTGAACTTCCAAACTTAACATATCTTAATCTTATGATAGTGCGCCAACTATAACTTGTAATTAACTCTAGTTTGAATTTCACTTAGAGGTGACCTTTAAAAACTATTATTATTATTATTATTATTATTATTATTATTATTATTATTATTATTATTATCGTAATAAATGTTATTATTATTATTTGTTCACTTTTTAACTTAATCCTGTCATTCGTAATAAACTTATCAATTCATAACACATTCTTAATCATCTTAAGTATCAGGGGCATTTTTGTCATTGACACAATTTTTTCGTTCTGTCCATTGCAACCAAACACATTACATCCAAGGCGGATATGCTTTTATCTGCTACATCTACCACAACCAAACATCATATTGTCTCCGGTTTACATTCGCTCGTCTTTAGCCATCAAGACAAAGAACCATACTGGACGATAAGTAAACAAGACTAGAAAGAAAGAGTCGGAAAATCTGTGGCAAGCACGCCTAATACACGTGCCTCATCACAAATTAAAGGTGATGATGAAGTCTGAAGAATTTTAACCACTATAAATGGTTAGCTTCATTTCACGAAGGAGAAAAGAGATGGTATTTATACCATCAGTTTCTAAACATACAAAAACGACTAGAGTTATTACATAAAACGCAAAGCAACTAAAAAACCTGTACAATGTAGTAGAATAACAGTATCCTATACCTATACAATGAAGACAATACACAATAAATACAAGTATAGGTGGTGCTTGGTGCCAATCACAAGAATATATTTTACAGCCCCCCCTCAAGGTGGTGCTTGGTGCCAATCACACAAGCCTAACTTGAATAGCAACAAAGAAAAAACAGGAGCAAACAAAGCTTTAATAAACATATCCACCAATTGAAGCTTGGATGGAATATACTGAGGAAGAACGAAGCCTTCTTTATACTTGTCATGAATCAGATGACAACCAATTTCTAAATGCTTCCTTTCATGAAAAATAGGATTAGCAGTAATATGAACAACAGCTAAATTGTCACACCACAAAGAAATGGGAAAGGAAACAGACACTCGAAAATCAGCCAACAAATAAGAAATCCATTGCAATTCACAAACCGTAGTGGGGAGACTACGATACTTAGCCTCTGTAGAAGACCGAGAAACAGTGGATTATTTCTTAGTCTTATAAGAAATCATAGCATCACCCAAAAAGACAGAAAAACTAGTTAAGGATCATCTACTAAAAGGACATGCCACCCCAGTTTGCGTCACAATATGCTTGTAATGAACAAGAATTGTTATAAGGGAAAAATAAACCTGTAGATGAAAATTGTTGTAAATACTTGAGTATATGAATGGCAGCCAGCCAATGTTGCTCAGTAGGAGCTTGAACAAACTGACTCAATTGTTGAGTCGCATGTGTGATATCAGGCTGTGTAAAACCAAGATAAAGGAGATGCCCAACCAGCCTCCGATATCTATCTGGATTCACCAATAAAAGAGAGCTAGCATCATCAAAACGATAGTTAGGAGATAAAGGAGTAGCTGCCCCTTTAGAACAAGTCAACCCTGCATCCTTGAGAATATCCATCACATACTTTCTCTTATTTACATACAAACTAGTATCAAACCTAGCAAGCTCCAATCCAAGAAAATATTTTGCAGATCCCATGTCTTTAATAGTAAATTGGTCATGTAAAAATCGTTTGACTTGTTGAATACAAGCCTCCGTCGGACCCATGATCAACACTTCATCAACATACACAATAAGTGCAATAAAACCAGTCCCTTCAGGTTTAATAAAAAGACAAGGATCATGAGCAGATTGCATAAAACCCTGCTTACAAAGAGAAACAGTAAGCTCATGATTTCATTGTCGAGAGGCTTGTTTTAGACCATATAAAGACCTCCTCAAACGACACACTTGATTAGGACCAGCCTTGGTGTAATATCCCGTTACCGACGTGAGGGTTATATCGGTAATTCGGATGGGTTAGGATTGGGTGCATTCATATTTGAATTGCACGTGCATTTTGCCTCTATGCTATTGATAAATGAGTTAATTGCACATGCATATGTATAGTGTCATGCATTCATGATTTTTCCGGAATTTTTAGAGTTATGGGTTCGGACCGGGAAAATATTTTAGAGATTGATGAATTAGATTCCGGTTCCGAAATTGATTGGCTTATGGCTTGGAAAATTTAGATTTGCGAGTTTAGGAATTAATGTGATGAGCCATTGAAATTTAGAGACTGAAATTTAAATGAAATTGAGGACTATGATCTATAGGTTTAAATTAACCCTTGATATTTATACTTTAGGTTTTGAAATCTAAAGACATTTTCCTCCTAAGGCTTTTTTCTCCTTTCTCTTCTTCCCCCCGTCGACGATTTCACCCTTTCCCCCTTGGAGATTTTCGTTGGTTTCTCTTCATTATGGTTGAAGAATTGCTGGAGCATTGGAGATGTTGATGTTGAGCTAGTTATTGAAGGTTCATCGTGGTTGTGGAAGGAAGGAGAAGGAGTTGGCGATTTTCGAAAATTAGGGTTACCGTTCGATTCTTCGATTTGGTAAGTTTATTGAGTTTAATGTTGTATTTATTGTTGGTTGTTGCATTTATGGCATTTATTGTAAAGGATTGGGTAGTTTAGGGTGTTTAATGGTGGTTTTAGAAAGAGAAAATGGTGGAAAAGCGATCGGAGAAGAAGAAGTTGGGCCGCATGTCGCGACGTCTGAAAAAGGGCACCCCGCGACGAGGAAACGCGTGGCTCGCCGCACGTCGCGGTGAGCGGATAAGATTTGCACCGCGACGAGGCAATGTGTAGGCGTCGCGGCGAGGGGAATGGGAGTTGTTCGCCGCGGCGAGCATTCCCATGCCGCGGCGAGCAACCTGTTACACGCCGCGACGAGGGCTCCTACGATGCATGAGTTGGGTGAACCATCGATGATGGTTTCTCATTGAGTTTGCAAACTCACCCAACATTGCAAATGTTTTTCAGGACAACGTTAGTAGATTCCTAGCTCCAGATTGTTAAAGTCTTCTCTGCCTTGTGGATCTTCGGCAAGAGAAGTTATGGCGCAGAGGTGGGTCAGCTGGGATCTTTTTGGGGATGACTTAGTATAGAATTTTGTATCAGTTTCCTTTTTGGGATGATGTATTGAGACCGTAGGGGACTGATAGACTTGTCTATATTTTGATTGATCTTATGAAATGAGAATTAGCATGATGGTTTTTTAAATTCAGTGATTTTCGTGTTATGGATCTTATTGTATTGATGCCATGCGAGTATTTAGTGATTGTTTTCATTAGTAGTGCTTCCTTGCTGTGGGATATGCGTCGGAACGACCCACGGGCGTCCTGGTGCGTACTCTACGGTGAGGGGCGCTACATTAGGTGGTATCAGAGCATGGTTTGACATCTTTTGAGCATAGTGTATTTTAGGCTTGAACTTCAGTGAGAAAAGCAGAAATTGATCAGATTCTTGTTTGTTATAGGTCATCCGTTCTTGGAGATCAAGTGGATCAACCAGCTGACCTAGGATCCGTGGGAGCTAGTAGAGAGTCCTCTATGCCTCATTCTGAGGAATTGCCTCCTAGAGTTCCCGTGAGACGGGAGAGGCGATATGATAGACTGCGCAAGCAGAGAGCTGTTGACTTCTATGGCAGCACAGACCCTGCGGAGGCTGAGGGATGGTTGGAGAGGACCGAGAGAGTCCTCGATCAGATGGACTGCGACTCTGAAGAGCGCTTTGACTATCGCAGCTCTGCTTGAGTGCAGCTTTTCGATGGTGGAAGATCGCCCGGCAGCACCACCAGCCCTGCGTGTCTGCCGACTTGGATGATTTCCTGCGGGCATTCAGAGATAATTTCATGCCCAAGGTTTATTTAGAGATGAAGATGCAGGAGTTCCTTGAGTTGAGACAGGGGACGATGACAGTAGCTGAGTATGAGGTGCGATTTAATGAGCTGATGGGGTATGCTTCTGTCTTGATTGCTTCAGAGTCTGATCGGTGCTGAAGATTCGAGGGAGGGCTTAATCTAGAGATCCGTACCAGGTTAGCCCGATCTGACATGGGCACATTTGTTGAGTTGAGAGCTGCAGCAGTGAGAGTTGAGCAGCTTCTGAGACAGAGCCAAGCTGAGTCTGGTTAGGGCCCTAGGGGCAAGAGACCAAATGACAGCCAGGGTAGTGAGAGCAGAGGATTTAGCAAGCGCCAGACCAGGACCTTTAGGTCGTCTGGAGGAGGTAGACAGTCCAGATTTGGGCAGAGGGGCAGATTTGCTCAGTCTAGTAGTGGCCGTAGCGGTGCTAGAGATTCAGGCCAGATGATCTCGCTATGTGAGTATTGTGAGAGGAGGCACAGTGGGGAGTGCTGGAGATTTACCGGAGCGTGTCTTAAGTGTGGCTCTATGGACCATCAGCTCCGGGAGTGTCCTTTTACTGTGGAGGTCCAGTCCGCTATGACTGGTAGATCAGGTAGTACTACCACGCTGCAGCAGAGTCGTGGAGGTGGATCAGGTTTCAGGGGCCGAGGTAGAGGCCGAGGCCAAGCCGAGGGATCAGTAGTGAGGACTGAGGGACCGAGCAGCAGTCAGTAGTCCAAAGCTAGAGTCTATGCTATGACTCGGCGGGAGGCTCAGGAGTCCCCAGATGTTATTGCGGGTATGCTTCTGATTTCTGGTTTTGAAGCATATGCATTGTTGGATCCTGGATCCACTCATTCTTTCATTGCACCGCATGTGGCATGTAGACTGCATTATGATAGGGAGTTGTTGCAGTGTGGGCTAGAGGTGAGTACACCTCTAGGTAGTACGACTGTGTTGGGAGAGGTCTGCAAGGGGTGCTCGATCCAGATAGATCAAGCAGTTTTGAGTGCAGATCTCATAGTATTGTCTCTGCGTGAGATAGATGTGATTTTGGGGATGGACTGGCTCACTGCACATAGGGTTGTGATGGATTGTTATACTAAGGAGGTCGTGTTGGAGTCTCCTGGTCAGCCTAGAGCTGTTTTTCGAGGTGTTAGTCAGGCAGTGCCAGCTAGGATGATTTTCTTTCTGAGTGCCCTGAGGTTGATGCAGGGAGGTTGTGAGGCCTATTTGGCTCATGTGGTAGATTCTAGGGTTGAGCAGAGATTGCAGGATATTTCTGTGATCAGGAAATTTCTGGATGTGTTCTCCGATGAGTTACCGGGTTTACCACCGGATCGGGAGACGGAGTTTGGGATTGACCTCGTTCCAGGTACCGCTCCTATATCTATACCTCCGTATAGGATGGCACCGGTGGAACTGAGGGAGCTTAAGGCTCAGTTGCAGGAGATTTTAGATAAGGGGTTCATTAGGCCGAGTGTTTTGTCGTGGGGAGTTCCAGTGCTGTTTCTGAAGAAGAAGGACGGGACTCTGAGATTGTGTATCGATTATAGGCAGTTGAATAGGGTGATAGTGAAGAATAAGTATCCACGGCCTAGGATTGATGATCTATTTGATCAGTTGCAGGGAGCTCGAGTGTTTACTAAGTTGGACTTGAGGTCAGGATATTATCAGTTGCGGATAGCAGAGGCCGATGTGCCTAAGAGTACTTTCAGGAGCAGGTATGGGCACTTCGAGTTCTTAGTGATGCCGTTCGGGTTGACTAATGCCCCGACAGCCTTCATGGCTTTGATGAATAAGGTTTTTCAGCCCTACCTGGATCAGTTTGTGATATTCTTCATTGATGATATTCTGGTGTATTCGAGAGATAGTCAGGAGCATGCGGAGCATCTGAGGATTGTGCTGCAGATTATGAGAGAGAGACAGTTGTTTGCCAAATTCACAAAATGTAAATTCTGGCTGGATGAGGTAGTATTTCTAGGCCATATTGTGTCTGGTGAGGGTATCCGGGTGGATCCTCGCAAGATTGAGGCAGTGAGGAGTTGGGAGGCTCCGAGGAATGTGTCAGAGATGCGTAGTTTCCTCGGTCTAGCAGGATATTACTGGAGGTTTGTCGAGGGGTTTTCAGTGATCTCATCCCCTTTGACAAAACTTCTTAGAAAGAATGTGGCTTTCCGATGGACAGATGAGTGTCAGAGGAGCTGAAACATCAGTTGACGACAGCACCGGTATTAGCTTTGCCATCGAGATCTGGAGGTTTTGAGGTTTTCAGTGATGCTTCGCAGTAGGGACTAGGTTGTGTTTTGATGCAGCGGGGTAGAGTGATAGCGTATGCCTCGAGGCAGTTGAGGTCTCACTATTAGCCCCGAGATTTTATTTATTTATTTAATTAATTAATTAAGCATGATTAGACTAATTAAGAAATTGAGTTAGCATAAATTAAATATGGTAGCATTAAATAGCATATTGCATTAATTAGCAAGTAGTAACATAAATGAGATAGGTGGTGAATAAATGAAATTTAATATGTTGGTTGGTAGTTAGGTTAAGAATTAATGGAATTAAATGTGCTAGTTGGGCTTGAATGAAGTAGGAAAAGAAAAGAGGAATGAGTTGGGCTTAAAAGAACAAATGGGCTTGAGTGAGTTAAAGAGAAAATGATGTAGCAAGAAAGGGATTTAGAAGAAGTGAACTTGGGCTTGGGCTTAAGTTAAATGAAAGTAGTATAAGGAAATAAGAAAGGAAAGGAAGGAAGGAGGAAGAGTAAGTGAATGGGCCTTAAGTTAATGGGCTTAAGTGAGTTTGTGTAGGAGTATAAAAGGAGAGAAATAAGTGAGTAGTAGGGAAAAGAGAGGAGTATCTGAAAATCAAAGGGAGAGGAGAGAAGTTTCGGTGGTGAAGGGAAAAGAAGAAGAAAGAAGAAAGTTTGTGATTTTTCCAAGAGTTTGGGTAAGATTTTGAAGAAAGTTCAAGAGTTAAAAGTGTAGAGGAAGGCTAGAGCTTCTTTTTAAACCAAGAAATCACTTGGTTAGCTAAAGATTCAAGGTAAGTTATGTTTTCAAGGTTAAGCTTTTGCTTGGGTTATGGTTTAGATAGCTTAGAAATGAAGTGGGTTTAGTGATTCTAGGGTTGATTTCATAATTAAGGTTCGTTAGGTTTTCAATTTTAGAAACCCTAAATGATGTGAGATTCTTTTCTTGCCATGAATGAAGGAGGACAAGAAAGAAGAGGAGAACAAGAAGAGGAGCTTCCTTAGGCAAGCTTAAGCAAGGATATAAGGTGGGTTTCACTTTTATCTTTATGCTAGTAAGTGATAAATACTATCTTAATTAAAGAAATTATGTTCTTTCAAATTACTTTGTGATGATTTGATTGAGTATGATAGATGTATGAATGCCATTATATGAGAACTTGATAATATATGACGTTGCTTGACATTGCTTGATAAATTCATAAATTGAATTAGCATGAATATTAGTGAGATTTGACATTTGAGCTAAGCATGAAAAGCATTTTCCGAAAATCAGCTATTTGGATTGCATGAAAATCCATTTTCGAAATTCAGCTAGTGGGCAAGAAAAGTCCGCTTTTATGCATGAAATTCAGTGTTATGTGGGTTAGTTAAGTCCACAAGTGAGTCACGTGCCGTAGATCAATAAAGCCTCGCCCATTTGCCCGATCGTGGCATAGGATGTTCCTTTTGGACTCCTCAAAGATATGACTACACTTGTGTAGCTCATCGAAACCCGTGGACTTTTCAAACCATCAGCTATGTGATTATGTGTTAGCATATGTTAGCAAGAATGATGAATGCATGAATCATGAAATTTTGTTGTTAGCTTGATGAATTTGTGAAATGCAAGTAGTAAGATTTGTTAATGAGAATATTGCAAACAATATGAGAAATGAATAGATTCAGCTTAGTAGTATAAATATAAACGTGTTACCCATTTGTTTAAAGCTCACCCCCACTTCCGTCCCATCTCGGTGAAGATCTGGATCTCGAAGAATGAGCTCAAGGCATACTCCAAGATCTTAGTGTTTTGCCCATGTATTTCATGTTTTTGTAATGAATGCTTTAGGTTGCATTTTGAGAAAATAGATGTATTTTGATTTGAATTGTAATAGGCTTGAAATGCCTACTAAAGCATTGTAAGAACATTGTTTTGATATAAATGAAATGCATGAATTATGATTTATCATGATCTCCCAAAGCCATTTACTATCATGTTTAAGCATAGTTTCCAAAGTTGTATGAAATTGCTTTGGAATTCATGTGAGTAGATGAATGATGTAAGTTTAAGTGAGATTATAGCATGTTGAGAGTGGAGTGGATGAGTTGAGAGGTTTAGAAGTGTTTATGGTGTTTGGAATAAGCCAAGAGAGAGTGTAGAGGTTAGGTTTGAGTTCGAATAGATATAAGTCGAGTTATTGGACCCATAAGTCGACTTGTGAAGCTTTGAATAATAAGTCGACTTGTCGGTTAGATAAGTCGACTTGTTTGTCTCGATAAGTCGACTTGTAGGTTATAAGTCGAGTTGTTTGTCTCGATAAGTCGACTTGTTGGTTATAAGTCGAGTTGTTTGTCTCGATAAGTCGACTTGTTTATCGAACAAGTCGACTTATTCTCGAATCCATAGATAAGAGTGTTATTTTGAGGATTGTCGAGGCGATCGAGGTCCGGGCCTTAGTCGGTGTATGCTCACCACCAAAGTGAGTCAAATAGAGTGTGTCAAGTTAGGGTCTTAGCAAGGCAAGTGTCTGGGAATGAGCTCCACCAGGACCATCTCCGGGACAGTTGGGTCTCGGATCCAACATCTATAGTAAGTTATATGCAGGTTGGGTAGCAGGATCCAACAGGTTGGGGTCCGGTCTCGGGTGAGGCCCAACATCTCGTGGTATCGAGCGACCACTAGGTTTATGGTTTCTAGGAACCTAGTGGGTAACCTCGAGGTGAAGTCGGCATGCATCATGTTACATGAACCCATGCATTGTTTTAAATCCGACATGTATTAGCTTTTGAGCGGCTTTACATGATTTGAACTTGTCTTACCAAAGACGAACTAAAGATTTTAAATGGTTTTCATTAAAGGAGTAATATCGCCTCGAAGAAGAACTTGAGGAGCTCAATCTCGACCGAGTTCTCGGAGGGAAATGCGGATGAATCCCACATTCCCTGGATGGGGACCATCCCATTATAGATTACGAGGTACCAAGTGTGCGGCGTGAGGTGCCTCTCCACCTCCTCTATGCCAAACCCAGTAGACCCACAATTCTTTCGGGCCTTCGCCCGAGCTTTCGCATATGCTATGGGCCAGGAAAGCGAGCTCGGTGCCAACTCCAGCAGATCGGAGTGGGCGTGATGACAACTCCGGAAGTATGGGAACATTGATTTCAGAGACTACAAACCCAAGAGGCGAAGCGTGGTTGAGGAGGACCGAGAGGTCTGAAGCGGATGAAGTGCTCGGATGAAGAGAGCTGGATTATGCGATCGATCCTTTCTGAGGAGATGCATTGCATTGGTGGGAATCGGTGCCCACGGTCAAAGTTGTTCCTTGGTGTTGACATGGAGGATTTTGTGGAAGTGTTAGGAAAAGTATCTCTCCGGGGTTTATGTGCATGAGAAGGCTAGAGTTTCTAAACTCATGCGAGAGGGACATGAGTGTGGCGAGTATGAGTGAAGTTCACACGACTTTCTCGTTATCAGCAAACATTGTGGCAACAGAGGAAGACAAGTGCTGCAAGTTTGAGGAGGTCTTCACTGGGAATCGGGAGAAAGTCCCGATTCACAACCTGTGATTACCAGCAGTTAGTGGATCTGGCGCTCCGAGAAATTTGGAGAATATTAAATTTGAAGTGGCGGAAAAGGAAGAACGAGAGAACAATCATCCGGGAAGGGGTGAGTGCTCCAAAGACTTGAGAGGAGCACGAGAACCCATCATACTCAGTGACATAGGCGGTAGTGGTCTGCCAAAAGTCGGCGATCGAGGCAATTTCTGAGCAGGTCTCTAGTGTGGGAGGCTCTGGAAAGTCATGGAAGGGCAAGCATCCCAGTGTGATCGGTCTGGGAAGTTTCATCCAGGAGGTGTCTTAAAGGGTTTGGTGGTTGCTTCCAAAGTATGGAGAGAAGGGCATATGATGAGAGATTGTCCCAGAGGTCGAGACGGAGGGTTCCCATGTTCAAGCTCAGAGGCGACGGAGGCAGTGGGAACCGGGCCGACCCAAGTAAGCGCGCCTGGAGCGATCGGGAGGCTAATCTGCAGGAGGCCAAAGCGCAGGTGGTCGCACTAGCTAGAGTATTTGCCATGACCAGAGAGGAAGCTCTGTTGCTCACGAAGTTGTATTGGTATGGCTCGATTGTTCAATTCTGCGCTTTATGTTTTGATTGATCTGGGTTCCACACATTCTTTTGTTTCCTCAAGTATGAATATGCATGCTGTATGTCCTGAGATTATGGAAAATTTTCTGGTTGTTAGTACTCCTTTGGGGAGTAAAGTAGTGATCAGTGTGATGTATAAGAATTGTGAGCTCAGCATCAGTGGTACTGAATTAAGTTGTTTTAGTTGATAGGGCATAACTTTTGGTGTAGACCTCCAATTGAAGTGATTCTTGATTCGTTATGAACTAGAGAAAGAGGTCTACAATTGTGGTAAAGATTGAGAGTTTGAATTTTAATTAGAGGGATCGTAATTATCGAAAGAGAGTCTATTATAGTTTCAAATGCAACCTAAGAGTTATGTTGTGACAATTGGAGTATAATTAGAGTTTGAATGAGAGATTTATGAAATTGATGGATACTATTGATCTAGTAAATAGTGAATTTTGGTTATGAAGCGAGAGATAGCGGAATTGGACGATAGCACCGGAAAACATGAACATGCATCATACAGCTTTGAATTGAGACATGTGCATTATTGAATCTCTTTAATTGAGCATCTAGTGATGAGAATTTGTTTTAATTGTTTTAGAGGCACCGTTGGATCGTCAGTCCACGGATATTCTTTGGGACTTCGAGGCGAGAGTTTCGGAGAGTTCTGGTGAGTAACCTAGTTGGTTCCTCAATCTTTGTGTGATTAAATGTGCTGTGAATGTGTGAATTGTTGTCCATGTGAGTGTTATAAATGTGAAATAAATATGTTGAGATTGTGAATATATGTGCTGAATGTGATAAATAGAATTGAGTGAGATATATGTTATTGCTTGTGCAAATGTGAGTGCATGCTAGGCATGATTGAAATCGGTAATTAACAGTTATGACTGGAGCAATTAGTGATCAGAGCTTTGAGCTCGATTATCAGTAAAAGGGCCTAAGGCCGAAAGGGAATAGTGCATATCCAGATGGCTCTCCTATCCCTAATGTGAGCGGGCAGTAGTGCATACCCTGAGGGCTCTCCTACTTGCCTAAAATGTGATTACTGTGAAATGTGCCCGAATCGGGACAATATTAACGCTCAGTCACAACACTGACATAAAATGAGAATTGGCATGCATTATACATCCGACTGTGCTGTGAAAATTGCGAATGCGTGTATTATGTGATGATTGCTCAGTGATATGTCTAATTTATGATTATAGTGAAAATGTGTAAAATGCGTTATTGTGACTATGTGATATATTGTATGTATATGCATGAGTTGGGTGAACCATCGATGATGGTTTCTCATTAAGTTCGCAAACTCACCCAACATTGCAAATATTTTTCAGGACAGCGTTAGTAGATTCCTAGCTCCAGATTGTTAGAGTCTTCTCTACCTTGTGGATCTTCGGCAAGAGAAGTTATGGCGCAGAGGTGGGTTAGCTGGGATCTTTTTGGGGATGACTTAGTATAGACTTTTGTATCAGTTTCCTTTTTGGGATGATGTATTGAGACCGTAGGGGACTGATAGACTTGTCTATATTTTGATTGATCTTATGAAATGAGAATTAGCATGATGGTTTTTTAAATTCAGTGATTTTCGTATTATGGATCTTATTGTATTAATGCCATGCGAGTATTTAGTGATTGTTTTCGTTAGTAGTGCTTCCTTGCTGTGGGATATGCGTCGGAACGACCCACGGGCGTCCCGGTACGTACTCTACGGTGAGGGGCGCTACACTTGGTATACCTTTGAGGAGGTAACATGTACAACTCCTCATCAATATACCCATGCAAAAAAACATTATTTATGTCTAATTGATGTAAAGGCCATCCTTTGGCAACAACAATGGCTATAAAAATCCTCACAATAACCATTTTAGCTACTGAAGAAAAACAATCAGTATAATCAACTCCATCAACTTGATTATAGCCCTTTGCAATTAACATATCCTTATACCTATCAATAGTCCCATCCGGATTGAGTTTAACCTTATAAACCCATTTTGAACCTATAGCCTTCTTACCCTTCAGTAAAACAGTAAGGTCCCAAGTGTGATTATTATCAAGGGCTCTCAACTCATCCTCTATAGCATTCAACCAATGCAAATTAGTTTGAGCTTGCTCAAAAGAACCAGGCTCTTCAATAGTAGACACATTTGCTAAAAAAGAATGATAAGATAAGGTAATGTGTGAAGAGAGTACAGATGGATATGTGTGAGGTGTATGAGAAGAATCAGTCATATTAGGAAAAGCAGAATGAGCAGTATCAGTAACAGATGCATGTGAAACAAAATCATTCAACCAATTAGATCGTTGGATCACATGAGTACTCCTATGAATAGGAATTGGACTCTGTGCAAGATCAGTGGAGCTAGGAGTAGCAGAAGAGGATGGAATTAAAGAATCAGAAGAATCAACATTAAGAGTTTCAATAGATGATGATTCTCGAGACACAACAAGTGTTAAGACACTTGGATTAGGCAAAGGAACTACTTATGGATCCAAAGAAATGGATTGGAAAGGGAATATATTTTCATAGAAAACAACATCCCTAGAAATGAACATATCATGGCTATGCAAATCATAAAGTTTGTAAGCTTTTTGTCCTGAAGAATAACCAAGGAAATCTGATTTGAAAGCCCTATGAGCAAATTTATCTTTATGAGGAAAGGTGTTAGAAGCATAACATAGGCAACCAAAAGTCTTAAAAAAATGATAATCAAGTTCCTTTAGAAAAGAATAGAATAAGGAGATTTCCAGTTAAGAACATAAGTAGGAAGCCTATTTATGATATATGTGGCTGTTAAAATGGAATCTCCCAAAAATTGTTTTGGTAAATAGGACTGAAACATAAGAGCTGTAGAAGTTCGTAACAAATGCATATGTTTTCGTTCAACAACCCCATTTTGTTGGGGAGTATAAGGAGAAATTTTCTGATGTATAATTCCATAATTGTCAAATACTTCCTGACAACAATGACTCAAGAATTATGTCCCATTCTTTGTTCTAATGACTTTAATTGTAGCATGAAATTGATTTTTAGCATATTTAAGGAATTTGTCTAAAAAGGTGGAAGTCTGAATTTTGTGCTTGAGTAAATAGGTCAAGGTGGTTCTAGAAAAATCATCTACTATGGTGAAAATGTAGTGAGCTCCACTAATTGACCCTTGCTTATAAGGACCCTAAAGATCCATATGCAACATTTCAAAACATGCTACTGTACTAATATTGCTCTTAAGGAAAGGAAGTCTGGTTTATTTTGAGAAATGGCATATATCACACGGATGATCAGAAAAAGTCATATTATTGAAAGAATTTTGCAATTGTTTCATTACAATAAGGGACAGATGGGCCAATCTTTGATGCCAAAATCCATCAACAACAGCACTATGACAATGTATTGGCTTATGGATACAATAATCTAAATATGTGGTGTAGGACAAAATGTTATTTTTGTGAAAAGAAAATTTGTCAAGAACATAGAGCCCCGCAATTACCTTTCCAACTGCTAAGACCTCATCAGTCACAGGGTCCTGCAGAACACAAAAGGTTGCATAAAAGGTAAATTTGGTAGGTGATTGACAAGCAAGTTTGTTCACAGAAAGTAGGTTATATTTGAATGAAGGTATATGCAAAGAGGATGGTAGACTAAGATTATCACAAAGGATAATATCCCCTGTGAAATCTACTGTCTTAACTGTGCCATCCGGTAGGTGAACAGGGGTAAATTTAGCAACAGGTTTAGGTTTAACAAACAAATTAAGATCATGGCACATATGATTGGAAGCACCAGTGTATATTATCCAAGAACCACATTCAATTGAACTAACTGAACTAAAAGAATGATTGAGAATGCTACCTACAAAGTCGTTGTAGTGTGCAAAGTTGATGACATCTCCTCCCTTGTCCTTCATTTGAATCGGCTTCCCTTGGCCTTGCATAAAATTCACAATTCCTTATTGAATCATGACTGTCATGTCTTGTTTCCAAACGGTTCCTTTATACCCTTCTCAACCGAATAATCCAAAGGGGAATCACTCATGTTCACAAACTCTTTATACATATCCCCTCCTTTTTTATCTTTAATCAGGATACTTATGAATTTTGAAACAAGTATCTCTTGTATGTCTTTTCCTTTGACAATAATCACAAAACATATCCTCCTTATTCATTTGTTTCTTGAATACACCTCTACCAACCCCTTTTGCACTATTACTGCCAGAACTACACACCATCATAACACTACTTATGTTATCAGCAAAAGACAGATTAACCTCCCGTTGTTTTTCAACCCTAACAACCATCGAATAAGCCCTATCTACATGAGGCAAAGGGTCTAGCACAAGTATCTGACTCCTACTTGCATCATATTCTTCATTCAATCCCATAAGAAATAGTACCAACCTATCATTATCTCCAAATTCAAAAAACTGTTTAAAGGATCCACATGAGCATTGCTTTGGGGCTCCGCATGAACACTGCAGAATGGGAGCCAAGCAATTCAATTCATCCTATAACCTTTTTAGTTTAGTAATGTACTTGGAAACCAATAACTCCCCTTGTGAGATTGAACTAATCTCTCTCTTGAGTTGATACTTACATTCTCCATATCGTCATTCTAGATCTTTCTAGAGATCCTTAGCCAAGCTTGTGTACAAGAAGGACTCCACAATATCTTTGGAGATGGCATTGAGTATCCACGATGTAACTATAAAATCAATCTAACACCACCTATCGTAATCCGACGAACCTTCATTCGGCCTCTCACATTTTCCATTGATGAAATCAAGCTTCAGCTTTGCACCTAATATCCTCATCGCATGACTCCAAGATAGGTAGTTATTCCCACTTAATGGAGTCGAAACGAGAACCATCCTAGCATGATTGGAGTTGTGTAGAAACAACAGATTCTCGTCCTCATGCATATTGCCAAACGATGATCTTGAACTACTCACCCTGTCGACCATAATGTAGCTTCGTGGATGTGTGGATCTATCCAGATGGCTCTGATACCATGAAGAATCTGTAATCTAGGGATAGTATTTTGGTCAAGTAACCACTATAAATGGTTAGCTTCATTTCACGAAGGAGAAAAGAGATGGTATTTATACCATCAGTTTCTAAACATACAAAAACGACTAGAGCTATTACATAAAACAACTAAAAAACCTATATAATGTAGCAGAATAGCAGTGTCCTATACCTATACAATGAAGACAATACACAATAAATACAAGAATTACAGAATATATTCTACAAAGTCCATGCTCAAGGACTTCTACAATTAGATATCCTAGAAGATGTCGTATATGCTGGATGCTAGTATATAGGAAAGCACAGCAACTACCATATGAAGATTCTCAGTATTGAGCGTGGAGTGTCTCGAGCTAGTGACGTGCTTATGTATTTAGTTATATGTCAAGAAACCATCAATTAGTGTTTGTCAATATTTGATTACTTTTATGATGAATTTTGAAGGAACGTACGGGTGTTTTAAAGAGAAATCAGAAGCATTAAGCAAGTATAAAGATTTCAAATAGAGAGTTGAGAAAGAACTTGAATGGAAAATTCAATGCCTTCATATTGACAATAGAGGCGAGTATGCTTTAAATGAGTTCTTAAGTTATTTACATGAATATAAGGTACAATATTAGTTGAATTTCTCTAATACTCCGTAAAAAAATAAAGTAGCTGAAAGGAAGATTAGATACCTTGTTGAGATATATAGAAGCAAGCTATATGCAAAGAATGTTCCTAAAACACTCGAAGGTTGTAGTTCTGCAATATGTATGTTCTACTACAGTTGCTTCAAAATGAAACTGTTGGTTGCTTCTCATAAAGCAACTGAGTTAGTAATTGTGAATTTTCCATAAATTAATCACAAGTAGAAAAAATTAATATGCAATAAATAAATCAATACATGAAATTTGTTAACTCAATTTGGTATACACGACCTACATCTATGGGTCCTCACCTAGATTAATCAACTTTCACCTAAGTACAATAGTTTTACACAAGACTTTACTGAGCTAACACCACTCACTCCTTGATGCTACTCACTTGTACTCAAAACCCGTGAAAGTATTTTACACTCAATAGTATGGACACCTCATACTAACATCACAAAAGAGTTTTTGCAACAACGAATGATAATAAAGATAAAAATAATATCTCAAGTGATTAAATCAATAAAACATAACCAAAGAAACACTTGAGTCAAAAGATACTCCCCTATATATGTAACCTCGTTAGGTCGAAATCATGGGAAGTTGACCAATTAAATCTGTTGTGAACATTTCGAATTGATCACCAAAGAAACCAACACATAACAACCACAAATATCATCAATCAGACATATGTTTTATCACTGAAACATGCCAAAAACATAACTGCAAATATTGATCAATTGACTGCTTGTTTTTCTCTCATAAAAATGATAGAATAGTGGTGCAATAGTTCACGCACATTTACAAAAATGTAGCTGAAAAAATCAATTAACCATCTACTATGAAACTTTTTAATCTCTCGCTTAAAGCACACAAAAACACATACACCAACCCAAAAGTCGATAAATGGATTTTACATGATAAACTCCTTATATAAACAAAAGTCTGTTGCCAAAACATATAAGTTATATCTTCAAAACCTCCCAAAATTGCAGCAGCACCAAAATCCATGATAATCCACTTGATTTGCTTATTAGATAAAATATGACAAGTCATTCCTCTCTTAGGATTCTATATCATGGTAGATGTACTGTATGTTTGTCTCCAACAAACCCTATCTTCTTTAGGATTCTATCACATGTAGGATTTCTTCTTTCACACTATCTTACCAAGTCAACTTCTTATCATAAAAGATATACCAAATATATCAAACTATAAATAATGCCTAAAATAATAAATAAAATAGCTTAGCAATCTCCCCCTTTTTAGTATTATTTGTCAGATGAAGAACTCCTCTTGAACACAAGAAATTTGGAACTCCCCCTGAATAACAGAATTGGGAACCCCCTTGAAATAAACAACCATAGTAATGAATGTCCAAAATTAGACAATCTCCCCCTTGGGACAAAACAATGCCAACAAAAAATGTTTAAGAGTATCCGGACACAAATCCTTTTCCATAACTAGATCTTGGACGCAAAAGTGTAAGAAAAGCAACAGGATCATGCAAAGAGCAACCCATCTCACGATACAGGTAGTTTGTCAACTATCATTTCAGACTACAGACATTTGAGAAACTAATCCCATCATTGAGAAGACAATCAAACAGTTCCTAAGATTCCATACTAATGCCTTGCAATTGAACAAAGATTTTCACACATAAAGCATTCTTTGCAAATCCTATTTCATGAGCAAATTCCAAGTAAAAGCATATTGTCCAAACTCATATAGCCGATAATAGAGAGAAACGAAGATAAAACTTGAAAAATCCAAATCATAGAAAACCTTAATCTTCCTATAATTCTCTAACTAAACATCAACATTTTCCTCGGCATAACTCCGTAAAATCAAAATCATCAAGCAAGGCCTTATTTTCACATCAAATTTACTATTCAACAAGTAAGGAAAAGCCAAACACACACCAATCAACTGAACCTTAGAAAATTCATAAATTAAAAACCCATAAGGCCTAGACATTAACTCCTTCGAACCTTTTTTTGTAATAAACTACATCAATATAGTTTACAATTGTAAAGCACACAATCTTAGTGCTTTACGAAGAAGTTCAAACATGATAGAGTTAAGAGATTTCGCAAAAATACTAGCCAGTTACTTCTCAATTGTTACATAGGAAAGAACTACAACTTTAGTCTCCACTAACACTCGAATGAAATGGTACTTCAAATCAATGCCTTCTATTTAAGAGTATCCTTGAGCAATTAACTTGGCCTTATACCTCATCACATTACGTCTATCATCAATTTTGTTGTGAAACATCCATTTTGTTCCAATTATGTTCGCATTCGATGGCTTTGGCATCAATTCTTATACATAATTTCGAGCAAGCTATGCCAACTCTTGCATTACAACTGTCCAGAATTCATCTTGTAATGCTTCTTTCACATTCTTTGGTTCAAATAAAGAAATTTAACATATAAGCCTTACAAGTTCCCTATAATCTATCCTTTTTCTTTCTCTAGTTCTTCTTTTATCACTAATCTATCCAATTACATTCTCAATAGGATGATTCCATATGATTTGTGATGGAGGATCTTTGTTGAAATTATGTTCCCTTAAGTTTTCGTTATCCACCAAGTATGTTTCTACATCAAATGTCTAGTTGGATTCTTCCTTAGAAGCAACTAAATATTCCTCTATCTAGTTAGTTTCCTTTTTGGAAACAACTAACTATGAGTCTGAATATTCTTTGCTTTTAACTTTGTTACCCCTCTGATCTAACATGTGAAGCTGATTTGGAAGATTCTATTCTACCACCTTATCAATCAATTGGTTCCATAGAGTCATATTATCATATGCTGCCGAATTATAATAACTAATAACCCGCAACATATAGCAATTATCCACTGATCTTCTGTCAGTTACCAAACACTTTCCTTGTTTGTTCAACACCTTCCATCCATCATTAGTAAATTTAACTAATAACCCGTCATCATAAAGTAGACTAATTGTTGGACCCCGATCTTTTAGTGGAAATTGGAAATATGAAAATAAAAATTTGATAAGATTTTTTTGTATATGAATGGAGTTATAGATATTTTTGCCTTAAGGAAATTGATGAGAAAAGATTTGTTTGATTTGATAACTTTGGGTTTCAAATAGATTTGTATGGGTAATGAAAGTTCAAGTGGATGTGTGGATTGAAATGGAAGTTGAAATCAAGAAATAGAAAGTGAAAGTGTAAAATTTTGAAGAAATTAGAAAGTAAAGACAATTTGGTTGGTTATGCATGTGGTGTTTTAAGTTAGATTATTAAAAGAATAAGATTTCAGTCATATGTGGAGAATGGTGGAGTTTTGTATCTTTTGTACTTGGACTTGAATACTGATGTTGTAACATGGCTTGGAATGCCATTTAATTTTATAAACATGTATCTTATGATGTTAATGAGACATGGATTTATATATGGATATGAAAGATCAATTGTGTAAGAATATCAATTGTGTATAGATTTGTGTGTTTTGTGTTTGAGAGGAATTAGTTGAAGAGCTTGTGGTGATGTGTTGATATGTGAAGTTGATGTGTTGGAATGGTGTTAGAAACTTCAATGGCAAATCTATACTGATCTAGATATATTTGGCCAAAGTGGTCTTAATGAAAGTCTTAGTTCATGTTTTCAGCTTTCTAACGCCATAAACTATGCAATTTTTCGATATCGGGGCAAGAAGTTATGATAAATTGAAGTTTGGATATTGCTTAGGTGATTGCTAAAAGGGCAGAAACTTTGATTGAAAAATTGACTTAACTAGAGGTTGAAGTTACTTTGGAATTCTTTATGAACATTTTAGAGGTTGTTTTATCTTTCCATTGATATAAAGCATGAAAATATTGGACAAGAGAGTAGAAAGAGTGATCTTGGTATGAGTTGTGATAAGGAAAGATTTGGAGACAAGATTGGTAGTGATCTGAAAAATGTTCACTGAATATGCTTCAGTATTTTAACCATAACGTTTTCTATAGTAATCCAAACGAGATGATTATTGATTTGGATTAAACTAGAGATATATGGCTACATTTTCTAAGAAGACATCGAATTTCAATTATGTGCCTAAGAGTCTCAAATATTGTCATGAAGTTAAGAATTGGATGCAGTGTTGGTGCAGGAATGAAAGTCTTATCTTCTGACTTTAGGGGCAATTTTGAAATTGATAAAGATAGATTTTGGCAAAATTTCCTTCTGGAAAGTTGTATATTTTTCTCTTAGCTTTCCAACGAATCAAACCGTGTCTAATTTGGAGTTTTGAGTAGAAAGTTATGATCTTTCTAAGTGTGGATGTTCTGGAGAAGGGGGTCAGACGAAATTTTGCGTCTGTGCTGACGTCATCACAGACAAAATTTTGCGTCTGTGCTGACGTCACCACAGACGAATTTTTGAGTCTGTGCTGACGTCACCACAGACGCAATTTTGCGTCTGTCTTGACGTCATCACGAGCATTTAATTTTAAGGTCTGTCTTGACATCATCGTCTGCTTTTGTGTTTTTGACCCCTCTGCCTTCTTTTGGCCATAACTTTTTGTGTAGACCTCCGATTGAGTCAATTTTTGAAGCGTTGGATTCCTAAGACATTTTTATATCTTTTCATACTACATAGATCAGTTTTGGAATTAAATGGAGAAAGATAGCTCAGATTTTCGTGAACTGATCGGTTATAAAAGTTTGAATAGTGTTCAGTAGTTTAGAGATATCTTGATCGGTAGAGCTCCGATCGATTTGATTCTTTTTGCAAATAAAAATAGAGACATGGGGCTACAAATGTTATGAAGGATCCGATCAACAATGTAGCCTCTAAAACTTCCAAATTCGGGTCGGAAGTTAGGTGTAGTGTTCAGCCTCGAGTCTGAAGAACAGACTTCAGTATTTTGGAGATATCTTGAGCTATAGAGCTCCGATTGATCCGATTCTTGAAGGGTTGAATTCTTAAGACATAGAGGAACATTTCTCTAGAAGAAAGTTTTGTCAAATGGCTTCATTTACCTTATCGAAATAATCAGACAAGATGTCAGTTTTAAAGATCAATGAAGGGGCAATTTTGGAAGTTTACTTAAAGGGTTAAGTTTATAGGCTTAAATGGAGGGGCTTATGGGTCATTCCTTATTCATTAATTGACCTGGCACTATAAAAGCAAGGGGGCTGTAGTTGTTTGGAGGAGAATCATGATTATTGCCCAAAAGACTTAAAAGAAATAAGAGAAAGAAGAGAGAAGGGAGAGCACTTTCGGATGAGAGAAAATGAAAAGAAAGAGAGGAAAGCATAGGGTTTTCGATTTTTGGGAGATCTCAAGGGGATTTTGAGCTGTTTCAAGGGAAAAAGGATGGAAGATGATGAAAGCTTCCTTCCAAACCAAGATGCATCCGAAAATGGTGAAGGATGAGGTAAGACCCAAAATTTTGATTTGTGAATTTTGGAAGAGTTTTGGTTTAGAATCATGGAAAGGGAATGGGTTTGTGGAGTATGAAGTTAATTTTGTTGATTGCTAAGTATTATGGGTTTAATTTTGGATGGAAATTATTTAGGGTTTATGCCCAAATTTAGAATTTGGGATTTTGAAAATTGTGATTTAGAAAGCTTGAATATATGAGGATTAGTGTTTCTAAGTTCATTTTGAGGATTAAGTTAATTATGATATTGAATTTGTGTGGGATTGCTTTAGGTAAAGTTAAATTGGAAGAAAGAAGGAATCAATGGACAAATTGGAGCGAGGAACAAGTTTCTAGCATCGATTCGAGGTGGGTAATGTGTTTATAATTTGAATTTATAAGCCCTCTCGCTTTCTTTAAATAAAGAGATTTTCTAATTTCAATTGCATCATAAATGTTGCATCATTGTATGAATGTTTTGAAAAATCACTTTTGATTCAATACATGGACTTTGGATGAATTGCAACATACATTGTGTTATGCCTCGGAAGATTTCATGGCATTGTGTATATTCGTAAAAGAGTATTCGATTAATTTATTTGAGCATGATATGTGCTTTGTTTGGGTAAGAGAGTTACGGATGGAGTCACGTGCACGTCGACGTATGGAAAATTATAGCCTTCTCCCGGCTACCCGCTTGTGGGCCTACGAGATCCAAAATCGGACTCGTTGTGTTTACGGTATAAACTTCGATTTATCCTTCGTGTTTACGGAACTCTCGAGCCACTTGTGTGCATCGCATATGTGATTTGCCATTGCATTTATGAATTGCCGAGTTGATGCATTCATGTTTTATAAATTTATGGGTTTATGGCTGAAAGCCTAAAAATCATATGTTTTGCAAATGACGATTTTGGCTACAATGAGAAAAGTACTTTTTGAAAATGTGCTTTACGGATTTCAAAGAAATGTTTTCTAAGACCAGAAAAGAAAAAGAATTTCAAGGATTTTGCTTATTTATTTGTTATAAATTGTTACCCACGAGCTATAAGCTCACCCCATTCATTCCCATCCACAGGTGATGAGAAAATCGGGTGAAAGAAAATGAAGATTTCTATTTGCATGTGTTTATATTGTATTGCTGTTAAGTAAGATAGTGTTGAGAAATTCAAAATTTGTTGTGTATTGCGTACTTTGGATTTTTGGTGTTGATATTGTATATGGCCTGAATTGCCACGAGTGTATGAAGAGTAGTCATTCCAGGACATATGTGATTTATGAAATTGTGTATATAATGAGTATAAGGTGTATGGACTTCTGGAATTATGTATTGATTTAAGTTATGTTTGGGATGTGTGTATGAGTATGAATGTGATAATGTATTTTGGATTGAGTTTGGTTATGAAAGAAATGAAAAGGAAAGGAATAAGAAAGAAAGAAAAGAAAAATTTATACCGAATTTAGAATGTCTTAAGGTTTCCAACGCGACAGTGATTTCTAAGATTTTGTTCGCGGATGTCGGTACTTGTGTTTCAGTTCGAATGCTTCAATTCGATTTGTGATTCGTGATCATTTGTTTGGTTTGTCTCCGAGCCAATTACACTTGATTTTGTTTGTATGCTTCGCTTCCAAGTTGACTTTCGATTCGTTAATGATTTGTTTCGCTTTGTGATCAATCGTTTATTCGTTCCGCCTCTTTGTATTCGTTTTCCGTTTTCGGGTTGGGGCGTCGGTCTCCGGATCGGGTCCCAACACTAATACTTACCAAGTTAGTTTTTAAACCGTTCATATGAAGCACATTTTTGAAGTAAGGTAGTCCTTCCAGGTAAAAAGTTCCTCTACCAATCACCTTTGCTTTTTTCCCCTCACTAAAAGTGACATGACCATCCATAAAACTTTGATAATCCATCAAGTGGCTTCTTTCACCTATCATATGCCATGAACATCCACTGTCAAAATACCTTTCATTGTGAGAAGTAGTGCATATGGATTTAAGAGCCACAAGTGCTTTTAGTTGATTATTTCTAACATAAATATGCTTTGGTAACTTTTTTTGCTAAAAATTCTTCCAAGAATGTCTAGATTTTCTATTTTGAGCATTATGAAATTGAATTTGCAGTAGCTTGTAATAATTTGGCCTTATATGATTGTTTACACCACAAAAGTGATATGTAAGCACAAACTTTCGGCTTCTTTTTTAGGTTTCTCCTTTAACAAATCTAACTTCAACATTTTGCTCATTATTCATCTCTGAACATTCACCTTTATAACCAACACCATAAAGTTCTCCTTTGTTTTTACCAACTTCCAACAACTTGTCTAGCTTCTCTGTTGGGCCCCGAAATTTTTCTTTTATTATTAATTATTTATTTTATTGATTTATTGATTAAATTGACTTATTATTTATTTTTGCCTTAATTGTTTTAATTATGTGTGTATATATATATAGATTATGTTGAGCCTTAGGATTAGCAAGTATGATTGGGAATTAGAATTTTGGAAATCAAGTGAAGGGTTGGAATTAATTGGATTAATTGGAAGTAGGCTTGGAGGTGTAGAGCCATATGAGACAAAATAAGGGTAAGTGAGAAGTATGGGCTTTATAGAATAAGTGGAATAAGAAGAAGGAGGATTAGAAATAAGTGGTTAAGTGTAGTGGGCTTGAGAGGAGAAGGAGAGCCCAAAGGCTTGTAAGAGGAAGAGGGAGAGCTCAAAACTATGTAGTTTTGAGGTAGGTTTTAAGTTGAGAATTGAAAGAGTTAAGTTATTAAGAGAAGAGAAGGAAGCAAGTTTCGTGGAACAAAAGGAAAAGAAGAGAAGAAGAGAAAACGTGAGAGAAGAAAGAAGAGAACCTTCGGCTAAGTGGAAGAGAGTCGTAGGAAGCTTGAAGAAGAGGAAAAAGAAGAGAAATCGACTTGTGAGAGGTAAGTTCCATCTTTGCTTAAGCTAGGTTTAAGAATGGTGTAGGATGGAAGTTAGGGTTTGTGTAGAGATTGAAGAAAGATAGAGGGAAAGGTGAGATCTATGGATTTTAGGGACTTTTAAGCTAAGGTTATGGTTATTCTAGCTTAAATGTCCTATGGGTAGGTTAGGTTTAAAGTTTATTTTCATTTTTGCTTGATTTTTATGAATGCTATGCTTTCTTTTAGAATATAAATAGTGAATGGAGTATGTTTTGATTGAAGGAAATCAAGAGAACCCCACTCACGACAAGGAGGAAGGGCAATCTTGAATTCGGATATCGACGATAGGTGGGTAACATTTTTATAGTTGTTGTGTAATGGGCAAATGCCCTATGTGTGCTATCTTTGCTACTCTTGTGCTTGAATATGTGAGCATAAATTGGTTGTGATTGGACAAGACAAAACCTACTTCAATAGTCACGTGCACGTTGACCCCCCGTAGCCTTCTCCCGGCTTCCCGCTTGTGGCCTACGAGATCCGAAAATGGATTCGGTGTGTATACGGTAAACTTCGATTTCTATCGTGTATACGGTAAACTTCGGTTTTCGTCGTGTATACGGTAAACTTTGGTTTCCGGCGTGTTTATGGAACCCTCGAGCCAAATGTGTGCATTCCATCATTTATATGTGTTTATGGTGCATAATATGTGTTTGATTGATATGAACTCTCATATTATGCTTATGTGATGATTTTGGGTTATTTGAGCTTATATGATAAATTGCCATTATTTCGGATTGTAAATGATGTGTTGTATGGCTCATTACCCGATGGCTATAAACATGTTAGCCACTGAGCCATGTTTGCTCACCCTATTCTCCCTCCTCAGGTGCAAATTCAAGTTGAGAGCTGAACCCTGCAAAAAGCTTCGGGCATCACTCCAAGAAATTTAGCTACTTTTGTATTAAGTTAGTAACTAGCTTTTGGAATAGCTTTGTAAGCATATTGATCATTGAGCATCTCATCTTTTGTATTTTGTACTTGATCTTGATGAATATGCCAATATGTAACCAAAGCTATGCATGAATCTTTGTTATGATTTGAAAAGAGTATGAGAGCTCCAATACTCTCTTGTCTTGTGTTGATGTTGATTTGTGTATTGTGCATGGTCTTGAAATAGTATGTATGAGTATTATTAATTGTTGAGTTGCTGATGAGGTTGCCTTAAGAGAGCTCGCTGGAAATGTGCCAAGGATTTGTGAGTTGTGGAAGTTTATGCAAAATTTCTGGGTATGTTGTGTTTCTGCAGTTTCTGTGTTGTTATAGGTCAATTGGGATTTTGAGACTCCTTGAGAGTGATAGGTGAGTTGTAGAGCTCTCCCAGGAGGTTTTATGAGTTATTCATGATGTGTTAAATTGGTAGGTGTGGTTGTTAGAATTAAATGCAGGTGCTGTCACATTGACAGATCTTAGGCAGAAGCTTCGAGTCCATTTTTGACCCTTATAGAGTTGGAGTTTATGTAGCGCCCCCTCACCGTAGGGTACACATCGGGACGCCCGAAGGTCGCTCCGACACGTATCCCACGATAAAGGTGCACTATCGGAAAATCCCGCTAATAATCCACATGGCATCGCAATAATTAAAACCATAATATATCAGAAATCAATAAAATTTAAAATCCAAAATAATCATGATGCAGTCATCCAATAACAGAATAGACAAGTCTATCAGTCCCCTAAACAACACCAAAAAGGAAATTGATACAAGCATCTATCCTAAGTCATCCGCAAAAGTCCAACCCAGCTGACCGACCTGAGTGCCATCGCTTCTCTTGCCAAAGACGCTCAAGACAAAGCAGAAAAGACTATCTCCGGAGCTAGGAGTCTACTCTATCGATCCTGAAAAATTAGATGCAATTTTGGGTGAGTTTGCAAACTCGGTGAGAAACCATCATCGATGTTTCACTCAAATCATGCATCACGCAGATTAAATGACAACGCAACACAAGAAGATACAATTAGTATATAACAATTTGCGATGAGTCTATAACGGTTTGCGTGATCAAATAACAATTTACAATAAATCAGTCATCACATAATTGAAGAATCGTCACAAAACAATCATTCATGTGTATACAATGCATATGTGACTCTTTTGATTATTCAAGATTGTGCTCAAGTGCTCACCAAGATTGATGGGGGACGCGCGTCGATTTCTCCCATCGGGCTCGAGGCTGGTCAAGATAAATGTTAGAGCTGAGGTTCTTTTCAAATGATAATAGCAACTTGGGTCACATATCCATTATCGATCATGCATTTATGCATGTAATGCGATGTTCGATAATTGGTGTATGGCTATAAAGCCCGATTGCATTTCTCAAAGTGTCATGCAATAGTCAATCCAATCCAAAGAAAAGCTTGAAATTCAATTATATACATTTCAGTAATCATGCAATTCACATTGGCAAGTAATTCACATAGAGCATTTAGACAATCAGGAATTTGAGAAACCAACTAGGTTACTCACCTGTTACTTCCGAGCTACTGCCTGGAAGTTCCAGCAATATCCGTGGAATGACGATCCAACGGCGCCTCTAAAATAGTAAAATACATTCCCATTACTAAATGCTCGATTAAACAATTCAGTGATGCATATGTCTCAATGGAATTATGTACAATGCATGTTCACGATTTCCGGCGCTAAAACCCAAATTTGATATCCTATGCCCAATTCTAACTCGTCATTCAATTTATCGACAATAATTGATCCATTCCTAAAAATTCAGTTCAATTTCCTCAATTCATACTCCCTATAGCAATTCTCTATCCATTGGGTCAAAACCTCTATTGAAAATCCCAATTGCCTCATTTCAATACTTAGGTCACACTGTGAACCATAATTGACCTTATTCTCTATGAATCAATACCATTTAAATTAAATTCTAACTTCCATAATTATCCTCAATTGTAGACCTCTTTCTCTAGTTCATAATGAATCGAGAATCACCTCAATCGGAGTTCTATACCATAAATTATACCCAATAAACTAAAAATCAACCCATCAGAAAACTGCTCTTCACCGCGACCTACAACCCTCACCGCGGCGTAGGCGAAAACGTTCGCCGCGGCGTGAAACCATGTGCTCGCCGCGTAATTACTCGTCGCGGCGAGGCTGCGCCAGACGTCGCGACGTGCGGATCGCGCCACCGTCTTCTCCGATCGCTTTTCGTCCATTTCTCACTCTAAAACCTCCATTAACACTTTCAACTACCCAAATCAACCATAATAAATGCCATAAATGCACCAAAAACCATTAATAACAACATTAAAGCCATAAATACTTACCAACCAAAGATCAAATTCCACAAATCCCTCAAATCTCCGTAAACCCTAAAACCTTCAATATCAACGATTAACCACTCTCAAAGCTTCTCAACCTTCATCAATCACAATAAACAAGTTAGCCTTGCACAATAAGAAGAAGCCATAAGGAAAGATCGAAGAATCCTCACCAATGGGAGGAAATCGAAGATCACCGTGGGAGGAGGAAGAGAAGAAACGATTTTGCCTTAGGATAAAATCCCCAATTTCAAACCTAAACTATTTATAGACATAAGTCTCCAAATCAGTTCAAATTTCAGTCTCTAAATTTCAATGGCTCAACATTTTTATTTCCTAACAGTATAACTCTAATTTTTCCATTGCCGTTGGACAATTCTTTTCAGTACTATGCAGTCAATTGGTCTGTCACTCGAAAATTTCTGGTCCGGGCATTTTCTCCCGAATTTTCAGAAAATTTCCTATAAGCCACTATCAATTGCCAATCACTCTTAAACTATTCTAAATCAATCATTCGAGCCCAATTACTCCTAATTTCTCAATTAATCACGATCCAGTCAGTTTCCAGTTCACAATCCAATCAATTCATACTTACAATTAAAATGCCGAAAAACCATGAATGCATGTACCTATGAATAAATGCATATGCAAGAAACATGTTTCACTATAATTAGAGGCCAGTAACAAGTTCAATCAGTGAATGCAATGAAACCTATGAGTCCGTCCCAATTACCAAAATACCCTTGCTAACAGTAACGAGATGTTACAATTCACCCCTCCTAATAAAAATTTCGTCCTCAAAATTTAATACCTATCCGATTGAATAAATGAGGATACTGACTCCTCATATGCTCCTCAGTCTCCCATGTAGCTTCCTCAGAAGAGTGGTTCTTCCAATGGACTTTCACCAATGGAATCACCATGTTCCTCAGCTGCTTGACCCATGATCCTATAATCTGCACCGGCTCCTCAACATAGCTCAAATCACTGGTCACCTCAATCTCCTGAGCCGGAATCCAAATTAAACGTTTTCAGTGGCGTTGGAACTGTGAGAGTGTAAGGAACATATTTTTTCTTAAAAAGCCTATCCAACTTTTCTATTACAAGTTTCCCCTATTGTGGTGAGTTATGGGTCTTCTATGCTTATGTGTGCTTGTGTGGTTCGAATGTTGGGCCTCGGCGACGGGGTCCAACATTCTCGATACCACCATTCAATATTCTTATTCCTTTTTCTGTGTTGATCAACCTTAGCCTTGTTTCATCAAGTTCATTTGATGTTGACAATAACTTCATTTATAGATTTTTAAATGACATATTTATGGTTAAATTCTCTCTATTTAACTTCTCATTCAAGTTACACATTTTCACCCATTTGGCATAGATTAATTCATAGGTGTTGCAGATGTCTTCCTTTTTGAATTGTGAGTCACTATCATTGCTGTCACAATCTAACTTAGAGTTTAGAATTGAAACATCTGAATTTTTTGGTCAGTTTATTCACTGGTTGCTACTAAGCAATTAATTGGACTTTTACTATATAAAGCGACCAACACAGCATGATTACAAACAGTTTCTTCTTCGCTGCCGTACTCACTTTCATATTCAATTTCACTCCAAGTGCTTGTATAAGACTTCCCTTTTCTCCTTTTAAAAATGTTAGCACATTTTGTTTGCACATGTCCAAAACCTTGACATTCATGACATTGTATCTTGTATGTCTTCTTTTTGTGTTTTTGATTTCTTGCTTGCTATTTGAAATTATTGTTTGATGAACTCCTACCATTTTTTAGCCACTTATTGAAATTTGTTGTCAGCAAAACTAGATCATCATTTTCATCAGGGTCATCTCCTGAATCATTCACAAATTTAGCGACTTCAGCTTGCAGTGTCAATCATTTGTTCTTTTCATGCTTGTCTCTCAATATGTTCATCTCAAAGTTTGTGAGAATTCTAATTACTTTATCCAACGCTAACTCATTAATATCATGAGCTTCTTTAGTAGTTGCAATCTTCAGTATGAATCTCGGAGGCAATGATCTCAAGGTTTTTCATGAAAAGTTTCAATATTGAATACTTCTTCCCAAGATGATGTGCTTGATTTGCGATATCGTGTTACAACTCTTGAAAGTCTTCAATAGTTTTACTTTCCTCCATCTTAAGCTCTTCAAATCTAATAGCCAACATATGAAGTTTTGAAGCTATCACCGATCTTGACCCCTCATGTATTGTCTATAATGTATCACATGCTTTTTTTAATGATTCACATGCTGATATCATACTGAAACGTCTTTCATCTACAGCACTGAAGATTGCATACATCGCTTGAGATTTACCAAATGATCTCTCTTCTTCAACTCTTATCCATTCGGATAGATCTTTAGGTATCACTTCATTTTTTCATCAGTTATTATAGGATGAGTCCAGCTATTCAGCATAGAAGTTGATGTTTTAGTTCCTTGTGCTTGAATAAATACTTTCATATATTCTTGAATTTTAAGAAGGATAGTTGGAACTGTCTAGTAGCGGTGGCCTTATAATCAATGCTTTTTCTCTAGTGACCATACATGCGAAACACTGATCTACACCAACTTGACACACCAAGCTTTGATGAGGTGAATCAAGCTCTGATACTAATTAAAACACCCAAAGGTTGTAGTTTCGCAATATGTATGTTCTGCCACAATTCCTTCAAACTGAAATTGTCGGTTGCTTCTTAGAAAGCAACTGGAATAACAACTATGAATTTTTCAGAAATTAATCACAAGCAGAAAACTTAATATAAAACAAATAAATCAACACATGAAATTTGCCAACGCAGTTTGATACACACGCTTACGTTTGTGGGGCTCTCACCCAGATTAATCAACTTTCACCGAAGTACAATAGTCTTACACAATGCTTTACTAAGCTGACACTACTCACCCCTTGACGCTACCCACTCGTACTCACATCCCGTGAAAGTATTTCACACCCAATAGCATGACTATCTCATGCTAATCTTGACAGATAATTTTTCCAATAACGAATGATAATAAAGATGAAAATAATATCTCAAGTGATTAAATCAATAAAGAGATAAACAAATAAACACTTAAGTGAAAAGACACTCTCCTATATGTTCAACCTGGTGAAGCTGAAATCATAGGAAGTTGTCCAACTAAAATATGTTGTGAACATTTCAAATTGATCACAGAAGAAACCCACACATACAGCCATAAATATCATCAATCGGAGATATGTTTCATCACCAAAACAAGCCAAAAACACAACTGCAACTATTGATCAATTGACTGGTTTTTTTCTCTCACAAAATCTATAAATAGTGGTGCAATAGTTCACCCACATTTAAAAAAATGCAGCTGCAAAAATCAATCAACCATCTACTGTGAAACTTTTTAGTCTCTCGCTCAAAGCACACAAAAACATATACAGCAACCTAAAAAGTTGATAGATGGATTTCACAGGATAAACTTCTTATACAAACAAAATTTTATTGCCAAACATGTAAGTTGTCTCTTCAAAACCTCCCAAAAATGCAGCAGCACCAAAATCCATGATAATCTCACCATGAATTGCTTATTAAATAAAATATGATAAGTCCTTCCTCCTTTAGGATTATCTCATGATAGATGTAATGCATATTTATCTCCAACAAATCCTATCTTCTTTAGGATTCTATCACATATAAGATTTTTTCTTTCCACACTATCTTATCTTCGAAAAAAAACTACATAATCCAAGATAATGAAATCCTATACCAAGTCAACTTCTTATCGTAAAATATGTACCAAATATTTCAAACTACAAATAATGCCCAAAATAATAAATAACATAACTCAACAGTTCCACCTTATTTCTAGGTAGAGTGTATAGAATTTTCACACATGTCATTGATAGGTTACCACGAGCAACACTTGGATCGATTCCACTATTCAAGAAGCTATGGAACAAAAAACCTATTATAAGTCAGTTTGGAGTTTTTTTTGGCTACATTTGTTATGTTTTCATCTATGTTATTTATGCAACAAATTTAGATAAGAAAGCATAAAGGTGCATCTTTTTAGGTTACGAAAATCAAAGAAAGAGGTAAAAATGTTATGATCCAATAACAGGAAATGTGATATTTGATAAGGTTTCATCTTGATGATGTCCTCATGAATTGGTCCTACCTGATTTAAGGGAAATTAAGGAGAAGTTAAAAGAAAGGCTTGAAGGAGATGAAGTGATTACAGAAATTACATAAGAGGTGGAAAAAATATAAGAAAAATATCAATAGTGAGTCATATAAAAAGTCTCAGTCTCAGTCTCAGTAGGGCACAAAAGTGCATTATCAAACACTTGAAGAAGCACAACAAAGCCAACATGAAGAGATTTAAGAAGTTGCAGAAGCTGTAGAATATGTGCCTCATTTTTTAGGGATGGAAAGAAAATACAAGATAAAAATATATGTCAATACAGCACTAGTTGAGGATGATAATACAAAAGAATCTACAACTAATGAAGGGGCATCCATAAGCAAGAAGTGGAGTAAGGCTGTGGAAAAAGAAAATAATAGATGCCTTAAAGTAAAATGGGACTTGAGATTTAGTGCCCAAACCTAAAGATATGTAGTCAATTTTTTGCCCATGGATTTATAAAGAAAAGTGGTATCTTGATAGATAAAACTCGATTGGTAGCTCAAAGATTCTCATAAAAGCATGGTCTAGACTATGACGAGATATTTAGTCCAATGGAAAAGATTACGATACATGTTTTGTTTGCCTCGGCTGTTTATAAGGATTGGAAGCTTTGGAAGATAGACGTGAAGAATATTTTCCTACATGGTGAGTTTGATCAAGAAATATACATAGAGTAGCCTCTGTAAAATATAGGTTTGAGAGAGATAGAAGATGAGAGAAATTCGTTGTTATTCTCCTTACTGTGAAAAGGCAAATATGCAAGATATTTAGGGGGCGTTTGGTTTGAGGGTTTGGGAATGAAGGAATGGAATAATAATAAAAAATAATGTTTGCTTTGGAGTTTTCAATTCCAAGGGAATGGATTTATTCCATTAAATTTGGGAATCTACTAAACCCTCCAAATGAGGTAGGTATCAAGTTTTCATTCCAATCTAGTGGTTACTATTTATACCCCTTCCCCACATAAGTAATTTTTATTTTTAATTATATTACTCATCACTCATCATCATCATCTTCATTATTATTATTATTATTAATTAATTATTGCTATTATTATTATTATTATTATCATTATTCTTATTATCTGAAATTAATTATCTTATTATTATTATTATTATTATTATTATTATTATTATTATTATTTATTTTATTATTAATGTTATTATATGAAATTAATTATCTTATTATTATTATTATTATTATTATTATTATTATTATTATTATTATTAATTTTATTATACTAAATTAATTATCTTATTAATTATTATTATTATTATTATTATTATTATTATTATTATTTATAAGTTTTAAACTTATTATTATTATTAATTATTGTTGTTGTTATTAATAATAATAATAATAATAATAATATTATTATTATTATTATTATTATTATAAATTTTAAACTTCTTAATAATAATAATAATAATAATAATATTATTATTATTATTAATTATTGTTCTTATTATTATTATTATTTATTATAAATTTTAAACTTATTATTATCCTTATTATTATTCTTATTATTATTATAATATGAAATTAATTATCTTATTATTTATTTATTTATTTATTAATATTATTATATGAAATTAATTATCTTATTATTTATTATTATTATTATTATTAATTTTATTATATGAAATTAATTATCTTATTATTATTATTATTATAAATTTTGTAATAATAATAATAAATATGATATGAAAAAATGGTATTATATTATCTTTCATTCCCATTAATGCAACAAACCAAACAACATTATTGGTATTAATACAGAAACCCAAGTTATAAACCAAACATCATTTTTTATTTTTCATACCCATTCTCATTCCCTTATACTATTATACCCATATCCATACCCAATCCCGTGCTCAAACCAAACGCCCCCTTATACTAAAAGTTACAAGCTAATTGAGATAAGTTATTAGTAACAGATTATAAATATATCTCAGAGATATACACCTAATATACAGCTAATGTACTGGGTATATATTAATTAATATAATAAAAATAGAATTTTACATTCCCTTACAGTATCAAGGGCTTGAAAGAAATGCTCGTCCTAGTTACATGTGCAAGCTAAAAAATGCACTCTATAGATTGAAGCTAGCAGCGAGAATTTGATAGCAGAGTTTTTGATATAGACTAGTTAGACGATGGCACCAAATGACTCCACCTTGTTTACGAACGTACAAGGTGAACAGTTGGCTATAGTTTTGCTCTATATAGACGACCTTATCATCACAGGTGATGAAGTTGCTGAGATTGATCAAAACATTTCGAAATGAATACTTTAGGAGAGTTAAACCATGAGCGCACAAAGGATGGATTTTTCTTATTTCAGCACAAGTATACTACGGATTTGTTGGAGAAGTGTAGGATGGTAGAATGCAAGCTTATTGAAACAAACATAACACTACACATTTCAGTCTAAACTCTAAATCAAGAAAGGTGTACAGTTGGTTCTTGATATTATTAATCATTTTTTTTCAACCGTGCACTTTCCTGATAAAATAAAGTCATTTACGAGCTTCTCAATATTCAAGGACGATGACCCTTTAGGACCGGTAGCCTCTGCTGCCAATTTTTTCCACTCGATCGCTCTGTTTCTCAGTTCCTTACCTTTCTCTCCTTCCATCAACTCTCTCACAAGATTAGCCACATCATCTCTCTTCATATCATTGTCAATCTCCATACCAATTCCCCATACAGCGCAAACATACCTGGCTACCGTAGGTTGATCGCCAATGAACTGCCAACAGAGCATCGGCACTCCTGCAGAGATACTCTCAATAGCTGAGCCCCACCCGCTGTGTGTAAAGAAACCTCCCACTGATGGATGGTTGAGGACTTCCTCTTGTGGACACCAACTAGCTATGAAGCTCCTTTCTCTTGTTTCTTCAATAAATTCTTGCGGCAATATTGCAGAACCACCAACAATCATATCAGGTCTTATTATCCATAGGAAAGGGTGGTTGCTTTTGGCCAGTCCCATCCCGAATTCTATGAGTTGTTCAGTCGTCAACGATGCTATGCTTCCAAAATTTACATAAAGCACTGAGTTGGGTTCCCTGGAATCGAGCCATTGAAGACACTCGGGTTCTTCTTTCCACAGATTACAGTCAATTGAATTCAGATCACTTTCCTGAATTTGATTGAGATGCAGTTGCAGAGGACCAATGAAATAAACAGCACGATACATAGAGGATATAGCATCTAAAAGTTCAGGTTCTAACGCATCAAACGTATGCAAGATGATTGCCGGAGCTTCGCGTGCTTTCTTAGTTGGCTCTGCCGCAATCCGGTATTCGAACTGATCAGTACTTTTCATTTGAGTTCCGTTAGTTGGAAAGTCCCTTAAACGCATATTTTTCAATCCTGGAATGAAATCTATGAATTGGTCCAAGTAGCCATTTTTTCGGAAGCTTTCGTCTGCAAAAAGACATGATAATAGTTTAGACGAAAAGGCTATAAAGATGCACAACTTATAACATCGAAATGAAAGTTAAATCCACCTTGAGAGTTTGTTAAGTACATGAACCTGTTCTGGTTAATGACAAGTACTAAGTAAGAAGGTCTCTTAGTGAAGTGATTTTTCACAAATTTGCCATGTATTAGTTCACGGTAATCAATCGCTAGCTTTCTTACCCATATGGAAAAATGACTTCTTTCCTGAACATAACGTACCTTTCAAGGGTAGTAGACCTCTTTCTACAAGTACAGACAGCTGATCAAAGGCCACGAATCCAGAAGCAGAGAGAGTAAAGAAAACTGCAACAGGAACTCCATGTTCTTCAGCTGCTGGAATAGTGCAGTTTGACATGAATCCATCCGAAACAATGCACGTCACTGGTGGAACATTGGCAGACATACTATTATTGAGTGTTGCAATGAGGTCAGAAATTTTTTTGACGTATTCTCCGAACACTATCGAGTCACAGATTGCCCCAGAATTTGGATTTATAGTATCTTGACCGTCTGCAATGAACTCAAAGCGGAAGTCCGGCAAGCCATCCTTGGAGTTAGAACCTCTTGATTCACGTACTAGTCTATGATTACTCTCGAAATTCACAAATGTTATGTGAAAACCTTTGTGGTGCAATACCTTTGCTAGCTTAAGCATTGATTTCATGTGGCTCTGAGCAGGGAATGGGATGAACACTACATGAGGTTTATGTTGAGGTGCCATAAATTCAGTAGCCATTTCTGGACCTCTAGCTACACCATGGGTTTCTCAATTTATAGGAACTTGGATTGACCAACTCTTCCATCAGACTATTGGCGTGACGGTCAAGTTTTCAAAGAAGTGACGGCCAAGGGCTCCGCCGCCTTCAAGTTGTCGTTAGGAAGGCAAACCTCTCCAATCCACATGTTTTATAATAAATAAATGGGACAAGTTGGCCCGGGTAGCTACAGGCAATTCGAAACAGACATCTCAAGCCGTCGTGACCATCAGTAGTTGCTTCCTTTTTTTTTTTTCCTTCCCTTTTCCTTCTTCTCGATTAGAACAACGGATTACTGAGGATCTTTTCTCAGTAAAGTTTATTTGACCAAAATCATCCATCAGGTGGCGAACATTTAGGTTAGGGATTTGATCTGAATATTTAGTATATGACGGTCGGATTTAGATGACTTATCTCACGAGAATTTATAAAATAACTTAGTTGAAACTTAAATTTTGATATAGTTTGAGCCCTTCCAAATATTTTTAGTATTCTAATTTTTTGCACTTAGATTAAGACATTTAACTTGTCAAAATTACCAACCCATATACATCAACATGGGAGTTATCATATTACACTTATTCATTACCTAATCTTTCATGAGATAATAAATTATCAACTTGATTTTTTATAATTAGCTAATCTTTCATATATATAATAAATTATAAACTTAAATTTTATAATTTTTATCTTCTTAAATGATACTTGGTGAATTAAATAGTCTTTGGTATGACTTCGTAGGTAGATTAATTAATTCATTGAAAATCGATCACATGCTTAAAGCTTATGCCCTTTCTATTTTATCGGTTAAAAGAATTAAAATGCAAACACGTAAAGGCCTAAACCTAATCAAGAAACTATATAAAAGGTATTATTCCCCATAATAAGTGCGGGATCATAACCTAATTTGTTTCTGCGTTGATCAATCTCACTTTCGAAAGATCCTTACTTGGCGTCGGAGAAATTGTCGGGACACTGACCCCGACGAGCCTTCCTTGTTTTTGAGTGACTTCACGTCGATTCATCATGCAGCGATAGATTCATAGATCGAGCAAGAACTCGCAGTTCAGCCAAAATCTGGCGAACCAATTGGCGCCCATTATGGGGCCGACTTTCGTGCACCACATCCAAACACTCGGATCGGTCAAAGGGCGATGAACTCGATATAACCGCTTATCGCGGCTCTGGCGATCTAACGTCTAGGTTCATTTACTGCGACTCTGCCTTTGCGCACTGCTTCCCGCGGAATTTCTCGATCCTCACGATCAGCAAAGAACCTCGAGACATTGGAGCAGGAAGAGCGAGCGTAGCGCTTAGAAGATAACGTTGCACCTAATATACACCAAAATCTCCAACACCGATCGGGAGCGAGAACCTATTCCGCTATCATACCACCCTAACGGCAGATTGAGAAGCGATCGATCTGTTGATCCGCCAGATCTTGCAGTCTCAACTGACAAACAACAATTGGTCTGACGGCAAGTGGCCCGACAACGATCATCGCCCAACGAAGCTCGAGAAAATCGTAGATGATCGGATCAACACTGACCGTGAGCTTTCGTCCGATCGACCGACAATAAGATCTGACTCTCCCTTCACTCCGGACATCTTGGATAGCCTCGACCCTCGGCACAAAAATACCGACCCAGAGAAGTACTTTGGAAAGACCGACCCCGGACTACTCTGCAACACTTCCGATCATGATGAATCTACACTGTGTCCGGATCTTTATCAATGCAAGGCTTTTGTACAATCTTTCAAGAGGAGCTTGCGTTTGGTTCAATGACTTGCCCGGTACGTGTCACATGCTTGAAGATTTTAGATTGTTATTTCGAACGGTTCGCCTTTAGTAAGCGGCGCAGAAGACGGCTCTGGAAGTGATGCAACTCACCCAAGGAAGAAAAGAGTTTCGGGAGTTCATCACCCAGTTCATATAAAGCGATCGAAGTGCCGACCCTCGCTGCTTTCGTCCGCCTTGGCGCTCAATACGAGACGAGGAGTTTAAAAGTCACTAGCCCTCGATCAGCCCGATCCGTTCAAGAAATAAAAAAGCAGGCGGACGGTATATTCAACTTGAAGAAGTGTTGAAAAATCTGGCGTCGAGCGGATGATCGTCGCCGAATAATGACAGAACGCAATTCGCCTAAAAGGCAAAAAGGCCAATCGACTTGAGAAGGCCAACCGATCGCGAGGATATCGGCAGGAGTTCACTCCGCTAAGCAGACATATCTTGAAATCTTGGCGGTAGTGAGCGAATGGGAAAACTATCCGAGAGCTGAAAAATGAAGACCCTTTACAAGGATAGGAACCCCAACTTATATTGCTATTTCCACAGAGAAGTCGGTCACGATACGAAAAATTGCTGGCGATTGAAAAATAAATCGAACTCCTCATTCAAAAGGAAGGTTAGGCGATTCGTGAAACACGAACAAAATGCCGATCGCGGGGCGTGTCGGTCGACGATGGCGACCGCATCAAAGGCAAAATGACCGGAATAGCGGGGTAGGCGAGAATCTGAATCTGATAATCGACTAGAAGAGAGAGGACGGTCGAGGAAAGAAGCAGCGAAAATACCAGCAACGAGACGATCGACCGGTGGGGTCATTAACACGATATTTGGTGGAAGTGCATCGGGGATCCACCACTAAAGGGAGAAAACGTCGCCAAACAGGTCGGCAAAGATTCACCCACCAAAAAGCCAAAGGAGAACGACGAGATGATCTCATTCGACAAATCGGAACTCGATGGAGTAAGTTGCCCTCATGACGACGCCCTCGTGGTAAACCTCAACATGGACGGTTACGAGGTGAAGCGGGTGATGATTGATACGGGTAGCTCGGTCGATTTGCTATATTATGAGGCCTTCAAGCAGATGAAGGTACCCGAAGATCGACTACTGCCTACAGACGGCCCCATCAAAGGAGTAACCGGGGCGTCAGCATACCCATTCACCCGGGTGTATCTGAAAGTGAAATTTGGACAGAAACCATGCCAGATAGAAAGGGACATTGAGTTCCTTGTCGTAAAGTTTCAGGGGGCATATAATGCAATAATCGGGCGGGCAACTCAAAATGCCCTCAGGTCAGTCGTCTCCACCTACTACCAAGTTATGAAGTTCCCAACACCCCACGGAGTCGGTGTGGTCAGAGGTCAGCAGAGAATTGCCAGGGAATGTTACTTGGCAGAGACTAAAACATTAGATGGGGCGGTTGTGCTCACAAGCTCTCTTGATGTGAGAACTGACGAAGAGATGGGCAGGATGAACCCGAGTGGAAGACACGCGAGGGTTGTCTTTGGACGAAGCCGACCCTTCTAAGTTCACAAACCTAGGTTCCGAAATGCGAAGGACTGGTTAAAAAATCACAGAGTGTTTGGTGGAAAATAGGTCGGTTTTCGCTTGGGTACCGAGCGACATGCCCGGAATTCCTCGATCAGTCGCATCTCACTCCCTCGGTATTCGGCATGACTATAAGCCGATCAGACAAAAGAAGCGATGGCACAGCAAGGAACGACAGGGGGTGATTGAGAAAGAAGTAGCGAAGTTGCTGGAGGCCGGGTTCATCAGGAGAGGTCAAATATCTGAGTGGCTCGCCAATGTCGTTTTAGTAAAAAAGAAGAACGGGAAGTGGAGAATGTGCATAGACTTCACCGACCTGAACAAAGCGTGTCCAAAGGACAACTTTCCATTGCCTAAGATCGACCAATTAGTAGACTCCACCTCAGGGCATGAACTGCTCAGCTTCCTGGATGCTTTCTCGGGTTATCATCGATCCAAATGAGTCGGAAGGCGAAGAAAAGACCGCCTTCATAACCGACCAAGGCACATATTGCTACAAGTAATGCCTTTCGGCTGAAGAACCCGGCGACCTATCAGCGGCTTGTCACGAAGTCTTTAAAAACATATTGGCGGACGGTGGAAGCTTATGTGGATGATATGGTGGTTAAAAGTAAGGCGTCCACGAGCATATACAAGATCTCGAGAAGTCTTCGGACCTTGAATAAATTCGAGATGAAGCTAAACCCGAAAAATGTGTGTTTGGGGTGGCATCCAAAAATTCACGGGTTTATGATCACTCGGCGAGGAATCGAAGCAAATCCAGAGAAGATTCAAGCCATCATCTGATGCCTTCGCCACAATGCTTGAGAGATGTTGAGATATTGACCGGTCGGATAGTTTATTTGAAAGGAGTTCATTTCGAGCTAGGAGACAAGTGCCTCCCATTTTCAAAGTCCCGAGGAAGCGAACGTGACCCGGTTTCAATGGCGGATGAGTGCGAAAGCTTTCCAACACTTGAAACAATATTTATCTAGCCCGCCAATTACGCAAAGCCGGTAGAGGAGAGAACCTGATTTTATATTTGGCGATTACGGAGGGTCGATCAGCAGTACTTATCCGATCGGAAGGAAGCGAAAGATCCCATCTACTATGTCGGCAAAGTGTTGACCGGCCGAAACACGATATCGCCCATAGAGAAGCTAACCCTCTCTTTGATAATGGCAGCCGTGAAGTTGAGGCCTTATTTCCAAAGCCATACCATTGAGGTATGGGTGATCGACCCCTCAGCAATGCCTTCAAAAGCCGAAACTTTGGGTGGTGATAAAGTGGGTAGAAGCGGGAGAGTTCGACATCTGATCAAGCCCCGCACGACCATTAAAGCGCAGTGTTGGCGGACTTCATTGCGAGATGAGCCAACCGAGCTCGACAGAATTGAGCGCTTCCGCTTTGGAGTTTGTTTGTTGTGGGTCATCAATGCCGAGGGATGCGGAGCGGGAGTAGTCTTTGGTCAGCCCGCATATGGAAGAAAAGGTGGAATCGCCCTTGGCTAGAATTCAAGGCCTCAATAATGAAAGAGAATATGAGGCTCGATAACGGGCTCCAACTTGCTGAGGAGATGGAGGTGAAGCATCCGAAGATATCTGACGACCAAGTGGTGGTCGGCCAAGTTACCGAAAGCGATCGAGGCGCGGAAACAACATGATCAAGTATCTGGGGCTAGTAAAGGTGAATTGAGCAATTTGAACGAGACTCAATCAGTGAGAATAGAACGAGCTCAAAATGCTAAAGCGGACGCGCTCTCAAAAATGGCTTCCACCGTGACGCCATTAACAATATTCTAGTCGAGCGACTTGACCGCCTAGCATTGTAAAGCCGAGGAAGTTCTCAACGTGAGTACCGGTCGATCGAGTTGGACAGAACCGATCGCGCAGTACCTTTTAGAAGGAAGGCAACCGGAAGACGCGTCAGAGGCCAAGAAGTTAAGGATAAAGGCAGCTGAATATACGATCGTCAACAATACTCTATATAAGCGGTCTTACGACTGGCCGCTGCTTCGATGCTTGAATGAAGAAGAAGCCGAATAGGCAATGGCTGAAGTTCATGAGGGGATGTGCGGAAATCACATAGGGGGCAGAATGTTGGCTCACCGACTCATCAGACAGGGGTACTACTGGCCGACAACGAGAAGAGATTGTCAGGAAAAGGTCGACCGATGCGAGGCCTGCCAAAGAAACAGCAGCCTGTCCCATCAGCCGACCGAGCGAATGCAAATCATGAGCCATCCTATCCCTTTTGCTCAATGGGGAATGGATATACTGGGGCCTTTCCCTATCGGTCCCGGACAAAAGAAATTCCTAATAGTGGCAGTGGAATATTTCACTAAGTGGGTAGAAGCGGAGTCAGTCGCTACAATCACAGAAGGGAAAATGGAAAGTTTCATAAAGAAGAACATACTATGCCACTTCGGGATGCCTATGGTGTTGGTTACAGATAATGGTCGGTAGTTTGACAACGACAAATTTAGGGATTTCTGCAACCGACTAAAGATCAAGCTACGATTGACTTCGGTAGCCCATCCCCAAAGTAACGGCCTCGCAGAAAACACCAATAAGAAGATAATGAACGCCCTCAAGAGGCGCCTGGACGGCCGAAAAACCTGGGTGGAAGAAGTAGACGAAGTATTGTGGGCTATAGAACCACATCGAAGCTGAGCCATGTGGGAAACACTGTTCAGGATGACCTTGAGGCGAAGCCCTAGTTCGATGAGGCGGCATTGCACAATCAAAGGGTGTCGGGCTATGAAGAAGAGCGGAATGATGAAGCCCGCAGAGCGAGCTCGTTCTCCTCGGCGAGGATAGAAAGGGCACCAGCTTTCGAAGCTATCGAGCAAAGGCGGCCAAGTTCTACAATGAAGGGTCAAGCCGAGCGATGATGAAGGTAGGTGGTTATGTCTTAAAAGCCGAGGCGGCTGAAAGCATCGAAAAACTCGGTGACATGGAAGGACCTACCGAGTGATGAAGCAAGTCGGGCATGGCTTTTACATCCTTAGCGATGAGAAAGGGAAGTTTCTACCAAGGCCTTGGAACTCACAGAACTTGAAGGCGTTCTTCCAATAGATAAGTTTTATTTTAGTTAATCTTTCCTTATTATCTTTTTTGTATACACGTGGGTACCTTTTTCCTGTCCCTGTCAGACAGTTTTTTTAACGGCCCACGCCCTCATTATCATCAATAAAGGGATTTTCAGACTTCTTGGCAATAAAGAATTCAATCATGTATGGCAAAAAATAGAAAATCCAGGCACCCATCGCCCGGCGCTCTCCATAGATCGACTACGGTCGGTCGGATCGCCAAGACGAGATCCTTGGGACCCACGCCACCGTCATCACTCGGCGCTCTCCATAGATCGACTACGATCGGTCGGGTCGCCAAGACAAGATCCTTGGGACCCTCGCCATTGCCATCACTCGGCGTTCTCCAAAGATCGACTACGGTCGGTCGGGTCGCCAAGACGAGATCCTTGGGACCTCTTTCGTTATCGCCCGGTCTCTCCATAAACCGACTACGGTCGATCGGGTCACCAAGACGAGATCCTTGAGACCCACGCCATCGCCATCACTCGGCATTCTCCGAAGATCGACTACGGTCGGTCGGGTCGCCAAGATGAGATCCTTGGGACCTCTTTCGTTATCGCCCGGTCTCTCCATAAACTGACAACGATCGGTCGGGTCGCCAAGACGAGATCCTTGGGATCCACGCCATTGTCATCACTCGACGTTCTCCGAAGATCGACTACGGTCGGTCGGGTCGCCAAGACGAGATCCTTGGGACCTCTTTCGTTATCGCCCGGTCTCTCCATAAACCGACTACGGTCGATCGGGTCGCCAAGACGAGATCCTTGGGACCCACGCCATCGCCATCACTTGGCGTTCTCCGTAGATCGACTACGGTCGGTTGGGTCACCAAGACGAGATCCTTGGGACCTCTTTCGTTATCGCCCGGTATCTCCATAAACTGACTACGATCAGTCGAGTCGCCAAGACGAAACTATAAGTCGACCTTGAAGCTGGTCGATTATGAGTAGTTTCATTATAACTCAACATACATTGAAAGTAAAGAGTATGAATACGAAAAGAGACATCGAGAAAAAATGAAGTAAAAACGAATTTTCATTGATATCATTTTGCCCTGGCCACAAGCCCGACCAGGTGAGCCTCAAAAGTCTACAGAAGGGGAAGTGGGAGGATGCCCGGGAGAATCCTCAGAAGCGGGCGGAAAAGCCGAAGCCGGAGCAGAGTCAAAGGCGTGATCGGAGAAGTGCCCTCGAGAAGCTCGTCCTCCTCGCAGAGCTAAAATCCAGCTCTTCATTCGGTGGGCCCCGGTCCTCCATGGCTCTCTCCGTCACTTCCTCCAGAGAAAGACCAAGGGCTGTAGGAAGCAACGGCTCGGCAAACTTCTCAAATGAAGGACCGTCCGACCCCTCAGGAACGCAGGCGTTATAACAATTCTTCAAGATCATGAGGGCCAGGTCGCAGGAGTACTCCAAGCACTCGTCTTGCAAGAACCGCCTCTGCCATCGCAAGATCGCCTCAATCCTTTGTTCCTTCACGGAGGCTTGCGCCCTCCTTAATATATCCTCGGTTTGGGCATGGTCTCGGAGGGATTTCTCCTTAAGCACCCTCTCCGACTCGCACCGTCCTCGCAGCGCCGCGTACTCCTCAGACAGCTTGTTCCTAGTTGCCATCGCCCTTTCCTTTCGGCCTCCTCCCGGTGAGTCGAGCCTTGAGGAGTTCCTCTCCTCCTCTCCCGAGGCAATTTGGGCTCAAGAGATCGCGCTCCTCCTCCCGAGTTTTTTGTCTTCCTCCAAGGAAGAAAGCTGAGCCCGGGAGAAGTCTTTTTCCTCCCCGACCTCCGAGAGCTTAGTCTTCAAACCGTCCACCTGCTCTAGGAGGGAATTGATCTCCTGATTCAACAGATCGATTCGTTGATCATTATAGAAAGTGAGGCCACCTCCCTCGTGGAATTCGGTTGGCGCGACTCGTCATCTCCTCAAGACTTAGCTCGTCAAAGCGCTCCTCATCTGAAGGAGGAATAACTTTCCCAGCAAGATGACGAGCCACTTCGGCATCAGCAATCGTGGTAGTCCTCTCGAGACTAATCGCCACCTCCCACTTATCGTTGCTACCCGCTGATTTTTTCCCCTTACTCTGGGCAGACGGGGCAGAACAATCTCCCACTTTCTCTTTCCCCTTGCTTTGGTCCAAGGGGCAAAGAGATCGGTCGACCACTGGAGAAGATCGGTCGACCACTAGAGATGATCGGTCGTCCACAGAGGGAGGTCGGTCAACTACCCGGGCCCCTCTTCTCCTCTTAAGAGGTCGTTCAACCTCCTCCTCCTCCTCCTCGATCACTACCAGGTGCTCACCGGGCAGGGCGACCACAGCAGGTGCCACAGGTGGCTCGGAGACGGTCGGAGGAACACGCCGCTGCCCCGAAGCGATTGGCCGAGCGACCATCGAACTGACCTCCCGTCTATCTCCCTGACCTCTTCCTCCCGAAGACCCTGCGACCTGACGCTTACTCTTGGCAGACTTGGGGGGGCCGGGGAAGGTGTTAACTTTGACCATAGCTGCACAAATAAAGGAAACAGGTCAGAAACCTAATCAAAACCTACGAGTAAGGAAGATAAATCAACCATGAGTCAATTGACCGGTAGGCGGTTCCTCTCTAGCCCTCCAACTCACGACGGGGGGTCAATCAGAAGAGAGTTGGCCGAGGCCCCCCCGCCATACCCCGAGATGAGCCGAGCGAAGTTATACTGGCCAAGCTCCTTTATACGGCTAACTACCTCCCGCTCCTCCCCGGAAAGGAATAGACTCGATGAGTCATTCCATCGCTTGACTTGGGGATACCTCCACGGCTGGCACTCGGAAGAGGACCCCGGAGGCTTCACAAAGAAGTATTTTGCTCGCCAGTTGGTAATTTTACCAGACGTCCCGGCTGGGCGATACCGGGCATCCTTATACATTAGGGAAGGGATGCCACCCCCAGAACTCGGACTTTGACTCATTCTTAAGAAATGGCACAAGATGTTGACCGAGGGCGGACAGCCGAATTGGTGGCACAACAGCACAAGCCCATTAATGAATCGCCACCCATTCGGAGGATCGACTCGGCATCAATCTGAAATTCAGCAAGACACTTCATCCACGATCGGCACGTCTGACGATCTCAAGCCTCCGACTGAGAAGAAGTACACAGAGAGGGCAATCCACCCACCTCTGCTGCTGTCGATCCTTTCGTCCCCCGACGGCAACCTAGGCCCCCAGGACCGAGGGATACCATTCCTAGCAATCGACCTATTTAACTCCGCCGCAGACATCTTGGATTTACCCTTGGGCAACTCCTTTACTACTAGCCCGTTTCTCCGTTCCCTTGTTGTAATCTCTTTAACATCCCTTAACCTCGACACCGCCGTCGCCTCGGCCATAACCTCCGACGACCTCTCGTCAACGGAATCACTTGGAGAAACCCCTCCGAGAACCACTAGGCGACATGCTTTTAAAAGGAATTTAGAAAAGGAAAATGAGGAAGGGGCGTACCTATTTAGTGGTAGGGAATCGGAAATTTGGCGGACGCCACGCATAACTTCCGATAATGAAAATAGGAAAAAGCGAAGAAAGCAAGAAGGCGGCAAGAACAAAATGCGCGAAGAAAAGCAAACCGTCCGTCGACTCCGAGCATTTATAGGGAAAACGTTCGAACTACGATCCAACCAGAGCTCGTCGCGTGGAGAGAATCCGAGCTACTCTTGGACACGCGGCACAATCTGAACGGAGGCAAATTAGAGTTAATCGAAATCCGGACGGACGCGAGCAAGTGAAGGGACGTACGGGACAGCTGGGTAACGGTTACAAAGACGATCGTTTGATTCGAGCGTTGTCGACAAAGACAGCGTCGCCGTCAAATAATAAATGCCTTCACGAGCCCGCTAATGGTGACCATCCGACTCGCTTTTGTGCGAGCTGTCGTCCCATAAGAGCCGAGGTCGACCAGTTGGAACACCAACCCGACCAACCCGATGACAGGCGAGAACGCATGTAGCCCGGTGGTGTGGCGTGCGTCTCAATGCATCAAAACCACGAGGTCCCGATTGAAACTACCCAGCTGTCCGATGATCGGGTGCAACAACATTGCTCGACCAATCGATTATTCCATTTAGGCGATCAGCAGACGAACTATATTTGAGGCTCACCGATCGCTGACCACGAGTCGTCCTATGACCGAGCTATAAAACCTCTACATACTCCTCCGACCCTTCTCTTCGCTCGGACTCGAGGGTAGGGGGCTTATGGTCGAAGGCGACCGTCTTTGGGCGGACCGGTCAAGACGACCCATGGGCGATCGGTCCATTCATCGAAGATCGATCCTGTGCCTAAAGCCCATGCCCTTTCGACCCATTGGTTGAAAGGAGTCTCCCATGCAAACACGTAAAGACCTAAACCTAAGCGCAAAACCATATAAAAGGTATTATTCCCCATAATCGAGTGCGGGATCATAACCTAATTTGTTTTCTGCGTTGATCAATCTCACTTTCGAAAGATCCTTACTTGGCGTCGGAGGGCTAATCGGGACCTGACCCCGACGAGCCTTCCTTGTTTCAGGTGACTTCACGTCGATTCATCACAAAGCGGTAGATTCATGGATCGAGCGACAACGCATGATTCGACCAAAATCCGTGAACCAATACTAATTGTCAAAATTTTGATAAACTTGGAATAGATAACTAAACTTATTTTAATTAGTATAAAGATCCAAATAACTAAAGACAAACCCTCTCTAAACTTACCTTCTTAACAATGATATGAATATCACTAAACTTATTTTAATTAGTATAAAGATCCAAATAGCTAAAGACAAACCCTCTCTAAACTTACCTTCTTAAGAATGATATGAATATCGTACTAAAATTAGTGCTGAATTAAATTATGGTACAGTATTGTACCAAGATCTTGTAATCTTGGATGTCATTTTGATTATTTTTAAATTTATGAAATACTTTCTGAATTTTTAAAAATTACAAAGCAGTTCATTAGTATATCATATTATATATACTTTATAATTTTACATCAACTCTATCTCTAAAAATCATAATAATAAAATTTTAAAATAACAACAATTTATTTTTATTAACATTAGTTTTCAAATATTTAAATGATCACTAAATGAAATTGTTATATTCATACAAATATATAATAATTTGACAATTATGGTTACAATGATTGTATTAATTTTTACTTAACTATTTGTATTCATATGTTTTGTATAATATGAATGGCATCATTTAGTTATTATCTTAAACTTTAATTTAGATCAAGGAGTTAAAATTTTAGTAAGTTATATATTAAAGTTAACAACAACGATATTTTATATCTAAAAATAAAATAAATTTTAAAATTAATGTTAAATTGAAAGTTGATAAGTTCAAATTCTAGTACACATAGGTAGTCACTAAATATGTACTCTAGTGTAATCTTTTTTTGTTTTATAATAATGCGGTGAAATTTAAAAATAATGCAATTGTACAAATTATTAATTTTAAAATTTAGTTTTATTAAATTTTTGTTAAAAGTTTTGATTTTTTGCAAAAAGGTCCCTACATTTTTCAAAACTCATGGTACTGACCAGTATCATGCGAAATTGTTAGTACCAACTGATATCGGTGACAAGTACTCAATGATTGTTTTGTACCATTTTTTGTCTGATACGGTACTTTCCAATTAGCACTGACCGGTACGATATCAAAATTAAAACATTGTTTCTTCCTCTAAAATTTCAAAAAATGTAACTAGATCTTTTTTTAAGAAATGGAAATATATTAAGCCTTGAAAAACAATTCAACTGTACAATCAAAATACAATACTAGTTGTCACCTCAAATCAATGACTTTCAAGGATTATAAAAAGATACTTGAATACATTAGAAAGTAAACACTCCAAATATTGATTACGCTAAAATTTGGGTTTTTATAAATTGATTTGGAGTCTAATATGTTCCATAAGTGATTGTTGAATTATTCCATTAATAGGCATTTATTTTGGAAGATTTCTTTGTTTCTTTCGTCCCATATTGCAATGACTGTTGAAGATAAATGATCACCTAGAAACATTTATGAGTAGTGTTGTTAGAACTCATATCGTTTAAGTACCAGGAGATGCTGTTGTCTTCCAGGAGATGATGCTGTCTAGATTATCTAACTCCTCAGTTATCCTTTTGAGTAGTTCATGCCATATTCCTTTAATATAACTACATTTAAAGAATAAATGTGCAAAGCTTTTCTCAACCTCTTGACATAAGGAGAAGCAGTTGGCAAGTTGCAAGTATCTAACAAGTTTATTTATCAAGTATTTTCAGCTTCTCCTTTATTGCAATCCAGAGTGTGATTACATCTCAAGGATTGAGGTAACTTACCCAGATTGCTTTAGCCCAAGATACTTTTGGAAGATCTTTGAAGATCAACTTCTTGATGAAAAGAGTGAATTGAAAGGGAAGTTTTGGTGAAGAATTTCTATATATTTCTTTTTCTCATCACGAAACATATATATACATGTATTTGCGTTGAAACTACTCCATCTATATTTAAGGAAATACATACACACAAGGTAAGAAAATTATTCTCACTAATTATGGATCCCTATAATCATGCTCTACTATAATCTTGGGATTTGACTCAATCTCTCATACCGTTAATCCTATGATCACGCCAACACTTCCCCTCAAGTTGGTGTATAGATGTCTATTATCCCAACTTGTCAATCATTACATGAAATGTTCTTCTTGATACTGCCTTTGTAAGGATATCTGTAAGTTGGTTCTCATACTTGACAAATGGAAACTCAATAATCTTTTGGTCCAGCTTCTCTTTGATAAAATGACGATCAATTTCAAAGTGTTTAGTGTGGTCATGTTGTATAGGGTTTTGGGCAATTTGAATTGTAGCTTTGTTATCACAGAATAAACTTATAGGCCTCGGATATGCAATGCCAAGAACCTGCAGAACTCCTTTAATCCATAAAAGCTCACATAAACCATATGTCATGCCTCGAAATTCTGCTTCTACACTTGAACGAGCAACAACCTTTTGTTTCTTACTCCTCCAAGTAACCAGATTACCTTCTATGAATGTTAGATAACCCGAGGTAGATTTCCTGGTTGATCGATCTCTAGCCCAATCAACGTCCATGTAACCTTCGATAGTAGATGCTTCATTCTTCGAGTACAATAACCCTTTTCCTGGTGCACTTTTTAAATATCTCAAGATTCTATAGACTGCATTCATGTATTCTTCATTTGGAGCATGCATAAACTGGCTTGCAACACTCATGGCATAGGCAATATCTGGTCTAGTGTGAATAAGATAGATCAGTTTTCCCACCACCCATTGATAACGTCCTACATTTACCAACCTTTGATCAGAAGAAGCTTCAAATGAATGACTCATCTCCATTGGTGTTTTAGTTGGCTTGCAAGTTGGCATCCCAGTTTCAATCAACAAGTCCAACACATACTTTCGTTGGCAAAGAGAGATTCTCCGTTTTAATTGTGACACTTCAATGCCCAGGAAATATCGCAGGTTTCCTAGGTCTTTCATTTCAAACTTGGTGGCCAAATATTTCTATAACCTCTCCATTTCTTCAGTATCATTACCTATCAAAACCATATCATCTACATACACAATCAATGTTGTTACCTTCCCGTCTTCATGTTTAATAAATAAAGTGTGGTCAGAGTTACTTTAATTTGCCTATATCCAACGAACTTCATTGCTAATGTAAACCTCCCAAACCAAGCTCTGGGTGATTGTTTCAGACCATGCAATGATTTTTTCAATCTACACGCACTTCCTTCATATTCGAATCCATGCTTAACACCTGGTGGAAACTCCATATATACTTCTTCCTCCAAGTCATCATTTAGAAAAGCATTTTTTATGTCAAACTGTAGTAATGGCCAATCTCGGTTTACTACAACTGATATGAGGATACAAACAGTATTGAGCTTAACTATTGGAGTGAAAGTCTCCTGATAATCAACTCCACACTTTTGTGTGTAACCCTTTGCTACCAGCCTTGCTTTGTACCTATTAATGCTTCCATCAGCTTTAAGTTTCACAGTATACACCCATTTACATCCAACTGTAATCTTCCTTTCAGACAATGGAACCAGTTCCAAAGTCAATTTTTTTTCAGAGCCTCCATCTCTTCATTCATAACTTTCTTCCATCTTGGATCTGCTAATGCTTCCTGCACACTGTTAGGAATAGAAACTTTGGACAATTGATCAATATTTAGGATATATGAATTCGATAGTCTATGAGTAGAGGTATAATTGTTAATGGGATATTTGACATTTACTTTGAGATCAAGTTCATATTGTTTCTTTGGAATACCCCTATTTGATCTTAGTGGTAACCGAGAGGGAAAATGATTATTTGAGAGAGAGTCATCAAATACTTAAGGTCCACTATCGTCTTGAACATTCTGAGAAGGAGACTCATCAGTTAATGGTGTAACACAGTTTCTTCTAATACATCTTCGTCATCTTCCAATAGCACATCATTCTTAGACAAACTTGGCAGGTCTAGAGCTTGTATACTTGAGGCTTTTTCATCGTGTTAATAAATTGTGGGTTGATGTGTATTCAGTTTTCCTTCTATAGCCTCTAATTCTAAGAACTTCGTCTCTCCTATTGAAATTCCATTTCCATTATTTCCTACATTCAACTCAATCTCATCACTTGAGTTTTTTCTCCCCTTGAGGAGATGAGTTCGAAACTTTACCTGTGTAGTATGGTTCAGTTTCATGGAAGGAGACATCTAAACTAACATGCAATTTTTTATTTTGTGGATCAAAACATTGGTAACCTTTCTGAAAATCTGAGTATCCAACAAAAACACATCGTTTTGCACAAGGATCCAATTTGCTACGTAAGGCTTTAAGGATATGAACATATGTTGTACACCCAATGACTTTAGGTTTAAGGCTTGGTAGATGTGGGATAGAACAAAAAAATTGTAACTTTTTGTTGTGGAGTTTGGAAGTTAATAACTCGAGAAGGGACTCGATTGATAAGATAAACTGCAGACTTGACCGCCTCCCCCCAATAAAACCACGGCATGTTCATACCAAAGAGAGATGCACGTTCCACCTCCATAATTTGCCTATTCTTCCTTTCTGCTAACCCATTCTATTGTGGTGTGTACGTACAAGAAGTATGGTGTCGTATTCCCAACTGGTTAAGATATTCTCCAAAGGAAGCATCAACAAATTCCATTGCATTGTTAGACTGCCAAATTCGAATTTGTTGCTGATATTTTGTATGAACCATAGTGTAGAATTCTTTGAATGCCATGTATGCATCACCCCTCTTATGAAGCAAACATACCCATATGAACCTGGTACATTATCTATAAAAGTAATAAAATAACGAGCCTTTGAAATGGATGGCACCCTTGCAGATCCCCAAATATCAGAATGTATAATAACAAATGGTTGTGAGCATTTATACAAACTTGGCAAATAAGGAATTCGATGGTTTTTCGCCAACTCACTTACATCACATCTAAAATCTGAAAT